>OW387790.2:612500-1225000 GCA_936446665.2 Synanthedon andrenaeformis | reverse complement strand
GTAATGCGTCCAAGTGAGTAACATATAATAAAATGTCATCATCTTGAAGCATTTTTGGTAATTTTGACAAATGCGGAAACTGCGAATATTCTTTTCTGCCTAAATTTTGTTTATAAAGAACTAGTTTACCCACGAAGGCCGATATTATTGATTTTGTTTTAATCAAGTTAAGATCATCACCCTGTAGTTGCAAATTAACTTTGTTGAACATTCCAAAGATATCAGTCAAGTAATAAATATCTGTTTTACAATTGTTCAGATTTTCTTTCAAATTCGGATCTTTTTCTTGTAAAAACTCCAACACAGATTCAAAAAGGGCTGAAAATCTTTCTAAGCAAGAGCCTCTTGATAGCCAGCGAACTTCAGTGTGCAGAAGTAACCGAGTAAAGACTTCGTCGTTTTCGTCACATAGTTGAGCAAATAACCGAGAGTTCAAAGAATTGCTTCGAATCTTGTTGATAGCATTTATTACATATTGTAAAGACTTATGCAATCTAGGACTCAGCTTTTTTGCTGCTAAATGCTGCCTGTGAATCACACAGTGAGTAACCAGTACATCAGGCAGTTGTCGCTTTAAGTGAGCTATAAAGCCACGATGACGACCAACAATAGACGGTGCACCATCAGTCGCAACAGAAACAATATTCTTCCATGGAATAGCTTTATCAGTAAAAAAATGTTCCACGGCCTGAAAAATCGATTCTCCTCTAGTATCAGTCTCTAAATATGCAGCAAAAATCAGTTCTTGGCACATATTTTCATCTTTGATAAATCGAACATATCCTAACAATAGAGCTTCATTGCCGGGTAATGTAGACTCGTCCAACTGGAGAGAGAATCTGCGGGTCTGTAAGAACTTGCATAAAATGTTTTCCACATCGCGTCCCATCTCATCTATGCGTCTCTGAACGGTGTTGTTGCTCAAAGGTATTCTCTTTAAAATATCATGTGCGGGTTTGTGCAATACATTGTTAAGGACCTCCGCAATGGCTGGTAAGATAAGCTGCTCTCCAATTGTATGGGGTTTCCCCGACTTCGCTATTAGTAAAGATATATTATAGGACGCTCGTAAACCATCATTGTCTCGAATAGATGATGACGCAAACATCGATCCTATGGATGGCCTTTTGTCTAGTTTTTCTTTCAGTGCTTGAAAATATGACAAGGGCTTACTTTTTTTGTTAGCATGTACTCTTGATAAGTGGTCATCCATTTTTGAAGGCTTCATGGCATCGTTACTAAATACTTTTTCACATATGAGACACATCGGGAAGTGTTGATTTGATGGAGATGCAATAAATCCGAACTTCAAGTAGTCCAAACTGTATTGTCTGCATTTTTTTTTCGTGTCCGCCATCATAAAACTTTCAGTAATTCTGCAAACAAAAAAATAAGGAACCTAAATAAAAAACAATAATAAACTGTTAAATTTGCACACTATCTTATTTTTATCACACTCAGTTAATGGATTCTTGTTAAGTATTACTGACTTACTCTTTGATAAACTTTGATACCTATATTGGGAAGTAACTACAGTAGGTAATTAGGTATAGAAACTTCGTATTAGGTAATTAGGTAGAATAAGAACGAAAACCAAAGACTTAAGTGTTAGTAATTTTTACAAATACAATTATACATACCTATTTAAAATATGTTGTATGTTGTGTTTAACACTTTTTCAGTCACTTTACTTCACTTAATTTAGCTTTGTAATAAGTTTGTAATCTCTTGAAATAAATGAGTACTTAGCTATATGAGTTTTTATCGTTCAAGCTCCAACGAATTTCAAAACGCAAATGAACTTTCAACCTAAATGCAAGCTCGTTAAATAGTAAAATATCAGGAACATGTTTGGACTTGATCATGAATTCGTTCGTCTTAATTCGCGTAAAGCCGCTATCACACTATTCAATTTGAACGATTCCAATTTAGGAAATCGGAAGGTGTGATCGCAGTTAGAACAGATTGGATTCAATTAAGAGTTTATCCATTTTCAACTCTATATCTTCGATTTAGAAATCAATTTAGCGTAGTGTGATCACGAGCTCACTACTTAGATTCCTAAATAGGAATCGTTCAAATTGAATAGTGTGATAAGCACTTTATCGTCAAATAGAGAGCAAGTCAAAACGCCGCTGAAAGACGTACGCTCCAACTCAATCTTGCACAAACTTGTCCACATAGACTTGCCGAGTTTTTCATCTTGTACGAACTTGAAACTTTACATTCCTGGAACATTATTTCCTACAAAAATATTAATTATTCTTAGTACACGTAACACAACATAAACAATACAGTAACTACCTACTTACCTATCTTGAAAGTTTTAAATAAGAACTTGTGTTAATATAATAGGGGTCGATTTTTAGACCTCGTCGACCCCCAAAATCACTTTTCGTTTATGTCGACCCCTAGGAAACCGATATCGACCCCAAGGGGTCGATATCGACCACTTTGGGAATCCCTGTACTACACAGTTGATATACTACACAGATTTTTTTTTGTAAATACATACATATAAAAAATACAAAACATCTATGACTCAGGTACAAATAAAATGTTCACATAAACATTTGCCCCTAGCGGGATTCGAACCCGCGACCGTTTGGTTAACAGCTAGGTTTACCAGCCACTAGACCAAACGTGTTGTCAAAATATTTTTTTATTATATATTTACAAATAAATTGGGCAATATACAAGCGATCTGCAACTTTACTTCGCAAGGATGCACATTTTTTCTGCAAGTTATATACACAAACCTGCCTTGTTTTTTGCTCTTTCGATTAGTGAAAACCGTATCACAGATCTGTTGAGTGGTGTGAACAAATTAGCGGATAAACAGACAGAAGCGAACAGCGACCTTTATTTTATAACTAGCTGTGCCCGCGACTTCGAGCGCGTTGTTTCGGTATTCGGTATTACTTCTTTGTTTCTTAACCGATTGCAATGAAACAAACACTTAATGTTAAAACAAGCTTGTTACAATGCATCAGTGAAAACCTCATTCAAATCGGTTAAGATCTGAGATTAGAGTGCTCAAACGCACATAGTATTATAAAAACTTATATTAGTATATTATAAAAACTTATATTAGTATTTATTATAAAAACTGCCACCTTTATATTATATAAAAAAAAGTATTTTTTTTACCTGGGTGTAGTATACACGAAAACCCGTATCTATACATGTAGTATATACGAAACACCCGTGTCTATACATGAAAAGTAAATTTCATGTATAGACACGGGTCGTTTGCTATTTTATCATATGTATTGATTGATATTTAAGTATAAAATACATTTTTAAATTTTACATAAATAGAGTAATTTTCAAGTTTAACGACCTACCCACACTGTAGCCACAAAATTTTCTCAATTTATTATTCATCAATCTATTTTGGTATCTGACAGTGTATATAGATTCAGATGAAATAAATTCATTGTGGTCAATTTTCATAGTTAAACTGTTACGTGCAAATATTTAAACCGAATTCACATTTTAGTGTGTCGGTTTGTTCGCTCGAACGGAATTAGCTCAAAATAGTTCAAAACCGCGAAACACATTAAAAATTCCCAGTTCATAAAATTGTGAGGGGAAAACATTTGTGTCGGACTCGCATTTATTCTGCGATTCTAGAGTTTATTAAAATTAAATGAGTTTTTTTTTTTTTTAATTTCTCAATATTCTGTAATGGAGTCTCCTATCGCCGATATGAAGCCGGGAGCGAATCGCTAGTGTTATTATAAAAATAACACGTTTGATGTTTAAATCCGAGTCGTATTTCTTCACACAAGACATTCTTTTTTTATATGTGAAGAACTAGTAAACATGACGCGTTACCTTATTTTAACTAAAATGTTTTAAAACAACTAAAAACGTTCCAATTAAAAATATTGTTTTTGGTAAATACTAAATATTATGTTTTTGATTTAAAGAAAATAAGCAATTAACTATATCTATCGACAGTAAGCCTATGTTTTGGATAGAGCAAGTCTCAGATAAACCACCTTTGGATGTACGAAACATCCGGTGTTCCCATTAAGAAGAGAGTATACATATAAATAAGTTAACTAAGCCATTACTTGAAAAGAAAAAAGGAGCCGATTCAAAACATATATATGAACGTGTTTAGTTTAAATTACACAATAATTTAGTTTCCTTTGCTCGAATCTACTTTTCTATTCACTGAAAAACTATCAAGTGAAATGGCTCTTTCGGATTCCTTAAAAGTTCCGATAGATCTGCACAAAAGCCAACCACATGAATGGAGCGGGTTGGAAATTGGTTGCCATCGGTTTTACTTTTAAATGGCCCATATTCAAAGACGTTTTCGAATGTCTCTTACTTTTGCCGATTTCGTACAAAAGTATCGTTCCAGAAGTGCCGGAGCGTTTGTAGTAAGAAAAATATACCTTACCGTATCAGCTTTTAAATTAAGTATATTATGTTTGGATACATTCATGGAATCTAGCTATTTAAACCTAGCATATGCCATAAATAATTATACATCCATATTATAAATTTATAATGCATGAGGCTGCATCAACTGATCAATGTGTAAAAATATCACGAAATCGATGCACAGTCCATCGACGAAAAATATTTTAAACTTAAATTGTATTGAAAATGGTTACACAAACCTCTGTTCCTTGCACTTTTAACTTCATGTGGTCTTCTCGGGTGGTTTTGCCATCCTTGCGTTTCTTCCAGCAGTAACCGTCGCGTCGGTAGCGCACTTTCTTTCGACTGTACAGCAGCATGGATCCGCTTTTTGGCCTGAAACAAGATTTTGCTTCTGTTATATTTGCTTTTATTTTTATGATTAAGCAAGTTGTAGGTATGTACAAGGTAGGCTAAGGGCCTACTCTGACGAATTTAATGTGCCCAACCTGGCTTGTAATATCTGCTGCCAATATCAAAGCAGTATTTGTGAAGTCTTCGTAATCTAGACAAAACATTCCGTGAACTTATTGTGTATAAAAATATATTGTGTATGTAGCTATAAAAAAATTGGAAATTCTCTCGTCGAAATCTTGTTCAAAATTAACGAGTTTCCAAAACCTTGTTCTGCATAAAACAGACCGAATCAGCCGGAAAACATTCTGAATTATTACAGAATTCGTGTCCCGGATTTATCGCGAAGTTGTAAAACGACAGCGTTAAGTCAGAACTCAGTTTACGACCAAATTATCATATTGGCTTCTAACTTAGTCTGGTTTTATAACTTCGGACACTACTAAAATATTACTGAATTCATAAAATATGAATTAAATTAGTAAATTTTTTTATCACAGAGATCAGGCAGAACGCTCATTTTAAGTTCAAGGGCGCGGTTCATAGCGAATATGTATTACATCGTAAATAACATAAAGGTACTATAACTAAGTGAAATATACTAAGTGAAGTGTTTTCTCCAGACTTTGGCTGCTCCAAACTTTGGCTCTTCTCTTGAAGAGAGCTGTGAAAAAATCCTGCAGGGCTAAAAATCAAATCAAAATCAAAATATTTATTTATCAATTAGGTTTCTCCAATAAACTCTTATGATCTTCATTATAACTTTAAATTTACCAGGGTTTCGGAAAAAAGCCAAGATGAACGGGTTCTTTCGGGGTTCCTGAGAAGAAACCCCGAAAGAAACTCAGGATTCACTTAATTTTAAACAAAATCAAAGCATACATACAATACTAAACATAGTATGAGCTCCGAATTGCTTAAATCTAGGCTTCATTGTCGCTTAAATAACCAGTGATTAGTAAAGAATATACGAGTAATTATTATTTTTTTAACTTTCAATGAGAACGTTGTATAATTTAAAAAAAAACTGTAAGATCTTATGAAAGCTTTCTTTATTAAATTGATATAGAAAATGAAGTAATTGAGAGTTTCTATCCATTTCGCTTCGGTATAAATATTTAAAATCCCTATTATCCGAGAAGTTCCGGGAGGAGTTTTATAATAATAACATTCCGGCTTGAAGAGAAATAGACTAAGTTCTCGGGTGAGACTTGAGAGGATAATCGATGAAGACTTTCATGCAAATGTTACAGAAAATTTGCAGCTAAAGCGTTTATTCGCGGTTTGTTCCAAAGTTCTAGTGGCAGTTTCTAACTTATACTTTGAAGGAATAATTATGTCCGATAACTTGATGGATCTAAAGTGATCTAACGAGACTTTTCGTCTAGTTCATTCAAAGGTATCGAATTCTTATTTCTCCTATATTTATCTGTCCTATAAGGATCTATAAGATTTTCTTGATGCCAAAAGTAATCTCCTAACAAATATATTATTTTAATCTCAGCTTATAGATTTACCGATAAATTTATTTTCAAGATAAATATTTTATTTTGTGTTTTTTCTTACGTTGAAAATATTTTCGAATCTTTTCCCAGATGTGGTAATCGTTTAAAAAATTATTAATTTATAGTACTTTAACCTTAATAAATTACCGTAATGTATGGACAGATACTATATATTCTTATATCGTCTTATATATTCTTATACCGGTTGAAGCAAATCACGTTACTTGTTACGATTGTACCGTTCATAGAGAATTTTTAAAAGCGCCCCTTTAAATATATATACATTGCAGTGCTTTGCCGATCGTGAGTCGACACTAATTGGTGCTGAAAAACAAAGTTACTCACAGAACGTAAGGTGTATAACATGAAAGTTCTTTTGACATAATGGAAAAAGATAATTATATGTTAAAATCACCAAACTTCATTTGTATACCGGTTTTACAAGTTTACAAAGTCAAAAAGTGAAACTTTAGTGGCATTTCTGAATACGTTTTAGTGGGAGCTTGCTTTGCTTCCATTGTGGGAGACAATTCAGAAAAGTAATGATAAAAAAATTGAGGTATCTAGTTTGATGCTGTATTTTATAAGTGTCTACAGTATAAATGTCTACGTATAAACGGTCTTCTACAAGTGGTACTCAACCAGTTAATGGTCTTTTACAAGTGATACTCAACCTGTAAATGGTCTTCTACAAGTAATACTCAACCTGTAAATGGTCCTTTACAAGTGATACTCAACCTGTAAATGGTCTTTTACAAGTGATACTCAACCTGTAAATGGTCTTATACAAGTGGTACTCAACCTGAAAATGGTCTTCTACAATTGGTGCTCAACCTGTAAATGGTCTTCTACAAGTGGTACTCAACCTGTAAATGGTCTTCTACAAGTGGTGCTCAACCTTAAATTGAACCGGTAGTTTGAAGAAGGGAATAAATCCATCCAAAGTGATTTTATAGGAATTAAAAAAAACTGTATAACCTCTATATTTTACCGTTTTCTGATGTTTGACCTATAGATGAAATAAAGAAGACTATGTTTTGAGTCCTATGGAGAAAGAAAATAATGTCTAAAGGTTTTCAGTAGTTTGGTATAATCATTCAAATAACTTGGATTTATTTCCTTCTTCAAACTTATGAAACAAAATTTCAAAATGAAAAAAATATATAAGTGTAAAAGTACTTTTATTGAAAATTTTAATGAAAATAAACGAAAAATTAAACAGAAAGAGTTACTGTGTTGTATTTAAGACCATCATGCATCATCTTCAACCGTTTCAAGTGCAGTGGTTGGCCACATCAATATGTTCAAGTAGAACTCTTTCTTTTCTACCTCTGTGTATTGAATGATTTTGCGAACATCTTCCTGCTTCCATCTTTTCGTTGTAGGTAGCGTAGGTCTCGTATGAATTTTCAGGAGTAAGAAAGTGTGTTTTATTAGACCATCGATAAACTCAGAGGCTTCCAAATAACCCTTTGAATTTGAACTGTAAATAAGGTGTCTGTACTTTGAGATTGCGTATGTTGAATCTTTATTTACCGACTTACAGTTCTTCTTATAGTAGTTTGGCCATGAATTCTTAAAATCAAGGATGTCATCTGAAGTGATACTTGTAACTAAATCCCCCAGTTTTAGCAGCAGAAATCATTAGATTATACTCTTCAGAAGTGTATATTCGGTCTTTCTTTCTGATATGTCCATTGATTAAAATATTTATAAATGATGTTAAAATATTTATGAAAAATAAATCATATGACAAAGCAATAGTCAGCAAATTAGTTTGAAGAAGGAAATAAGTCTAATTGTTATTTCCTTCTTCAAACTAATGGAATTAGTCAGCACTTATATCTTGGTAGCAAAAACGATTTTTGTTGTGTTCTTAAAGCCTATAGATGTGCCTACGTTTAGAGACGACTTTTTCGTCAAAATGTCAAATTAGGATTTTTTGTGATTTATTCCCTTCTTCAAACTACCGGTTCAATTGGTCTTCTATAAGTGGTACTACAATCTTTAAGTGTGCTAGTACTGGTATCACACCCTGTAAGTGGCCTTCTATCAGAGGGTGTTACGGAGCGTAGTCAATTTTATTGCATAAAAATCACACTTCTGAATGGATGCAGTTTTATTTTATTTGTGAAAAGGCAAGCAGCGAGCGGCGTGCTAACGCTAAAATGTGACGTAACGGGAACCGGCAAAAACAAGTAGATTCATGATATTTGGTCTACAAATAAATCGTCAGTTTCAACTAATAAATCCAGCCGATCTGCGCTAGCTTTTTTTTTTCGCCTGTCACTCAACGTACGAGTAAAAATCGATACAACGATTTAAATAGTTTGAAATATCTTGAAAATTTCACTAACTAATTAAGTATGTGAACACGATGACACTATTATGATCAACGTGAGATGTATTGACAATTCGATCCGATATACTCTTGTCTTCAGTTAAGTTATCAGCTCTGAATTAAATAATGATTGCTTAATAAAGGGCACCACTGCTACCAATTTGAGCGAGAGAGGAGACATCATACAAAAGGATGACCCGGCTATATACTTTACAAAGTAAGGCTCACGCTAAATTATCATTGTCTGATACCAACACTTAATAATATATATTCATCAACACAGCTATTGTAACAGATAACAATAACTCGGAATAAATGCGTGAGAGTCAAAATAGTGTTAGATGTAAAAAAAAACTAGAATTTAAAATCAAGCAGTCACGCAGCACAGCTAGTGCTACATAAACTCCTTTACGAGTTAACTCTGTTGTTCGAGCTATACTTTGAGTGAAAAACTTCAAGAAGTCTGTGTGTTTATATTATGTTGACATTGAAAAGAGGTCATCTCTTTAAACGAGGTGAGATAAGTCGCTACATTAATTATCAAATTTTGTTAGGCGCACACCTGGCTTTAGGCTTGACCTTTGTGAGTTTGTTGGCATGAGTCCATCGTTTGTGAGCCGTTGAGATCAGGTGGGTAGTTATTATCCACTTGGGCGCTTCCACTATTACATGGAGATGTTGTAAATTAATAACGCTTTAGTAAACACGTTTCTTTTTAACACCCAACGCAAAAAGAGGGGTATTATAAGCTTAACATATGTATTGGTGTATGTCTGTGGTATCGTAGATAACCAAACCGATGAACCGATTTTGATGCCTTTTTTTGGATGAAAATTAACTTGATCGAAATGGTTCTAAGCTACAATTTATGGAGATCTGTATAGACGTTTGGAGATCATCAGCTCATTTCCTAGTTGACGATAAGATCTCACTAACTTCCACAGGTACGATTGATTTGAAATTTGCTGTAAGTATAGTTACTTCGTTGGTATGTTCATGACATGACGTGATGCTCAGCATTAAGTTGTCTGCGGGGTATCCAACTCTTCAGCAACTTACAGCAGATATAGCGTGTTTGCGCTCATTAGAATTGCAGAACAATCTCGTAAGGTGTCTCACAAGGAAGCATCCTTGGTCCACTGTTGTTTTTGATATTACATAAATGACTTTCCAATAAATAAATAAATGGCTTTCAATTATATGTTCATTTACAAAAATATCAAGGTTTAGCCATAAAAACTTTTAATTTCACAATTTTTACAGGTTCCATTTACGAAATATTTCAAGAAAAAAAGGTTCAATATAAAATATCATCAATGTCAAGTAAGACATAAGCACGCATAGCTTTTCTAGCGCACCACAGATTCTTTGATCTATATCTCACAATTTCTAGAATCAGTTTTTTTTTTCTTTAGAAAGGCCAGGTAGACGCTTAAAAAGGTTCATATACCTTGCGCAGTTTCTTTTAACATTTACCAACTACTGAAGGGCGTCTAATCGCTTTAATGAAATCTTTTCTTACTTGAAAATCATTGAACAAATATTCCACTCTCTTTGACTGGATTATAAAGTTAAAACATAGGCAAACACAAGGCAATATTAATCAAAAGCAAAACATCTGAAGAAAAAAATATTCACAGCCGCCTCGTTAGCAAATTAGAGGCTTGAACGGAATCAAAACCGTCCTTGACTGGAAATTTAAAAGTTTTTTTTTTAAGCGAACTTTTCAAATCACCGTGCCACGCTCCATATTAAAGGTTTTAATATCTAGAAATTTCCATCGCCCGCCGTTCGCCACATCGCATGATGGCGATTGCAATTAATGTTTCCAATATCTTTGTGCGGTGTCAGGCGAACTGTTGCCGATTTCAAACGCTTCGATTCGTTACCATATTTCGGTTGTGTGGTACTAGTCACAGGAGCCAATATTAGTACGAGTATTATTATTTTTTATTTATATAAAGCTCGCTTATTAAAAGCAACTCCAGAGGTAAATACTGTCAATGCATTGTAGCCTTCACAGATCCATAGAACACAGGGGACTGAAATTTGATCTCAGTCCCCTGTGTTCTCTCGTTGTTTTTTATTTTTTAAATTATTTTTAACAGGGAGAAATCTTCAAAGAGATAGCCTATGCATTGCACGCAGCATTTATTTGTTTGGCGGTTCATAAAAAAATGTTTTATGAATTAATTGTGCTCATATTTTTAGTAAGAATTCTTAGTGAAATTAATTTATTTTCAAAGAAAATATTTTATTTCAGTAAATTATTAAGTTTATATAAAGTATTCACTAGGGCCACACGCCAACGAACGCCGGTACTCTTGTTCGTGTTGAGGCAACATAACTCTTTTGGATTTCGATTGAGATATTTATTTGCTATTTTACAAGTTTCGAACGATGGTGTTTACTATTTACCGTCCCTTGTACCGGTAATTTCATGGTTTTTGTACCTCCTAAAATGTAGGTGAAACTGTGGGAGGATTTATTAGCGAAATGTTTATCATGCGAATGGTTCGCAAAATTATATCGAATTGCATGCCGTCCCTTACACAGTGCACTGTGCCCTCATTAGGCTGAAGTTGGGACTTCGATTTTCCATTTTATTCAACGTGTACGTGACTCAAATCTAATGGACTAAGAAGTACATTCAAAGCTGAACGTCTTCGAAAAACTTTTTCTTCTTTATTCTTTGTAGTAAAATTTGTTTTTTTTTTATTTTCATTAAAGTTAAAAGGCAAAACAGTTATTTCAAAAAATTTATAGCATAAAAAACTACTTAATAAACTAACCTTAAAGTTGTTGACGCATCGACAGATATCAGAAAAAAGTTAAGAATCTTTAATAAAAAACCTATTTATATAATTATATTAATTTTATGAAATAATGTCATATTTTTAACTAAAAAAAAACAATTACTAGACGTGACGTTTGTAGTAACGATTTCGTTCATTTTGTTTACTATACAGATGACATCATACATTTATGAGAGACAATGACGTAGCTATGGCACGATATTTTCACTTAAAAATATATAGTTTTGAATACATAACAGAAAGAGAAAAAGAAAATATAAAAAATAAACATTTAGTTCGAAAACGGACATAATATGCACATAAAACAAGTCCCCGATGAGTAAATTAAGTTTATAATAAAAATTTAATTTATAAATTATAAAAGGCTGTTTTTAATGACTTATTTTCATTATAGCCATGTGTTCAAACACTTTCTAAAGTGATACCCTTTTCGTGTACCTAACATTTTTTTCAACTTTTTTTCAGTCTATCTGAATCAGGCATAAATCGTCAATACTATTAATTCTCGGAATGATACTCTAATACTAGTATCGCAAATAATAGTCTCAGAACGATACTTACGCAGACAAATACATTGTTATTGCGAAATTCCCAGGATGCGAGCCGATTTTTTTTAACTTTACTCATATTTTCCAATCGTGTGACAGAGCACATCCAATAAAGTATAGGATTTAATAGTTCGTTTGTTTCTTAATTAAATTAGTCGTATGAATCGACATGAAATAATTAAAAGAAAATAATCATTCATATCATAAATTATTTATGACAATTTAACACAAGCAGTACAACATTATATATCTATAAATACCTATAAATATTATATATATAAACAAAAGTGTAACAATTTATGTGATGCGTTTTTAAAATATATAAACTCGAAAGGTCATTTTTAAAAGCCAACAAATTTCTGAATCCACTTGAAAAACCGTCGTAAACCAATAATTCAGAGTTGGCGAATATTTGGAAAATCACGGGCTCTAGGCTCGTTTACTTGACAAATCGCTTGTGGCAGGAACACCCTTTATAGCTGACTATTTGTCTGCTGTACGGAGATTAAAAAGCGGTAGCGGACGTAATTCCTGCTTCGTACAGGCCAGACCTACTCGTAATTTCATTTTATTGTACTTCGCATACTTAATTAATATTTGTGAGTCAATATTTTTCGGCTTAACGCGTTATTTAAAATTATTATTCTGAAACACAACAGAAATATTGGGGTTTAACCCACTTTTTTTATACTAGCACTATTTATACTTTGTCCATTTGTGTTGAGCCTGAGGATTTCACGCCTGAGATTCAAAAATGAATGTATTCGATTATCAATCCTCTATTTCAGCCAGTGGTTTGCTTAATTTTGTACAGACAACCGCTCTATAATTTTTCAAATAAAAATACATGGTGAACTTCGACGTCATATGTGCTGCTACATGTGACTATCCTTACTGTAGCACACTTGATGTTACATGTACTTTAACACTACAATGCTAAGTACTTACCTGAAAAGCACAATCGAATTAACGATTAAAATAAGTGAAATTAAAGCATTCTAGTAATACTTCTGTGTTATAAAGTAAAAAAAAATATTGATAAAAAGGAAATCGACGACAGATGAATGTTTGGCGTCTGGTCAAAATATAGAAGTACCTATAGATACGATCACGATCAATCGCAACAAAATCTGCATACCCTAGACTTGTATTTAATAAACATAGAAACAATGACTATTTACTTCTTAAATTACAGATTGTTAAAATAAATTGTTATCAAAACACCAACACAGTAAAAATATAAAATAAATCATCATACGGTAGAGAGAGAAATGGAACACTGAGAGGATGACATAACAGTCATAGTCTTTGGGTTACACACGAAAACGTTATAAGAGCTGTTTCTATTTGAATATTTTGCTCATAATTTAGATTAATGTTTGAATATTCATCGGTAACACTTTGTAAGAGTCCTCGCATGGCTCGGTATCACCAATCAATTAAGGCTTTCCGGTCGAAAGCTCGCAAATTTAATTGCAACCTGGTAAAGTGTGAAGCGCGAGTTGCATTTTAATGCCTTCCCCCGTTTCTCGTTAAATAGCGCTTCTGGAGAGCTTTTATATAAGTTTTATTAGAAGACAACTTTTAATTTTGTTTTAAAAAAGGCATTCTTGTATAATGAATTTAAATAACTTTGAAATTCGATGGCATTTAGAATACTTAAAAATACTAACTTATATGTGTGAATTTTACTTCTATCAAGATTCATATTACAGTAAAAAAATAAAAAATAAAAACAGGCTTTGGACCTATATAATAATTGTTTTTTAAACTGAATAAAGAAATTCGTTTTTGCCATATAAAACTCAGTTGTACCATGATAGGAGGAAGTATTTTCTTTATTAGTATCGGAACGGAATCATATATTTCCTTAAGTATATATATAATATAACAAAATATATAAATCTTATGAGACATTCCGATCAATAGAACCTCAAAAACATAGATTTTAACTTAGGATAGTCTGAAAACCGCATTTATGAATTAATATCATACATGCGAAAGTATATGATGATATCTGTTTGTTACTCTTCAATGGAAAAACTACTAAGCTGATGTTGATGAAGTTTATACATCAAAATAACACATAGGCTATTGTTCATGTCAATGTGACAACTCTTTAATTATAAATATATCAGTAGATGACCCGAGCGAAACCGTGGAAAACAGCCAGTCAAATGTAGTAAGCCGTTATTACAAAATAGGTACTGACACTTGTCAGACATGCTGGGGTAAGAGCCGGCATCAATTCAAGACGATATACTAATTCTAAACTGAAACGTTCAAACAATTATCCACATCCAAAATCTATTATTCAACGACTGAAATATCGGATCCTGTGAACGCAGCTCAGGTAACGGATCGCTACCAATTTGCAGGCCACGTGTCACCAGATAGCATGTGAATGAATTGTGGGAGGGACAGTCCGTGACCTCTATCCCGGCACGAATATATCAACGATTCCCTTTGTCCTCAACGCCGGAATGATGCCTAGTATAAGCCACAGTCAGTATTAAGGCTACAAAAAGTTGTGTACCTACTACTAGTTGTGGAGTAACGGATGTTTCTCAAGGCTTAATTCTCATACAAGTGAATGTTACCGAAGAAACAGTGACAGTAAGGTAACAGTAAGTAAAACTTTAGTAGAGTCTCCTGTATCTTATACCACAGGACAATTATCAAGAATACCGATGAAATATCTAATTCAGAAATTCCAACTCAATTAGGATGCTATAGAGAACAGTTCTAAGCATTTATCTGAGGCATATAGTGCGAAATATGGGGATCAAAATAGTTTGAGAACCAAAATGGTCGTTATAACCTAAAGAAGAATTAGGTTCCCGTTCAGTAAGCTGAAACGGGAAAAGCGGATCTGTAGGAGCTGATGGGCGTAGACGAGTGCAGACTACTGTTAAAATATCCTTTGGGCTGACCACCCGTGCGAGGGTCAGGGCTGACACCCCTGACCTTAAAGAAATAATGAAGAGCAGACGACAAAGTGTGGTAACCCTCAATTAAGAAGCCCTCTATGTGCAACAAGTGAGGGTTACAATTAAATGTTTAAATTACACATTTAAATGTTATAATTTGTTTAAATTTTTAATTTAATCTATTGCGAATGGCTGAATTCATTTTGCAGCAAAATCTAGTATCTACATATTTAATATGCCAGTGTTTGCTACATTTACTTGTATTTTTTTAATATGTGTGTTTATTTATTTATTTATTTATTAAACAAGGCCCCCAACGAGGCAGGCATCAAATTAAAATACATTAAAATCAATAAGTAACATATCAATACTAATAATAAATCTGTAAGGGTCAGTCATGGAGTAAGTTACTTTGTTTTCAGAGATATCGCGATTTTTAGATTTTTTTTCTATATGTATGTATGTTCCTCCATACCTAACTCTTAAACGAATTAACTGATTTTCATGAAACTTGGTAGATAAACATTTAGACGTACAGGACACAGGATAGGCTACTTTTTTCTTTTTCAACGCGGACGAAGTCGCGGGCGCCAGCTAGTTTATAATACAATCATTTACAGAACAACTACGAATCTCAGAAAAAATTCTAACAATACCAATGTTATTAAATATTTTCATGCATCGTGAAACATATTTTCTTACACACATTATCTGAATAAATCAATGCGGGGCGTTGTCAAATATTCACACAGTAAATTGAGGGCGTAGGGACAAAACAAACATCCAAACACTATTAAACACAAATCGATCTGAAATCACAAGCGCTCAGTCAACACTATTGCTAATAGAAATCTATTTAGTGCAGAGAAGACAAGCTAAACACATTATACATGTCTGCTTATCGTAGCCGAGAGAATTTCTATTAAGGACAGTTATGCAAGATTATTTCATTTAATATATACAGCATCATCATCATCAATACTAATAATAAATCTGTAAGGGTCGGTCATGGAGTACCGAGTAAGTTACTTTGTTTTCAGAGATATCGTGTTTATAGGCTCTATACATGATACTGAAACTAAATTGACGATTTTTAGAATTTTTTTCTGTATGTATGTATGTTCCTCCATAACTCTGAAACGAATTAACTGATTTTCATGAAACTTGGTAGATGAACATTTGGACGTATGGGACACAGGATAGGCTATTTTTTTCTTTTTCAACGCGGACGAAGTCGCGGGCGCCAGCTAGTAATATTATAAAATATACATTTAAAACATTGTCGTTGTTACCCTTTTCTTTCCTTTTTTTCTTTCTTTAATTTTATTTTATCAATATTTTTTCTTATCTGTTTGCCCTTTGACATATAGGTCTCCTTCAAATATTTCCCTTCTTTCCTGTTTCTAGTTTTCCTCGTCCATTTCCTGCTGTTTTTTTTTATCATTTGTCCATCGCATATGTTGTCCTTCCCTGCTCCTATACTGTATAGTAAATTTATATATCGTAATAGTTATATAGCCTTACTAGCTGGTGCCCACGATTTCGTCCGCGTTGAAAAATATTAAGTAGCCTATCCTGTGTCCCGTACGTCCAAATGTTTATCTACCAAGTTTCATGAAAATCAGTTAATTCGTTTCAGAGTTATGGAGGAACATAGATACATACATACAGAAAAAAATTCTAAAAATCGTCAATTTAGTTTCAGTATCATGTATAGAGCCTATAAACACGATATCTCTGAAAACAAAGTAACTTACTCCATGACCGGCCCTTACAGATTTATTATTAGTATTGATGACAAAACTTGAAGCCTTGTTTAAAACATATTCTTCGACTTATTCATCTATAACAACTTATAGCAATTCTTGTTTTGTGTTTAGTATTTGCTTTGTTAGAATTATTTGATATTTCTTCAGGAAGAAAAGCAATGGGTCAGACCGTAAGCCGGACCTTTAGCCGTATTAAGCGAACTGCATCGTATGTGGCGAGACTTAGAGGCATGACAATCAAGTCTCTACCGCTTAGAGAAGGTTGCTTCAGTGCTGACTTTGAAGCTCGATTTAGCATTGTATCCACAAATTGGACATTCCTCCGACGAATTGTACGAGAACGATTTAGATTACGTAATTCAATGATCCACATACACATATAATGCAAGCAGAAATTTGACCCTACACAACATACATTTTCATACATACATGAACGTGTTTCAGTATATACTGGTATATATGAAAACCAATTAGACGAAACATTTAAACCAAGAGACGAAATTTTTTAAAATGTGTTTTGAAGATAAGCATTGGAGGCATGTAGTACCTTTTTATATGAAAAAAAAATAGCACATAATACTACTGTACTGCCACATAAAACACATAGGTGATCTGTCGTATAGATATTGTATGAAATCTTTTTTATTTTTAATTGTGTATGAAAAATATGAAAAGAATTTCATTTAAGTTATAAAATATTTTATTCTAATATTGTTTGAATTGTGTTTATAAAATTAAGTATAGATATTCTTTGCGACATAAAAATGATACAATCGTACATCAGTTTCAAATTGCAGCAAATAACTTTAATCTAATATATAAAATTCTCGTGTCGCGGTGTTTGTTGCCAAACTCCTCCGAAAAGGCTGGACCGATTTTGATGAAATTCTGTGTGCTTATCGGCTAGGTCTGAGCATCGGCCAACATCTATTTTCCATACCCCTAAGTGATATTTTTTTGTATGGCAAAACAACGTTTGCCGGGTCAGCTAGTAATTTATATAAATTTCACTTATTCGCTATTGTGGGTATCGATTTAAGTTAAATTCAAGATTTGGAAGCGTATTGGCAACTCACTTAAAGTTGTAGGCGTTCTGAAAGTCAGCGCAGCGCAATAATAATTGGAAGGACCAGTCTGTAAGTCTGCCAACATTTTTACTACATTTAACAATTAGAAAAGTTTCATCCCCGTTGTTTGAAAATGTACATTTTATTGAAATTTGTTATGCAAACAATATTTCTTTTAATTTCTATTAATTTTATATGCAAGGTAGCTGTCTCTTGCGGTTTCACTCGCCTTGGCTTTTAAGTGTCGTGTGGTGTTATGATAAATAGCCTTAACCTTCCTCAAGAATCAGGCTATCAAATTGCAAAAAGATTTTTTTATTCGACCGATAGTTTCAAAGTTTAATGCGTTCAGCCAAACAAACAAACTTATCAAACTTTATTATATAAATATACTCGAAAATTGAGGCTAAGTTCAGATGACCGCGAGGTCATGTGTTTCAGGCCTTAATCGTAGTATTTTTTTTAAACTTTCTTTAAATTCTCAGGAACGTATGTCAAATTTATATTGTACGCTTGTGTGGTTCTAATTTGTCTTTTTACCAACAAGGAGACCTTATTTATTCATCACACACTTATTAAGAATTGGTTATTCTTTATTTTATTGTAACAGTATTTAAGAACAGATGAACAATATTAAATATACATGTAATGTAGTACCTACTGTACCCGCTCACTACTAGGCCCCCATTCTTCGATAGTGATTCATATCTTTGATGTCAAAGACATTCTTAAGGATGCGAAATTGTCTAACTATTCGACAGCCTATATAGATGCAAAATACTTGCTCTTAAATATGAAACGTTTCAAGCTAAAATCAACTTTAACCCTCAACAACAAGGTCCAAATGTAACAGCGTGTTGAAAGCGAATAATGAATCGTTCCACAGAAACGGTTCAATGCATACAATTGCATCCCTAATTCCAACCTATTTCACACGTAACAAATAGAACAACAGACATGATTACGTAAATTCTTGTTTCGAACTCGATTTAATCGATTAAATCGTCCGATTCGTGAATCGATTCTCGTCCGGTGTATTTATCGGCGCGATTAGCGTGATTGAGGCGGAAGATTGGGAATAATGCTGACGTATGATAGGCTGGATTGGGCACTGCCCATCGATTCTTTAGCCAATGTTTTGGACCTACATAGCGTGTTATTACACAACGCGAGGTTGATTGAGTATGGTCGTTGCATTGCATCGTTAGTTCAATGAAAATATTCATAAAATAAATTATGCCCTATGTTTGAAACTTACTTCCGTCTTAATATTTTGAACCATAAATATAAGTAAGTATAAGGTTAGTTAGTCAGCTGAAATCAGCAAAAAATTATTATCTATAGACTAGCTAGTGCCGCGACCTCGTCCGAGTTGAAAAATGAAACATATAACACCTAAGAAACGCCTGATATAGTACGTAGATCATAATTTTACTATGTATTAGGTAGTAATATTGGTAAGTACACGAAATGGGGCTAGATTACTTTACTAAGCTTTTAGATCGACAAACACTTGCTGCACTGTTAAATTTCTCACTAAGTTTTGGTCACTTTAACGAATTACGGACTTGAAATCCATTTTAGACATCAGTATATAACTATAGTTCAGAAAATAAACGGCTCCCAACCTCTACGGTGATTACTTACAACTTGAAGATAAGGTCTACCGTCATTAAAACTTTAACAGTAACATTGTACTAATTAAAACGTAAGTATTTTTCCTTAATTTCTTTCGAAGGTTTTAACATTGTCTCCCTCGGACACCTGTCTAATGCAAACTAAGTTTTAAACAAGACTGATGGCTTGGCGCCAGACTGGCCACTCAATTAGGTACCTGACTCGCAACATCGTCTCATGTTGCCAAATGCAAAAGGAAAATGTACAGAACTCGGACAGAGCCTTCAAACTAAGAGACAAGTCATTAGTATCAATGTCACTTTATAGTTAAATTTGCAGGCCTTATAAAATATACATTGTAGATACGAAAAAGCTATTCATACAAAACGACAAGGACAGTTAAATATTGCGTTTCTTAAAAACATAAATTAGTAGGTAATAAGAAAGTTTTAATAGTAAAAATATACAAATTTATTCACGAGCGATGTTACTTTTCTGATTCCGATTCTCTAATCAGAATGTTAAGGTGACAGTGTCCTCGCACACTTTTTGTTTACTGGTTGCGATACTTTAGAAATTTTTGGATTTTATAAAAACGAACTGGCAGAAAATATAATTATCTTTAGTCGTGTCACTAACAGATACAAAATAGATTTGATGTGAATGGACATAAAAAGCGCATCTTTTCTGACATTCACTTAGTTTTAGTTCATAACTGTCCTCTCAGTTGGGCCCAAAACACGTGGGTTAATTTATTAATGTACTAGAGAAGCTTTTTTTAAAAAAGATGGGTTTGCTCTTGATTCAGCTGTGTAGCGAAGATGAAGCCTATGATGGAGCTCACCCAGAAGATGCCTATTCACTCAAACTTTGGAAAGATTAGGGTTCTGGGAGGGAGTTACAAACATTTTTTTTTCACACATTCCACACAGCACCATCTAGTTCCAAAGTAAGCAACTAATGCTTGTATTATGGATACCGGACAGTTGATATACTACATAGATTACTTTTTTTTTTGTAAATACATACATATTATAAATACAAAACATCCATGACTCAGGTACAAAGGTAAAATGTTAACACAAACATTTGCCCCTAACGGGATTCGAACCGGCGACCGTTTGGTTAACAGCTAGGTTTACTAGCCACTAGACCAAACGTGTCGTCAAACATTGGAAGCTATCTTAAGTACTGAATTTTGATAATACATAGTTGATAAAATTATAAAATCTATTCAAACGATACAACATGCTACGCTAGATCGCTGCTAATTCTTTTATTGTTTTATTCTCTCTACTGTTTTTTTTAATTGTTATGTTTGACAGGTAAGCAAGTAAGTGATCATCGCTTATTAAAACAAGTAACGCCATAGACGTTGCAATCGCGTTGCAGACTAGAATAAAGTATAAAGCCCGGTATAGACGGGGTCAGTAACAAGGCAGTACAGTAACCCAGTCCAGCGCTGACTTGCTACTGAGCTTGTATAGACACTAGTTTCAAGTCAGTCCAGTGCTGACTTCGCGCCCTCAAGTCAGTCCAGTTGACTAGCCTGCCTGTCTATTTTCGGGCCCAGTAGCTGTCACGTAAATTAAATGACTTACTGGCGATCCCGTCCACATTATAACAGTAACTGGGTGCGAAAATTCGAGTCACTGGGTCCAGTCACTGACCCCGTCTATATCAGGCTTAAGGGCCTAAGTGAATGAATGATAAGTGATACTCACTTTAACTTGTCTTCTATTAGGGGATAGGTTACTGCCGCCAGACGGGCTAACTAGTTTATGATTGCGAAACGCAGTATGTCTTGCTATTAAGAGTTGCATTATCAATTAATAAACGTCAATTTGTCTTTATCTAATTCGAGTTACTAATGAAAAGGAGAAAATAATTTATTATAATGAGCCTTAAGTACATTTTAATCTAATAGTAAGAAAAAGACACTACACTATATCATTCTGTTTTTCTTCTGATTCTTAAAAGAACGCAGTAATATTAAATAAAGACATGAAGCCCACATGTAAAGCCACAGACAACCTAGTTGATGTGTAAATCCTATAAAGTAATTATACATCAACTAGCCTATAAAGTAAAAAGCTGGTCTCTTTTAAAAAAAAAGACAAATTAAAAAAATTCTCTACGCACCCCTTAAAGATTGAATGAAAAACATGGCAGAATTAACTGTCCAAATAAAAATGATATCGTGACGGCTAATTCCTCTCAAGTTTATTGCGGTCGTTTAAAAATTCGATTTATGACAATACTTTGACCAATTCTGTCGTGGTTGGAACACATAATTTTATTTGTGAACTGAACAAAGTTTTGTTCCAATTGTTCGAATATACGATTCGCTTCTTTCTAATGGAATCTCGAATTGTGTTTTTATTTATTCGAAAATGTAAAACGCGCATAAACGGAAATCGGATATCACGCAGCCTTGCTGCCAGCATTTGCCACATTAACATTGCAAGAACAGCACTAATGCTGTATTGTTTACGGGAAATAGACAAAACAAATTAGAAACGATTACCTCTCGTTGTTATTTTTTTAATCTACTAAGAGCATATTATATTTTTTCGGTATTTAAATATGATATTTAGGAGCCTGACAAAAAAGTTAACGAAATTTAAATATATGGTATTTTACAAATGAAAATTGGATAGGCAAAATGATGCTATTATGTGTAAAATTTGATATACAGAACTGTGAAACACAGGAGTCTTATAGAAGCTGTTTATCAAGCCAAAAGATCTCTAGTCACGCACTGAAACACATAAGAACACGTGCTATTTTTTGTTTTAAGATGATATTGCGGATCGGTTGCTCGGTGCATTGGCTGCAAGCATCGAAATAATATATCTGACTGCAAGAAGCAGTCATTCTAAAAGCGATACTTGACAATACCTACCCTTTCATTAACAGAAATGTCTAAAACTAATACATATAGAATAATGAAATTTGAAGGATTTTAAGAGGGAAAGTTTGTTCTGTGTTGTATTGAGTTGTGTTTTATGTTAAGGGTCCCTTACGGCAATCGAGGGTCGGGATTGTAAAAGAATTATATAGTAAACGATGCTCCACAACCTTGAAAAAAATAACACAGCTAGCCAATGAATGTTACTTTTTGCTGAAACATTCGTATTTAAGATAATGCTTATGGATAAGTGTAAAAAAAATCCAGAAAATCACTAAAAACGTGTAAATCGCACTCCCGTTTTGTTACAATTGTGTCGGTAAGTATCAAGAATTATTAAATGAATTTTATCAAATAATAAAGTTAAAACTATAAAAAAATAGATGCAATCTTCATTTCTTAATAAACATATTCCTATTTTGTGTAAAAAAATCACAAACTTGCCCAATTTTTTCGCTCAAAATCTTCATACAAATTACTATGAAGGCTATTATTATGAAATCACGCTCGGGCAACGGTTCAGTCTGGTTCAGTCGGCCATGCGCCTCCGAAGTGAGAGCACGTCGCTTTGCGCCGCACTGACAGTTCGTGATAAAACCGTGTACTTACACAAAAAATGTCAAATATGTCGTCTTTGATGTTGAAATTATAGCCCAAGAGCCCAAGGCCAGACCTTCGTTCAGTGTGACCATATATGGCAGGATTTCCACCCACATAAGAGACGACGGTAAAGGTCTACCGGGGCAACGAAAAAACAAAAATTTTGGAAAAACCCTTCCCCCTCCCTTAAACCGCCCTGTCTGTCCGGCGCGACGCAATGGGTTCGTGTTTGTGCTCATCGGAGACGCATGATGGCGCATCTGTCAAACCTAATATCATTAGTGTCAAAAGATCACGCCAAATTTCAAATACCTATGTCGTCTTTGATCTTGAAATTATGATTTAAACTGCGCAACTAAAAAATTACTCCTCGGAACTATTTATCTCCGCAGCTAGAAACTTTACAGAAAGATTTCTATCAGGCCAGAAACCCACGGCATTCTCGGTGCATGCAAATACGAGATCCGCCTTATATTATTAAATCAATGGAAGAGAGGAAAGCAAGGGTGCAAAGCGCGTCGAAAGATTTGGAACCGAATGCAACTGATGAATAGAAGGTTTGTAAGGAACAGTATGCCATAAGTTCTAATCTAAGGAGATCCTAAGTTTTCTAGGAGTCAGATTTTTTTACATAATCATCATGGTAAATTTACTACATATGGAACGTTCTCGAAAGCCCGAGCGTAGCTCTGTAGTCCGGGCAAGGAAAAAAAGTTTGTATGGAAAAATTACAATAAATCTTACAGAAGGTTTTATTTTGTAGTTTGATTAAATATTAGCTTGTAAATGGTATTTTCGATTTTTTAACAGGGTGACGTTCCGGACGTTTTTTTAAATGCCGTTTGAATGTTAAATTTTCAATATTTGAATGAGAGTAAATACTACAGGGGTGACTTTTTTATTGAGGGACTTATAATAAATATTAGTAATAAAATCCAAAAAATCCACCTATTTTACTTAAAAATAGGTGGTTTTTTGGTCTCAAAGGTTTTAAATAGAATGGAAAAAATATAACTCTAAAATAAAAACCCGACAATCGGTGATTTTTCACTATAACATATATTTATTTATGGAAAACTATACCATAAATTTTCACTCGGGTGACTACTATGGTTTTTTTTTAAACCGTTATTTTTGTTTTTTATACATATGAGTAAATCTACAGAATTTATTTTATGCAAATAAAATAATAATTGATAATTTGTCTCAAAATGAAATTATCACCTGAAAATACAAACACTGTTTCTAGTATTTGCAAAAAATAGTAATGAAATATTTATCGAGGGGAAAGGGTAAAGCGGGCGGTGAGGTAGGACGCTGCCCTTGTCAATGCGGTCCGATTCAAGTTTCAACATGTACGTCGACTTCTAACACGGTTATCACAGTTCGCGACATTACTGTCACTTTTAAGTACATTACTTCTTGTGTTCGATTACAGCTGCAACGTACCTCACTATACAAAGAAATGAAGTAGCGTACTCGAATTTTTGTGGCAAGATCGCAAATATCGAATTGCATAGTGAAAGTTAGCAAATCAATGCCAGATTAATTTATTTTACTTTTCATTCTCAAAGCATATCAAAAGTATGAATGCGTATAGTCATTGCATTGGATTGTTTTGTAGTAGAGAGGCTAATCGGCAACTCCGTTCTTTTGAGATGGCATACAAAAAAATTTATATTGTTTTATTATTTCGAATCATAAAAAATACCTATAGAAGTTGAATTCGACAAACTTACTATGAAACCCGCGCGAACCGCTTACGAGGGTGGGAAAAATGACCGATTTTTGAAGTAGTGTATCTCGGGATCTATTTGTTAGACTGTTAGACATACATAGCTGTTAGACCTCTGTTAGACATACATAGCTGTTGTTGCACTCAAATTGTAGCAAATTTTATGTCTTGTCTAAGTGCAGGCAAACCTCACATAACGTACCCGTCGTTGTAATTTATTATAATAAACAGTTGGTAATTGTAATTGTATAAAGTTTTTCTGCCATAGGTATTAGCTGAGGTTCCTCCACCACTTCGCCACTGTGACTTCAATATTGATTATAATAGTTAATAAGATAATAATGAAAATTATTAATATAAATAAAATTGGAGTGTCTGTTTGTAATATTGAAGAACCTAAAAGAATCGACTGTTAGGCGGAACGAAGTTCGCCGGGTCAGCTAGTAATTAATAAACTTTATATAGCATGACCTTAGATCATGCTCTAACCGCGCGCTCTCCACCCTCTTACTCGAAAACGATTCAACGTTTAAAAATTTTTTTGAAACAAAAGTTGTAGGGAATTTAATCCTCTACAATATTGATAATAAATACAAATAGCGAAAACCCCATAGAAAACGAGATATTTGCAAAAAAATCGGGAGGGGGGTAGCCAAATAAGGGGGGAGGAAGGTTCTCAAAGGTCGGCTTGGGAGAGAATTTAGAAAAGATTTTTAAGTATTAGATAAATATGGCCAAAAATAATTTAATTTAAAATTTCAGACGAAGCCGGGTGTAGCACTAGTCCAGCGTTATAGGTCCCCAGACAGGTCCCGTCGAGGCCTATCCAACAACGTATCGCACGTCTATGTACTACTTAGGACAGGGAAGTTATAGGTTTTTCAATTTTTTACAGGTGAAGTCGGGTGAGGATAATAGTGGTCCCTCCAAGTTGGGAAAACAGATGTTAATTTTCCAAACCTGACGGCGTGTCTCACAAAATTTTAGCGCTATTGGTTGTGGAGATATTAGCTCTTTAAGATCTATTTTAAATTCTGTGGACACATCCGGCTGCAGGCAGTAGTATGGTAGCAGTGTAGCGGCCGGCGCACAGTGGGACGGAAAGGTCATTCGCGTGTCATAATTCTATAACTTTTGAGTTTAGTTAGATAATGTTATGATTTTTTTTTACACATATTCTTGAATATATTTACTATCATTTAAACAAAAGTTTTTCGTTGCATATATTTATTTTTAATATATGTAAAAACATCTTAAATTTAAAAATATTAGAAATTATAAAATAAATCATAGATTATTTTAATATTAACCAAAAATTAAATATTAATATACATATTTTTAAATTAAATTACGTACAAGTATACTAAAAAAATTTTTAAAAATTTTTAAAGTAAAGAGTACAAAAAAAATTATGCACAAAACCAAGTTATTATTATTTACTAAGCACTTAAATCACCTTCAAAATACATACATTATCAATACATTATTAAAAAAACACAATCAATACATTATCAAAAAAAACACACTTTTCTCGTTTATTGCGTTTTCGTAGGGGCCATGGGGTCGGGAAAAATCACAAAAAAATTTTTTTGGCCCTCCAAGATTTCTGGGACGATTGTATCAAAACCGGTGGGGGCCGCCAGACCCTTCTTAACACGCTACCCCTTTTGTTAATCTAGATTGAGATATTGTCGATCGTAGATAGGTTTTTATCAGCTTAAGGTTAGAAAAACTCCTCTCTCCACTAGCAACCATTACAGGTATAGTAAATAATATTCGCAATGCTATCCATACATTTGGATACAGTTCTTGCAAGTTGCGATCTTTGATAAAATTTAAAACAGTAACGACATTCTGGTCAGGCAAAAAAGATTTCAGACTTAAAAGTTCATCACACAACATACTACCATCTATATCAGATTTAGAGTCTACAGTTAATTTCAATTGGATATCAAGTGTTTTAAGTGTGTGCATCTGAATCGATGTGATGAACGATGAACGAGAATAAGCCGCTTCGTCAAAAATAACGCCAACTCTTTTTAACTACAATTTTAAAAAGGGATAGATAATGTGTTTCTCTATGGTCGGGGATTCCCGGTAAAATAAACTGCATCTCATGCAGTGCTCCGATTGAACGCCTTGAACACTGCGTTCCATTCTAATTTTGCCAACATAACGGCTTTTTCGCTTAACTTGTCGAAAAAATAGGTAACTGCGTTTGAAGAAACTATCTAGTCAGCAGTCGAAAAAAAATCTGTAAAAAATAGTCTAGTTGTAACCGCGGCGCCCCTGTATATCTGGCGCCCTGGGCGGTCGCCCAACCGCGCCCTACCCTAACGCCGCTCGTGAATATAATACATATATTTTCTGCACAAAGAAATTATTTAATCTTCATTACTTATTAAATAAAGACTAAATCATTTATTATTATTTGCTTGCGCTTAATCTTAATAAGTATTTTAACAAATAATATTCACATCTGAAATCCGGCCCTGTATTTTAGCAAATAATATTCACGTCTCAAATCCGGCCCTGTCCGTTTTTACACGTGTTAAAATTTTGACTCGCAAAAGAATAATGTCGCTGTCTCTATCTAACATCGTGATTTATCTCAATGAAGAAAGAGATGGCATGCGCTACACGACGTATGTTTTTAGTTTTTTTACTGCCGTTAAGACAAAGAGGTTTGTTTTTGCTTACAACATTCAATTAGTTTGACACAGATGTGACACAGTCAATTACCAACCAATGAGAACACTTTACAATAACAGAATACGCCAATAAGAAATAAAAATACGTATTAAGATGGCAATGAAAACAAACTATTTTTAGTAAATGTGCAAATTGGAGGACCATTTTTTTGTAAGGGCGCATCCTGTCTTGTTTAACATATCACTGTTCGTACCTCTAGTATTGATCTATACATTAATACCAAGTCTGATGAACGAATTAGACATTAAATTAAAAAATAATCTATACTAATTTGTATTTTTTATGTTTGTAATGAAAAATCCTTTCACTATAGAAAGCTACATTATCAGCGAGTAACATGGGCTATATTTTTTAAAGTTAAACGGGCGAAGTAACGTGCAACAGCTAGGACAAAGATTTAAATCGAGAGATGTGCCCTTACTAGCGAAACTGTGTTACAAAATACATATACATTCACAGTTATACATTTTTATAGCAATGCGAGTCTTTTGTCTAAACACACTTTTAAACACAGACAACACAGTGCTCATAATTCCTTACTTCAAACGTGACTGTGACGATAGCTGGAATACTTACTCCCCCTCGGTCGGTAGGTACTGTCAGCAAGTAAAAGAACTTTTTTTTATTTTCTTTTTTTTTTGTTTATCAGTTTTATTGTGACATTATGACATTATAGACTTATAAAGTCTACATTTATAAGAAATGCTATTAGGTATATTATGATTATTACAATAGTATTGTTACGCGCAGGGTAAGTTAAAATGCCGTTTAGGGGTATAGGAACACGATTTATTTTCGCAGACCAGGAATACTTCCAATATTACAGAGCTTCTCCAATTTAACCGTAAAACTTGCCAAAAGTCGTCACCAATTCACTCTACGTGTCAATTATGCACTGTCGCAAATATCTTCGTAAAAGCTCATCTGTATCGATCTGGATTTTATTTTTCGCCGACCGTAAAATAAAAATCTTCTGACTTAAAATGACTGGAACATTACTGAATTTCGTTGGTAACCAGCATTCATCACGTCGTTCATCTTGAATAATTTTTATCCATTTCTCCTTAAATTAGCCTAAATACCGAAATTGAGTATGTTGTTTTACCGAAAGAAGCAATATATTTGATTGCAGTCTAAGTATAATAAAATATTAAAGGTTGAATAGTAAAATTAAAAAAAACAAAACAAAAAAATGGTAAAGTTAAATTAATAATAAATAGCTTTGTTGAAACTATTATAATTAATAATTCTCATTTTATTTTTCCACGCTTTACATCGTATAATAAGTATAATATATAAAATAAAAATGAAAAAATATTAAATAATTAATAATGTTTGTGCGAACGCTACAGAAATACTGGATTCGCGTTGACCAATTTTATTTGAACTCCGATAGCGCGCAAATGCTGTTTATGCAGACGGCCTAGTTATACTAGTCCTTAAATAAAAAAAATAATGAGCTCCAACTACGTACTAATCGCGCTTGTAAAGCGTTCTAGTTATAATAGTCACATCACACAACAGCCATTTTGAAATATGTTAGATCTCAGACAGCATGGAATTCATTTGCGTAAGGAGCTCTAGTTATACTGGTTTCTAACTTTACGGATTATTTTGAAGTTCCTATTGAATAAAAATACAAAAAATAGGTAATTACGAATGAAATGTAACACCACTAGCTTTATTTATGTTTTTGGTATTATTATGACACTTTCTAAACGAGAAATTTGGCATTTAAATTTTAAATTAATTCTGTTTGCTTCAATATGTCATAAAATTTTGGTGACTTTTTGTTGAGTGTGTATAATATGCATACAAATGTGTATGTCATAGAATATCTTCTGTACAATTAATATATCAGTAAAATAAAGACAAAAAACTTCATTATAGCTGTTTTTTTATAGATGTTTTATAGTCACCCGGGTGAAAACTTATAGTGGCTACTGGATATATCTAGAGATCATAATATCAAAAATTCACCGTGTGTATGATTTTTTAAGATAGTTTATTAGAAATTCTTTAAAAACAACATTTTAACGTATTGTGTAGCTAAAATTTTCAATAAAAAAAAATGTGGAATTTTTAAATACAATTAACGAAATACAGAACTAAATGAAAACACTAAAAATCTCTACTGTAGGTTTTTTACAATAAAATATATAGCAATTAAATATTTTACCCCCTCTTTCTCGTAATACATATTGGGAGGGAGGGGAAAAAGTGTAACACGGATTTCTAATGAAACTAAACTATATTCAAAACAAGAAAAACGAACTATACGAAATAATGTCTTCAAAATTTTATTTTTCCCCGACTACTGGGCGCAAGGAAAGTTCCACACACGTCCGCACTTTGAAGACGCAAAGCGTATAATGATTTTACGGCAAATTATACAAGCGTCCAATTAGTGACGACTTTTGGCAAGTTATACGGTTTTATTGGAAAGTAAATCGTGTTCTTATACCCCTAAACGACATTTTAACACCCTGTGCATAACCATATCTATTCTGATTTATACAAACTCATGCTCAGGATCATATAATTGACTCCAGTTTGAAAATTAAAAATGCTTACAAACGTTTTCAGTACAATATATTATTTTTGTAATTGGGAATAACAATTTCATTTTGTATTGTGCAACTAAAATAATAATTATACACTAACTAGATCGTGCTTGCTACCGCGGTCTGCAAGCAGCCCGCGAGGGCGCGGTTGTGAGTTAGGTGTTGTCATTTGCCATAGTTAATTGTTTTGGTTTTGGGTCCTTTTTTGTAATTCGTGAAGAATTAGGGGTAAGTAAAAAGGGGGAGTAAAATTGGTCACCCTCGTTGAGACCTTTCAAATGATACCCAACACGCAACCATTTATCTAAAACCGTTGACCATGGTCTACTGAGTAGACCGCAACTGTCAAAATTTGAAATTTGGTCTACTCTAAAAAATTCATCTCCGAGATGTCCCCGATGAGCCCAAACACGACTTGGCTGCGTCGCGTCGTTTCCGAGTTACGGCCGGGGGGGTCCGAGGGGGGCGTCAAATTTTTTATCTCGGAGAGACGTCTCCGATGAGCACAAGCACGACCCCATTGCGTCGCGTCGTTTCCGAGTTACGGCCGGGGGGGTCCGAGGGGGGCGTCAAATTTTTTATGTCGGAGAGACGTCTCCGATGAGCACAAACACGACCCCATTGCGTCGCGTCGTTTCCGAGTTACGGCCGGGATGGTCCGAGGGGGGCGTCAAATTTTTTATCTCGGAGAGACGTCTCCGATGAGCACAAACACGACCCCATTGCGTCGCGTCGTTTCCGAGTTACGGCCGGGGGGGTCCGAGGGGGGTGTCAAATTTTTTATCTCGGAGAGACGTCTCCAATGAGCACAAACACGACCCCACTGCGTCGCGTCGTTTCCGAGTTACGGCCGGGGGGGTCCGAGGGGGGCGTCAAATTTTTTATCTCGGAGAGACGTCTCCAATGAGCACAAACACGACCCCACTGCGCCGCGTCATTTCCGAGTTACGGCCGGGGCGGTCCGAGGGGGGCCGTCAAATTTTTTATCTCGGGGAGACGTCCCCGATGAGCCCAAGCACTACCCGGCTGAGTCTGCTGGTCCTCGCTGGTCGTTAATACCTGTGTTGGGGACATGCACCTAGAAACTTTTAGCTTTTATAAAATAACGAAGATCTGGCCGTCGTGGGCTCTTGCTCTATGCATACGTACGTGTGTGCGTGCGATGCGCGAGCCTCGATCGTTGTTAGAGTAACGCTAAAAACCTAAACTTCGCGCGGCGCGTCTCCGAAACCGGCCCTTAAATCTTTAACCTTCTTAGGTGAAAACCATTGCGAAATTTATCGGGAGCTGGAAATACATCAAACAGTAATCCTAATATGACTGAAATTTGGAACATATGTTTATTTTGGAACAATGTGAGCATACACTAATAAAGGACTTTGAAATTTGCAAAGTTCGGGGGCGAGTCACTAGGTATATATGATAAATCGGGAAATTTATAGTTGATAAGTTATAGTTGATGGGAGTACGGAAATATTATACATTTTCAGTGTAAATATTAAATATAATCTAAAAATGGTCTGCTCCTTGACTACAATGTAAGATTATAAACACTGTAGCTACAATTAGCTAATTACAGTGCAAACGGCAAATTGTCGAATCGTGTGCAATTAGTTGAAAACCACTTATTGTATTACAACTTGAAACTTTAAAAAAATTTAAGACTAGAATACGAAAATCACGAAACGAACTTGTAAACTTTTGTCCGAATTTGCATAACACGGTGCATGTAATAAAAACTCTCTTAGTTTTTTTGTTAACTGTAATAAAAAATATTTAAATACCATTTACGGGCAATACTTGTTATTACTTGTAACAGTTTATATTGTAAGTTTTATGACTACATTGTAAGACATTTCAAAATTCATCTTTACTAGAGTTAGCTAAGTATATTTTAAAGTAGTTAAAGTACAATTGTCCTATAATGATCTATGTTGTATTCCGTTCTGGACATAATTATTTATTATTTTTAATATATACTTTTTTTTTTTAATAACACTAACAACACGAACTTCAATAAGAAAAAGTTTATAAACAATCGCATTTTCTAAAGAATCGCACGCAAAAATGCAACAAAGAAGTTTTGAACAAATTAAACTATCAAAGGAGGTAATGTCTTACTTTTATACTTTATTCTGTGACGGTACCTAATTTGGCGTTCAACGAGGGACCCGTTCCAACTTGTAACAACTTTAAGCAAATTAAAACTTGCACTGTGACTACTGGTCGCTTTGTCTTCGCCTTTGAAATATTAACTCTTTATGAGGCCGTAGTGTAGTTTCGTACGTGAGTCTCTCTCTCAAAGACGATATTAGTTAAATATTTAAAGCGTTGCACATGTTACTTATTGTTTTCTGAAGCCGCATGACAACTCTAGTAAAACCCTTTAGAGGATACCACTACCTTGGAAATATTTCGAAAACTCAAGCGACTTTCAACAGAATGAAACAGCTTTTGAAACAGGATTCTTACTATTTAGAAATATGTTTTAGCGCGACTGAAAAGTGTACACTAAACGTAAAAGCAACCTTCGATTGTGCGATATACAATCACTGGTTCCTTGGCAGTATAGACAAATTTAAAAGTTATTACTAGAATTTAAAATTTTCTAATATACCTAACTGCAGAAAGAATCTGTCCCTAGAAGCTGCGGGTCGAAACTATGAATTTAAACTTGAAATTGATTTAATAATGTATAATAAGTGATTAAATAAAATATAAGACATATTATGTATTAAATAAAAATAATAAATTTTGCATAGAAAAACTGTAGGTACAGAATATAGAATATATCAAACATTGATTTTTTATAGTAAATATTTTACAAAATTATAATGAACCCAGTCATTCTCTTCTCGTAGGACCAGGAGCTGGAATTCTTAGCCTAAAATTTAGTCAAAAATAATATTAGAAGTCGCACATAATAGTGGCGAAGTTTGTTATGAACGAGAACTTAATAAAAGAAAACCTAACTATACTTACCTAACACAAAAAAAAATCTATTTCTTACCTAAAAAAGTACCTATTCAATCATTGAATACAGATTCGCATTAGCATAGGTCCTGTCTCAGCAGACCGACGACGTCACCGTAAATTATCCAATCAGCGTAATCCTGAGATGAGCTTCGACCAATCACGATCCGGTGATTAGTGAATGGAGCAATTTGTCAGATATGCAAATGTTGGCCTTAAATCTGCCACCCAATTATTGTTTAGTGTCCTTTCGGAGGTGATTTGTTTGAATAAATATCTCCGACATATGTAATGGAGTTCATAAATTTACACAACTTGAACTATTATAATATTAACGTTGAAAACAATGAGACACTTCATTCGATATTCATTCACGAAAACAAAATCATTCGACATGATTTCATGACAAGAAGTTTATACAGACCTAACGAATGTCATTCAGGGTGCCTAGAAACTGTATGTTTGTCGTGAGTTCTCATGAAAAAAAAATCGCATTAATTTGGCGACCGATGACGTAATATTAATTTATATTAGAAAGAGCCATACATCTAAAAAAATCATGCAAAAATTTACAAAATTCAAAAATGATTTTCATTCTTATAACACTTTTGTAAATTAATTATTTTATATGTCACATTTCGTGTTGATTATTCCTTATTCTACGGGTAATCGTAAAGGAAAACATCACTAATACTTAATCCAATTTCTTACCGTATTTTGACTTCTTTTGACTGCCATTCTGTGTGTTTATCAAAGCTGATGAGAATCGCGGCGATTTCCTGTAACAATGATATAAACTTAAACAAAATGAAAGGAGACATTGAATTGTAACGTTTATATCGCTTATTATTTATTACCTTACATTATTTGTTATCATTAACATATTTGAGTAGTTTTATGGAGTGTTTAATAACCCCTTTAGGGACCATAGCAACTATAGGCATGTACTATAGGCATGTATCCATAATACATGCCTATAGTTGCTTAGTGCGGAACTAGATGGTGCTGTGTGGAATGTGTGAAGATATTTAATATTTTTATTTATAATTCTTATATGCGACTTGGAGAGATGTATTTTATTTTTAATCAAGCTTACGCCCGCGACTTCATCCGTGTTTTTCTTAGGTGTTAAAACATTTATTTAATAAGTAGCTGGTGCCCACGACTTCGTCCGCGTTGAAAAATATTAAGTAGCCTATCCTGTGTCCCTTCCGTCCAAATGTTTATCTACCAAGTTTCATGAAAATCAGTTAATTCGTTTCAGTTCAAAAAATTCTAAAAATCGTCAATTTAGTTTCAGTATCATGTATAGAGCCTATAAACACGATATCTCTGAAAACAAAGTAATTTACTCCATGACCGACCCTTACAGACTTATTATTAGTATTGATTGCTCATATATTTCTGCCAGGCGTAGATTATTGTTGTGTGGAATGTGTGAAGATATTTATTTATCTATTATTATTATTATAAATTAGAAAAGAACTTCTCGGGAAAGAATGAAGAGTAAATAGTACTTAATATTAACAGTTACGGAAACCAAGGCTGTAAAATTGGAATTACTACTACATTATTAATGTTGTAAAAACGAAACTGAGTAAGGCGTAGCGGCCTCGTAGCCCCTCGTAGCATCTCGTAGCGCGTATCCGATTTCGTAGCAAACAAAACGCGTTTATCGCTTATCCCCCAGAGACCGAATTTGATGTATGTTCGCGTTGTAAATTAGTAAAAAATTTATTTGGCAAATTTATAAACACATGGGGACCTCACGCTTTAGATTTATAGCTTCGAATATAATCAGACACCAACTTGGCATACGTAAGCAGCTTGAATTAGTTATGGAAATGTTAGAACGGGAAATTTCTGGTTATCAGATTTAGGATATCGGCAACTGAGGCAACAACAAAATGAGTTATTTTGAAATGTATTTTATTTATAGTAATAATTATTAAGTTTTATATTGTCAGTTGTGACTTGGTTAAAAAAGTTTGGCATATCCGCCATGTGTGGTTCGCACCTTTTGTATTTATTTGTTCTGACAATATTACTTAACAAAAACTCTTTTGATAGGATATTTTTTTCTATTTATTAAATAGCTTTTGCCCGCGACTTCGTCCGCGCTTCTTTTCTTAAGTGTTGAAGCATTTATTTAATAGTTATTGCTCATATATATTTTTTGTCAGACGTTGAATTTTTTACTTTTATTTTTAATGTGATCTCTTGTGAGTACTTTTTTTTCTGGATGAGTCACCGTGTATCCAAAATTATATGATGGTCGATTAAACGGTTAAGACGTAACAAACAAACAAACGCACTTTCGCATTATTAATATATATAAATTGTAGTTAAAGAACTTCTCTAGGCGAAATAAATATCTTAAATTCGGTACTAGTCCGTTATTCGGGACCTGTATTAGGACTAAATATGGACCAATTTACTTGATATCTACAGAGGTGTATGTTTATAAAAAAACACAAACATATAACACAATACAAAAACCTTTCATACCTTCACCGCATATTCTAATATGAAAGCCCCGAGCGATACGCGTTACAAACATAAAAATACATGCTTATTTTGCGAAAAGCAATTTTTTAGAAACACCAGAAGGGACAAAGTTACATCAGCCTGTATATTTCAAGCGTATACAAACGATACAAATGTTTGTTTTGGACATGAGTATATTATTGTTGTAGCAAACTTCATATTAGACATTATATATAAATAGATATTAATATCTAAGTATTTTATATACTTAGATAGGTTCTCGAGTGGAGGCCATGGATCGGGAAGCGTGATCCAGGCAGGCGGACGATCTGATAAGGTCCACAGGTTAACGGTGAATACAGGCTCCTTCTGACCGGTACTTTGGGAAAATTATAGGGGAGACCTATGTCCAGCAGTCGACGTCCTAGGGCTGAGTTGATGACGATGATGAATACAGCCAGCATGCTTAGAACCCTGCCTAAGCGACCTAAGCTTGATATTATACACTATTTGTCAATAATTTCTATAAATAATTTAGATTATTAATTTTGAAAAAAAAAGAGTCGTTACACATAAAACTTTGAAGATCAACTTCAACATTTCTGTTGAAAGCATCAAATTTTTCACTAATATTTTCACATAAAATAATTCTAATTATGATAAGCCTCGTTTCACTGTCGCTAGGCCTTTATGGAGTCATTAGCGTAACATTTGACAGGGCCTCTAGGGTAATAAAAGTTGAAATGAACTCTATGGGCCTTTGAGGCATTCCTATAAAGATGGCGAACTTTGTGATACGAGCAGCGATTATAATACCAAAACTTGATTATTATTTTTCCAAAAAATAGTCGTTAAATGTGTCTTTGTTGATAATGATCTTTAATAATTATAAGTAATAATATGTGCTTTCATTGGTTACACATTTCTGCCTATAATTAAAAAAACACTTTTTTTGCTCAAGTTCTCGACTTAAGGGCATTTAATTTTTTATTATTTCGCGTTATAAAACATTTTAAGTAAGCGCTACCGCTAAATGTCCGGTAATGTGTTCACAGTTTTAACATTTATTGCTGAGGAGAAGTGAACACTTCAGGGCGAATTTTAATGACCGAACAGTAATTTTCGTATATAATTTTTTTTACTACCATCTAGCGTTAATCATTATTAATAAGTCAAAAGGACTAGAAATTGTTGCCACTCGTGGACGATTTGTGTTTTATGGCTTGATTTACAACATGGCTTGTGTTTCGGTGAATGAGTAGGGGAGCGGGGGGCTAGTTGTAACAGGGGTAAGTAGTAACAAGCATTTTTTACCGACATAATAGGAGAATATTCTTTTGATTTTCAATCTAACTTACTACGTAATACCCATTCTATCATATAAGCGTGATCAGTACCCCGCCGGACGACGCAGGAAGCGGTGTTGTGCAGGCGCTCCGATAAAGCCAGGTAATGGACTTTTTTTTTGTTTATACGAAATTGATTATCGTAGATTTCAAATTGTTTAGCAGTTGTTGATTTATACAGATACATTTAGCATTTGTTTAGTTTGATTATATTAAATTCAATTTCACACCAAGTAAGTGACTTTTTATTTAAAAGACGTTATTTCAAAAAACCTCGCAGTGGGGTATGTTGTAACACTTTTACGGGGCAAGTTGTAACAAGTTACAACCTGCCCTTTATTTATTTATAAGTTCTATGAAATTATGCGGGACGTATTTAAATTCCTTCTTTTCATGTTTTCAATACTTTCCTGTTGAACTTGATTGATTTTACCTATTTCAGAATGAGACACTACATAAGAAAAACTGAAGAATACTGTGTCCACGCCAGAGAAGAACGAGTTACAAAAAGAACATGAAGAAAAGAAAAGTTAAATAAATAAGACAAAGAAAACACGAGAGACTAAGAAAGGCATTATTATTATTAAGAAGAATAATAATAATAAGAAAGGCAAAGGAAAGGGCAAAAGAACGATGACAAAAGATCGAGAGGAAAAAATAAAATAAAGATAGTTAAAACACAAGGGATAAAGGGATAGATAAAGTAAAAAAGAAAGTTTTAAATTCTGATTCGGAATCATAGACCCGAGGAATGGTTTTGTTTAGCTTGTAGGGAAACTTATGAAAATTCAAACGAGAAGTGGATACAATGCATCATGTGCAAGATGTGGGCACATGTAAAATGTGCAACAGGAAATAAGATCTCATTTGTGTGTCTCAATTGTGATTCCGATGAAGACTGATTATAAAGACTGATTATAAGACTAGAGTTCCTTTATAGTTTAAGAAAGTCCATGTTTTTGTTAATATTTGGTTATTTTTCTATTAGATTAAGAATAAAACTTAAAAGTCTAAGTTTGTTATAACCTAGGCAAGGTTATATAACGTGCCTAATGCTAAGTGAATCAAAAGTCTGATTACTGAAGTAGTTAAGATTATAAATGGCTGTAAGCCTAAAATGCCTTAATAGTTTAAGTAAAGAAAGAGCATGTTATTTGTTTATTTTTGAATATTTTCTGTGAGATTAAAAATTTAACTTAAAAGTCTAAACCTGTTTTAGCGTTTGTAAAGTTTCTTATGCTAAATATGCCAAATAAATCTTAATTTTATATTTTATATAAAATATAAAATTGGTTTTCATTTCCTAATGTTACAATTTGCCCCAAGCCTGTTACGACTAGCCCCAAACACGGGGTAAGTTATAACACTCGTCAGTGTTTTTTCAAAGCCGTTTCTACAAAAAATCGTTACAGGTTTGATCAAAAGTTTATTTGGAATTGATAGTTGAATAGTTGTTAATTGGAATAGTACTGCTAGATTTCATAAATACCAAACAAGTAAGCTTTGATAGCCAAGAAGCGAAAAATTGTTACAACTAGCCCCCCGCTCCCCTAAGGGATGTCAAAGCCTTTTCCTTTCCTAGTCATAAGAATGCTGCTGTTACGTTACTGTTACGTTACAAGTAGCCCTTGCAGAGTTATTTGTGTCAATAGGCGACTGCAACAGTCTACCATCTAGTGGACCGGCAGCCTGCCTGCTGTCATTTACTTCAATAAAACATTATACACATTTTACATCAATAAATTAGTCCTGTATTTCTAAAAAAAATCTATTTATTTTGTTGATTGTTAAAATTTATCACCTTGTTCGAATGGTGAATAAAAAAACTTAGCGAGGAAAACTGTGTCCTCCAGAGAATATCTATCAAAGGTACGTTAAGGGCCAGTTTTATAAACGACATACCTTTTTCCCGTTCGTTACGGTGCTGGTAACGAACGGTTAACGGTCCGTCAATAACGTTTACTGACGGTGGTTCTATAAAAGAAATTAAACATTCGGTAGCTATCCGTAAAAATACGCTGAAGTTTATGAATATTGTCGACGGTTTCGTTGTAGTCTGTCAAGAACTGTCAAGTTTCGCGTCGCAAACACATTTATTTACAAATATAACAAAATAAACGATACGTAAGATAAACCAACCCTATCATAGTCAGTAACGAGCCAGTAAACGCTAGCTGTCAAATTATACTGTTGACTTACGAATATATTGTTATAATACACTATATTATACTATTAGATCATTTTTTCGTCTATTTGATATAAAATTTAACTACCGGATTGTTATAAAACTGGCCCTAAGTCTACTTCTTTACTGTGACTATGTAAGTTGGCACCCAAATAAGCCACAAAATATACTCTAACCGTATCTTTTGACCCTTATACTGACACAATCGACGGGTTACTATTATTCCCTTGGTGTTGCATTGGTTTATAGGGAAGGAAATGCCGTCAACAAATAGGCTTCATGAGTTAAGTCATTTTCTTTAATATTATATTACAATATCGATTACCAATTTGTTCAACATTACGTGGAGAGAGTTTATTTGCATCGTAAATATGGAATAAAATGCGAAAAGCGATGGCATACAAGTAACAGTATGAATATTTTATTCGTCATCACTTTCACGTAAAGTAGATATTTTTATGGCACAGTAAAATCACCATCTCGTCCTTTCGAGAACATTTTACTTTAGTTATCTTTATCTTTATGTATAAATGTACCTACTTATTACTACTTATAAGTGTAATATATTCTTTCACAGGTGTAAAATTTTGATTCTTATGGGTTTTTTTTATAATAACTTATTACTGTTTTGAATTTGTAGTAAAATTCGTTATCTAATTTTATTATTATTATCTAATTTTATCTAATTATATTATTTAAATGTTATTGCCTACTAAGTACATAAATAGTTTATAGTGAGATGGACAGACGACTTACATATTTTATAGTGAGAACCCTAAACAGATGTTCGCAGGATGTGGAAAATTTAGAACTCTGTCTTTCCATGATTGATGTGCATATAAATAAATATATTTCTTGAATCAAGTCTCTACTCAAATTATCTGTATGTGATTTCTAATAAAGCACTATTAATATTAATTCTCTGTAAGCTAATCTAACATTTGGGAAATTAACTTATTCCGTAACAAACGTAATTAGTAGTAAAGATTAATCTTCTCATTAACTTACTAGACCTGGTAACTTGAGCTTTTACAGCTAAGGCGATGTTAAATACCTTGGTTTAAGCTCCCAGTTAACTAGTAGCCGTGTTAAAAGTTTACTAGAGCACGACAACTTCAATTAGAGCCCTCCCAGCTACAAGAAATTATTGTTTTGCGTTTTCAATAGTCCTTTTCAGTGATAAAATGTAAATTTGGTAATAATATCAGTATTTAATGTTTCACATCGTCAGGCGTTGTGAAAATATTTATAAACTAGCTGTTGCACGCGACTTCGCCCGCATAACTTTATAAAATATAGCCTATGTTACTCGCTGATAATGCTGATAGCTTAGAATTTTCTATAGAGAATTTTCAAAATCGGTCAAGGTTTTTGAGTTTATTCATTACCAACATACAAAAATACAAATCTTCTCTTTTTATAATATTAGTATAGATGTATTATTTTCATTATATATTAATATTTCTAAATTGTAAAACTATTATATTTTTAATTATTAAGTACTACTTTTTTAAAAATCATAATATGTATCATAATGTAATACATATATATAAGTATATTGTACTATACAATAAAGTAAAAATAGAATGAATTGGTACATAAATAGTTGAACATTAAATTTTTCATGGCATTGGATTCTGCAAATAAATTCGCAATCACCCCATTCTCATTTACTCCAATGTAGACGATGCTGATTGAATGTATTTTATCATAAATTATGTATTTCAAACCTATGGGTTGTTAAAGCCTTATTTTCTTAGTTACAGTTTGCTCTCATTTTTTTAATAAAACATTATTATCAAAAATTAAAGCAATATATTTGTTTTAATTTAAGTTGTCGAGTTATAGCGTCAAATTATTTCTACTGTATGAGAAATTAGAGGTGTTTGTTTAAATTATAGCTAGTTTAGTTTAATTAGCATTTCACATACATTATTTTGTTGTGTTTTAAAAGTAAATTAAGTTGTATAAAATATTTTATATGTGGTGGTAATATAAATTCGTTACGTAATGAAGCAATGGACGCTATTATCTTACCCAAGGCGACGCTTTTTCGCCACGCCAACTATCGCCGACGACCGGTAGTCCATCGTTTGTACAAGTCAGATAATCAAGAGAGGCGTGAAGCATTAACTAGTCTTTATCACAGGTAATGTTCTTCATTTAGATATTCATTCGTGCATTTATCTTTTAAGATAGATATGTAGGCATAGATATATTATATGTTTTGAAACAAATCTTGAAATAAATTTCATTTAAATTCTATTATAAATTTAAAATTTTGACAGTTTATTTTAATAAAACTATTTTATTGGTCGTTTAAAACTTTTAAAAAAGTATAATTTTATTTGTATTAACACTGCACGCTTCTACTATAGACTAAAGCGTTTTTAATGACAAAGCAACTACACATGTACAACGGCCCAGCCTAATTTATTTCGCAAAACACGCGATCGCTATCTCGCTCTAACCGCACGAATGAGTGCATGCTCTGTCTCTTTCTGGCGGGCTATTTATTAAACCACGGGGCGGACAGCAAATAATAACGATGACGATCGGCGGATATTGCTTCGGGATGTATACGGACGTGCCTTTGGATAATATGGAACAATAATCTATACGGTGAGCCACAGAATAACTTCATTATTTATTAGCATTAACTCTGTTTATGATTTTATTTAATTCTAGCGAACAGTTGGTTTTCAAATTTATCTAATAAGTGATTTTTAACCTAAGTTGGTTACTTAATTTAAAGTTAATGCACTTTAATATAACATTTGGATTTGAAACATAGTTAATTCGAACAAGTGAAGCCTCCGGCATTCTCAATACAAACATTATGGCAGCAACTAAGTTCGTTCCCGCAATTGTTCTAGTTAGCAGTTGTACAGGGAAATATATGCCTTTATACGACTTGGGTGAAGTTCGGCTAAATAATTTAGATATATACGATAAGGGGTTTACTGCTGGAATACTAATTTTTGAACGCGGTCTTTAATGAGAACTAGACTGTTTTTATTTTTTATTTTTTCAACAATGGGTATAATGCAATGTTCTTACTGCAGAAGGGAGCTTTTCACGCTTATGACATTATGTCGATATAAAGTCATTTGTCATTGCTAAAAGTCGCTGTGCGCTTCTCGCTAACTTGTACACAATGAATTTTGATACAGTTTTCACTAAAAGAAAGAGTGATAAAGTAGAAATGTTTTTGTATTGTAAGTTGTAGGAAAAATTTCATCCATGCCAAGCATAAGTCATATTACAGTACTCACAATATAAGTATTTCCACTATAAGCTAATAAACTATACTATAAACTACTAATAAACTTATCGATTATGAAATTTGAATTTCAACTTTCACTCAAAGAGAGAAAACTTTTTCCTGTGTGTTAGTTACCAGCTTTTAATGACTTAAAATAAGGCTTGCGACGTACATTTTAAAGAACTATATCTGTATATGGAGAAAATCCATACGACCTGCATGATCTATGTTGTATCTATGATTACATGAATCTAATCAAACCACTTTTACAACTAGGTTGTTATTTGTTTCAGGGTTGTTGCGGATATTCGCAACCATATCCGCATCCGCAATAATCAATGCGAATCTTTTGCGGATGCAGTTATTGAGCTAGTCCTACATCTGGCAGAATTTCCCAGGGTGTATTATGAAAATTGTTTAAATTTAATTAATTTTAGTAGAAATTAAATTTTCAACTAAAAGTTTGATTACTTAATAAAATATAATTAAAATGATCCATTTTAATAATTCGCAGATTTGATCCTCTAAAACTCCGCATCCGCGAATGTTGAAAATACTGCACCCGCAACAACTCTGCTAGGTACCTACAAGTAGTTACCTATTTGTTTATATTGTCAACCGTCAAATAGAGAGATTGGAAAGACAAAGCCTTATTATATTTCATTTCATTTCAAAATTTCAAAATTGGAACATAAAATTTCTCTTTTTGAATGTCTGAAACTACATGCAAGCTTCGGAATATGTTAGTGTTGGAAGAAGAAGCTGCGAAGAAACTCCCAACAACACGTCCTAACAACACTTTTTTCTTTTTTAAATTGCTTACAAGCATGTATATACATTAATATTACAATTATTTATTATTATTATTACATTTATTATTATTACAATTATTACAAGCATGTATTTACAATAAGTATATACATCATTATTATTAAGTCTTGTGCTGTGCTGGAGCAACCACCGACCAGACATGCTTATCATTAATATAGTCTTGTACTTTATAGTATCCTTTGGTACACAGAGTGTTCTTTATCAAAATCTTAAATTTATGTTCAGGCAAATTTACAATATTGTCTGGAATTTTATTATAGAATTGTATACAGTTCCCCACAAATGAGTTTTTAATTTTGCTCAATCTAGATTGTGATTGTGTTATTTTATTTTTATTTCTTGTGTTAAAGCTGTGAATATCGCAATTTTTAACGAAAAGAGATGCATTCCTACGCACATTCATTATATTTTCAAATATATACTGAGAGGGCAGCGTAAGAATGTTAATTTCTTTAAACAGTTCTCTAAGGGAATCACGACTGCACAATTTATATATAGATCGAATTGCCCTCTTCTGTAACACAAAGATGGTCTGAATGTTTGTGGCTTGACCCCACAGTAGAATGCCATATGACATAATACTGTGAAAGTAACTAAAATATACAAGCCTAGCAGTAGCTACATCGGTTAATTGACGAATTTTTCTGACAGCGTATGCCGCTGAACTAAGTCTTCCCGCTAATTTAATTAAATGAGGGTCCCACTGTAGCTTTGAGTCCAGTGTTATTCCTAAGAAAACCGTGTTCTCTACGTAGTCCAATTTTTCCTCATCCAAAAAAATATCCAATTTAGTGCTCCCAACGTTAGGTAAAGAAAATTTTATACATTTTGTTTTTTTAGAATTAAGCACCAAATTATTTGAACAAAACCAGTTATGAATCTGAGAAAGAGCATCATTTATTTCGTCTACATTCTCAATTTTTCTATTTACTTTAAATATTAAAGAAGTATCATCAGCAAATAGTACTATCTTTGCCAGATTCTGTACCATATAGGGTAAGTCATTTATATAAACTAAAAATAAGAATGGTCCTAGGATTGACCCCTGTGGCACACCGATTTTTACTTTAGATCCCAGTGACTTCGTACCATTTATCTGCACTTTTTGAATTCTTCCCTTTAGATATGAACGGATCAAATCTAGGGCTTTTTCTCTAATTCCATAGTGTTCCAGTTTTACAAGAAGAGTATCATGATCAACACAATCGAAGGCCTTGGACAAGTCGCAAAACACCCCAATGACATCCTGCGAATCTTCCCAAGCACTGAAAACGTGATGCAAAAGGGAAACTGCAGCGTCGGTGGTCGAACGCCCCCTAGTAAAACCGAATTGCTGATCATGAAGTAAATTGTTTCCATTGAAGTGAAGTAATATCTGACTGAGTATTATTTTTTCAAAAATCTTGCTAAGAACCGGCAGTACAGAGACTGGCCTAAAATTACTAGGATCCAATTTATCGCCTGATTTAAATAATGGTATAACTTTACTATGCTTCATGAGATCAGGAAAGACTCCCTGATCTATACAAGAATTAAATAGAAATGCCAAATACGGCGCTAGTGTCTCTATTATAGAACTGCAAAGCTTTACTGACATACCCCACAAGTCTTCTGTATTTTTAATTTTTATGTCTTTAAACATTTTTATCACTACTTGGGAATTTATGTGCCTAAACTCAAACGCATTATGACATGGCGGTACATTCTTTTTCATGAGAGCATAAGCAAATTTAGGAGAAGAACTAAGTGACTCTGTCGTTTTCAAGGGGATATTAGTGAAAAATGTCTCAAATTCTTGAGCCACTTCTGATTCTCTAGTGACAGGACCATGAACCGTATTTAAAGAAAGGGGGTTTTCTTGTATCTTGGTCTTTCCGGTCTCAGAATTAATAACTTTCCAAACAGTTTTAATTACATTGTCAGATGAAGTTATTTTATTTTTCGTGAAAATAGCTTTCGCAAGAATACATACTCTTTTGAATATTTTTGAATATTTTCTAACGTAATCAATAAACTTTTCAGAATGGTTAAAAGACTTTTCGTGATATAATTCAAATAATTTGTCTCTGCTAATACGAATACCCGAAGTCGCCCAGTCACTGAATTTGAATTTAGGATTAATTGTGATTTCTTTTACTTTAAATTTGTCCTCAAATTCAGTATGCAATATATTAAACATTTCCCCATAGAAAGTATTTGGATTACTCAAATCATAATTTGGAATTGGTAACCTATCATTTAAGGCCTTCTTAAATTTATTTATTTGGTTTGAGGTAACAAGTCTCTTTTTTATTATTAATTTATCAGTTTTTAAACTACTCGGAAAATAGACTGATTGTCCACTGTGGTCTGATTTCAGACAATTAATAATCTGTTTTTTAGAAAAGTCACAATCACAAAAAATATTATCAATGCAAGTTGCTGTGGATGCTGTAATTCTCGTAGGCTCAGTAAAAATATTTATTAAACTAAATGATTTAAATAACCCAATCAACCTACTTTTGTAAGGCGTGTCCTCTAATAAATTTACATTAAAGTCACCACAGACTATATGAAACTTATTACTTGATTTTAGAATTAATTTTAATACCTCTTCCATAATATCTTCAAAAGTTTGAAAATTTTGATAACAGGGGGGTCTGTAAACACACACTATAACATATCTCTCCAACTCAACACAAGACAATTCAATACAGCATTCAACCGAAAGTCCAACAACATCTTTACGTTCTTTGGCTTTTAAGGTTTTCTGTACTAGTATTAAAGAGCCTCCGTGAGAAGTGGACCCTCGATTGAAAGCACTGGCAATGAAATAATTTTCATAATTAATAATCATTTGGTAATCTTTGAGCCAGTGTTCAGTAATACATAATATGTCACTTTTCTTCGATTCCAAAAATAACTCAACCTCAAGTTCCTTGCGGGAAAAGCCCTGAATATTCTGATGAATAAGATTGAACTGCTTTCCCTTTGTCTGAGTTTTTAGTTTAAATCTTGAGACTTATTATTCCTGGATTCGAGAGCATTCAATACATCTTTATTTGATATACAATGTGTAAGAGGGTCAAAAATATGTATAGCTAACAAATTAGCTAGTTTTTTTCTGTAAAAATGAGATAGATACAATGTACCTTTTGTCAGACTAAAACCATTAAAAGAATTTATGTCAAAAATAAATAATTTGTCGCTATGACGTGTCAATTGGAATAACATTTTGTTAAAATTATAAATGCTATTATTATAATTCAATGATTTTTTATATTTTATTTTATTTAAATCTGGTTTTAGATAGGGCAATGTCCCCATAATGCATTTACGCACTTTAAGGCTTTCACATGATTTTATAAAGTTAATTAGCTCCTGTTTGTTTACACCGCCACTATGACTTAATAGTAAGACTATTGTAGTGTCTTGCGTGAAAGTTGTATTCAATAATCTATAGGTAATTTCTTTAAAAGAAGCCCCAGGCATACATATATTTTGTACATCATGAGCGAGGCAGTTATTTAGTAAGTAGCCTAAGCTTTTACCTAACTCGTCACTAAAAATTACCGTTCTAGTGCAATGTGTATTCTGCTGGGAACTCCAGTGCTCCGGCGCTGCTGGCGTGCTGGTGAGCAGGGGTGACACGTCCCCGCCGGCGCCAGCCCGCTGTGGTGCAAGTCGTCGCTTTGCGCAGGCAGTCAGCGGCGTGTGCAGACCCGATGAAGTGCGCTCCATTTGTCTTATATGTGTAGCCTGAGCATGTGGCGACGGGGCGCGTTGAGTCGCGCGAATAGTCCTTGTCGTGCTGTGATCTTGTGTCGCGTGCCTAGTCAGTGAAGCACGGGGTGCAACTGTAGAACCTCTCATTAGGCCTTGTTTACCGTATGGCCTCTGCGATCCGAGTGAGCTCTCTGCTGAAATCGGTCTCTGTTGCACGTGTAGACCTTGTCTGCTCGAAGCGCGCAGCGCGCGGGGCGCGGGCGACCGCGGCACGCGCGGCCGCAGCGCGCCGAACGCGGCATGCGGCGCCCTAGACGCAAAGGAAGGCGCACGGGGCGGCTCAGGAGACGCCTGCGGCCGCCACTGCGTTATTTCTGTCATGGTCACTTCTTCCTCATCCATTAATGCTAAAAATTCTAAACATTTAGTTTTTAAGTTATTAATTTTCTTGCTACAATTGCAGCTATTAGGAGAATATATGTTTGGTTGTTTCTGGGCATCTTGAAACCGTTTATCCAATGCTGTACACCTAGCATTTAACTCGTCAATTGTCTTTTTCAACAAGGAATTTTTTTTGTGCTATGACGCTGCTGCTTTTGCAGTTTGTAATGTTTTTTTTTTTAAAGTCTGAGTTGTTTAATAGCCAGATGTAATTTTGATTTAAACAATTTTGAACAAATTTTTGGTTTATCTAAAGATATTGCTCCAGGCTGCGCTGCCACAATTTCTGTACTGATCTTTTCGGTCAAAGTCACATCATCCTGGGCTGTGCTAGGTTCGACATATGTTAGATTTCCAAATGATAACTCGTTGTATAATGAACAAGTATGGAGGTTTTCCTGAACAACCTTCTCTTCCTGAATGTTATTCAAGCTGTTGTGAGCCTCTCTCAGCTGCTCTTCGAGTAGTTGTATTCGGTCCATTGCCGCTTCATATTTGGCAGTTAGATCTTTAAATAAATCTAATTGTGACTGTTTGTGCTCATTTTCTATTTGTGCTTCCTCTAGCAGACACCGTGTATTATTTAAAATTACACGTAGGGAGTCATTTCTCGATTTCAGGTTTCTCACTTCAATTTGTAGGTTATTTCTTTCATCTACCAATCGATCAACTTGTTCCTCTAAACCTTTCTGTTCCTGTATAAGTTTTTGCAACTTCTGGTTCTTTGCGGACATACTTCTTGTTTCTGGCATTTTTTTTTTTTTTTTGTCGAAAGAATCCCCTTGTACGCGATGGTGAGATGCGAACCACGCTATATCGAAATGGATCGCAAGTGACGCAATATCAGCGCCAACCAACCCGTTGAATGAGACGTTGAAAAGTTATTATATTTGATCCAGAGGTTTGTTTATTTTATTGTTCGAGAGGATATAATTTAAACTTTATTGTCCGAATAGAAATTACTTATTTATTTATTTTTAATTTTAATTCACCCAGATATTTATTTAGTTTATATGTTTAAGGTTTTTTCAAAAACTGTGAATGAGACGAGGAAAACCGCACTCGTACTCACTCTATATACACAAATTTTTGTTCCAATGTTACAAGCACTATATGCACACTGCACAGTAGTTATGGTTAGGTCACGTTCACTTTTTGAGAATTTTACGCAAGCGCATTTGATTTTTTATACACAAACATTTGTGCTGACAAATCACTTAAAGTCACAGTTTACCACTTTTACTTGATTGAAAATTTTAACAAAACATTTTAAAGGCATAAAAATACCGAGATGCATTAATGTCCCTGCTACTAATCATCTATTCTATTATTAATTATTTCTTTGTAATATTTTTTTTTTTGTAGGTGGTCAATATATTATTCAAATTTATATATTTATAGTTTGTTAAATATATAAATTTGAATAATAAAATAAACACAGTGTTTATATATTGTTAAATATATAAACACAGAGACTTCAACAAAAATTCAATCTCCAAAGTTCCTGTGAAATCTCATCTACCAAATGGCTTCCTATTTCAATATACCTTAATAAAAGATGTTTGCAAGGCCCCTTATCGCGGTAAACAATGGGCCATTAACTTTACATTAATCATGTTTACTAAAGCTTTCGGGCCGAAAGTTTTTGGGACGGAATGACGCTAAGCACCGAAACTTGTGAACGGGATATTATACGCCGATTTAAATGTTTGTGTATGCTCGTTTCATACATTTTCAACCTCTTTAACGTGATCCGGGATCCTTCATTCAAATTTTGTTACTGTCGTCCACAAGACACGGACTTTATTGTGATATTTTTATTCATAAGAAATAGAAAACAGTCGCAGGTACAGGCCCGACTAGGTTTTTGTACCTGGCAGCCCAAACGTTTATATACCACAGGCCATGTTTCAAAAAACTCATGTTTCAGGGATAAAAAGTAATTTGGAACGACATGGATTTATTATTTTTGACATAATGGGAATTGCAGAGTACTGGTATATACAACCATGAAAGATATACAAATACACAAAATAACAGTGTTTTTTGTTTCTCTCAATTCAAACAAACCTTCAAACGTAGCAACCTTCAAGTCATAGGGTTTACAAATTCTTGGAAGATGTTGTTGATTGCACTATTATCTACATTTATGTATGTTTCTCTTTTTGTCTTATTTACTTATACAGGGTGTATTTTTTTGTTTTCCCTAATAAAATAAAATAAGTTTCAGTTTTTCTTGATACCTTAACAGTGATTTCCACAATCATTATACACTAGTTACCCGCCTATGGATATGCACGTATGCAATCTTCAATTAATCTATGTATCAATGTAGGCAGGAAAAGCCTGGTGAAATGTACTCTAGGCTTCTGAGAAGGTTAACTCAAGTTTGTATCCGTCTACCTTTCCGATAATTCGGATAAGTTGTATGCGAATGATTAAGGTTGTATTTTCCGGTCTACCTTTCCGAATTTCGTGAGCTAAGACCAGGAAAGTTGAGAAATATCTCAATATATGCTAATTAGTTGTATAGGTTATCATTATGGACTGCTGTATCGCAAAAGAATAACCGAATACAAAATATGTACCTACATAGTTACTTAATACTGGATTATTACTATTGTAGATTAGTCGCATAAAAAAGCACAAATGCTTAAATAACACACTCGCTATCCGTAGAAAGTTTGTTTATGTTTCACTAACCCATAAAACGTATTTATCTAACTGTTTAACGGACTCTCCACTTTACGAATACAGCCATAAAAATGAAAGACTCACGCCCCATTCAGGTAAAGGCCCCGTAAAACAACCCTCAACCCCTTAAAAAACAAAAAACATTTTTATAACACAAACACGAGTATAATCACACCCTTGATTTCATGAATAACACTACTATAAACGAGTTCGCATTGTATTGTTTGCTCCCACTTCTAGTGGAGGCGTAGCACTTTCGTAGCGCTACGGTGCTACGTCGTAGCGAGTGAAGGGCCTACGAAAAGGGGTTATTGTTGCTTTGTTTATGAGATTAGAGGCGCGATAATTGGACAATATATTATGTTAAACTTTTTAAATTAATGTATAAATGAAAAATATTCTAGATTGCATAGTGACCAATAATTTTTAAGCTTTATTATCGCATTGTAAAAACTTGTAAAACATATACATAACACAACTCATATGCTCGCTCCCACATACATTCACATTTATAATTATGTGTATGAGGAACTCGTACTGTGAATAATTTAAGATATTGTTATTTTTATATACATATTTACTAGCAACTGTTAAAAATGTAATATGACTTGTGACTTCCCTATAGAAACTTTTGCGACATATTAAAGGTTCCTAGCTTTAACTAAAATAATGACATTAAAAGGTCATATGTTACATATCCATCTGATATGGATCGTCTACTCAATTAAATGGACCTATGAGTCAAAATCAAAAAGGTTCAAAGCTGAAGTTTTCCTTTGAATTACATCTCTAATATAAATTTAATTATTAAATCTTTAAAGTTAAATTCCAAATGTCTCTAAGGCGCTCTTATTTTAACCTTTTATTTGACTTTCATATATATAAAACAAACAGTAACACTAATTAGGTCAGCTAAAAAGAGGAAAATGAGCAGTAAACGCAGTAACTAGAAAGCAAGTGGTGAAACAAAGTTAGGTTAATAAATCTTTAACCACTTTAGCATATTCTGTACTTAAGATAGCTTCCAATGTTTGACGACACGTGGCTAGTAACCCTAGCTGTTAACCAAACGGTCGCGGGTTCGAATCCCGCTAGGTTATTGGTTGTAAATGTTCATGTGTTAACATTTACCTTTGTACCTGAGTCATGGATGTTTGTATTTATAATATGTATGTATTTACAAAAAAGGATGTTTGTATTTATAATATGTATGTATTTACAAAAAAAAAGTAATCTATGTATTATATCAACTGTCTGGTATCCATAATACAAGCATTAAGTTGCTTAGTGTGGAACTAGATGGTGCTGTGTGGCATGTAAAAAAATAAATAAAAAATTAAAAAAAATATACTATATGCGCCATGCATTATAGCTTTTGCCCGCGACTTCTTCCGCGTTTTTTTTTTCACATGTTCATCATCATCATTTCAGCCGCAAGACGTTCACTGCTGGATGTAGGTCTTTCCCATAATTTTCAACTCACAATTTTATATGTTGCACAATCTAACATAACTGGAGGAGTTTAAAGGATCGGTAATAAATATATATTCAAAACAAGACAAACAACACACCTGTGGCTATTACAATGGGACATATCAACGTTGGATATGTGAGTGACTATATATTTTTACTTGGGTCAAATATAGATGTTATATCTACATACAAACAAAGCATAAAAATGGCCGCGTATTTACAATTTGTTGACCTTATAGCTCTAACTATATAATCAAAACAAGCAGTCATGTTTGTAATCCCTTTGCTGCTGACATCATAAGGTTCAAATATTGATCAAAGTGTTACCTATAAGTTATATGTGTGAATTTGAAATAATTATTACTCGGTTAAACAACATCGTCAAAACATTGTTCTCACAAAACTAACAATCTTGACGACACGTTTGGTCTAGTGGCTAGTAACCCTAGCTGTTAACCAAACGGTCGCGGGTTCGAATCCCGCTAGGGGCAAATGTTTATGTGTTAACATTTACCTTTGTACCTGAGTCATGGATGTTTGTATTTATAATATGTATGTATTTAAAAAAAAAAGTAATGTATGTAGTATATCAAGTGTCTGGTATCCACAAAACAAGCATTAGTTGCTTAGTGTGGAACTAGATGGTACTGTGTGGAATGTGTGGAAGATATTTATATTTATATTAATCTTGTGAAAAATATGTTGTAGCAGTTTTACGGGCGTATTAACAACCTAATGACTTACATGTACAAAGTCCAAAGACTATGTAATTTCGGTTGTCAAAAGTCAATAAAATTTTAACAATAATTACAGCTGGCTATTTATACCCTGACGCAGAAAAACTTTGTACGTTTATTGAAAAACTATTTCTGTTTGTGACTTCTTTGTGTGTGAGCGTACAAACCACCGGATGTGCAGAAAGACTAATTAACACAATTTCCACAATTCACAATAGATTATGTTTATTTCTTCCCTAAGATAATCTAAATTATTATCTTTTAAAATTAAGATATTTTATATTTAAAATGAAATTCTCAATTTTTAACTAAAATAAAAAAAGGCGGGTCAACAAGTCTTTAGAAAAAAAGAGAAAAAAAAATTTGATAATTTTTTTAAACCTTTAGGAAAGTGTGATTGTGGAAGTTCCTCTAAATACGCATTCGTTTGTGCGATGACCTCTTTTGAAATGAACCGTTTTTAAAATTTAGAAATCAAAGAAGTCGTTAGTTGTGTCCTTGTTCATATCAAATTTGTATTTCAAAAAATAATATTTTTTTAAAATATTCATTATTGAATTTACGTTTATTAAGTTACTGTACAATTACTGTACAGTAGTCTTAGTGAAAAGTACGCACATAACTGGCGGTAGGGGTAACAATTTTTTGTTCAGTCACGCGAGTAACAATAAAGTGGAATTATTTTCATGAATTCATGAATCCCGAATTGGCTGTTGCGCCCCGGTCACGTGACCTGACTACAACCGACCACCAGGCGCGCCTCGCTGCAACCCCTTGTCCTTGTTTTATTTTGTAATTTGTTACATTTGCAGTAAGCAGATGCTCTTCGCTTCCGCCTTTGTCGTACGAACTAATGAAACAAACGAAAATACAACGCAACCCGTTCATCCTTTTAAATCTTTCCGTTGTTAACCCTCCCTTGCGTATTTAAGTGGACTCAGTTACATCCAATATATAAAATTCTCATGTCGCGGTGTTTGTTGCCAAACTCCTCCGAAACGGCTGGACCGATTTTGATGAAATTTTGTGTGCTTATCGGGTAGGTCTGAGAATCGGCCAACATCTATTTTCCATACCCCTAAGTGATATTTTTTTGTATGGCAAAACAACGTTTGTCGGGTCAGCTAGTTTGATATATATTTTTTAAATCGATCGAGCGATGCTTGATAAGCGTATATGAAAAATTAAACCTCTATACCGTGACGATTAAGTTTTTAATCGTAAATTAAGTAGAAAAATATAGTGACCAGCGACGATTAAGTTTTCTTTTTTAATTATGTAAAAATGTTTACCTATTTCTTTTCATTTTTAAATGCTATCTTTTTCTTGCATATTCTACTGGCGTGATGATATACAGCCTAGAATCTTCCTCAAGAAGTAGTCTAAAATAATGCAAAAAAAAAAATTTTTTTTTTTCAAATCCACTGATAGTTCCAGAGTTTAACGCATTCAATAACCAGTTAAGTCATAAAACTCTTCAGTTTTATGACTTAAACTGCACTATGAAAAAAAGAAGCCGCAATCGTCGAAATCGATTTTAATTTTAATGTATAAATAGATTACCGGAAAAGTCGAATTCGGATGGACGCGATTCTATTGGTTTAACATACATTATCTGATACTTCAGATAAATACCTTCCCTTACAAATTTATGTCAAGCTAGGATATTGAAAAATATGAAAAAATATCGTCTGCTTTTTCTTTTTCAGTCGTTTTAAAAAAAATTATTCAACGGATGCCAGAGCCCGTTCCCCTACCCTATCCCTTCCCAATCCCATATCCTCAATTATGCTATATCGCAATTGCAAAACCTATGCAGTTCCTTGTCTTATAGGCTACTGGATGGTAGCCAACTACCATCGATTGGAGCGTCAGCCTGTCTGTCGTCCTTAACATAAAAAAAAAAACAAATATCGCATAATAAAGCAGGGGGGAAGCAAGAGTACTGCCAACATTCACACCGCGAGAACATTATGACCATAGCATATTGTATATTTTGACAATGGAGCGTATTAACCCCAGGGGCTCTAGCCAAGATACAAACGCAGTGCTTTCTACAGTCGTAAACGCTACGCTACGCTGGGAGAAAGCTTTATGATTGGTCAACATTTTATGTGGGCGTTACAACAACCAATCACGGGCTTTCTGTCTTTCGTTTCGTAAGTACGCAACGAAACGTTTGCATCTTGGCCAGGGCCCCAGGGCCCGTAGCCAAGTATGCTTTCTACACTTGGCTAGGCCCCTTTCTACAGTCGTTTACACTAAGAGAAAACTTGCTTATAACGTCAAAATTGTAACGTTTCCATACAATAACAACACAATTAGACTTATACTTATTTAAGTTCCGAGGCGGAATATGGAATCATATTTACTCCCCAAACAAGAACACAACTGTCGTTATTTCGCTCTGATCTTTCTAAAGGGTGGTTAATAATGCGGCACAGTTTAAGCAGGCTATCATTCTATTTGATAGTATGTGCCTTCGCTTAACGATCAAGTTACACTCAGTCAGATTACTTAGATTAATCAAGCAACTAGTGAAATGATAATTATAGTCCAATAAAATAAATATTATAGCTAAATATCGCTTTAAAGAATTTAGTGAAAGTTTAGCTTTAACTAAAATCCGCTCGGTGCATTTTAAGAAGGATTATGTTAAGCGTTTGCCTTTCTTCTTCATTTTATGTAACTAAAGTTAGGATAACTTAAAACATCGCTATAGCAATAAACAACATGCTAGTACTTATAAAAAAATTGAAGAAAAAAAAAACCTTGATAGTTTTCCATTTTTTTTATTTATTTGCATTTTTAAAATATTATTTTTCAACCCTCGTGTAAAGAGGGGTGGTGAAAAATTTTTTCTTGAAAACAGGTCTAGTTATCGCATTTTTCGAGTTTACAGAAGGTTTTATTCACGAGGCGTTGGCGAATGCTTCGCCACTAATTGCTTTGGTGAATTTTGACGACTGCTAATCAACTTTCGTTGCCTACTGTACGTGAACAAGGCCACGTCCCTCCACTCATTATACTGTCGACTTGAAGAGTTCCAACCATTTCGGAGTATGGTAATTGGTGCATACACTTTTCGTTCCATCTTTTTTTATTATTTCTACTACTAGCTGAACCTGGCGACCTAGGCGACGGTATTCACCTACCACCAAGTAGACTGTCAGCCTGTCTGTCGACCTTTACATTAAATTAAAAAATTAACGCTATAACAGCTAATAAGAATATTAAAAATATAAATTAATGGCCTTTGTTGCTCATATATTTTTATCAGGGGTTGATTTTTTATATTTACTTTTAGATGATCCATTGGGAACAGTACTTTTTTTCTGAATGAAAGGTATGTCCTTGTCCTATGACCTTTTCTGTATCTCTGACAACGTGTATGCAAATTTTTTTTTTGATGATCGGTTAAGCAGTTTAGGCGTGAAAGCGTAAGAAGCAAACAATCTCATTTCTTTGAGTTTGGACATACTTCGGTTGAATACATATCACGTAACATATACAGAGAAAATATGCAGAGTGGCGCGGCGTGCCAGCACCTATTTTGTACAAAAATCGAAGCAAAACATATCCAAAACCACATTGTAACAGATGTCCAAAAACTTTCACCGAACCAACGTATACGACAGACCGTAAATCATAAGCGTCTTGTCATCCACTTTTTGTTGGTGAAATCTATTTTGCTGTTTGCGGTCTCTGTAAGCGAAGAAAAACTAGGTCAGTCAAAACTGCTCAAATACGAAAACCAATAAGTTTCTCCACAAATATAATGATCAAGGCTTGTGTAGATGTTGTTTATGCGTTGTACGGATTTACTTTACTGTATTAGATGAAAAAATTTCTCACTAATAAACCAAATCCTACATTTACAACAACAACGACTGAACAATAATATTGTTCTGGGCCCATTTCTGGACAAATCAACTGAGAGCGTCCTTATACAAAATACATAAATACACGAAAGTGAGTTTGTTTGCTTGTTTCGCTTTAATGCCTTAATTAATCAACCGCTCAGAATACAGAAAAGGACTTAGGATATCTTTCATCCAGAATAAAATACTGTTCCCGCGGGATCAATACATTAACGAATAGACAAAGAGAATTTAAGTCAAAGAAAATAACCAACATATTGTTCAAGATGGCTTTTATTAAACAGAACATAGTTAACGCCTTCTGGCAACAAGTACATAAATAAACAAAGACAAGGTTAAGTCGACCGAAGGAAAACATTAGAGTCTGTGTCACGTCAAGCGACAAGCGACAGCATTAGGGGAATTACCACTCTAGTGATGGGCTATTATCGATAGAATATTTTTTTTAAATAAGTTAATCATGTGATAAGTATTCTAATCTTCAATTAAAATTAATTTTGACTTTAATAATGCATTATGACTATATAAATAAAGTATTAGTTCTATGGTAGAACAAAACTAGTAGAACAACACGGAATAAAACCTGATTATCTGGTTCCTTCATTGCTGTCGTCAATTCTAAACGTTTTGAATTCTATATAGATATCAAAATAATATTTCATTAATAATATAAAAATTTAGACTTGAAGTATAGTCAATATACTTTATCTATCATGTTATTTTCCTTTTGAACTTTTACTTTAGCGTTTCCTGTCAGTGCTCTATTATAATGTCGAACTTTATGATTTCGTATTTACCTGGAGTTAATGTTACCTGGAGTCGACTAATTAATTTGGTTTTGCATCAATAAGTCTTGCAAACTTTTAAACAGAAAATTGTGTTCACTGAGCAAATATTTAAGAAATATTTGACACATATGATGTTCACATGATGTCACGTGATTTTTTTTTTTTTTTAGTGACACAAACAATCTTTCATTTAAAGATCTAATGAAAAAGGAAAAAATTTAAAAAGTTCAATCAGTAAGAGACGTTTATTCTCCCGCGCGGATTATGCTATACTAATCTTTACTTACTTCCAAAGCATTCAGTGAAGCGATTCTATTTTACCACCAAAGTCATAAGAACAATATATGTGCCTCCGTAACAGAGGAATCGTTCGTTTCAGAAAAATCTACGTAATTAGCAGAATTCTGTGCAGAAATTCTTTGCAAATTTCTATGACGTATTTGCTTAAATACTTCACCTCGAGCTAAAGGAAAACATTCATTACCATCCCTAACATGGATGGGGCGACAATTCTTTGTCAATTTTTAACTTAATTCTTCAACTTGCTTAGAATATCTCGCTTAGCGTCAAGCTAATTAGCCGCTGGTTAGTAACAAACTAAGTACATGCCTATATTTTTTCACAATATACTTTATATTTTCTTTAATTTTTCGTTTCAAAAGATATGGTTTTGTTATTATATAGCTTCTTAATTCGAAATAAAGTCCCACAGCAGAAATTTTACGCAATCTAGACATTTTTTAATTGTGTCAAGTTTCATCAAATTCAATATAGGTCAAATTCAATATTGAAATTCAAATTCTCGAATGAATAAGGGATTTAATACCCCAATTGTATAAGTATTATTTATTTAAATTATTTCCAAAAAAACATCATTAGAAAAAAATATAATAAAGTATTTTTTATATTACTGCAAATATGATTAACTTTTACAAAGGTAAAACTTTAACTAATGTAAGTAAGATATTATATGTTGCACTATCCATATGAATTTTCTTAAAACTAATACCTATCAACGTGTTAGGATTAAAAATATAATCTTAAACAACTCTTTTCTACTTATTAATATCAAAATATCGATATACGAAAGGTCACATCACTAAGCGTAAACTAATTTATCACTTATCGCTAGTAAACGGTTCAACGCGAAAAAGCGTAAATAGAAAACTTAAATCAAATATCTTCTTTGATTTTCCATCATCCATGACTGATCTCTAAATTATAATATCTCTAAATGATCGTGTCAAAAGTTTGAGTTAATCATTTAGAGATTTTTCATTCGAAAGGATAACGTGTTTATGGTATACTAGATATTCCCGCAACCTCGATTTTAAATGCAAGAAGGCGAGAAACCTTTCTCATTTATACATTAGTTAGGAATCTAAATCAAATTATAAATTCTATAAAAAAATATTAAACCCCAGGTATTTAATGTAGATTCAAAATATTCTTTTAGTCAATTATATTCATGAGAAGAATCATGAAGTTAGTTTTATTTGAAGCCCTAAATATTCTAACACATAATTATTCTGTTATTATAATATATATTAATATTATTATATATATTAATTATTATAACATAATTATACTGCTATAATATATCAGGGCAAACGTCGCTGAACGTTTGGGCAAGTCGTCTGACTGCAGTAATCACACCATGAAATAACAGCATATACGCTATTGAGTTTCTGTGAGTAAGAGATGCCAGAGCCTCTCTGGCTTGTCTTATAGGCGACGGTAGCCACCTAGCATCAAGTGGAACGTCTGATAATCTTTACAAAAAAAAATATATAATTAATGTTGCAAATAGCAGCTAACTGGACCGAATTTGTGCGAAATTAATATTGACATGGAGACGTTTAGTTGAAGAAAGTTTCCAGCTTTACGACAAGTTTGATATCTGAGAAGGAACTAGGTGAAGATGACTTTATCTAATAAGCTTGGACGCCGTTTATATTATACTAGCTGTTGCACGCGACTTCGCCGCGTTACTTTATAAAATATAGCCCCTATGTTACTCGCTGATAATGTAGCTTTCTATAGGTGAAAAAATTTTCAAATTCGGTCCACTAGTTTTTGAGTTTATTCATTAGAAAAATACAAATGTTCTCTTTTTATAACTTTAGTATAGATATAGACTAGCATTTTCCCGCGAATTCGTCCGTGTTGAAAAATTAAAAATATAACACCCGACCAAATATATGAGCAATAATTTATTCAATCTTCGTTAGATTTTTATTTTTGTGATCGCTCGAGAAAAGTACTTTTCTTTCTAGATTAAAAGTACCCTTCGTCCTTTTCTGTAACCGTGACAATGTGTATGCAAAATTTCTTGATAATCGGTTGAGAAGTTAAAACGTCAAAAGATAACAGACAGACAAACAGAAAGATATTTTTAATATATTTTAATGCCCACTAATGAGAATAAATGAATTATAAACAAAATAAATTATACTTTCATATAATATTTTATATCAAAATTAAATGTCAGTTTAATTAATCTCTTAATTCTTTAATAATAATAATAATAAATATCTTCACACATTACACACAGCACCATCTAGTTCCACACTAAGCAACTGAATGCTTGTATTATGGATACCAGACAGTTGATATAATACATAGATTACTTTTTTTTTGTAAATACATACATATTATAAATACAAACATCCATGACTCAGGTACAAAGGTAAATGTTAACACAAACATTTGCCCCTAGCGGGATTCGAACCCGCGACCGTTTGGTTAACAGCTAGGGTTACTAGCCACTAGACCAAACGTGTCGTCAAATATTGTTATTCGTAATGAATAACAAGAGAAATCGTAAAATAATTTAGTTATTTTTTGTAAAACCGTCACTAATCTCTTATCCTTAATCCTACTGTGTGTAGCGCAGTTCCTTTAGAGTTGCTTGGCTACGGTAGCCACATACCATCAAGTGGACTATCGGCCTTTAGATAAAAAAACGTGTCTTAGAGCCTCGAAAGCTTGCAGTGATTTTGGTTATCAAAAAAGTAGTTGAAGCGATTAAAAACGGTCGACAAAGAAAGTTTGAATTAACAATTTAAGACTCTATTGTGTAGGTATAGCGTTTCAAAGTGCCTCATCAGTGTGTCGAAGAGCCCTCGTCTTGATATGGATCCTCGAACACGCGCCATCAAAAGGGATGCCGACCGATTAGCATTACGAGAGCATCAGTTTGAGTCGTAAACCAAATTAGGTTATTCTAGAATCCAATAATATTTGACTGCCTATGAAGGAAAGTAATAGTTAACAGAATTTTAACTTTATTATTGGCTTGAATACTATTATTTTTACATAATCAAGCATTTCATCATAATCATCATCAGCCTGTCTCTCTCCACTGCTGGATGTAGGCCTCTCCCAAGGCTCACCACTAGCCAGCCGCTTCCTGCGAAGCCTTTTAGGTCGGCTGCATAAATTTATTATAATTAAAAAGAAATACTATTATCAGCCATCACCTAATAACACAAAGACTCAGAATAGAGCAAGATTAGGAGAATAAAAATCACTTATTCCAGCATTGAAACACAATAACATGATTATTTCAAAGTGGTAACTTGAAAGAAGGTTGTTACTGCCGCCAGACTAACTGCCCAGTGAATGGCTTCAAAAATACAATGCATTTTTCAAGTAATGTTGACTTAGGCATCGATTTTCAACTTTAGCAATCATGTACGCAGGCCATAAAGGAAAAGAAAATTTTCCGCCACATAAACTAGAGAAAATTGGAAAAGGATAGACATCCTTGCTTTATAATGACGTCCCTAAATACAATAGATAACATAAAATTCAAATAGATCAAGTGTCATCTGTGAAAATTTTGTTATAATACATTTAAGCTTTTGGGGTATTTATTTAACTTTATTTGCAACTAAGCCATTAATGAGACTTAAATAGACTTTTTACATGATCGAAATTCAGTATAATCTTTAATGCTGGCACTTCACATAGCTATTTGTATTTGTGTATTTGGCATATTTTGCAAACAATTACCATGTGTAGACAGTTTATTTGACAAAGTGTTGCCCTTATTTGCCTATTTGACAAATAAGGACAATACCAAATACGCGGATCCGTGCGCTTGTCGGTTTTTTCGAGACACATCAAAGGGATCAAATAGGCAAATACGCAAATAAACCGTCCACACAATGGTCATATTCAGAAACGCTATTCTATGAAAATTACTAACCGGGTTCGATTTTTATGCATAGTCAGCATCCCCCAGCGCCTTGCTCTCCAGGGTCTTTTCAAGACTGTGTTTTTTTTTGACGCATAGCATGTAGTAGTAACATGCATTTAAATGATAAAATCCCGCTGCAAGTTGAAACACGTCCATAGTGTTGGTAAACACCTTGCGTTCTGCTGCCAAATGTTTGTGTGGTTGTTATTTGACTGCCATGTGTGGATGGTGGTATTTGCCATTAGTTGCATGATTACCAGAATGTCAAAATATGAAAAAATACCAGAACACCCAATAGCGAACACAAATAGCTATGTGAAGTGCCAGCATAAGAGCCATCAGACGTCCATAGTGCGAGCCTAGCGCGGTTGCGACGACGTGGCAAAGTATCAAAAATATGTAACCGCGGTTCATATTATGTGCTAGACATGTTATTAATATCCTAATTTTTATTAGCACATTTTTTCATGAGGACATCAGCAGGCAGGCTGATGGTCCACTTGATGTTGATGGCTACCGTCGCCTATAACACAAGAAACTAAACAGATTTTGCAATTCCGCTGTCGAATTCCAACCTTGACAGGTTAATAAGGGATAAGGAATAGGGATCGCAGAATTGTCTTTGCATCTCTTACAGACACACAAAAACACAACCGTATTTTAATATATTATTCTGTAAACCTGACACTACTAAACATAATTATTCTTTTAAATATCTCGAAAATAGTAAAATTATTTTTAATTTATTTCAAAGTAAATATTTACTATTTGTTTCAAAGTACTTTGAATTTAAATTTAAAAATTGCCTCCTGTTTTAGCACTATGCAATCAAAATCAGGGCATCTCGAGTGAAAGTAAAGTTGAACTAGCACTGGCACAAGGACTTAGGACAACGTTTTGCACAAACATTTACTTAGGTCGACCGCGTCTAGACGGGGAGAGTACACTCAAGTAGAAAAAAAAGTGGAATGATTTTTCGTGTAAAGTTTATACAAATAATGGTTATCCTTAGGCAGTTTTAAAATATTTTTATTAATTTTATCCAACGAGTTGATTGAGCGTTTTATGTATTGTCTTTACAATTTAATATTATATACTGCTATATATAGTCCTGCTATATATAAAATTTTCCAAGAAATCTTATGTCTCTTGTGTCTCTCTTATCAGACTATCTTATGGACGTCCGAAACTGCCCTTGTGTCCAAAATTTTCGGTCCTCTTTCCGGCTGAGATTTAGTGGTCATAATACATAATACAGAACATCAATACATATATAATAAAATCGTAAATGAGCAGTGTCTGTACATTAATTTTTTTTTTTTTCAAAAATCAATTCGTATACATTGTATGTACTAAAATAAAAAAGTGGATATGGGTTTTCATCTATTTGAATGTATTGATCCCCTAGACAAATTGCTTTCCAGCTTTATGGGACAATGTAATATTATTAAGAAAACTTTTCTAGTACAATAAATAAATAAGATTCCCGTGATATTTGGTGTTTGTTTCATTTATGTAGTTACGCGCTGTTCTATAAACGCTTACGAAGTCGCAGGCTTAGCAAGTTCAAAAATATAGTTAGTTGAGTTTAACATTTTAAATGAATTTCTTGAGATGACTGTACCCTATGTTAAATTGCACGCCAGTGCAGGCAGAGCGTTGACACTCGAGTGTAGTACGTGGGAAATTGGACCAAGCGACCTTGTAGTGATTTGACGCTAGGCACGGTTAGGTTAGGTTACTAAGAGCTTGTTATCAACTAAGTGATCTCAGGTATATCAAAATATGTTTTTATTTTATTAACACCAGTAACATAATTCGTCTGGCAAACGTGTACATCATCTCACAGAATATAGCACACCGAAGTAAAACAGTACGGTGCTTTTGATACACACTTTCATAAAAAAGTTAACTTGAAACTTAATAATTAAGAGTAAACTTGAACTTTTGAAACTTTAATAAAATGTATAAGAAAGTTTAAAATAATATGGATTTTTAAATTATTAAGCATTTTTTGTAAAATTAAGTAAGTACGACAATTATGCTAAACTATCTTTCGAATCTCGGTCTTGGTCTTTTGAAAAAAACCTAAAAAAAGAAAGTAATATACATCAATGTTGCTTTATACATAGTTGGAACAACTCAAAATAAATGACAAAAGTGTTATTGCGTTTCTATGAAAACGAAGTAACAACATTCGAAGCCTTTAATTTATCTTTTTATAATTATCGTGAAAGGTTGCAGTTAAATTTAGCTCACACATTCGTTCATAATCTACCCAAACATTATTATTTAATTACATAGTGATCAGTCGTGATCATGATCTGAGGTCGTGATATATCGTTAGGCTGTCGCTAACGAGGTAAATTTAAAATCAAGAAAGAGCGGTAAATTCAAACTAAAGAAAACACTATGACAGAAGTGATTTTCTTTACATATACCTATATGATTTTCTTTCCATAAAAATCATATTTTATTCTTAAGGATACTGACGAAGGCTTTATTATTAATTTTTTTTTTCACTTTCCAAATTCTTATAGAACAATACATCATTCGATAAATGTTCAAATTAAGTATGTAATATTAATTAGTTATCTATGTAGATTATGTTTGCCTATATATTAGATCAAGTTTGAATATTAATTTTAAATTTTAGAAATACAATGCTTCTATCTAGTGTAACGAAAATAAAAGGTATTTAAAAGAGTTTGTTCAAAAAAAAATCAAGCAATAACCCGAGCAGGTTTTAGCATCAAACAAATGACCAATTAACGGAAACATAGTGACCCATTAGTGTAAAACGGGGAGAATGGGGAAATTAGGGCCTAACCGGGAAAATAAACTTACATATCGTAGGTTCCGTATACAAACCGCTCGTTAAATGCAAATTTTCTTGATATTAATAATAAGTTAAGTGTATATAACAAACAGAGCGCGATTTGGCTGCATTCCACCATGCCAATTTGTTACTATAATGACGCCACATTAAATACCGTTATTCCGAAATTCGCGTTTAGCTACAACGGTTAGTTTCGGATCGGACATGCAATTTCAAGCATACTTTTTACTTCGAATTTGCTGAAAAGTGTAATTCACTTTTATTACGATATATTGTTCAGTTTTTCAGGTGATATTTAATGAAATCTGAGGATTCCAAGTTGAATAAGTAATCTATGTTAATATTATAAACGAGCTGGTGCCCACGATTTCGTCCGCGTTGAAAAATATTAAGTAGCCTATCCTGTGTCCCGTACGTCCAAATGTTTATCTACCAAGTTTCATGAAAATCAGTTAATTCGTTTCAGAGTTATGGAGGAACATACATACATACATACAGAAAAAAATTCTAAAAATCGTCAATTTAGTTTCAGTATCATGTATAGAGCCTATAAACACGATATCTCTGAAAACAAAGTAACTTACTCGATGGCCGACCCTTACAGATTTATTATTAGTATTGATTGATTGATTATTATTATTATTATTAGTATTGATTTAAAAGTAACTCTTATCAACTATGTAATATTGTTGGGGAAACAGAAAAGGACATATAGGGTACCTTTTATCTATAAAAAAAAAAGTGCTATTCCGAGGAATCATCTAAAATAAGAAATCAACGCCTAACTAAAGTAAGTAAAAAAGCTCATTTATTTCATTAGCCGTTATTTTCATAAAGTACTAGCTGTTGCCTGCGACTTCGTCCGCGTTCAATATAGCCTAAAGCCTTTTTCGATAAATGGACTATCCAACACAAAAAGATTTTTTCAATTCGAAATAGTATTTCCTGAGATTAACGCGTTTAACTAAACAAACAAACAAACTTTTTAGCTTTATAATGTTAGTATATGAGTAGATTTCAAGCAAGTGTTTTTGTTTAAAATATCTTCAAAAATTTTTCATACAGCTTCTATCAAGTTACGATACAACTTGCAAAATGCAAATGGCTCAAGTATATAATATACAAAAAATATACCTGAAAATAAACTTGAAAGACCTAAGCTTTAATCAATGTAGACTACTCTTTGAAATGCCAATTTAAATTTGTTTTAAAAAGGATATCGTTTATACTCGTATGAAAAACTAATATGAATAGAATAGAATACAGCTTATTACATATTTTTTTTAAGAAATAGGATTAACTTTTAAAGTCGTATCTTTCTTTGCATTTAGGACTTTTTATGTTATTTACTTTAATTTTGTATTTAAAATTTCAAATTAAATTGTAAAATGAAACTTTTTTTATATATAAACGTAAACTGAATTAACACTCTTCTAAACATTTAACAAATACGTCGCTGTGAAGATATTTAAGTACAAAGTAAAGCTATCGCGGTTGTCTCAAAGTGATATATACTCCATAAATATCGGTAAAACGAAATCGAATTTCCCCAAACTGTCATAAAAGCAGCATAGAAAATAGACAGAATGTTTCCCTTGTGATATTTATACGCCTTCCTTGCAAACAGGTGTGTACTATAAAAAAGGGTTTAAAGCCAAATATGTACTTGCAGGCATGTACACTGTTACTTGATATATATATTTGAAATATCTAATTAGTTTTTTTTAGTTCAACAGACAGGCTGACGGTCCACCTGATGGACAGGTGGCTACCGTCGCCTACAACACATGCAACGCGATAGGTGTGCTGCAATTGCGTTGCCGATCATAGAAGGATTAAGACTAGAATGTAAGTAATATTTATTTAAGCAAATGTATAATGTCAAAACGTGAATTTACAAACATTTATGAAGTAAAATCATCACAATGTTAAAGTACAAAAATTTATAAATTTAAACTGTTTATTTGTTAGAAAAATATACTTTTGGGTATAACGTTTATAATAATAAGTTAACATAAAATCTCTTGCTCAAATGAATTGAGTAGGTATATGATTATAATTAAATGAGATATTTTTACAATATTATAATTACATAAATTCATCATACAACATATTTGCATGCTTTTTCCGGATAGAATTTGCTTGGTATTGCAACTGAATTAAAATCTGAATAAATGATAAATGATGAATGGTGAATGGTGAATGATAAATGATGAATGGTGAATGATAAATGATGAATGATGACTGATGAATGATGAACGATGACTGGTGAATGGTGAATGGTGAATGATGAATGGTAAATGATGAATGATGAATGAAAAATGAATAAATGATAAATGAATAAATGAGATTAACTGAACAAATGAATTAAAATCCTTTATACTGGTTTTAAGCAAATGAAGATTTTTTTATTTATTTATCGTGATTTCAATTTGGAAATCTTTGAATTAATTAGGCGACATAATTATCGTTGCTATGATGGCGTGTTCAACTCTCATCTGTCATTAGAACCTTGTGGTAATTAAGCAAACATTGCCACGATATTACGTACAACATATAAAATCACATTTTGTAACATAAATTAGTTATGTTTGTGCAAATTCAAGATGAATCTACGTCAAAATTTGAATATATAATGTTATACAGTTTCTAAAATATGTATATGGTGCGTTTGGATCACTATTTATGTTAGTATTAAAATCAAAGTTTATTTAGAAATAAAGGCTCAAATTTATCTACACTTCTAAACTAACATTATAATAAAAAAATATTTGATTTTTTGTATATACATATTTTTTATAATGAATAAACTCAAAAATTATTAGCGAGTGACAAAGCTGTATTTCATTTGCATTTTACAAAATGAAATTTAATTAATTAAAAAATACATTTAATTTTTCCATTGACAAATGTCACATTATTTTTTATTTTTTTATGGATTTTATAAAAATTCTTGGCTGAAGTTTAAATGCTCAAAAACTTTCAACAAAAGGCCAGAAGACAGAAGTTCTTAAACATTTTGTTTTAACGTTATGAGTAGTAATTACTATCTAATAATAATTTAATTAATTAATAATAATAGCAATCCAATTTGATATTATTAATTTAATATTTATTAATCATAATTTAATCATTAAACATTATATATAATATTATAGTATATCAGTTACATTAAATAATTATACTCAAACAATACTTCATTTTCTAACCAAGCCTCGGAAAACAGTTCTATCTAAGATAGAGTCTCTTATTTCATATATTATGTAAGGTTAAGATCCTATACTACCTTCGGGGTGTATGTTGTCCCTCTACATCTTAACCTGGATAGCCGAAGCGGGGTCAAGGGTCACGAAACCTTAGTGTATAGAATTTGTGGAAATATTTACACAGAAATGGGTGGGAATCGAACACTCGGCTATTGTTTGAGGCGAACCTTAATTCCTTTGTTACAAATATTACAACTATTAATGCTAGCAGAGATAGACGTCTCAATGATATCAAACGTTGCCTATTCCATTCATTGCGAAAATTCTTATCGGGATAGTGATGGGACGTTTTTTTAAAAATTTATAACGATTAAAGACACGCCCCCGTCTTCGTACGGATGTGTTATTTCAGAAAATTATATACACAAACTTTCCTCGTTTATCTCACATTCCATAAGTGAAAACCGTAACAAAATCAGTTAGGTGATTTAGAAGTTGTATGCGGAGAAGCAGGCAGTAAAAATATAGGTTTTATTTTACAACTAGCTGGTGCCCACGACTTCGTCCGCGTTGAAAAATATTAAGTAGCCTATCCTGTGTCCCGTACGTCCAAATGTTTATCTACCAAGTTTCATGAAAATCAGTTAATTCGTTTCAGAGTTATGAAGAAACATACATACATACAGAAAAAAATTCTAAAAATCGTCAATTTAGTTTCAGTATCAAGTATAGAGCCTATAAACAAGATATCTCTGAAAACAAAGTAACTTACTCCATGACCGACCCTTACAGATTTATTATTAGTATTGATTGATGATATATACTTAAAAATTGTATTGCAATACAATTTAGAAAGCTTTTGAATTAACTTCGTAGCCTTAAATAACACTTAAATAAAATTACTGATATATATAGCAGCACATCTTCTGTTGTGTTTGGTCGAGGGGTTGCTAGAGCTTATTTCCCTACGGAAATGAGCATTGGGGAACATAGTCCCCCTACGTTTTACCTATCTTGTGTTTGTAACTTTTTAATTTTAAACTTGAATTAGGGTCTAATTCAGTATTTAAATAAGTTTTATCACGTTCGTTTAAGTATCGTTTATTTCGAAAAAAATTAAAATAAACTTTTTTATTAGAAAAAGCATCTACTGTACTAAAACTGTTTAAAGCACAATAAATCTAAAACCACATTCAATTTCAAGCTTCGCCGAACCATCCGTAACTGCATTGGCAATTAATTGTAACAAAAAGTGTGACCGGACTTCAATTAATTTAAACAGCCTTCGTATAGAATAGAAAACATTTTTAACTTTTTTGTGTAAAATAAATAAATAAATGTATAAACTGGGCATTTATATGGATTTCCAAAAGTAGAACTGTTCAAGCATTTGATAAAAACGACCTGCAGGTGTTTTTGAGGAACACATTTAAAAATAATGTTAACTGACTTTTTACTAACATTATTTCTTATCCCTGCCTGACTAATATAATGTTATAAATGCAAAAATATTCGTTTGTTTGTTACCTAATCACGCTTTAACCAATAAAACTTGTCAGGGGTACTTACAGAAAAAGGATACCTTTTATTCAGGAAAAGATTGCATTTCTCGATTGCTAGTTAAAAGCTAGTTAGCTAATAAAACAAATTACCTATAATACAGATTTCACATGATATGGTTTTGTAACATAAATGTCTGAAAGAAAATTGGAAATTATTAAAAAATTCCACAGGAACCTAACATTTTTCAAGGGCCAAAAGTATCCTATATGTTACGTCAGGTAAACCACAAAATATCGGTGAAAACCGCATTCAAAATGGCATAGCCGTTTCTGAAAATAGCGTGTTGCAAACAGACAAAAATTGTAAAAACTATTTTTTTTTGAAATAGTATTTCAAAAATACTGTGAATATTTTGTACAAATTGCTTTTTTGAAAATAATATTTAATGTACATACGCGGCTCGTTTACGATTTTATTATATTATATTCTAGCTTTATAAAATATAGCCTATGTTACTCGCTGATAATATAACTTTCTATATGTTAAAGAATTTTTAAAATCGGTCTAGTAGTTTTTGAGTTTATTCATTACAAACATACAAAAATACAAATTTTCCTTTTTATAATATTAGTATAGATATAATATATCTCTTATATTTAAAATTCTCGTGTCACAATGTTTTTAACTAAACTCCTCCGAAATGGCTTGACCGATTTTTATGAAATTTTTTGTGTGTATTCGGTAAGTCTGAGAATAGGTTAAAAAAAAAAAATATTTTTTATATCCCAATTTTTTTTTTGGCAAAATAATGTTTGCGATTAACAATCTAGTATTGTATAATAAAACTGAGAAAAATATACAAAACGTCGACCAGTTAGGCATTTAAGTATGTAGGTCATCAGATTGTGTTGGTTTGGTTTGAAGACGTATGAATTTCGTTAAATTTCGTTAGCAGGCAATGGTTCTGACAAACTTACAAGTACACAGGGTTCAAGAAAATTAAGTATAAATTCAGTATTCACTTTTATTCTTTGGTTTTTTTTTATTTATGACTGACAGTCCACTTGACGGTAGGTTGTTACCGTCGCCTATAACACAGGTTCGTTGCCATTCATGGTAAGATTGTGTATAAGATATTAGGAAGGAATATGGAAATAAAATCTGGCATTACTTACTCACAGAAACACAACAGCACACTATGCAGTTATTTCACGGTGGTGGTTCTCTGTAAGGGGGTGGTTGCTGCAGCCAGACGATCTGAGTCTGACTGCGAAATACAATGTGCTTGCTCTGCTGTCCTTTGAAAAGTTTATTTCCAAAGTTGGCCTTGTCGGAAATAGAACCTGGAAAACCTTAGACAGCCCTAATCAATTAATAGCTTTTGCTTGCGATTTCATCGCCGTATCAATTATGTAAATTGATATCCTATCTTTTAAGCTTTGAAGATACTACAAAAAAAGCTTTGAAATACTAAAGCTTCGATGATCTTTTAAGCTTTGAAGATTGATTTCTATAGGTAAATCTTCTTATATAATAAAAGGCGATATATATATATATATATATATATATATATATATATATATATATATATATATATAGACTCCAAAACCACTGAATCGATTTTGATGAAACTTTCAAACAATCTTCAGATTAGTCCAGCGGGTGTTCCTGTGAAGTTTGGTAGCGATCGGACGCGAACGAAGTCGCAGACAAATACTAGTACGTTATACATGACTACTTATATGATTTGCTATAGGTTGCTATAGGTTATTGATCTTTTAAACAGGTTTTACCAAAGACTTTTGTAGCAAACGGAACTTATACATATACTATGTTAATCGCCTTATTTAAAAACGTTTATATCTCGGTGTGTCGCCGCCTTAAGCAAGTGAATATGAAAGTGGTCTGAGAAAAAGGCGTTTACATAAGTAATAAAACTTTTAGCCGGAGCGCCTCCCTGGGCGATAACTTTGATTTGTTCGCGATAAGAATTACCTACGTTGCGCCGTTATAGTGCTAACTTTGTTTGCACAAACTTTAGTAATTGAACAACTGGTTAGAACCGTTGTTTAAATTTAGTTTTTTTTTTACGGCAACGTTATAGATTTTTTTTTATTTTGGGATTTTGGGCGAGCGTAGTAACATAGCGATTACAAATAAAACTTACATAGTAACTAAGCCCAATCAGCTTCAACATGAATCGCTTGTGCAAGCGATGTGACGAACCAACACAGATGGAAATATTCCCTTAATAATTGATAATAATTTGACGACACGTTTGGTCTAGTGGCTAGTAACCCTAGCTGTTAACCTAACTGTCGCCGGTTCGAATCCCGCTAGGGGCAAATGTTTATGTTTTAACATTTTAACTTAGTACCTGAGTCATGTATGTATTTACAAAAAAAAAAGTAATCTATGATACACTATGATACTGTCTGGTACCCATGATACAAGCATTAGTTGCTTACTTTGGAACTAGATGATGCTGTGTGGAATGTGTATGTATTAATAATGTAGAAAAGAGAGAATTTTTCTTATGAAATTAATGTCATGGGTTTTAAATTTTCATCTTTGAAAATAAAGTTGTTTTCGTAAAATAATATTTTGTAATAAATTTTTTTTATAAGCAATTTGAATGTGAATTTAAAAGAAAGAAAACTCATACATATTTATAAATAAAACTGCGGTATGTACTCGTACATGTCTTATACAGATTCAGTTCACAGAAAATGTCTTTTCTAATATTTGTCACTCGGAGCTTCTGTTTCACGTCAAGGTTCATTTTCGTTCGCGCGGTGTGTCCTTTGAAAAAGGTTCCTTTTGCAAGGCAACGAGGCTAATGAGCCGTGTACAATAAGAAAGTACGTTCCGTGTTTTCGTTTTCCCTTTGGCAATGTCCCAATAGTTACAACGTGGAAAGGTCAACGCCGATATAGTTACATGTTACGTTAGAACCAACTTATATTGGCTTGTACAGTTGGCCTCAGATAAATAGTAAACGAGGTCCCCAAACCTCAACATCAAAAATGTCTTGATGTAACAAGACGGTAGTGAGTGTTCAAATTTAGAATACCTATTATAAATGTTAAAGTGTCTGTCTGTTAACTTTGACGCCTTAACTACTCAACCGATTAGCATTAAATTTTGCATACACGTTTTCAAAGATACAAAAAAGAACATAGCGCACCTTTTATGTAGAAAAAAGTAATGTTCCTAGGTATCATCTAAAGTATAACAGCGTTGAATATGTTAGGCGTTATATTGCTCATATATCGTTTTCAGTTTTAGATTTTATTTTTTAACGCGGTCGAAGTCGGGGGCACCAGCTAGATTATTTGCAATGTGTACAAGTGAGTCATTATAATTAGAAGTAGTACTTAAAATCAGAATAACCTGAATGTATATTTTAAATAATATTTCTGAAGCTGACTATACCTGACCAAAGCTTGCAAATATATTCGGTTTAAACCAAAATTTATGGATAATCCAAACTAGGTTGGAACGGATGTTAGTAATTCAGGAGCTAGCTTTAAGGACCAGCTTAGGTTTCTGGATTAACGCTTAACATTTCCGAATTTATAGGATATTTATCAAAATTACAATACTTTTTCAATTAAAATTTACTAGCGACCAGATCCGGCTTGGGACGGATACATTTTTCTTTCTTCAAATTATATAAACGAACCTCGTTTACCACTCTTTAAATTAATGAAAACCGTATCAAAGTATGTTTGGTGGTTTAGGTTTGACGGAGAAACAGACAGAAACGGACACAGTGACTTTATCTATGCATATAATAGAATTGTCATGGTGTCTGTACGTAAAATATTAAAAAAATTGTACACGTTGTACTTATATACCTAGTTAAAAAATAGTTTATAGAATTTTTATCCGATTTGAATAAGGTTCTTACTGATGTATTGATTATTACCTGGATTAAACTATAGGACAATTTTATCCAGAAGAAAAGTTATGCTCCTGTGGGATTTTCAATAAGCGAACTGCAGCACGTACGAAGTATAAAATATAGATATAATATTGTAGTATAAAATATAAATATAATATTGTTTTTTTTTTTTCTTCAAAAAAGTATCCTCTAAAAGGCTTCAAAAACTACTAAAAACCATTTAAAAAACCCCTGTAATATTCTATTTAAAATTGCCATAAATTGGGCATCAGTAACCATTAAATTTAAAGAAACCACGTTAATCAATGGGTAAATACTAGTTATTTTAACTAAATATATTATAAAGTATTAAAAATACAACAAACTAAGTATTATTAAACAGATATACTATAGAGGTTTTCACATATTAGACTATGTAATAATGAACTTTATGTTAAGAAAAGGCAAGGCTACGATGACGGTACCTAGTCGTGAATTAGGTCAAATATATATTTTTACTAGTGGCCCGCTCCCGGCTTCGCACGGGTGCAATTTTTTACTCAATCCAGCTGATAAAATTACCTTACATCGTCATCTGTTAGAATCTTTTGGAACTCACAGATATATAATTGCTGGATTGAATTGGTATCAACAGATGGGGCTATGTTAATAATATTATATAATTTGCAAAAAAATAATAATCAAAATAATAGACAAAATGAGATATAAACTATCCTGTCTTTTAAGTTGGACCAAATTACATATAGTTACGAAATTTTATCAAAATCGGTTCAGTAGTTTGGGAGTTCATCGCGGACAAACATGTGACACGTAATTTTCTATATATATATAAAAATCTCGTGTCACGATGTATGTTCGCGATAAACTCTGAAACTACTGAACCGACTTTGATCAAACTTCATAAGTATCTGTTATTTGGTCCAACTTAAAAGATAGGATAGTTTATATCTCATTTTGTATATAATTTTTTTTTTAATTATATAATATTATTAACATAGCGCCATATGTTGATACTTATTCAATATAGCAATTATTTATCTGTGTTCCATAAGGTTCTCACAGATGGCGGTTTAAAGTAATTTATCTGCTGGATTGCAAAAAAGTACCCCGGGCGAAGCCGGGAGCGGGCCACTAGTTATATATATAAGGATTTGGCAACTAGTGTAGCTAAAGCTCATTCATATGACTGCCCTTATTTTGAAACTGTATTGTATATTGTCTTGTTAATATTTGCCCTTAAATAATTTTTTACATTATAAAAATTTCTATACTACTAAACCGTAATTTTTAGTAGTATATATATAACAAGAGTATTTTCATAGATGAAATTAAGTATGTAAATCACAATGGAAGGAGGAAGGAAGGGGGAGGTTGAACACCATTAATTTTCGAGTCACAGACAGACAGCCCAACTTTATTTGTATGTCTAGATAAGCAGATGATAAAATGGCACGTTGCCATAGAATCTAGAACCGCTTAATGTTAAGCGAACAGGTGTTTCGCCTTGTTCCATTAATTTCTTTAATTATTTTATTTCATTTAAACATTTGTTTTTCATACTTTTGCCATACAAAAAAAATCTAATTGCAGTCAAAATTTCGGGTTTTTCAGTAGTAATAATAAAGGACCTTTATAGTATTTTATAACATGATAAAACTAGCGAGCCGCCCTCGACTTCGCACGGATGCATTATTTTTTGTAAATTACCTATATACATAAACTTTTTCGTTTATCGCTCTTTCCATTAGTGAAAACTGTATCAAAATCCGAGGTGGTTTAGAAGAAGTTAGCAAAAGAACAGACAGAGGCGGACAGCGACTTAATTTTTTAATAAGTATAGAACCTACATACGTATAATTTACGGAGTAGTCCAATCCAAAAACACGAAGAAAAGAACAGAATCTGAATCATTAAGTTAACAAGAGAAGCACTTGTTTTGGGGCCGCCAGTTTTTGAATATTTTTTTAACAAATCACAACTATACATTTTATTAATGACAGCGTAGTCTTATAATTTATAGTCTAATAGTCTAATAAATACCTTTCTTTAAGTTCTTAAGACAAACTTCTCCTCCCTGGGAGAAATTATGGGTTTTAAGTCGCCATGCTTGTCCACATAATTTTTATTGCTAATCTTCTCAGACAAGCATGTGTCATTATTTTACATTTCAATCAAGATTCGAAACAAGTTATAATGTAGATTATTTAATAGCTAACAGTCTAAATTAATCTCAGAAGATTACTATCGTTCATTTCACAAGCAACAGCAAGGAGGGGGGGGGGGGGGGGGAGGGGGGGGGGGGGGGAGGGGGGGGGGGGGGAGGGGGGGGGGGGGGGTGTAAATTCACTGCCTAACCTGGTAGGATAACATGAGATATTATTTTGTGGTATTGCGCTATATGTGATTTTAAAACGCAGTGTACTCTGCTTTTATAAACATTCCCTTGGAGCTTTCTCTGCAGAAATATCAAAAGTTATTTTTTAAATAAATAAGGTTATTAAAAACCATTAAAATATTGAGATCCATATAATATAACAAATTCGAAAGAAAATATTTAAAATTAGCAGTTAGCACCTTCTGGTGTAGTGTACGTCCATCATCACGTGGATTTAGAGTACAAAATGTTTATTCAAATAGCTCCGGAACTAAATGCGAAACGTTACAATGCTTCCACATTAGCATGTAATGAACAGGAGAGCTAGGGTTGCCACTGACTGTTTTATTTATTTATTTATTTTTAAGAACATGTCACACAGTGCCCTCTAACCCCAAGCTTGTAATGTCGGTGTTAGAAAACTGATAAATATACGTACATATATACTTTACATTCATAAATACATATAAAGAACGCATTAAAAAACACCCAGACAAAGACTAAGAGATATAATAGGGGTTAAAGTATGAAATTGCCGTTTTATTGTAATAGGTACTTCGAATTGACATAGAACCTTCATGGTTTGAGATTTTTGAGTGAAACTTTTTTCATACGGTACCTATGTAGTTCTTCTTTTAAAAAATGTGCAACATTCGATTATCAACTTTCAGTTGTTTTTTTTATTCAGCTTAGACAATAAAGATGGATACTTCGAAAATTCGTGTGATTTTTGAATACGAGTTCCGACGCGGAACTAACGAGGCAGAAACAGCTCGCAATATTAATGTTGCGTTTGGAGAGGGGACTGCTAATGAACGCACTGTGCGATTTTGGTTTAAACGCTTTCGTGATGGAAACTTCGATTTGAAGAACGAACCACGTGGAAGACCGCCCACACAGGTGAATAACAATGATTTGAAAGAGATGGTGGAAGCCGATCCGAGCCAAACTACCCAGGAATTAGCGGCATGGTTTAACGTTACCTTACCAACAATATTGACTCATTTGCGTCAAATCAATAAAATAAAAAAATATGAAAAATGGGTGCCTCATGATTTGACTGATCTGCAGAAAGAAACGCGTGTTGAAACTTGCGTTGCCTTGTTGAATCGATACAGAAATGAAGGAATATTGGATCGAATTGTGACATGTGATGAAAAATGGATTCTTTACGATAATCGTAAGCGGAAAATGCTATGGCTGACCCCAGGTCAAACGCCGCAACAGTGTCCTAAAGCAAAGCTTACCAATAAAAAGGTAATGGTAACTGTTTGGTGGTCTCAGCGTGGTGTTATTCACTATAGCTTTCTCCGATCTGGTCAAGCAATAACGGCAGATGTCTACTGCGCCGAACTCCGAACAATGATAGCGAAACTAGCAGTCAAACAGCCCCGACTTATGAATCGATCTTCACCATTATTGCTCCATGATAACGCGAGACCTCATACAGCACGAGAAACCGTTTTAACTCTACAGGAACTGCAATTAGAAACCATTCGTCACCCTCCGTATTCGCCAGACCTTGCTCCAACGGACTACCATTTTTTTCGTGATTGGGACAATTTTCTGCGTGATAAAAAGTTTTCTTCTCAGGAGGCAGTGCAAAATGCTTTCACACAGTTTGTCGAATCTAGATCACCAGAGTTCTATCGCAAAGGCATAAATGAGCTTCCTATTAGATGGCAGCAATGTATAGATAATAATGGTAATTATTTTGATTAAATAAATATGTTAAATTTAAAAAAAAACGAATTTTTATTTTTCAGTACAAATCGGCAATTTCATACTTTAACCCCTAATATTTATCATAGAAATGTTGTCTTAAGGCCAGGCCCTGTGAAACTAAGGGAACTTTAAATAAATGTGCTGAGTCAACCACATATCTGATCAATGTGGAATTTACATATATATATTTTGAGACCTTTATCTGTAGATTATCAAGTCAGAAACATAATTAGGTGATTTTCATTCGATACATTTTTTGATCGAAATCGGCGCCTTTTCCGGAGAATATTACATTTTTCTACTAAACGGCTTGAGTTATATGGCCAAAAAACTGCTCGTAGCAAGGATACATTGTTTACCAGTGATTGTCAAAATAAAATAAACTTAGGTTTATTTTTACTCCTATAATTAACGAAAACAATTTTGAGACTTATGTTGTTTAGTTCCGAGCTAGTGCACACTAAATCATGCTTCAAATAATGTACGCAATATTCAACCTTACGTAAGCTGTATCTTGCGATATATTAAAAAAAATCCTAGAGAGCCGCCGAGCAACTTGTAACTCTCGGGTGGCGGGACGTGGGCAGAGCGAGCGTAGGAATTTTTTTCGTGGGGCCTGCTCTTAAGCGAGGATAGAACCCGTGACTTATGCTACAACAGGCAGAGCTAGAATATTAGAAACTAATGCAATGGTATCTTTTTTAAAGTAAAAGAGACGTAAAGGTATTCAAACCTATCATCCCTATCCTATCAGTATGGATGTTGCAATTGCATAATATGTTCTTCACTACTGTAGTCAATAGTCTATCAAAAAAGGGTAATTCAATAAAACATTAAAAAGGTACAAGAGTTTATGACTGAGTCATAAAAAGGGTATAAGAAAATGTAAGTACTAGGAGAATATAGGGTAATGTGCAAACACACATTCACATAACACATACTTGGATAGTTAGATAATTTTATTTCTTGTAAAGTGTAATTTAATTTTTCATTTCAGAATTTTAAAAATTATGTCGTTTTCCCAGTCTGTCATGGCATCTTGGCGTCATCGGTATAAAAAAATAAATTTTAGATTCAATTTTTAAAAACAAAATTGTATCTAGTCTGCGCAGTAATTATACTAATTGTGTCAAATATAAAATTATAGTTATATTTATTATAAATATTAATTTTAGAATCATTTTGTCTTCAATTGCTTTTAACTAGAATATTTAAAAGGTAATACAAAATACTTTTATGACAGTTATGTAACAGAAAGTGTCATTGTCTTGAATAAACTTAACACAGCTCCCGTCTGTTAGGGCAATGTCTATACATAAAACAATTAATATCATAACAATATATATATATTATGCAAATAGTAGCCAACCCTAACTTTACTAGAGTCTGAAACGTACGGTACGGCCTTGTGTGTAACAGTCCATTTTCGGTAACTGTACCTACAGACGAATGCTAATGATATATGAACCGCGTTTTGTAATATCAAAGTATATTTACCTGAATTTTTTGTGTGAAACACCCATAATGACCCAGCGACCCTTTACGAGAATAATTTTTAATATTTTCTTTTCATTCTTTCATACGCGTATTCTTTTACAAATACAACGTTTCAATTTGAATAACTCTCTTTTATTTTTGCAAATGAATAGACTACTTACTTATTATTCAAACTATTATATGCTCGGATATAAAAATAAAAAAAATCACTGCATATAAAAAATTCAAATAAATGTTGTACGAATATTACATTATTATTTGTATCATAGTGATTTCATAATTAATCTGCAGGTGTTTTAACTTTTTTAAATTATTGAAACATAGTCACACCGCACTCGATACAAGAATAATATAAGAATATATACATAATGTATCTAAATCATATTGCCAATAACTGGCTTATTTTTTTTACTATAAAAATGGAACATTTAATACTACATTAATAATATTATTATCATTTAGTAGCTTTAATATAATGAAATATATTATAATATTTAATAAAATAAAATAAACTATATACAATTTAAAAAAAACATATATAAAATGCTGGCGAAAGAGACGTACGTGTAGTGTATGAATTGTGTACCTAGTGTGTGTACATATTGTGTGTGTGTGTGTGTGTGTGTGTGTTTTACTAGCTCATTCTTAATTACAAACTTTTTAAATCTAATCTAAATAAATCTAAAGCTGCATATCTTTTATTGCAGTTTCTGTGCGTTCTGCAAACTATAGAATTTTGTGCATAGTTAGTAGATGAAGCTTTAATCCTGCTTATTTACATATTCTAAACTATTGGCCACCTACTTGCAGGAACTGTTGCTGCTGTTGCTTTTGTTACAGGCGACAGTAGCCATCCACCTTCAAGTACTCTGTCAGCTTGTGAGTTAAACTTACTGGAGTTTTAAACTTTTAAAAGTAGTTTGAATAGCTTACTTTTGAAGTAAGCTATTCAAACTACTTGAATTCCAAGCACTTGAATATTCAATCGCACTATGTGTGAAACATTTCAAAGTCCATATTACTAAATAGTCCAGTCGTGAGACAGTAAAAAATACTCATAAGTTTGACTAATACGGATGTCGTTGATGTTTGGAGAGTAAATAGATAATGGATGTTCATGCTTAAAACCAAAAAGATAGAAATTTTGAACCGTTGCTTTCAGAATAATTTGCCCAGTGTCCTCTCAAATGTTAGAGAGATTAACCTGTTTTTTAGGTCGGATGTGTGTGGCAGCCTGTGACGTACAATGACACGAGACATCCATCGCCATCCATCCAACTGGCGGGTAACAGTGACATATGACATTTAGTATGAAACTAAACCATATTTGTTTTGACCTAAGTTAAATTAAGTTGACCTAAGTTGACTAATTTCTCCTGTCATTCACACTGCAATGAGAGCCATATTTCAACTTTTAAGAGGAAAATTAATATAAAAAAGTTGATGAACTAATCTGACTTATGTTATTTGTTTGTTGAGTGGTACGCAGAATACAAAGTTGCATTAAATGCATTCACTTAGACATCATATATGGTCTCGGTGCACTGTAATAAGCGTCTTATATATTAGCTCTTTCTCTCATAGAACATAGTTATGCTTTTAGTAACTTGATGAAGTGAGCTATTAAAATACTACTTCAACAAAATTAATTCTGAGAAATTCCTTAGTTTCATTGTGAAAAAAAAATTAACTATTGCGATTTGTTTTGACGATTGAGTTCTCTATGACTCAAATTAAGATTTCGGCTTAATTCGTAGCAAGGTCGAATGTATAATGAACATCTCGAACAACTAAATTTAGTTTCCTCTCCAGTGCGTTGTAGGGACGCGTTAACTTTTACTACACGTTAAAAAATATCATATATGTATATAATAGTAAATTATTTGTCTCTGAATGTGAGCGATAACTCGGTTTCATGATACTTCCAATAGACGACGGCAGGGGTTAATAGTTTCTTATCGACAGCCACTGTCGTAGATCCACGGAGTCACTGTTTTAGACCTGTCTTATAATTATTATTATCAATGTTTGCCAATATCAAGCACGTATACAGAGGGGGGGGATAGTTGGTATTTATCCCCCCCCGAAATCTGACTGAAAAAAAAAAACGTTTTTAGCCGTCTGTTTATTTATTCGCTTGCGTGTTCTTTCAATAAGTAGGTAAAATAAAAATATAACGCATGCTGCAAAATAGCGGAAGATGTCTTGCAAATAGAAATTCAGCGTCCTCGAGTTACTGCCCACCAAACTGCACGAAGCAACCCTCCCAGCGATACTGCTGAAGAATACTTCAGAAGAACTATTTTTATACCGTGCTTGGACGATTTGATATCTGGCATGAATGATAGATTTGCGAATCAAAGAGAGCTGCTTTCTTCTTTAGAAATTATTCTTCCGAAAAATGTGGACGAGAGGAAGATAAGTGAATTAGAAAATATGAAAATTTATTGGGAAGAAAGTGTTGGAGAATCACTAATAAAAGCAGAGTACAGTATGTGATGTGCCAAGTGGAAAAATACAGATAAGAAACCAGTCGAAATTATGGCAATTTTAGACACGTGTGACAAAATTTTCTTTCCTACCACTAAAAGGCTAATACATATTCTGGCCACCCTTCCGGTTTCAACGGCATCTGTGGAGCGGTCATTTTCATGCCTAAAGAGAATAAAATCCTTCCTAAGGAATAGAATGGCGGGCGAGAGGCTTACTGGTCTCGCTCTATTGTCTATTCATTCCGCTTTGGCGCCAGATCCTGATATGGTACTAGACGTAATGGCTGCCAGCGGAAACAGAAAAATACTTATATAATTATAGTATAGTACAGTGAAAATTATAGTACAGTGATTACAGCAAAAAATATAGTACAGTGATTACAGCGATTTTTACACAGTTCACATGGTTGTTTCAATCCCCCCCCCCCCCCCGAACCAAAAGTCTGGATACGTGCCTGGCTTAAATTTTTCTTTTTTAATTTATTTAGCTAATTAAAAATGTTTAGTTTTCATATAAATGGTTTTTCATGGTTTTATTTGATGCTTTCGTAGGTTTTATAAAATTCCAAAAATGTATAAAAATGTAAGTTTATTTTAATTTAATTTTATAATTTTTTTTTGTATTTTAAATTACAATTTATAAAAAGCTATTAGTTTATCAAATAAATAAATAAATAAATAAATAAATAAATAAATAAATAAATAAATAAATAAATAAATAAATAAATAAATAAATAAATAAATAAATAAATAAATAAAACAAGAAATCGGAAACCAATAAAACGAGAGAGCAGAGAAACAGACAGAGGCAGAAAAATAATAATCAATCAATCAATCATTATTTAATAATAGTTTCTATAATGTCTAAAAATAATGTCAATCAGTTAAAAAGTTTAATCTTTTGTGTTCACAATTGGTCAAAAAATTTAAGGAAAATTTTCTACACTCAAAAGACAAATTAAAGAGAGAGAAAAAAACTAATCAAATGAAAAGCTCCGAAAAAAATGTCATTAATCCTACGTAGTAGCGATAAAAAGGTGAAATCAACACGAACAAGATTCATTCACGAAATGAAAAACGCGACGCTTGACGTCTGAAAGGGTTCGGATGGATTCGTTGAATATTCGGCTGCTATCGGTTTGAATAACCGTCCTTGAAACTTAATGGTTGTTCACTTGAAGCATTCTCGCATCTAGTTTTTTATAGTTTCAACATAACATGAGAGCTAAAACAATAATAGTTAAGAATAGAATAGAATAAAAATATTTATTTATGTAAAATATGACCTACAATTGATCTTATTCTATAAATAAGTACCCCATACACAATAGGCGATTCGAAAGGGCGTCCAAATTTATGATTATTATATATATTATTTATTCACTAACCGGTGCCCGCGACTTCGTACGAGCTGTAGTTTGTTATTAAAAAAAAAAAAAAAAAAATTACATCCAAACAGTTAACTTTTGACAGATCGTCTGTCGGGTCACTTAGGGCCAGTTTTATAAACGACATACCTTTTTCCCGTTCGTTACAGTGCTGGTAAGCGAACAGTTAACGGTCCATCAATAACGTTTACTGACGGTGGTTCTATAAAAGAAATTAAACATTCGGTAGCTGCCCGTAAAAAATACGCCGAATTTTATGAATATTGTCGATGGTTTCGTTGTAGTCTGTCAAGAACTGTCAAGTGTCGCGTCACAAACACATTTATTTACAAAAATAACAAAATAAACGATACGTAAGATAAACCGACCCTATCATAGTCAATAACGAGCCAGTAAACGCTAGCTGTCAAATAATACTGTTGACTAACGAACAGTTGTTTATAATAAACTATTAGGGGTTAAAGTATGAAATTGCCGATTTGTACTGAAAAATAAAAATTCGTTTTTTTTTTTAATTTAACATATTTATTTAATCAAAATAATTACCATTATTATCTATACATTGCTGCCATCTAATAGGAAGCTCATTTATGCCTTTGCGATAGAACTCTGGTGATCTAGATTCGACAAACTGTGTGAAAGCATTTTGCACTGCCTCCTGAAAAGAAAACTTTTTATGACCCAGAAAATTGTCCAAATCACGAAAAAAATTGTAGTCCGTTGGAGCAAGGTCTGGCAAATACGGAGGGTGACGAATGGTTTCTAATTGCAGTTCCTGTAGAGTCTGCAGATCAGTCAAATCATGAGGCACCCATTTTTCATATTTTTTTATTTTATTGATTTGACGCAAATGAGTCAATATTGTTGGTAAGGTAACGTTAAACCATGCCGCTATTTCCTGGGTAGTTTGGCTCGGATCGGCTTCCACCATCTCTTTCAAATCATTGTTATTCACCTGTGTGGGCGGTCTTCCACGTGGTTCGTTCTTCAAATCGAAGTTTCCATCACGAATGCGTGTAAACCAAAATCGCACAGTGCGTTCATTAGCAGTCCTCTCTCCAAACGCAACATTAATATTGCGAGCTGTTTCTGCCGCGTTAGTTCCGCGTCGGAACTCGTATTCAAAAATCACACGAATTTTCGAAGTATCCATCTTTATTGTCTAAGCTGAATAAAAAAAACAACTGAAAGTTGATAATCGAATGTTGCACATTTTTTAAAAGAAGAACTACATAGGTACCGTATGAAAAAAGTTTCACTCAAAAATCACAAACCATGAAGGTTCTATGTCAATTCGAAGTACCTATTACAATAAAACGGCAATTTCATACTTTAACCCCTATTATATTATACTATTAGATCATTTTTTCGTCTATTTGATATAAAATTTAACTAACGGATTGTTATAAAACTGGCCCTTAAAATATCCAATATCGTCCTCAAGTCGGCAATCAAAAAATGTAGTTCACTCCAAATAAATTATGAAAAAATTACGTTTGCTTCAATCTATACCTATTATACTATCTACATAATATACTACTAATAAATATAATTGAAGCTTTTTACTAAATGTATACTTATCCAAGTACTTTTTTTTTTTGAAAATTTATGTCTCTCTCTGTTTGTTCTGGGTAATCTCCTAAAAGGCTGGAATGATTTTAACGGGACTTTCACTGGCAGATAGATGATATTATAAAGAGTAATGTAGGCTACTTTTATTTAAAAAATACCAAAATTATTATAAAGCAATGTCCAGTACGAAGCCAGTATGTAACGAAGCGTAGCCGATTCAACTAGTACTCAAATAGTACTATGCACATACTCAAATATATATTTAATGTGACCAATAAACAGACAGTCATTTTGGTGGGTGTCCCCACTTATTTTTTTAAATTAAAACGTTTAAAAAATTACACAACACAAAGAGAAAATAGACGACTGAATTCCAGTCAGGCCATTCTGTTAATGGTTTTCAAAAATTCTATTTTTAAATAAAAAAACCTGACTCCAGTTTCACTTTAAAATTCTTTCGAACGCGTATCAAATAACCGTTTAAAACGGAATTCTTGACAGTCGATAACTTCTAGAAAATTAAATTCAATATGCAAATAACGCGGCCGCACTTTCATTTTGTACCAGGACTTTGTGTAACAATATCAGGATTGTTACGCGGACTCTTGACATCGATCCGCGCCAATTGGAAAGCTATTTGACAGTGGAAACTCCAATCGCAGCCTATTTTCATCACACAGCTAACAAGCTCACTGCCTTTCGGGGGTTACGCTCCTCTGGGATCTTGCTCAATTACGATGTATTGACGCTCTGGTAAATACAGCCTATTGCGTCAATCAATGAAAGACGTACATCCAAATAGTAGGTAAAAGATCAAAAGCAAAACAATGGGAATATCTGCATGTTTATTTATGTAAAGGTCTAATGTTGTACTTCAAGAAATAACCTAATGTGTAACTACAAGTGCGCTACTGACTTTGTAGCGATAAAGGATAAGCGATAAGATGACGGAGGAATTGACTCTAGTATCCCTTATTTACTCACTTAACGCAACATACGAGCTGTTATTTCACAGTGGTCTTCTGTAATCTACATAGAGGTTACGCTGTTGACTATAGCCCATTCTTTCTCACATTAAGGAGAGGTCTGGTCCAGGGCCGTCTTTACCCGGGGGTGCAAGGGGTGCGGTGCACCCGGGCGCAGAGCGCCCGGGGGCGCCTTGCCGAACCCTGAATATTTAGATATTTCATTGAATTTAACGCCATTGCACAGTTTAATATACTTGTTACGACAAATACGTATGCCCAAAAGTAAATATAAAAAAAATAGTCATCAAAAATAATCATTGTTTTACTTTTATTACGCTTTCGGCGCTTGTCATACCGCTCATGATGTGCAAGCTAAAATGACTCTTATTACTACACAAATAAAAATTTTATTTAATACAACACGCGCGCGGCAAAATCTCTAATCCAAAGAGAGTGTATAAAACTTGGCACATTGCCGCCCGGTCGCCCGCACTTGAAGCAAAATGATCTCTAAGTCAATAAAGTGTGAGTTCATTTGAAATGGGCGCACGGCGGCGGAGCGGCACCTATGCGTCTGTCATAGGCGAGTAATTGCTCCCTTTGATATAGCCGCCCGGGCGCTCGCACTTGAAGCAAAATGATCTCTAAGTCAATAAAGTGTAAGTTCATTTGAAATGGGCGCACGGCGGCGGAGCGGCACCTGTGCGTCTTTCGTAGGCGAGTAATTGCTCCCTTTGATATAGCCGTCCGAGCGCTCGCACTTAAAGAGAAATGATCTCTAAATCACTACAATTAGGTGTAAGTTCATTTGAATTTACAGCGCGGCGCGCGGCGCCTATGTAGTGTCGGTCAGTGATTGATCTGATATCTTCTTTTTAAGTAATTAAATTCGTTAGCTCATTTCATTTGCGACAACCGCCGAATTAGCACAGAAGATCTTAGTGCAGAAATTATTGAGATTTTGTGTAAGTTGTAAATGCATGGAATAGATTTGATATTGACGGGGAGGATTTATATAATGAATTAGAATTGTTACCAATGTTTTTTCCCAATGCATCAACAAGCACTCCCACTAATATTTTAAGCTATATATATTCTAATAATTTAATCTCCTCATTTCCTAATATCTCAACATCTCTACGTATATATTTAACACTGCCTGTTACAGTAGCTGAAGGTGAACGATCCTTTTCAAAATTAAAATTAATAAAAAATTATCTTCGGTCAACCATGACCCAAGACAGACTGACAAACTTAGCTATTATAAGTATAGAATCCAAAATTAATATAAAAATAAATGATTTAATTAAAATCTTTGCCGACTCAAAAGCAAGAAAAATTGAGTTTGTTTGATGTATGTACATACAATAAATAGATATTTAGCAATTAAATAATAATATAAACGAGAGTTGGAACTTGGATTGCTGGTGTTTTTCGCCATTACAATCACTGTTAATTGTAATTAACTCATAATTCTATTGATTTCTCAACTAACAGGTTCCTTCTTTTCTTTGTTTTTGCATCATGTTCTTTTTCATGTTAAAATAAAAGTATAATTCTTCACTTTTTTGAAAAAGTAGGTACCTTTTCTAGAGTGTTAATTCCAGAAACTGGACATAATGTCTCGAATGGAGAATAGTTTTGTTTTTTATTTGTATAATTGGGTTTAATTTGTATAATTTAAGTTTAATTTTAGTTTTGTATTTTAGAAAAATAAACAAATTATCAAAATTACGTGTATTGTGTTTTCTTGGTTGACTAGGACCCCTTTCATACTGCAGTGTGTCGTCGGTCGCGTGCCACGCTGCAGTGTAAAAGAAAACGAGGGCGCAGGCTGAGCCCCGCACCCCGGCGCCGAATAGACTTAAGACGGCACTGGTCTGGTCCCTTAATTTTTCATTGGTTTTCCTTTGTCAACCAAGTAGAGATGTACCATTTTCACTTTCGGGTACGCCGAGGTTCCGACAGGGAGTGTAGCCCTAGTATTATTATTCTTCTTCTTATTGGAGGCGCCGGGTATAGATCCCGGTACCTCTCGCATGCTAAGCGAGCGCTTTACCATCTGAGCTACGCCCCCAAAGTAAATGGGCTGTATGAGTCTGGAATAATCCCGCATGGTTCCTTTACGCTGCCGGGTAGCAAAAAAAGAGATGACCAGTTTGCTAAGACTGGCTGTTTCGTTATAGAAAATATCGAAATCGCTTTTGCATCTTCCCTAATGCTGCATGGTTCTAAACAGCCATTGCCAAACAATGTGCCATTTGCCTGTCCGTCACACCACTACATAAAAAGCCTAGAGTAGCCAACAAGAAGTCCCACCCAAGTTACACGCAACGTCTTAAGCGAATTCTGGTTAGAACGTTTGCCAATTAACATTTAAACAACGCAAAAACATAGCCGACTTCGTCTACGATATCCAGGGTGGAAATCTCGAGAATAATTAGACACTTCGTTTCCTTATAGGACATTTTATGTGTGTGAGTAACGTGTTGTATGTCTTTATGCAGATGTTTATCGAATTGTCGGTCCGTGTAAAACACTCTTAATATGTGGCAATAAAGTGTGAAGACGAGTTTATTTTAGCATAGCGTGTAACACAGTTTAAAGGGAAATAGAGACTTAGAAAATATATAGTTACCTCTTGGTCTTTTTGAAGAATAAATTATTTAGGACGGTCCATTAATAGTTTGACTACGTAAAATAAGCTTTATATATTATAGAGTTTAATTAATACATTTCATTAATGCAAAAACTAATATATTTCATTAAGAATATTAAATTTAAATTCATATTTTTTTTATATAAAGTTTGGTAGATAATTTGTCTATTTTATCTAATTAATGATAAATAGTTCTTTTGTCCTTTGTTGTCTAAGGTTTGATATATTTTCTCCTGGTCTCTTGATTGTAGTTCAATCAATCTTTCCTTTTTTTTACAGTAAGCATTTTACTTATTATTTTAATTAAAAAAAAAATTAGGAAATTCGTAAAGCGTTTCAATAGAAATTAAGCTAAAACTTCTTCCATAAAAACTTTTAATTCCACTTCAACTAATCAGTATTATAGGCTTCTAAAGTAAAATGTATAGAAATTGAAAAGCTAATTAGGTGTTCTAAATTAATACCTAATGAGTTATGGGACAGTCATGAACTCGGAAAGTCCAGATGATTTTTTATTTTGTTTGATGTTAAGTTCATTAATTTATTTAAAAAAAAATAGTAGAAATAACGGTATAAAATCTATAGCCTAAACATAATTCGGTTATTACTATGCGCGTTGGATAGATTACTGTTACACAATTGATACTGTTTACACAAATTGAAAGAATAATCGAGGAAGGTTTGTGCGTATAAGTTGAAAGAAAAAATTTGCACCCATGTGAGCTAGTTTTGATTGCAACTTTCATTCAAAGAAAAAGATATTCCTGTTTCCTGTTCTATCAACTTTCAGTGACATAAGAGCATACATCCGTCAGAATCACGCTAGAGTCAAAATTTATGCATCCCGAAGGAAAATAAACCTATGACGTTTTTAGTTTGCAGATAAGATATTAACGTCATATTATTTGTTGTTTTATAATCTAGTGTAGTGTGGATAAATATTTTAAAAAATTGGACAATTTTCTCATTAGAACAGTTTTTAAACAGCCCTTTTTTTAAACTAGCGTTCGACAAGAAAAATTGTTTGCGACGAACTTATAAAAATATTGATTTTCGAAAATTCATGTCATTTATAAGTGCCTAGTGAATAAAAACATTTCTGTAAATTTTCATTCAAGAAAAGTATGATCAAAAGTGTCACTTTTAGTAATTTTTCCTGATATTAAACGTCTTATTTTAGATTCAAATTTGAGATATTTCTGTTTTTTTTTTTTCGATCTAATATGTGAAGTCATTTATGTTCTAAAACATTGTTTTATTCTTTTTTTCATAACTTGTATATTTATCTGCGTAGGCCGTCGACCGCTAGTTTAAAAATTGTTCTAATAAGAATTCATTTTAAAATATTTTTCAGCTATTTACTAGATTATACAACTACAAATAATATGACGTTAACATCTTATCTGCAAACTAAACATCTGAAACTACTGAAAATCATACATTTTGACTCCAGCGTGATTCTAATGGGTGAATGCTCTTAAATTAAAATGTGGGGTACTCGTACTACATAGAAATCATGGAAGAGAACATTAATGAAGGGACATTGATTCATTATCGATTGCCTAATCGCTTTTGTACAATGTAACCTCGACTAATATAACATTAGAATAACTAATTCATTCGGTCCAAAAGGAAGCTATTATTTACCCAACCCAGTGAGACGACGCGGGGTAATGTGTTTGCCGTGTTCTTTAATTTACGAGATGACATCCTCCCCACTACCCACCAACATTAGCGAAGCCTGAAAGTCTTAAAATGCTAAAATTTCGGTTGAATTTATTTTGTCCTTTCCTAGCTCTTAAATGGTGGTGAATTGCTTGAAATAAATTAGAACACAGATTCCGTCGTTAACTTTGTACACATATAGACATATTAGTAGGTATTTATATTTAAATATTTAAAGATTGAATATTTTATTACACTTATTATCAATACTAATAATAAATCTGTAAGGGTCGGTTACAGAGTAAGTTACTTTGTTTTCAGAGATATCGTGTTTATAGACTCTATACATGATACTGAAACTAAATTGACGATTTTTAGAATTTTTTTCTGTATATATGTATGTTCCTCCATAACTCTGAAACGAATTAACTGATTTTCATGAAACTTGGTAGATAAACATTTGGACGTACGGGACACAGGAGAGGCTACTTAATATTTTTCAACGCGGACGAAGTCGTGGGCACCAGCTAGTATATTAATATTTGTTATGTTGTGGCTTTGTGTAGATGCTTGTTGTGACATCTCAAATTGACTTCTTTTAGAATGTGGCTAAGCTTGCTTTTGGATGTAAGTCCGTCTCTTGTCTGTTTTCTTCTTTTGTTTTGTTCTGTAATTTGTAAGCAATACTGTTTTGGGCCTCTGTCTAGTTCACTTCAATGTAATTATATCCATTCAATGTATTTAATGTCAGTGTCCTGTTTTGTGTACCTATTAAATAAAATAAAAAATTTTAAAAAAAAAAGTACAGCAGGGCCTCGATGATCCGAACACCAAAAATTTATACCCTGTTCGGATGCACGAAGCGTTCGGATTATAGTATGTTAAAATTTTGAAAGGGATTTTTCGAAATAAAACAAAAATATTTTACATTATAATGTGTTTATTGAAGTATGTACGTTAGATGTATGTTAGATACAATGCTATCTTGTCCAAAATCTCGCACTTTTGTCCAATTGTTAGCGTCACGTGTTTTCTTTTCTTCGATGTTGAGGCCATGATGCAAATTTGAGACGCCAACACAATAAAATGGCGGAAAGGCGCGCGGGCGGACGAAAAACCGATACGTGTGTTATCTAAGACGCACTGCGTGGCACTGCGGACAGAAACTGTGAGAAATGGCGGTTGCGCAGGGGTAAGGGGAGTCGTTCGGATTATAGAGGCGTTCGGACGAGCTGGGGTACGGATTATCAAGGCCGTGCTGTAAATGATTTAACATCTAAGAAAAAAGGGGTGCGGACGAATTCGCGGTAAGAAGCTAGTTGTTGTATAAATGAATAAACAAAATACCTACTTATTAAAACAGAAGGTATTATCTTTGATAAAATTGTATTATGAAACTACAATATGAGGAAATTTTCCCAAATACGTCCCGAAAGGTGAAGTCATAGCACGACACATAATCCGGAAGGATATACACATAGAAGCCATCTTTTATAAGTGAGTTTAGCCGTAGTCTCCTGACCTCACAATTTTCAAAAGCTTCGAATAGCTTTTATGAATTTAAAACGGTTTAATTCTAAAATATCTCAACACATATATCATTTTCTCGAGAAGATTAACTAAAGTAATGAAATGACCGGAAAAAAGTTTTGTCATAATTGAAAGTAGCTATTTCCCTAAACCCTTTCTAATCTCTTATCCTTAATATTACTATGTTCGGCAGCGGCGTATATGGTGCACCGTCAGCCTGTCTGTCGACCTTAACATGGAAAAAAAACTACTTAAAAACCGTCATTAAATTATGTCCTAGTGTTCTAATTTATACACGTGTACACTAAAGAACATTAATAAATCTTTACTAGCTGTGATATTGTTGAGCGAAACACACAATAGTATATCATACCAAAAATCTAGGAACTAATCTACACCAGGTTAAGTAGGCTGAAACATTGCGACCGCAGATACGAGACAACTGTTATGACAGTATGCATAATAAATGAATTAGCAAGAGATTTATGCTCGACACAAACAAGTTACCTAATACAGAGAGTACAAAGTAAATCAAGTGTATCATCAGACGGTTACGCACACAAGCGTACCGCTTACGAGAGTTTGCGTCAGCGTTCACATAGATGTCGCTGTTTAGAGAAAGCATAATACGGTTGTACATTACACCTTTATTATTGCTTTATTTCAATCACATTGTAAAGAAAAAATTATTTTAATAGTCATAACGACAATATCTTTAGAAAATACCAGACCTAACTGCTTTATTAGGGATCGAGAGATTATTGTAATACTTTATTGTTATTATGTTATTGTTATTATTCAATTAATTGCGCAATGAAATAAGTAACAAAAGGAAAAGACAAGTTTGCCATTGGAACTGAATTCTCTTTAAACTATAAAGTATTGAAATAGTTAAATAAATTACCTAGATATAATAAAAACTAAAATTTTTGAATTACATATTAATTAAAATATGTGTCCACATAAACCTTGTAGGCCTAAATGAAAATTAAATTAATACGACAATTTTGTTTTCAATTATATTTATAAATCCGCACATATAAACAGTTTATTTATTCCTTTTTATTTATAAATACAGTAAACGCAAAAAAAATGTCATAAATTAACAAAAAGATTAACTTGTATTGTATGCATTTTGTCCATTTTGAATAAAATGTCTTTTTTTCTAGCTTTCTTTCTATAGGTAAAAAAGTTAATAATAATAAAAATTAAGCAGGAAAATATAAATACCATTTCAACTGACGAATCAAAACAATACAAAAACCTTTAAAATATCATACATTAAAAGACAATACATATCTATTAAAAACACAACAAAAACCAAAATTAAAGTTAAAAACCAAAATTAATTAATAAAGTTCAGGATATCACTAATTACCTAAGAGATTTTTAAATATTTTTGATTATATTCAGAAATTGAAAACCTTGCCAGACTTAGAAGAAGTGATTAACTCTTCGTTAAGTTTCGCCACTACATTTTCTGTTTACTATAAATGTTATGAACCGAATAATTAATGTTAATGAAGCAAACTAGATATAAAATGACATAGTACTCTGTGTTTGTGTTCAGACTTTGTGCACTTTGTCTTCATTGCAACTTAAGCGTCAACTTGAAGCTATACTTATCATTCGCAGCATTTCGTATATCACCACTGTTTTTAATGTGTTCTTTATCCGACGGAAAGCTCTGATAGAATAAGAAATGACTTTTCTATTTGAGATATTAAAGTTTTTAAAGAAGCACTCAAACTTTTGATAAAAAGTTTATTAAAGAAAAACTTTATTAAGAATATAAAATGATATAAGATGATAAAGATGATATAAAATGATAAATGATATGATATGAAATGAAATAAGTAGCTTTAAGTCTGCACGTTTGAATATATATACATAACTTGACACTGCTTTGCGAAATATCAGTAAATAAATAAATAAATCACACACACTAAACACACTAATTGCATGCCCCCTAAAGTTGGGTCATGAAATAACCCTCCACTGCAACTTTGAAAATTTCGTTTCCAAAGTTGTCCCTGTCGATTCTAGAATCCCTATCATCATTCATCACGAATCGAACCTGGGGGATAGAAAAAGTCAGAGCGCTTAAGAACTTTACCATAATGGAATGTAATAAATTAAAAATATTATATGTTCATAATTTTGTATGTTTTACCTACTATTAAAGTTCCAATGTTGTGTTTTATGTTAATGTTCTTATGTTGTTTATTATTAATTAAAATATATATTAGTTTAACTTTGTGGAACTTAGATAACTGTGTTTGATAAGTGTTTCTAAAGAAGAATTTGTATTATTGAGTTAGAAATTGGTCTACTAAGAAGAAGAGTGAAGACGCATACACGACAAAAAAAGTCAAAAAAGAATATCATAATGTTAGTTGAAAAATCGCAGGGAACTTACCTCGTTCGTGTTCCATCGATGTCTCTGCGCCGCAAAGTGTTCAGCTCGGGGCAGACTTTCAAGGTTTTCGGGCAATTTGATTGGTTCGCCATCTGCAACAAAATCATCAAAAAATTTAATTAGTACAATGAAAGTCCAGCTGCAAGATACGGCAGACATAGATTCGATCCTAGCCAGTGGCTGATTAATACATTTGTCGCCAGCAGGCTATTCAAATTTTGCCGCCCCTACTGACTTCTGCAATTTGATACCCTAGTTAACAATCATTTTAATTACATATGTTTTGTCAATGAAATTGCAACTTTATGATTTGTGTACTATCGTCCTTATTGGATCAGCTTTTTCCCATTTTTATTCTGATTGTGAACTAGGGGATCGTTGTGTTCAGTTCCTAAATTATTTTTAAAACCCACGATTTAGTGAAGATTACACAAGAAATAGTTTTTGAGTATATTTCTGAGCTAAGAAAATCTCAATCGTGTACTACTTATAAGGTGAGGTAAGATATGCCTCAAAAATATTTACACAATATGAACAATATACTTTTACACAAAGAAATTATAAGTAGTAATCCGATATTTTTATCTAAGAAATTATACTAATTTTGTAACTTGTAGCGGGTCATCAAATTCTTTTATGGATATATGGATGGGCGGTGTCCGTTGGCTGCATAACAATTCTTATTTAGTTTTTTTCACTGTCTCATTATTTTTTAACTTTTAAAAACTAAAACATAATTGCATTGTTATTTTAATTGTAAAAATCATAATGCCCAATGAATAGTACATTTATTTTAGGAGGAGCACACTCCCAAAAACTTGTAAATCGTCACCGTTGAATACAGTTGATGGGATTAGTATGTGCTGAATCGTGAACAATGCTTAATCACTCAAATTCATTATTGCCTAAACTCAAAACAGCTTGTAATATTCATTTATTATATATTTATGTACAAGTAATAAATTAATGTACCTACTGAGCGTTTAAGCTGAGCGAAATTGAGCATTCCCCACTAATTTATTTAAATTTACCAGCGCCACCTAGCGGCTAACGGCTAACTCTACCTTGGTATATAATCAAAGCCATAGATCCAGTATACCTACCTATTAATTATACTGTCACATACAATCAAATCAAATCAAAGATCACGGATAAACACATATCATAGCTATTTATTTAATAAGAATATCTCAAAAAAGAAAACCTATTTAAAAAAAAAATACCTTACTGAAATTTAAGAAAATCATTTATATTTTATGTATGTTTATGTAAAACTCCGTTCTTAATACTTTAACGAGACTTTATCAAGTTATATCCAACTGACGTGGATACACTACATGTCAAATATGTGGAAGCAAATGACAAATGGTAAGAAAAATGGTCAGAAAACACACAAACGACGTACATCAATTCCTCACTACGGGCGATAGTCACGAACGTCTTAAATTCAAACTCGTTCATTGGACGGTTTCCAGAAGGAGGAATTAAGGCGCACAGTGGCCCGCGAAGGGTCTCACAATAAACCGAAGGGCTTGCCAAACGATCAGACCCAGATCCAAACCGAGCGAATTGATAAATGTAGGTACTTTTATTGCGGCTTTCGAAAAACCCCAACTTCCGCCGGTGTTCGGGTTGAAAGATTTTCAATTGAAACTTTCACGATTAATAAATTAATTTATTTGTTGTTAATAACTAAGAGTATGTCTACATGTAAGTATGTATGTATCTCTGTTTCTTCGCTTACTTCTCTTATACCACTCAACGGTATCTATTCTATATACCAGATGCAGATATAAAATATCTTAAACTCATATATCAATATGGGCTATTGATATATGAGAATAAGGACAGATTCTCAAAAAAACACGTTTGGTCTAGTGGCTAGTAACCCTAGATGTTAACCAAACGGTCGCGGGTTCGAATCCCGCTAGGGGCAAATGTTTATGTGTTAACATTTTACCTTTGTACCTAAGTCATGGCTTAAGTACCTACTATTTACTCTATGATAATAATAATGTATCTTGACCTTCCTGTAGCAAAATGGCATGAAATGCTTTATAAGCAGTACAAACCTCTGAACTTTAGCATATTTTATCCACTTATCGTAGCGTAAACTAACTTCCAATGCAGAATCATGTAACACAGACTGCTGTTGTTCAGTTTTCAAACTTGGCTGCGACATATTTATAACTATGTTAATAAACTTTATTTCGACTTACAAAAAATAGTATTTAAACAATTCAAGAAAATGGAGCCCATTTCGAGCAACTAATTAGTTAGTTTACCATTTTTTTAAATATGTAATTAAAATAATTTAAGATTTCATGGTTTTCCTTTCATTTAATTTATCAAGTTTGTTAGAGCGATTTCATCCTTATAATTGACCCTAACGATCGATGCAATAAAAGTACAGGGTGTAATTTTTACAGATTTTAGTCGATTCGATTCCCAGATGTGGCAAGCGAATTTTCGAAAATCTTTGAATGCAGTTTTCTTTCAAAAATAAAGGAATGTTTTCGTTGAGTAAAATTCTCTATCTATAGTATTAAGAGTACTTTCCCTTCAGGTGGCATTACAAAATTCCACCATATATTAGTAGTAATTTTAAACTATTACTCTGTGCTATATAATTAAAAAAATAATTAGTTCGTGCATTTTACAAGAGTCCACTACGAGTGAGCATCCTCTCTTGTTTTCCCAAAACATTCGACGCCTTTGTGATTTTAAAATATTAAAATTGCAATAAAAGCGAAACGCCGGGAAAACAATAAAACGTAGGTACAGAACGAGGTGAAAACAGCACCCCGTTTTTGGCAACATTCGTCAAGAATGTCTGCGCTGCACCGGCGCGGCGTGCTGCCTTAAACACGCACCACGTAACACAGTACCTTGGGATCTTGCAAAATGCACCTTATGCCGACAACATAAAGACTCATTACATTGCAAACATATGTGTGTTTCAGAGCAATGGTCCAACTTGTTGAAATTCCGCCGCCGTCCGCTTTCCGAACGTACAAATTTGAGATTCGCTTTGACAAACGACTTTTGCTCTTATATTGGGGGTAATAAGAGTACATTTCGTATAGTTTTTTGTGCATAAAGGTGCAAGAATAAGGTGGCGACTTGTATGAGGGAGGAAATTTCGCAAGCCAAGCTTTTGCTCGAGTGCCCACTAATTTTGTACCCAATCGTGGTTAACAGATAACGTTCGAGACAAATTTTTAGGTTTTAAATCTAGTTAAAGGATGTCATGTCGCTCATTGTCTATACTTAGTCTAAGTATCAATAAATCCCTTTCCTATAAAATAAATTCTAACAAAGTCGGGATATATTTACAGTTTGGTTTATTTTTCTGTTTTTTTTAATTGAAAACTACAAAATATATTTCGTCTAGGATTATGATATTGTGAATAAATCCAATCGTCATTATAACACCACCTGCTACGAAATAGGACATTAACAATAAAGTCATTGTGTTAATATTACTGTTTAAGGATAAACCAAATCACAACAGCACACTTATGTACTTACTATTATTTTACAGTGATCTTCTGTAAGGGGGTGGTTACTGTCACCAGACGGGCTGCCCTATTTATGACTGCGAACACAGTGCGCCCTGCCACTACTTTTCCAAAGTTGACCCTGCCAGGAATCGAACTTGGGAACCCTGACTCAAGCACCCTAACCACTCATCCAACCCTCCTCGAAACTTCAAAGTCTTTATAACCATATACGAGGTTTATTGTTTTGTAATAGTCGTATTTCCGATTTAAAAAAAAAACTAGATAACATTATACAATCTGTTGTTCCTTCGGAATATAAATAAAGAAAAAGTGGTACATCCAAAAAAAAAAGCAAAAAAAATATCGCGCGCCTGTAACTAGCAAAGGCGTAGTAGCAGTGCCAAGTTCGCTTCATAAAAAATTCACACTACTTTATGACTCACACACTAAACATAATTTAAATCTAGAACATTTTGTGTTTTCAACTTTTTAAGAGGCGCGAATAAAAAAGGTTTTTTTTTTCGAGAGCGTCACAGGTTTAATACTTAATTATGTAGGTTGGTTTAAACATTAATAAATTAATGTAAATATATAGTTTTTATGATTCCTTAGGCCTGTTTGTATATAATTTTTTTTAATGTATGGCTGTATGTAATCTTAATAAATAAATTTAAAAAAAAAATTTTAAAAAAAATTCAAGTTTCTCAAGTCGCGATTTAGGACATAAGAACCGAAGCAGGGCAAATACGTCGCTTGTCATAGTATTTATTTTATTTATTTGTCTATATATATAGGCTTTTACTAGTACTTTTATAGTTTAATACTTTCTTAAAATCCAAATCCTTTGACGACACGTTTGGTCTAGTGGCTAGTAACCCTAGCTGTTAACCAAACGGTCGTGGGTACGAATCCCGCTGGGGGCAAATCAAATATTTATGTGTTAAAATTTACCTTTGTACCTGAGTCATGGATGTTTGTATTTATAATATGTATGTATTTATAAAAAAAAAGTAATCTATGTATTATATCAACTGTGGTATCCATAATACAAGCATTAAGTTGTTTAGTGTGGAACTAGATGGTGCTGTGTGGATATTAAAAATAATAATAATAATAATAATATTAAATCACTTTTTTATAGCGTCTCGATGATCTTAATAAGAATAATTTATTGAATCTTTCAGAAGTTGAACTGTAATCTTGACGACACGTTTGGTCTAGTGATTAGTAACCCTAGCTATTAACCAAACGGTCACGGGTTCGAATCCCGCTAGGGGCAAATGTTTATGTGTAACATTTTACCCTTGTACCTGAGTCATGGATGTTTGTATCTATAATATTTATGTATTTACAAAATTAAAAGTAATGCAAGTAATGTAATGTATGTATGTATGTCTATAGTTGCTTAATTTGGAACTAGATGGTGCTGTGTGGAATGTGTTAAGATACTTATTTATTTATTTAATTATATTTTCATGTGTTGTGCGAGTCTATTTAGTGAAGTCCAATTTTTAAGGTTTGTTCTAATAGAACCTGCTCTTGGTCGACACAAAGCCTGTCTGGCGGCAGTAACCACCCCATTACAGAAGACTACCGTGAAACACGTAACAGCACGTGTGGTGTTGTGTTCCGGTGAGTGTGTAAGGGATTCCAGATCCCATTTCCTTATCCTTACCCTTAATCCCAAAATGGTCCTGTGAGATTTTTTTAAAATGTTCACCTGTTCACCTGCCATCAAGTGAACATTTAAAAAAAAAGTAAAACATTATTTTTTAAAAATGTCGAGTTAAATTAACGTTTTAAAGAGTTTGAAGTTGTGTGTTCTTATATAAGTTATTAAACTTGTGTTATAGTCAATTTATTTCCGTTGTCTGGTCAGTAGTCATACGACGACCTTGTGATACTGATGATTAAGCACTTTATTACGACCTTTTAAATGATTAGATAGGTATTCCTAATTATTATTGAAATGATAAGAATAATTCACACACTTGAGACTTCATCCAGTATATTTGATTTAAAAAAAAAAACACCAGTAAAACAACAAATTAATTTACTTAATACAATAATTATTATCAACAACCACTAAACTAGGTATATGATGCAATTAAATTATGGCCAGTTATTTAAACACATTTCACAGCCTCTTAGCTATGTACTTTTCATATATTTTCAATATTACATATTTCACAAATATTTGTTTTAATGAGAAATTAAAACATTAATATCAACATAACATTTTATACAGTAACTTTTACAGTATAATGGATAAACATTCTACTGTAAAAGTTAAATAAGTATATGTAGGTAAGTAAGTAAGTAAAATATATTATGTTCATATAAATCATATAATCTTATTAAAATGTTATAGTCAAAGTAAATACTTACATATATAAATACGAATAGATGTGTAAAAAATGTTAAAAGATTAGATAATCTAAATAATCATTCAAACATTATTTTCATTTAATTACCTATAGGTACCTAATTTTTTTTATATACCTGAGTATTAATTATTATTAATTTTTGTCTAAAAAGTCAATTTATATCTAAAAATATGTATGGATACCTACTTATTATTTTTTTAATATGTAAAATTATATTAAATTTTAAAATTCACTTATTACTTCATCATAAAAAAAATATTGGGATTTTATAAATAAATAAAAAACCTCACATAAGCAAGGGCCATTAAAAAACAATATGACGAATTTTTTTCACACATAAAACAGTTTTTAAACACCTTAAGATAACATTAATATATTGTACAAAAATGTGTTTTAAAAATGCATTATTGTTTTTTTTAATAAGTACAAATTAACATAATTAAACATAAAGGAAATGCTTTATGCAAAATATTTATTTAAAAAATCTGTAACTTTTGAAAAACGTTTGAGCTGAGACATTTCCCCTTTGAAGTTGTTTTATTTATTTATCTAATACCAAAGTTTGTTTACATGAGTATCTTCTCTTTGTACATTGTCAGAGTTCGTAACAAGAATGCGGGACTCCTCGGTTGCAATATTTAACTTAACTCTTTGAATCAAATAAAACTTGGGACGCTCGGCGCTACTTCCAACTTGAGACACTTTGTCACAATATCGAACTTAAAAATTGCGTTCTTTTGAATGCACTTAAAAAACTATACCTTGTTGCTACACAGCTGAACAATTTTAAATCTTTACTTGGTAAAAATCACCTTCGCCTTTTAGATAACAACGCCTCAAGTAATGCTTGAAGTATGTAAACAATTAAAATTTATTAAGTGTAAAAAAAAATGTTTGATCATCAAGTTAATCTAAAAAACTAAGATAGAGAGATTATAAATATCAGTAGCTTGCTTATGTATCAAAAAGCATCATAGTGCCTATTAGATCAAAATAACAAAATATTAGATTATCTTTTATAATAACATGGTAAGCGTGTCGTTAGACATTAAATGTTTTAAAAAATTTAAGCTATGATGTATGTTCGAAGTACCTAGGCACTGAAAAGGGATTAGTGAAATTATTAAAATTAGTTTGAATACTAGAAACAAGCGTAGGCTTCAATTGCATAAAACTCGTCTTCACAAGGTTGGCAACTCTTTTATGGGACAATGTATACGCTTCTACAACAGGCTTCCTGCTAATATACAACAATAAAATTATTTACGAATAAATTTAAAGTTTATATTAAGAAAACTCTGTGCAAAAAGGGTTATTATAGAATTTTAGATTATGTAAATGATGAACGTCCTTGGAGTTGAATATGGTGTTATATAGATTGCTAAGTATTGTTACGTGTTGTTGTAAATTGATTGATTGATTTATGAAAAGAGCAACTAGGGGGTTTCTTGACGAGTTCTTCCCCCTAGAAGCAGTTTTCCGAACCGGTGGTAGTTTGTAAATGTAAAATAATGTTGACGAGGGTAAATGTTTTGTAAAAAACTTACATCTAATAAATTATTTATTATAAATTCAAGGAAACACATTATTTTTGTTATTTATATCAAATTCTGTATTCATCAAAAATATGTGTAGGTATTTAACTAGTTAAAAATAGCAATACTAAAATAGGCATCAACTTTTATAAACAAAAATAAATGTTTTATTTGAAACATGTTGGCAATTATTACACTAATACACATAGTTATAATTATACATTTTTATTATATGTATTCGGTCCCCAGTCTAACCAAGTACCTATAAGAAATTATTTAAGAAAATAATACCTAATAATTTCTTATGATCCCATAGATACTTAATTATATGCATATTAAATTCTAATGAAATATTAGAATTACTTTAGCTGATATCTGATAACTGATATATTATAAAGAGAAAATATTTGTATTTTTATTTGTAATGAATAAACTCAAAAACTTCTGGACCGATTTGAAAAATTCTTTCCACTATGGAAAGCTACATTATCAACGAGTAACATAGGCTATATTTTATGAAGTTGTGCAGACGAAGTCGCGTGCAACAGCTAGTGGGACATACAATAATAATGTTTTAGCAAATGTTTGTTAATATGTAACCTTATATTATTAGATATCATAATTATGTTGTTTGTGGAATAATTTAACATATTATTTAGTTTGAAAATTTCTATCATCATGATACATCAACAATGGTTTTGTATACCAACAGTTACTTTATATTTACTACTTATATAATAGATAAAATGTAAGATTACATAATTACATTTTTTGTATTGAAAATGCATTAAAAATGTCAAATATAATTTTCAAGTAGGTACATTTTTCTATAGTTATTTTTTTAATATTTAACCGAGGCTTCATATGTTTATAATTTCTTATAAGTCATTTAAGTTGACTGATACAATAATTACTTTTCACTATGTAATTTATTTATTTAACTTTCTTGTCATCAACTTTAGATGGCAGGAATAGAGAGACTGTTTTCTGTAATATCTCAGTGAAAATCAGCGTCCCTATGAACACTAGAAGGGTACCAATCCAGTGGCCTAGTGTGAATGGATTTCTAAAATAAATTATTGAAAATAACAAAGAAACAAACTTCCTCAGAGTAACAGTTAGAGTTACTGTTAACGAGGCGCATTCAGTTGTCAATACGTATACAGCACTAATACACAAGCCTTGGGTTACGACATACAAAATCAACCATATCACCTGTCTAGGAATGAACAGACCGACAAACTCAACCATAGGTGTCTCGGCAGCCATTTTTATGTGTCCAATTAAATTTGACAGTGTCGGCAACCAAAACACTAGAGGCAACAGATGAGCATAGTACAACGCTTCCCAAGGATGCTTGCCATACTTAGAGTATAGGGATTCCTGGAAAATTCCCATCCTTGCCGACACAAATAAGGCGAAAGTCAATATAAATATGCCTAAACACCACCACAGCCAGTCGATAAACTTAAGTCTTTCTTCCTCTGTGGCATCTTCGTGTACTTGTCTAGGTGCTTTGACGTCTCCGCTAGACTGAATCGTGCAAATGGCTATGCCGGCTGATATCATGAAAACTGCCAAGTATTTTAAGGGTGGATATTGCTTTTTAAGTATCCAAATGCCCATAGCCATATTCGCCATAAGGGAACCAGCCCTGAATATCATGTGTAGAGGCATTGATATGTTGAAGTCAAAGGCGTAATTGTTGGCGACACTGCTGGTCCAGAAAAATCCGACTAATAGAAGATACTGCTTGAATGGTATGTTTCGTTTTGCTGCACCAAATTTGCCGACTGTACAGAACCCCACAATGGCTATGAAGAGGAATTGTAGGAAGGTAACTAAGTTGCCAGCGCCTGGATCTTCTTTTACAACGAGCTCTAAGAATACCACGTTGGAGCAACATCCAACAAAGACCATAGTAATGGCCAGAGATGCCATTAAATTCATTTTGAATGCTGCAAAAAAGAAATAAATTTCTATTACAAAAATTGTCCATTGTTTTCCGATACCGGGAATCGAACCCGAGCCTCCTGGGTGAGAGCCAGGTATCCTAGCCACTAGACCATATCGGATATTGAGAAGTGTTTTAAAAACGTGGAATATATTCTTAATAACTTATTAATTTGTATTATATTTCAAAAAAAAAAAAATTTCGCTCATTATAAAACATAAAACAGCGTTATATGAAAAATTATAACTCATCAAAAACGAAATACAAATTCACATTATTTCACTGCGTCAAATGACATGCGCCAAACGTCACTTTTAATAACAAGGTTATGTTGAGATTTAAAATTATTGTCTTTAAAAGCAAAGAAAGATAATAAAAATCTACTTACATTTTTATTCACAACTTTCCTCTAATAAACGTAAATAAACACTATTTTAAAAGAGTAAATACATTATTGACGTTTGACAACTTACAATACGTTTAACACCGCCGGGGGGGACGGTGGCACTCACTCACTCACTCACTAGTGCTAGTGTATTAAATAAAGTGTGTAGTAGTGTGCGTGAAGTAACAGAGGCCGACTTGGAGATTCGTTCATGTCCGTATAATGTTGTGCATGTAGTTGTGACCGTGGCCTCGAATCGTTCTACAGCGTTCTACACATGCGCACAGATTACTGTGTAGATAACACAGTACGCTTCCACACTTTTACACATCTTGTACTAGATGGCGCTGACATTTTTATTGTAGTTTATTTAAATAGGCACCTGCTTATCTATCTATACCATTATAATACTAATATTATAATCAATTAAAATTTGTATATTTGTTTGCTTATTTATTTGTTTTTATTTAGGAGATAATTATTGAAACTACTCCCCCGATTAAAATCCCCACCAATATTTAGAACAGAATTTTAGGACAGACATAGGCTAAAATATATTCCACACGATAGCGGGCATAATGGGCGCCGGCAGCAGGGTGCAAAGGGGTGCACTTGCACCCCTCCCCTGTCAGGAAAGAATATACATAGTTTTTTTTCCTTTTTTTTTAAATTAATTTATTGTTTGAATAAAAACTGAAGGCGTCTAGGACTACAGAGACTAAGTATGTTTTCGATAAGCGAAATATTTAAATTTGACATTACATTAATCTACATTATATACATGTATAATTCTTTATTTTATATTAATTAATAGTATAATGTGTAGGATGCAGATGCACCTCCCTGACAGTAAGTCCTGGCGGCGCCTATGGGCCGGGCACCAACTATACTATGGCCGGGCAACAACTTTAGATCTTATCTAAAAATAAGATCCAAAGCTTGGCAAAAGTATGATGTCAGACGTTATAACCTACTGTTGCTTTACATATTTTGTAAGGCGTAATATATTTTGTTTTAATTATTATTTATAATCACCTACCTATTTAAAATAATAGCTGCTTGAAACTAATGCTACCTACCTATTATTCTAAATAACTGCGTTCTTATTATCCTAGATCTTTCTTCAATTATTTGTCGAATAACTTGGCTTATTACTTATCTGAAGTAAGTACAAAATTACCGTGACCCGTTTGTAACTTGACTTTAATTACCTATTAGACATCACTATCATTTGTTAGGGTTGGGGTAATCTTGATGTTATTGAGATTTTAGCAATGAATTTGCCTAATTTACTTGGTTAAAATTAAAAGTGCTAATCTCAATATTGGGAAAAACACACATGGAATTTACCTAAAACCTTGTTAATGAGTCTTTGGCTATTTTTAATTCGTTAAAATGAGACAACAATGATTTATTATTATTATTATTTAAATATGGTAATTGCTGTTCGGGTATTGCCCGTGGTCCACCTATCATATCATAGCAGTTGCTTACTCGTTCGCTACTTGCAAGACTTGCAAGACTTCTGGGCAACACTACCTGCAGGTGACAGGACGAAAATGAAAAACGTTTCGCATTTCTACTTTGGTCGTCCTACGTAAAAATCGTTGTGGGAAACGGCTAATTTATCATAGACAAATTCATATCAGATTTATAATAACACACCGGGCCTTTGGACAGGCGATAAAAGTAGATTTATTGCGTTTTTATTATCATAACAACGAGTTTTGTAGACCTAAGCCTCTTCGAAATGGTTCCGATTTAGGTTAACAAGGGTTTTGGGGCGTGGATTGTTCGATACGAGCCCTTTGACTGTGTAGGTAGCTAATATTAACATTATTCAGACCTCTCCTCCATACATATTTGTGTATAAACTCAATGTAAAAGTAATATATTATATAGATAATACAGGCTGTTTAGAGCAGCGACAGCGACAACTGTATAACAAGACTAGTCTTTTAGAAGACAATTAGTGAACGGATCGACGCTGAATCCAGGCTGCTTGTGACTGTCCTACTGGAAAATTATGACCAGCAGTGGATATCCTTAGCCTTATAGGAAGTTTTGAGGGGAGTGCCCTATAAAACTAGGATCAATACAAAGGAAGTCTTTTTGCAGGAAAAAAAAACAAACCTGTGTCTCTTTAGGGTTGAATTACTCAAAATGGATAGAATATCCATTCTGGACCACAAATAATGTCTAAGACAATAAAGCATTAAAAAAGGATAGTGATTACAAAATTTAAGCAAATAAAGTCTGTTTTTACTATGGCCAATGTTTGTTTATGACAGGAATACGATATTCACGCGTCCGTCACCTGTCAAATGTCATCGGCTCGTGTCTTCATGACACTATTTGTTCACATCGCGATAGAACCCGCGGTCATAGATCACCCGTCACACGTCGCTAATAAATCGGCCCTAATCGCTCGTGACGTGACGGAGCGACCGACGGCGTAGGCAGCGATATCTATGTATATGTTCGCTCAACGTATTATATTTCAAAATCAGAACGACCACGATAAAACACACTAGATTTACATAGTATAATTTGAAGTATTTCTGCGTCGGTCTATATGGCCGCTAACTCCTCCTAAACCACGCAACTCATTTTGAAGCGGTTTTCACCATCGGTTAGATGATTTTTCACCGAAAATTTATATATATAATAAAACTTCTTATTATTACAATACAGATTTTAAGCTATTTTAAAATAAATTAACAATTTCGGTGCACCCTTGTCACTTTTCCACATAACACCTACGTTCCGCGAAACCCACTATAGGAATCGCTGTTGTAGACTCGTCTTTACAAATACTTATTATAAATGCAAAAGTAACACTTCTGTCTGTCTGTTACGTATTCACGGCTTAGCCTGTAAACCGATTGTAAACGAACACAAGGGAAGCGGAATCTTTTTTAAAGCCATCAGAGGATATGCAGGTGTGAAGGTTTATTAAGAAAAAGAAATTATGATAAGGCTGTCCTTGATAACACACAGTTGAAATTTGCAATACCGCAAGGATGTCGCATCACTGTCGTTGATTTTTGCATACTTCAAAAGCATAAACATTTATTAGTTTTACATTTATTAGAGGTACCACATTTATTTGTATTTGGTACTAGCGAACCGGCCGCCGTCTTCGGACGGATTTCCAATTGTCCATATTTCAATTATTCTCTTAATAAAAAAAAATGCCGACTTAATCCAGCCATTCTCGAGTTTACGCTTAACAACAGATATAATCATTTTCATTTTTATATATTATCTTTATGGTACCTATTTATATTTTTATTCCATCTGTTTGAAAAGGTTTGGAATATGGTTAACTTTTCAATATTGTTTTTGACCTGGATCTGAAAAGTAGTGGCAGCGTTTCGCAGTCATTTGGGCAGGCCATCTAGCGAAAGTAACCACCCCTACACAGAAGAAAAACGTGAAATAACAGCACGTCTGCTGTTGTGTTTCGGTAAGCGAGTAAGAGATGCCAGATCCCTTTCCAAACCCATCCTTAATTCTAATATAGTCGTCAGCGCTTATGATGTCATAAGTTAGGCATGTTATAGGCGCCTGTCTGCCGACCTTGACATAGGTAATAAAAAAAAAAAACAATCTGTTGGACAAAATCAGACTTACAATCATGATAAAATAAATAAATATGTAATCTTCTATTATTAATTTAATTTATACATACCTACTCGTAATTACTTTGTATATTACGTGTATGACTGCTAAAGTTTTCAGGATATCATTGACGAATCTCCTTTGGACTACCATGGACTGTCATGAATAGGTAAGCAGGAGCATAGGTAAATAAAAAATAGGTAGAAAAATAGGTTTATTTTACTACTTCGAACCCTTCCAATAATAAAGCTCATTTTGTAAGTTACAGAACATAAAATCAGTCAGACCAGGCGTCTCACAACAATATTACCGTTATGTAAGAATATCTTATAACACATTATACTTATTTAGTTCGATTGCATTCTCTGTATCAATGCAAGTAAAGTTCAAAGTTCTGTGTAGCAATGATAAAAGAAGTATTGGCAAGGGTATAGAGGAATTTATCACCAGTGTTCTGTTTTAGTATTAAGATACCTCTACTCCTGCGTCCGATACGTGACTTGGAGAAGAAAGCGGTATGTGTTCAGAGGAAAATATATTATTGTGTCTGTTAGAGTCGGTATAGTGCAAGCGATAAAGTGAAGAGGCCATCAGTTATATCTTTATCCTCATATATAAAAATTACGTGTCACATGTTTGTCCGCGATGAACTCCCAAACTACTGAACCGATTTTGATAAAATTTCGTAACTATATGTAATTTGGTCCAACTTAAAAGATAGGATAGTTTATATCTCATTTTGTTTATTATTTTTTTGCAAATTATATAATATTATTAACATAGCGCCATCTGTTGATACCTATTCAATACAGAAATTATTTATCTGTGAGTTCCAAAAGATTCTAACAGATGGCGATGTGAGGTAATTTTATCTGCTGGATTGAGTAAAAAATTTCACCCGTGCGAAAACGGGTGCGAGCCACTAGTAAGTATATAAAATTCTCGTGTCACAGTGTTCGTAACCAAACTCCTCCCAAACGGCTTGACCGCATTTTATGAAATTTTTTGTGTATATTCGATAGGTCTGAGAATAGGTCATAAACTATTTTTATACCCCTAAGTGATAAGGGTGGCCCACCCCAATTTTATTTTTTTGGTTAAACAACGTTTGCCGGGTCAGCTAGTAAATACATATATATATTAAGCATATCTCTGAATTGATGCTGATTTTACTATCATATACAGAATATAATAATAAATACACAGTAATTAAGTTTGATGAAAATTTATTTTCAGTAAGTAAGCTTACACTGACTTAAAACTCTCCTTTAGTTTACGCCGGGGCGAGTGTTTATAATGTATATCCGGTCATTTATATTGTACTAGCTTTTGACCGCGACTTCGTCCGAGTCTCACGTGAACAGTATTTTTTGCTGGATGAAAAGTACCCTCCGTCTTTTTTTGTACCTCTGACGACGTGATTACAAGAGAATATATAATTTAATTTAAAAGAACGAAATTAACAGATATTAATTAATAGAAGTGGTGTGAATGTATGTGTGTACATAATTTATTAGTACAACAACAAATATCGTAAAGGTAAAGTCTAAATAGTAAATAGGGTAAAGCCTTATAAGATCAAAGTAAGACGAAAATTTAAAGCAAATCCAGGGCCGGATGTTAAGTCGCGAATAGTGTGAACTAATGCCTTCGTTCGTATGAATAAACCCCTGCAGGTATATAAGAGTCGAATTAGTTTGCGTAACGGTTTTCACAGCTGTTATAATCCTTTTGTCGTCTATCCAATTACACTGGCTCGGTGCACACGACTAACGACCTTATGGACATGTAATATCACACTATTTATTTATCTAGTATATAAAAATTTCGTGTCACGTGTTTGTGCGCGATGTACTCTCTAAACTATTGAACCGATTTTGATAAAATTACGTAACTATGTGTAATTTGGTCCAATTTAAAAGATAGGATATTAAATTGCACCCCGGGCGAAGTCGGGAGCGGGTTATTAGTATTCCTATATAAAAAGTGAATTAGGTACATTGCATTCACTCTGTCAAGTAATCTATACTTATTAAATCGCTTGTCCTGACTAACTATCAACGCACGACCAAATAGAAAGCTGAAATTTCGACAATATATTTATTTTACAACGTATTAGCCTCCTCGTTCCTCGTTGATCGCTCTTCCCATTAGTGAAAACCGTATCAAAATCCCATGCGTGGTTTAGGAGGAGTTAACGAATATATACTTACAGATAGACTTACTTTTTACTATGTGAGGAGCATCTACTAAGGATTTTTTTTAAATTTCAACTCGCTAATAATACCTATAGGTCGCTAATATTGTAATAATATAAAATAAAGGAAGGCAAGCCACCAATTACACCTGACATATCGAGAAGAAACTGAGACTTTATTTGACAGTGGTAAAATGACTGCACAATTAACTTAATGAAAAAATCCCGGTAGTATTGTCGAGTTACGATGAAATTTTAGAATCAATTATATACTTACTGTACAATGAAATAATAAAACGATGCTGTACAAAAATAAAATAAAATATGAAGGCGAGTGAAGCTGAGGAGCAAAGCTAGTATATGTTTTAGTGGTACGTGTCTTTGTTATCGTTTGAGATCTTTGAGATATAATATAACTTCGAGTCCTTTCGATTTTTTCTTTCGTGGCCTTTTTACCGCAAACGCGGACGTTAATTCGCGTTAATTTCGTCATATAATTCTGCAATCACTCACCTTATTTAATTGCTGGTGGAATTTACAAAACAAACGTTTTTGTTAAACGCCCATCGACAGCCGGTGACCACAGAATAAATAATATTTATTTTACGAGTATTATTCCAATCATCGTTTAACACCAACTGAGTAGTGATACAATTTAAAAAATTCATTGGTCTATGTTGACATTATGTTTTTATTTTATGCTCTCTGATACTGTAATCTTTATATCCTAATAGCTGGTGCCTACGACTTCGTCAGCGTTTAAAAATGAAAAATATACCTAACACCTGAGAAAATATATGACATCTTTATCGCTGTGACGACGCCGCCACTCTTTTTATACTTTTAGACGATGCCTCGGGAACCTAACATTATTCCAGGATAAAATGTTTATATGTCAATCTAGTTATTAAACTATCTGTGTGCAAAAATTTCATCCAAATTCGTTCAGCCGTTTTTGCGTGATTGAGTAACAAATATACAAACTTTTGCATTAGGAATTTATTAGAATTTATTTTACTTATTGTTTACCTACTGTTTTTCAATTTTTATGTAAATATAGTGAATATCATATAATCTATTAATGTCGCTAATAATTCAGATGGCTACTATCATGTAACAATTTATCTGTTCCGTGGCTCTACTATAATAGAGAACCCAAAAGTGCACGTTAATGTCATAGTCTATATTTTATGTTACCGGCCAAACCAGATCTCAGACCAAACTAGTTTGCCCTAGGCCAAACTACGAGTTGTTTGGTTTTGATAAAAAAATCTGGAAACAAAGTTATTTTAGGTTCCGGAATCATTATGAAAATAATTGCAAGCACACTTGCAATACTTGTTTTAACAAAGCTTGGACTGTCTGTTGGGGAAAAGTTACTTATTAAATTAGTTCTTACTAGCAACTTAACTTGTATATTTTGGAACGCTTAGGATGAACCAGTTTGGCCTAGGACAACCTAGTTTGGCCTAAAATCGGGTTCGGCCAGTAACACATCGAAGTGTACCGACTTACTTTTCTGTGACAATAGTCTGTGCACTCACGCGTGCACAGACACGCATGCACACGCTCTGGTGCGTTGTAGGGCTTCAGTTGGTGAAAGTCTGTTCGATATGTTTTGTTTGTAGTAGGTAAATGCATACAGCCATGTTTTATTATAAAACTAGCTGGTGCCCACGACTTCGTCCGCGTTGAAAAATATTAAATAGCCTATCCTGTGTCCCGTACGTCCAAATGTTTATCTACTAAGTTTCATGAAAATCAGTTGATTCGTTTCAGAGTTATGGAGGAACATATATACATACATACATACATACATACTTACATACAATACCTACACTTACAGATTTATTATTAGTATTGATTGATGATGAGCTGTGTTCGTTTCTCGAAAATCCTACAGGATTATTTTTTTCAGGATAATAATTTCCTATATGTTAATCCAGGTAATAAATCCGTTCAGCCGTTTTTGCGTGATTCAGTAAAAAAAAATCCATACAAACTTACGCATTTATATCTAAATAGCGGCCCGCTCCCGACTTCGAACGGGTGTAATTTTTTTCTGCAAATCTATAATATAAAAATGAATCCCTAAATGTGTTGCTAAGCGCAAAACTCAAGAACGGGTGGGCCAATTTCAATTCTGTCTTCACTCATGGATAGAGGGATAATCAGGGAAGATTTTTACGTAAAAAAAATGGACCCCGGGCGAAGCCGGGAGCGGGCCGCTAGTTATTCATAAAAACATTCCACGTTTAACGCTTTTTCCATTAATGAAAACAAAAAAAAAGTATAATTTGAAAAACTATAATATCGAAATAGACATGCTTCATTCCAGATACAAATATAAAATTTATAAACTGTCGAAGTTCGTTCAAAACTATTCGTCGTCATCTGATCGTATATATCAATCAATCTCTGCACGTGCGCTAGTTAAAAAAAACATAAACAAATTCTAAATCCAAAAGGCATTTCAAGCGTCGACTTTTTTTAGGGCATTGATACACACAAATACAGCCATAAATCAAACTAATCTGCCGTGCGTTATTATTAAAAAGTGCTTACAAAAAGAGCCAACAGCCTATTCAGGGGGAGTGTAAACTTTATTTTTAATGGGCTAAGATTGAAAACGCTTTGAGGGGCCGTGTGGTATTTCACCGTGCCCCGTCGAAGTATCCAAATATTTTTCTTGACGACTTTTTTTCGTTAGGGGTAAAATGGGTCGCGATTTTTATTATACGTCCTCCCGGCCTAGTTTGCGGACATGATACTTGGATGGCAACGCTCGAGGGTCGCAAAGAAAAGCCACATTGGGGATTTAATAATTAATTCACGAGTGTTGGTAATGGAAAATTTCACCGGAAAAACTATCGGAATTTTTTTCGGCAGCCGCCATTTCAATATAGGCGACAGATTTTGGTGACATCGATGGTCGGCTTTATGGTTTTCATAAATTTCAATAAACATTTTTGACTGCTAAAAATAAATTTTCATTAATATTATATTATCATTTTGTTCCTCTGTTAGATTTTTACTTTTTAATACGGCATAGTTGATAAAACGTGTGACGCTAACCGCAAAAGTATCTATACTATTACATATAAATAAAATTGAAGTATTTTTAAGTCTGATTGTAAAGTCGAAATAACAGCTTTTTAATTAATGTATAATCATAGTATAAACAGTACTTTAATTTAAAACTTAACAAGATTAAATTTATGAAAGAAATCGACATGGGGATAGAAGAAAAGGTGTTTTATACATTTTATTTATTTAATATTTTATTTGTGGCTCGAGGTTACTCTGCGGAATTAGGAAAACCGTAGACAAACTCAGCTGATCAGTAACTTAAAGTAGCAATGGACAAGACATAGTGCGGAGAGCCGACAGCCACTGGGACTGGAAGGTTCTCGAATGCAGAGGCCCTAGCCAAGAACCAAACCAATGCAAACGTTTCGTTGCGTTCTTACGAAACGAAAGAAATAAAGCCCGGTGATTGGTTGTTGTAACGCCCATATGAAATTTTGACCGACCGACAGAAGCTGGCGGCATCGGCAGGGCAGGAGAAGTCGGGCACTCTGCCCGTCTTCAAATGCCCTCGGGGACCTGCGCACACAGCTGCTAACTGTGTGTGCCTGCACGGGTCCCCTCCGTCTGGGGCTTGCTCGGGTATCTCCGTTGCCTCGGCAGAGCCCGTCCACTCCCACTCATATGGGCAAGGAGATACCAAAAAAAAAAAACAAAAAAGGTCAGTCACGGACCGGCAAGCGTAGCTTGGGACGTCCACCTATAAGATGGACAGACGACCTAATAAGGGCCGTGGGTCGACGTGCGAATCCAGGCTTCTGACCGGTTCTATCGGAAAATTTAGGTGGTTTATTTATATACGATAGTTTAAAATCTATTTTTATTTATCACATACCATCTATTTTGTGGTTTAGAAGAAGTTAGCGGAGAAACAGACAAAGCTGAAAGCGACTTTATTTATTTATAATATGTATAATAGAAGGTACTACTAAATATATATTTTTATAAATAGAAATCGATGTGTATGTATGTTCCCTGTGGACTTCAAAACCGCTAAACCAATTTTGATTCGATTTTCACTTATGAAAAAACCAATAAACGAGAAACGTTTATGTATAATTTGCAGAAAAAAATTGAATCCGTGCGAAGCCGAGAGCGGGTCAATAGTATTCTATATTTGCTGTTCTATTTATAGGGCACTCGCAATAGAGGGCTGTGATGACCAGTGACGTGAATGTATAGAGTAACAAAAAATGTTGCTTTTTCCCAAAAATAAACTAAAAAAATACAATCGCAACCTATTTTACGGCTTTCAGTAGCAGACAAAAACGACAAGGCATTCACGAGTCTGTTGGTTCGATGACGGTGCAAAGGAACGCTTAGGGTTGTCACTTAATTGCCATTTAAATTAAAGAATTTATTAAAAAGATGGTATTTTAATGTTCGAAAATAATGATTATAAACTCTCTTTAGAGTTACAGAAAAAAAAGTATTATTTTTATATTTTAATATCAAATTTTATATTTGTTCATATCTAAAAGTTCTGATTGCATTTCAGATTTAAACTACGTTTCAGTCGATAAAACAGTCGATAATTTGTTTAATGTCCATCTGCACATATTTCAACTCATCTAGTTTCTCTAGTTTTAAAAAAGTATTATCATACATATATGATGATGATGATACGTTAACATATGAACGCATTTTGATATTTGTATTAGAATTAATCAATAACCTACACATATATTTTAAAATAAAATTTTTATTAAAGGAAACAAAATTTCTTTAGGATCGTGTGGCAACCCTACTGTCGGCCTACATTTGTGGCTGAACGCTGAACACGAAATACTACGGGGTAATTATCGACGTGACGTCACACGTGTTTGTATCACTGGTCACGTGATCTAAGTCGAGAAATAGATAGGTCACGTGACCGCCCTGGCTACATTCTGTCCGGTGTTGTAAGTACTCGTAGGTTTTATTGAATTACCACGACTCAATACCTCGCATCATATTAACACATTTGCAGAATATGTTTCGTTACGGTGCCTATATTTTTATACACTATATTAAATAAAATTATATTTTTAAACATTCCCCATTTCATTACACTTTTCATTATAGGTACTATATATTATTAATGCGAATTGTAGTTTAAAAATGTCGCCGTTCTTATAATAAGATAGTATATTGTAAAGTAGGACTAGACGCATTGTCTTTTATTTTACTGAAAGAACAAAGTAAATGCAAAAATGTGATAAAATTTAAACACAAATTTACATCGTCTTCTTGATACTTGTAAATAACGTCATTTTTGGAGATTTTTTTGAGACCTTTAGACTTAAAAAAGGATCTTTGAATACAAAATGTCCTCAAAATCGTTAAGAGCCGTTTCCTAGATACGCGAAATATACTCTATATATTATAATTATACTAGAACTGGTCGTGTATAGTAATTAGATATATGTCTTTTTTTTATAACTTGTCGATAATGTAAACAATCCGTCATATTAGCTTTGTCAATGGTTGAATCAAAAAACTAATGATGGGAACTGTACAATTTTAAAATTTTAAATTATCCTGTACAATTTAAAGAAAAAACACACTCGAAATACGATTTTCTTTTTTAAATCACATTACAAAATCATAGAACACAGTTTTTATTTTTATTTTTCTAAATTTTCAATAAAATGTGTTAATATATATAAATATTTGATTAGGAAAATATTAAGTTTAATTTAATTTCTTGAAATTAAGTTCGTAACGTATATATCAGAGACAAAAATTTGACGTACAAACGTCAACCGCAAATAGAATTTCAGTTTTTAGTGAAATTATTTAGTTTTAATGAATATATTTTCTTGTGATTAAGATTGATAAGAAAGTTAATACTTTATGAAGGAAATCAAATTTGATCTTCATGGAGAAATAAGGACAAACGTGTTTGTTTACATTGTCGACAAGTTCTAAAAAAATTCAATATAGAAGAGTTGACTTACTTGCATTAAGCGGTACAGCGGGCGTGCGCGCATGGTATGCGCTTGCGCCGCCCGCATACACCGCATGCCTCCCGTACCCCGCCAGCTTGCTCACACCGGTGGCGCCCCCATTGCGACTCCAAGATATATTACACGCTAACACTATCTACTATTCACTGGCGTCCCTGAAACAAATACATTTTTCATTTATTTATTTGTTTAATACTATATCTTCCTCCTGAAAAGCCAACATTTTGAATACAGTAAAGGACGGGTGTCTTTTTAATCCCGAAAAAAGTTCTCTCTCTCTCTTTTCTCTTTTCTCGATGGAAGCTTATAAAGTCGCGGGCAAAAGCTATTATTTAAATATTTATGGTATTGTAATGTAAATAATGGGTAGATAGTATAATCACAAAATTCGTAAATATCTAAAAAAAAAAAATATTAATGCTTAGATGTAGTTAATTATAAGACTTTACTTATATTGGAATAGGATAAGATTCTGAGCTAGACATAGTTAAGAGTAAGTGCATTACGAGTACATTTAGTAAATTACATCACACGTAGTTAAGAACACAAAGAACACAGTTATAAACTTTAATACTCTATACAATTATAAATAAAATATAAAAGCCCATTGAAACGCCGAAATGCCTCGGACGGGCAACGGAAAATATTAAAACGTCGAGAGAAACTGTATTAAAATCACGTTCCCATAAATGAGCGCCCAAATTGAGTCGCCAAGTGCTAAAAGAGTATATCACGAAAAATGCTTAAATTTAAATAAACCTAATTAGATTTAGTTTTTATGAACCTCTGTCTTCTTTACACTAGTCTCTGGTATATAAACAGTAAATTATCACGGACATTATGGCCGCTGTCCACTTTCGTCTGTTTCTACGCTAATTTCTTCTAAATATAGTAGAGAATAATATCATATCCCATATAATATAAAAGGTAATAATATGCCGCAAAGAATGGCGATAAGGAATAAAGTTGAAACAACAGAATGTCACACGTGGCTTCTACGACTCTCATCAAAATTTCACGCGTAGCCCTCTACGAGGCTCTGCTACAGAAGTTTCGTAGCAACATAAAAACTTTGTTTTTTCTATATTATTTTGATTATGTACATCTACTATATATGTATTATATTTAAAAAAATATTTTAGTATAATATGAACTTTTGCAAGTGTTTCGCCAAACATTCGTTTCAGAAAGCTGTTTCTACTGAAAATAAACCGGAAATAAAACCTACGTTTTTAGCCGTTTTCACATCAATCTTCAATTAATAAAAAAAAATCTACTAATATTATAAATGCGTGAGTGAGTTTGTTTGTTATTTACGCTTTTACTTCTTAACTATACAATAGATCATCATGAAATTTTGCATACACGTTGTCAGGAATACAGAAAAAGACATATACATACCTTCATTTTATATGTTAAGGTCGACAGACAGGCTGATGGTTTACTTGATAATAGGTGGCTACCATTGCCTATAACACAAGCAACGCCATAGGTGCTGCAAGTGCGGGGATGGTCTGATATTATGTCCGATATTTACTTTTAAATTCTTTGGTTTACCCTAATGAAGAACCTGAGTTTTAAAATTTTTGAAACATAGAATGCATAAACATAGAATGAGCAAAAATTCCTATTCCATAATATGGTGCTTTCGCTAACCGTACTGTAGAAATTCATAGGACGAGGCACAAGTTTCGTCACCCTACTACAGTTGGCAATAAAATGCATATTAGATAACTGTGTTTTGTTGTCGGTACGTGATTGGACGGGACGTGAGCTAGGCCGCCATTTTCATACACATTATGACGCACATAATGCCCAATGTTGTACGATTGTGGATTAACAATGGACGATTTGGAACCGTGCTTTTCTTCTCGACTACTTTTCTACATATTTATATATAGTTATGATATGATTTTCTTTTTCAAATCCGATTGTTATTCTCATATAACACTAGGCATCTCTGGGTGAGCTCGCTCCGTCGTCGGCCTCATCTTTGCTGCACGACTAGATGCTGGCCAAGAGCAAATCCATCATTAATATATATAAAAATTTCAAAATAACTGCTTTTTACTAAATGTATATCATAGTATACACAGTAAGTACCTGTAATGTCTGCCTGTCTGTTTGTTTCGGCTAATCTTCGAAACGACAAGACCAATTTTGACGGGACTTTCACTGGAAAACAGCTGATGTTATAGGGAGTAACTTACGATACTTTTATTTTAGAGAAATAAAAATACCGAAGGGAAGCGTGGCCCGTTTTAGATATTTTTATAATATCTATAGATGCTGCATGACAGACATCATGAAAATAAAAAATAAAAAAATTGTATTCCTTCCACAATACGTTAATCTAATACTAATATTATAAAGCTGAAGAGTTTGTTTGGTTGAACGCGTTAATCTCAGGAACTGCTGGTTCGAATTGAAAAGTTCTTTTTGTGTTGGATGGTCCATTTATCGAGGAAGGCTATATAACATTTTGAACGCGGACGAAGTCGCGGGCATCAGCTAGTTACACATAAAAACAAGGTCACGATTACAGCCACAACTTAGTCCACAAACCTAATAGCCTATATACATAATATAATCAAAGTCAAACAATTAAATATTTTAGATTCAGGTTTGTCTTTCATTATTATATATAGTACATATATTATTTAAAGACAAATCAGAAAACAATTATATGAAACATCTGAGAACATAAGAGTGAACAGGAACAAAAGAGAGTGCTACGAACAAGGAACAAAGAGGCTGATAGATGCTGATCGCTAAACGTCACTAGTTAGAGACGCATCAAAGGAAAAGTCAGAAAAAAATTAATAGCGAGTCGTTAATAATAAGTAAAACACATAATTATAGTAAAATAAAATACTAGTTACTCGTTATCTATGTAGGTAATTACACACATTTCTATATTTATTTTGTTAATCAAATGTTATCAACTCAACGCTTGAGATTTGATATAAGATAAAGTTAGTTCATGTATGTAGGTATATATGCATGCAAGTAGGTATATATATATTGTATATCTCGCATTAATCGAATGTGTCTACTCAGTTGGTTTTTAGTGTTATAATTTTACATGTATATACTAATATTTTAAAATTGTAAGTCAATACTAATAATAAATCTGTAAGGGTCGGTCATGGAGTAAGTTACTTTGTTTTCAGAGATATCGTGTTTATAGGCTCTATACATGATACTGAAACTAAATTGACGATTTTTAGAATTTTTTTCTGTATGTATGTTCCTCCATAACTCTGAAACGAATTAACTGATTTTCATGAAACATGGTAGATAAACATTTGGATGTACGGGACACAGGATAGGCTACTTAATATTTTTCAACGCGGACGAAGTCGTGGGCACCAGCTAGTTATAAATAAATATTGTAAAACTATCTCCAGATGGTATGCCCCGTTTATGACTCGCAGTGTGGCTTGCCATTTCTAAAATGACTACCGTTTCATAGACAAGTTCAATTTGAATTCGGAATACAAATGTGTGTTACATAACGAAATTACATACCTCTTTAGAAATGCTACTCGATTCACAAGCCATGTAAAACGAATCCACTAAAGCCGTAAACAAAATCACGTCGGAATCGATCGATTACACTTTCATTATCAACAATCAAAGGCGCAACCCTAGCGTAATCAATTTGATGGCAGTCCTATTGACACATTTCGACGTTTGACGTAAATTGACATTAAATTAATCAAGGCCCTTTCATTGATAAATGTACGATTATAGTTCACAAATCATAGTAATACAATATAGGCTATTGTACAAATTTTATAGAGTAACAAAATATATATTATTATAGAAAAATAGTATTTATTTTAACATTATTATATTTGATTAGTAAAACTGCTTGGAAATTATTGCTGATAATTTATTAATTGTATACTTTATACCATAAATTGATGTTTTCTCTCAACGCCAGTTATTTCTCATAGAATATGCATTACGAACTAATGTCATATGAAAGATTTGATTCTGTACTATATATATATACTATATATTCTGTATATATACTATATAGTAAAGATTAATATTATTTTTTTATTATTATTAGAACTTTTTTAAATATTTCATAGCATTTTTGGGATAAGTGCAAACAATAACAGAGGTAAGTACTTTGTAACATTATACTTTAGGTAAAACGTTAGTACTTAAAATATAATCTAAGTCAAAAATGTAATATATTGATCGCTATTGAACATATAACATTCAGTTTATAAACATATGTTGTTTATAAACTGAACAATCTACAACTGTTCAGCGCCATCTACATTAACATTTGCAAATGTTAATTTATTGTATATTTTTGTAAGTAAGTATATTATAGATTTATGCATTTTCAAAATACAACAACGCGCATAAGTCGTATGAAAATAGTTTTACCATCAAAGTCATTTGAAACACACAATATTTTTAAACTATTTCGATAGAAATATAAAACGTTTCACACGAAATGGCGTAGATAAAGCGGCCATTAAAAAAAGATAAACATTTTCGCGCGTTTTTCACCGTTTCGGAACGTCAAAATGGCGACGTGCGATTTGAAACTGTTATTTTTTCCCGTGCTGTGTTCACGGCGAAATGTTATCGCTGCAGTACGAAGATAAGTGTGAAATTAAACACATAACTCGTTTATGGACGAATCCAAATAATTACTCGAGTTAACAGTTTTTATCTTTCATTATAGATTAAAAAAAAACGGAATCCCTTATCAAAGTACAAACTTAAAAGCAAGATAACACAAAATTACTCATAAAGGTATGCTGTCGTTATACAGGCTGCTCACAAAGCCTCATAGGTAAAAATATTACCTATTGTTAGTAAAAAAAGGGGGGAATGTATATTTTTAGTGTCTCCATAAAAAAAATACTAATTTCACAGTATTCATTACCTGAGCGAATTTCTTTATGTTCTCTCCGTGATTGCATAATGTATACCCCTGGTTTTATAATACAAGTATAACGCATTATTTCTTGTCCTTATTATTAGAACAGTAATAAGGACACTTCAGTTTCAATTTAGACAAGGACGATTAGGTTTAATGCTGTCTCTCCGCGGGGATCATCTAAAACTAAAAAAAAATATATAAATAAATGAAAAATAAAAAATTTAATAAGGCTTCAGAAAAATGGACGAGGACGAAGTCGCGAGTTAAATCTAGTATATTATAAACCTAACTTTAATTAACCTAAGTTGAAGTGGCAAAAGGACTACCGCTCACATTGTCCCACACCTTATCAACGGCCTACCTCCAGATCTATGTAACAATATATCGATTAAAAATATTAAATTTAAGTTAAAACAATATTTTTTAAATTTTAATTAATAGTGTATAGTTAGAATTATTAATAATTACAAATGATAACACGAGATTAAACCTTAGTGGTTTTTAGTTTTATCATTTTACATGTTATTTTATATATTAGCCCTTAAAATTGTTAAAGTTATAAATAAATTTTTAAAAAAACATAGGACGGAGAGCCGAGGGCCGCTGAGGTCCTATTGGGGAAGCCTATGTCCACCAGTCGACGTCCTATGGCTGAGAAGATGACGATCATAAGCTATACTGTCCTATGCAGACGAAATGCCCTACTGTCCTATATAAGTATCCTAAACGGAAAATGTCACGAATGTTAAATTTAAGTACAACGCGTTCAACATATTAACAATTTGACACATAAAATATAAAAGCCTTCAAATAAACATACTGCCACGACTTGTAATTTTAGCAGAACCCAATTTACTTATTTCAGCAAATCTTAGAAAACGGCTCTTCATAAAATCACTCAGACAGAAAAGTTTGAGTGCTGTTTTATCTTTAATTTACCGGTATGAAATTGAATTTCTTTGAAAATGTATTAATATACAACCCCTACGTATTCCTAATATCGCAACCTTATTTTTTATTTCTTGTATAAGAGGAAAATGTCTTTCATTTTCTAAGACGAAAACCGTATTAAATTTATTTCTACTTAAATAAGAATTTTGCCATTCCTCACTTTTACAATATTAATTGTTTCCCGCGGCCGTTATCCGAAATTCATAAATTTCGCATTGAAATTAGAAATTCTAATTTAAACGTAATTAATTAGGAAAATAAATAAATAAATAATTATGAAATACGAAAATTTAGGAAAGCATTGTTTAAGAATTGGAGTATTGTTTTGTTTTATTTTTATAACAAATGTTATTTTGAATACTAACTATGAGCCCGTCACTTTGAACGCGTGGTTCAAGAACTTTATTGTGTGTAAAACTATTGGAATGAAACAAACACTAAATGTTACGGGAGGCTTGCTACAATACATTAGTGAAAACCGCATTTGAATCGGTTAAGCCGTTTGTGAGATTTGCGTGCAAAGATCTGTGCAAATATGTTTGTTTGCTTGTATGTAAGAAGTAATCTTACATTAAAATAACAAGCTATCTCAAAATAAATATCCAACGATTGGCAAAAGTATAATATCAGGCGTCAATGTATGTCAGCCGTTATATCTTTTATTTTTCAATGGGGACAAGTAGCGAACGGTAGTCGTTATATATATATTTTTCGATTACTTTTTGATTAAGCTTTTTGCGAAAAACAAAGTATTAAGAGCATTTACTTGACTAAATAAATGTATTAAAAAGTGTATATTGATAAATAAAAGGTTTTCACTTAATCCAATAAATGTGTGAATCTATCTATAAATTGAGAAGGTTTAAGGAGTACGGATTTCATTTATATTTGAAGACATCTCACCATTCCCACCGCACTGTGTAATGGCGTTGTTCACCGACTACCTAGTACTCGTTTTCACAGTATAATTGAATTCCAGTTGGTGGTTTACCTACAGTTTAATAACAAATGTATTATAGCGAAATTAACGCCTAAATAAATACAAAAAAAATGGTCTTAATTCATCCCTGAATAGTCTTTTCTAACAGATGTTGTTTCCTTCTTTTAGAGTCGCTTACACTAGGTAAACTCATGTTCATAAGTAATTTAACACAATTTTGACTATTTAACAGTGTAAAAACTTCTAAATGATTTGACTAGCCGTTAAGCAAGCGTTAAATATTGTTTAGCAAGAAAAAAAAAGAATTTGTTAACCAATGAGAGTTCAATCATCAAGAAACTTAATAATCAAAATCTGACTTTTGCCAGAAAATATCGTACTACAGTGATACTTAGTATGAATAAGCACTCCTCTTTGAGAAAATATACTAATAGGTAATTTTATGCTTTATTTCATTTATACTGTGATACGATTTCAAACGAACACTTCTCTGAGCGCGTGGAAAGAATACTAATTGTTTTCTAGATAAGTTAAAGACAGCTAGCCTCAGCAAAACAATGTAAAATGCTTCGGACCATCCCCGCAGTTAGAAGCACTAATAAATTGGCGTTCAAAGTGTAAATCGTTTTTAAACTATCTCTTAATTGTATAAAATACTAAGACATATATTATATTCTGTGTGTTTTGTTATTTCTTTTCAACTATACAACGCGCTTCCTAAACAATAACTTTATACCTACTTTACTTTCCCATTTATAATATTGGTACGAATTAAGCTATCATTGGCCCTGTTTTGATTATTGGAACGATAAGAAGTTTTTAGATTTTATTTAATTTTAATTTTACTACAATGTAAAAGTTTATATATTTATTTGATTTACTTAATTTATTAGATCAAAATTGTAGTGTGGTTGATCAGTTATGGAGTGACATTAGAACAATTTTTCAAATTTTGTGAAAATGAACTTATTACCTACTTATTGAATGAAGATATTTATAACGAAATTAACATAAGACAAAAATTTAAAAAGTAACTAAAACAAAAACGCGAATATCCCAAGATTTTATAATTAAAATCCTATAACAAAAATTAATATTTGAAAATTATCTATTTATATAAAAAATAAATATACTCTTATTATTATTATCCAATAACAAAAAAAATAATAATAATAATAATAAGAGTATATTTAATTTTTATATAAATAGATAATTTTCAAATATTCCAAGCCGGAAGTGATTTAAAGCTCATATGGATGGATATATTTTAATTATTGTTAATAGTTAATTATTGTTGGGCTGAGTATAGGCATGGACATTGTGTAAAGGCTGGACACAGTGAAGTGCTACTACAAACGAAAGTGCTGACCTGTGCCAGCAAAATGCTGAGTAGGGAACTTTTTTGTAACTTTTACTGGTTTTGGTTTTGTCCTTTTGTTACTGTTTTATTTTATTTTACTAAACGATAAATTTTATGGTAGTATAAAACAAAATCAGACAGAAAATGTGTATACCAAAACATACATAGGTGATGACTGATGACTAAGTTAGAATATAAAAAAGAGCAAAATAATACTGCTAACTTAGGAAAAAAAGTTAGACAGCAATAAAATATGATCAATTGAGTTTTATAAACTCAAAGTTATATAAATATTATAAAATAAATTATATATAATATCAAAATTCAAAATATTTTATTTCAAAATTGGAATTCAAATTTTATTTTTTAAGTTTTTAATCTTCGTTGCATTCAATATTAAAATGTTGTCTCTCTCTCTATGAGGTTTCTGACAACGCTCCCCTGTTTCATAACGGTCGTCCTAGATCCCCCCGATAGCGTGTTAACTCAATGTTTACCTTACCTAAGTATGTAGGCCAAGTGGAGAGTGATCGTAGAACCGCAAGCCCAGCATTAACTGCATTCGCCAATTGGCAAAGAAAGTTGGCAATGCTGGGGTATCAAGATGGAATGTCTATCGGGCAAGATGTATTGTTAGTGCGCTCCGGCCAAATCCATCAAATTTAATAAAACAAATGTTCCCGCGAATTGGTTTCCAAATTTCATTTTTGCCAACATAACCCCAAGCTCGGACGTGACCCGCAGGCTGGCAAAAGAGCGTTTTGTTTTGTACAGTGACCAATTTTAAAAGCCTTATTTTAAATTTTACATTTATAATAGACTAGCGGAAAATTATATATAAAAACTTTCAACGATTTACGCTCTTTACATTAGTGAAAACCGCATTAAAATCTGTTTCGTAGTTTTAACGATCTAAGCGTACATAACAGAGGGACAGACGGTGGGAAGTGACTTTATTTTATAGGTACTATGTGAAAATTTAATTTTTCAAGTAGTAACCTAATAATAATATTCATGGAAACAAACATACATACGCTCACGCTTATCATACATAAGTTTCTTATTTATTTAGTCAGACAGACTAACGGTCCACTTGACTGTAACAATCTACTGACGGTGAGAGTTAGGTGGTTACTGGTATTTAAATAATCTTTTTAATTATTTTTTTAAATAAAAAATGTGTTTTAATCTTTTTGTTTCACTTAATTTTACAAAAATAATGACGAACCTACTTGTATGCACTATGTCCGCACATGAAATCAGGTCCTATGTTATGGAATATATTTTTTCGAATTTTTTCTAATACTTTGCACACTTAGCGGGGTGGAAATTTGCTATTTTTGATGTGTACTTACGTAATTAAAAATAGTAAAGGTATTTGCTTATCATAAATAATATATTATTATCTTTATCCAAAATTAAGAAATGGATAACCCTAATTTGTAACCCAAATAGAGATGTAATATTGGAATATTCAAAGAAAGTAGGTAGGTATGTACATAAAAAGTAAAATACATACGTAACATAAGTACTTCTCTAGCGAATAGATTGGTGAATAGGTCGATAGTTTTAAATGCAATGAACGCTCGGACCTCGCGTCACACAAATTCCACCTTTCTTGTCGAAACGCTGGAAATTCCGGAAACTTCCACACTCTTCCTGTGTCCCGAATTCCTGGGAGCAACGTGTGGTCACTGTAGCTCGTACAAAGTGGGCGAGCACAGTGGTGAATCGCTTTCGCAACCTATATGGCGTTGACCAATTTTTGATGTAATTTTCTATTGTCGACTATATATTTCGTAATATCATTACGTGCAACGTTGTGCGAGAGAAAGGTTGTCTTTCTTTTTTTATCAATACTAATAATAAATCTGTAAGTGTAGGTATTGTATGTATGTATGCATGTTCCTCCATAACTCTTAAACGAATTAACTGATTTTCATGAAACTTGGTTGATAAACATTTAGACGTACAGGACACAGGATAGGCTACATTTTTCTTTTTCAACGCGGACGAAGTCGCGGGCGCCAGCTAGTTAAAAATAATAAAATAGAAATAAAATAGTACCGTCATCCTGTTTGCCGCCTTTCAGATAAAATAAAATCATTTCAGATTAATTTTGCATGTATAAAAAAAGTTTTATGCCTATTTCAGTATTGAATGTTTCACTGCGAGTGGAAATATTAAAAGATTTGTCCCCGAGGCGTTAAAGTATACACAAACACAGTAATAGTTAAAGTGTCATTTGTAATAACGATACGGTACACAAGGTGACAGAGATAAGAGCAGTCACGCATCAGTATGCACACATTATACATTTCGGAACAGTAGTTTATTTAAACTACTACTATCTACTATCTTAGCTGTCCTCTTTTAGCAGGGCAAGGCCCAACCAAGCTACCGTTGGTTGGGGCTGCAGAGTGAGGAACCTCCTGACAATACGTGCCGTGTCAAGAAGTACCGCTTTCTGTATCTGTCCCTTGACCCAGCCATCAAGTGAGAGCCTCTTGAGGTGTTTGTCGAGGAACTTTGCTATAAGACCGTTCGCCGACACGACTATCGGGACGATGATGGTCGAATCGACATCCCACATAGCGGTCACCTCGTGAGCCAAATCTAAATATTTACTCAGCTTTTCTTTTTCGACTTTTACAAGGTTTTCATCATGCGGGACAGTGAAGTCAACAAACATCGTCCGACGCTGAGATTATTATTATTATTATTTACTTATCTCATACACACTATATGTCCCTGGTTGTAACATACACTCGTATGTAACATATTTTTATAAATTATTAATAATACCCATAATTGTTAAATTTTTCATTATTAAACATTTATCTGTTTTATCTGGCACATTATTTTATAATCTTACAAATTTGGCGAATGAAAACTTTTTTATTAAGTGTCCCGGATCTTTAGTAAAAATTAATTTAAACTTAGTCCGTTTAAGACTTTCATTAAAAAACCATGATTCCAAGTTGACTGGATAATCTAGTACCAAATCCCAACTTTTTGGGATCTAATCATAAATATTAGTATGTTCACACATGTGTGAAAATTATTCGGATTTTGTTAAGATTCCATACTACATTCTAAATTGAAACGTGTGATGAGAAGGTACTTCTCCATTGCTCCTGACACATTTAAGAGATATTTACTATCTTGACTCGGTGTGACCTCGTCTTGGAACGCAGTCAAATATTCAAATTCGCTTATACAAGTGAATACTTGACGTGTTTTATTTATTTATTTATTTATTTATTTATTTAGTAGCCAACCTTACAGCATGTAACGTTTCACAAGTACATTTAAAAATAATTAAATTTTTATATAGCCTATTACAAGGTTAGACATATCAAAATTTATAAGTACACAAAAAAATTCAAGTAATTATAAAAAGGTATCAAAATATATACATATGCATATACATATTTATCTAAAATTAAATAAACATTTTATACATTATGCGCGCGCGCGCGTGTGTGTGTAAATCTTATCTCCTACTAAAATATGGTTATTTTCAAAATATATTGTCTGGAAACAGAGTATTGTTATTTATTTTAGTGCATATTAATGTTATAAATGAGAAAGAAACTCCGTCTTTCTGGTCAAATATTTTTCCGAAATCAAGAGGGAAACGACAAACAGAACCCATAATCATTAAAAGAAAAAAATCCTATACATATATCTATACAGTTCACTATAATATGATTATACAAATATTAGAAATGCGAAAGTGAGTTAGTTTCTTCTTCTTCTTCTTCTTTTAATGTCTTGGCTCCATCAGATTTTCTCCGATGATTTTGCCAGTGTCATTAGTAAAAATAGCAATTTGTAAGTCTTTTTTAAAAAAAAAAGACTAAATTGAAATTAAAATCAAAAATAGCAAATCCCGAGACTAGTCAGTCAAGTCAAGTCAAGTCTAATTTTTCTAGAGATTTCCAAAACAGGTCCGTCAAGTCCAAAGCAGTCAGGTCAAGTCGAGTTAGTTTCTCTGTTAAGCCTTCAAGACTTAATTATTCAAACGGTCATCATGAAGTTTTATGAAGTTTTATAAAGTATTATGAAATTTGTCCAAGACACAGAAAAAGACATAGAGTATACCTTTCAATCATAAAAAAGTACTGTTCCAAGGTATCATTCAAAAATTAATATTTTAACGCCTAAGGAAAAGAAAGGAAAGGTTACGGGCAAAAGCTAGTAGTAGTAGTTAATATGTATAGTATATTATAATATATAAATTACGCTAATGCGTTAATGAAACATTGTATAATTAAAAAAAATTACAAATTATTATTATTATTATAAAAATGTCGGCAACAATGGAGAAGCGCACAAAGCATACGAAGCGGAGTATTTGTCAAGTCCAAGTATTTGAGTTGAAGGCGGCTCAATTTGTAACCGCTGCTGGGTTCCGCCCGCGGCCCGACACCCGTCGCGACTTATCTCTTGATAATAAACCAAGATTCCCTTCTACCGTACAAACCGAATTCCGGAAAGCTAACTGAGTAATTTGCTCCAATTTGACGGATCGCTTTTACCATTGTATCCACCGTGGCTTTACAACAACGAAATTGCTTTCAAGTGTTTACAGAACACAAATATATCATTAAACATTCATGTTTAAAACACTTCTGTACGTAAAAACTTTAAAAAGGTTTAATTAGTTTAAACCTATTTACTGTCTTACTTATAAAAATCAACTAATCATCTTCTTAGCATCGTATTAACTAATCACTACTTATCTTCTTAAGTAGTGTTTGACAGTTCATTAAGACATTGCTAAGTAACAAATTAAAGTTAAGCAACGTTTATAAGTAAAAAATTTTCTTAAGTGGTTCCTAAGTATTACTTAAAATTTAAGTAACGTTTATAGGTAAGGCTGGTAATGTTTTATTGGCTTTTTTCCGAAACCCTGGTAAATTTGAATTTATAATGACGATCATAAGAGTTTCTTGGATAAACCTAATTGATAAATAAATATTTTGATTTTGATTTTGTAGCGACCATCATCCATCTGAACCAATTATTCATACCATTGTAAAAGCTTAAACGAAGTTAAACCTTCGTCGTTTATCGCTTTTTCCATTAGTGAAAACCGTATTAAAATCTGTTGGATGGTTTAGAAGAAGTTCGCGGGCAAACGGACAAAGGTGGACAGCGACTTTATTTTATTTTATTTATTTTATTTAATTGAAATACCAACAGCACATCAAAATCACCTAAGTCACATATATACACTTATGTTATAAGATATAAAAACACGTTTACATTTGTGTAAAAATTACTGGTATCTACAGCTAAATGTTACATGTTGTCCTGTTAAAAATTTAGAAAAAATAATTAATCAATTATAAATACTATCAATAAATCAATAATAAAAAATTGAGTACAATAACATATAAAGATAAGAAGCAGAGCATTCATTTAAAATTCAATTAATTATACAGGTCAAATTAATATCTAACAATACAAATTCAGTCATATCAACAACAATCCAATCAGCAATATGAATTCGTCAGACCACACAATCACACCGACATTATTATTATTTGAACAAAACATCGTCAAAATGAAAGCAATTAATCAATATTTTTAAACCTTGAGAGTTTCCTTTTAAAACAATTCAAGCTGTCATGAAAAATATCCACCTCCAAGTCAGTCTGAAGAGACTTTGTTTTATAATATGTACATATATATTACATTTGTGTGTATTTCATGTCTTTGGTTATTATGTGTGCATATATCTGTATTAATTTTGGACCACAGAAGGAGAGTATGTTTAATTTGAATATCGGCCCAAAATTTACATATTATATTGATGTACCAAACAAAATGGTCTGTTACCATAACATATTTATATTGCGGGTTTTATATATTATATAAGAACCACCTCAGGTCGACCACTTGCCCGCTGAACCGATGATGACCTTAAGAAAGTGGCTTGCAAAGGACCGACTTTAGTTGGTAGATGCCCAAATAAGAAGACCTATGTCAACTGTGGACTCTTTATACAAAAATATTTTTACTGTGTCATCAATCAGACATGTTACTTATAAATAAATTAAATAATACAATTTCTCTTTTCGAACCGACGAAGACACGTTCACAAAGCTAGTTGACTGTCTCTTTTATATGAAACGTCGCTCCTCGCTCTATCGTGGAAACGAGGCAACCTTTAAAAAGAAGTTAAAAATAGAAAAAGGCAATCACGAACTATTCTGTAGGCTATTTCAATCTCGAAACGTATTCACAAAGAATACTTGATGACGGCTGACTACCTAACTAGGGACATGTTTCACACATTATGTTCCTGCTTAACGCTTAAGTACACATAATATAACTTACTTTTTCATAATGTACTCTTGCGTTTTTATAAACAATAGAAGAGTTATTTCTTGAGCAATGAAGAGGCATTCGTCTATCGATAAATAGTTTCCAATTTTCTCTCGGTAACCTTACGTCGCTAATTTATAATTTATTTTAGAAATTGATAAAATTGATAAACAACAACTAAAGTTCTTTTTTTTATTTTTATATAAAATGTGTGTAGACAAGCAAACGGTTCAAATATATTAAATGCGAAAGTGAGTTTGACCCACTCCTATTTCAAGGCTCTGGCGAAACATCTCCGAAGGCTTTCAACACTTTTGCTGTATCTCCATTCTAATAGTCATTAAGTGACAATTAGAGATACTAAAATTTGACCCGTTAAAATATTCTAACATTATAATTTCAAAGCGCCTTGCACGACCTAAAAAGCAAACACAAGCCGCTAACAAAACGCGCCCTCACCCGCTTCCCCTGAGACACGCGTCTCGTAAATTAGTTATGTGCAAACAAAGGTATAACAACGACATATTTATGGTATATTACGACCATAAAATGTCATCATGATTTACGTGAATATGGCTTTAATTCGATATGTAATTTTAGTTTTAGCCCAGTCTACTGAATCTACATGCAGATATACGGCCTAAATCACTATAAAGCTAATGAATTCTTTCTTTTTTAAATATTTCTTCTTAACTATAGTTAGTTTTCTTAACATTTTCTTAAACTATAGTTAGTTAGCGCTGTTAAATTACAATCATTTTACTAGCAATCAGATTTTAAACATTCTTTTTTCATTTAATAGCCCAATAGTTTAATAACTATATATCTATATATTACTAGGTTTTATAGCTTTAGGCGCGATTTCAGCATAGTCTGTTAGTATTTGACATCGCTGTTAAGTCATTTAACAGACGTTTACAGTATGCAACTGACAGCGTTAAATGACTTAACATCGATGTTAAATACTAACAGACTATGGTGAAATTGCGCCTTAAGGTTGGATAATTTACATAAACACAATAAGTAATTGTGTTTATGTACTCATTGATAACTCCCACGATACAAGTAGAACACGATACAGTATGGTGGTCAACATTATCTAATGGTTATTCCTGGTTACATCAAATTCGAAAATAAATAAATAAAATATGTACGTGAAATATATTTAACAATTACAAGGAGATTTATAGGGTATCACATAACTACCCTTAATGTCCGAGCAAATAGGAAAAATTTAGAAAAAACGCTAAGCGAAGGCGAATCTAGAGTTAGAAGGAACGTATACTGGAAACATTCACTTCTAGGAAGTCATAAACTAAACCCAAATAAGATTTCTTAGTAGTTTCTTAGCAGTAGTTTCTTAGGATAAGATAATCCTAAGAAACTACTGCAATTCTAGGCTGCAAAACAAGCTTCTATAGCAAATTGCTAGAGTTTCACACTGATTCACAGTTGGCTCTTGACAGAGACAAGTTAAAAGAGTTAACAAGCAACCTTCAGAACTAAAAAGACACTAGGAGAAGAAGAATAGTTAGCAAATTGTAGATACTGGCTTTAAAAAGTCCTTTAAGGGCCAGTTTTATAACGATCCGTTAGTTAAATTTTATATCAAATAGACGAAAAAAAGATCTAATAGTATAATATAGTGTATTATAAACAACTGTTCGTTAGTCAACAGTATAATTTGACAGCTAGCGTTTACTGCCTCTTTACTGACTATGATAAGGTCGGTTTATCTTACGTATCGTTTATTTTGTTATTTATGTAAATAAATGTGTTTGTGACGCGACACTTGACAGTTCTTGACAGACTACAACGAAACCATCGACAATATTCATAAAATTCGGCGTATTTTTACGGATAGCTACCGAATGTTTAATTTCTTTTATAGAACCACCGTCAGTAAACGTTATTGACAGACCGTTAACCGTTCGGTTACTAGCACTGTAACGAACGGGAAAAAGGTATGTCGTTTATAAAACTGGCCCTAAATCAGCCAATTTTAAACCTAGAATAGGCCCGTGCAAAGGATATTTGAAATGTAACCCTGCGAGATTTAATTACAATTCGAGCACACGTTAGTTCCAAATTCAGTTTTCACTGGCACACATTTTATTAACTGCCGGACAGCGGTGACTCTTTTTTTTTTTAATAACTTGGCAAACGCCGACTCACATACTATTTAAATGGTTATAAAAATTGTTATTCCATTTGCGAATCTCGCTTAGGCAGGAAAGTGCTATTTTCAAACCACATGTATTATCGTAGCTTGTGTCAACATTTTATTGAAGTATATTATTCTTAATTATACTAAGGTCGGCAGCACAGTTGCAGCATCTGTGGCTTTGCTTGTTTTATAGGCGACGGTAGCCACCTAACATCAAGTGAACCGTCACTTGAAAAAAAAGTTACGTAAACGCAGTAAACCACTGTGTTAGATTAAATGGGCACAACACCTTAAAACTAAATTTAATTTAGTTAATTTCATTAATTCATTAGTTTTTTTTATATATAAACGACGGCAGTCAGGCTGACATAAAAAATATTCAAGAAACTCATTCAGTAAACACCTTATCTATTCGACCAATGGACCCGTTAGGTAAAAGAAGTTGATTGTGCAGTTAAAAGAATCTAAACTTAGATCTAACTTGACTTTTATTAAGTCAAAAAACGCTTTAACACGTTGACCATACATGTCACATTCTCTAACTGTAATCTTACAACTGAGGCGTGTACGAGTACATGTAAACCTATATAAGAAAGTGGTTTACTCAAAATTTTATTTTTATTTATTTATTTATTTTATTTTATTTATTAGGAAGCCAACACAGTATACAACAAACCATACACTTATTCACATTTAAACATTTTTTTATAATATTGTATACTCCACTTATAGGCTAACTCAGCATGCATTAAAAACGAACACATTTTTTTTTACAAAATAAAATAATACGATAATAAGTAATTACGATATTACTTACAAAACGTTAGAACGTATAAATACAATGTATAAAGCACACCGCGAATTCACAACACCGTTTCATATTTCCGGAGCATAAATCTATTTCCGATGTACAGCCAACATGACAACTCTTGCAGCCAAACAAGATAAATAGAAAATGTCTTCGACAAAATGGCGGATGACGCGCGCCCCATCTTGATAAAGAGATAGCACGGCGCGGCGCTCACTTTTGCCACTATAAGCAGAATGCATCCGTTACTTGACATTGTGTTCGTACTGTTTATGCTGACGGTACATTGTACGTGTTACGTGAGTTGACTTCAACTATAAATTGTTTCAATTTATAAATTGTCGTTTTTAAACCTATCCGTAATGAAATCAATACTAATAATAAATCTGTAAGGGTCGGTAATGGATTAAGTTACTTTGTTTTCAGAGATATCGTGTTTATAGGCTCTATACATGATACTGAAACTAAATTGACGATTTTTAGATTTTTTTCTGTATGTCGACGGTATCCACGAACAAAGTCGCATCTGCAAAATCTTAACTTTCCAGGAGAGCGATTTAAAAATTGTAAAACAGTTTTTAGTAAATATTTCGAAACAAGGTCAACCAATTTCCACGAAATTTAAATATGCTATTAGGAATAAGTTGATAATGTTATTTTCTCAATTATTGTTTTCAAAAAATAGTAATTAGACAAAAAATGAGGTCCTTTGATCATTTGCAACTTTGTTCTATGTAAATAAAAAGTGGTATGAAATTATGCGTCTTTATTCATCAAAATTATACTGGTAGCATGTGCTAATGCATCGCTTTTCTTGGGAAATATGCAAAGCGGTGTGTGTTGTAAGTTAGCAAATGACATTAACCAATGAAAAATGTAGTAATTCAAGAAACTTTATTAATCTGAAATTAATATCTAAATGAAAAGCAATAAAAAAACTTATTTTCTATTAACTAAAAAACTTACTTATAAGAATGAGAATAGCAAATAATGGCACCTTTAATCCAACAGTCTTTAACTGAAACTCTTTTACTAAACCTTTAAACTTAACTACCTATTACTTTCTTAAAATATATTTATTTTTATTGAATCTTAACCTAAATGCATAATAATATTTTAACGCTACCAATGGCACTTGTAATCACAGCAGTTTTCAATTTGAAACCTTTCTTAAACCTTTATACTTTTTAACTTTTTATTTCTTATGGATCATTTTAAGTTTCGTCATTCATTACCCCTCCTTACTTTCATTAACAGAGTCACTAAATATTAATGATCTAAAATAATTAGCGTGTTCTTGGATTATCACACCCGAATCACACATACTGACCAAGTCACTATATTTTTCTTTGGAGATCTTGAGCGGGGATGTATAAAGAGGTTTTACATCAGGTATGCATGAAGCATTTCTGGTTCCGCTACGAATGATGAGAACATCATGAGATTCTTGACCAAAATCATACTTATAAAACAGTTTGTTCGGATCTGTTTTGTCAACAAAGACTTCTTTTACTTTATTCCACGCTATCTTTGCTCCCATACTGTTCTTCGTCCAAACATTGTTTTTAACTTCAGACTTGAAGTCAAGAAACGCATCTTGTCCCATGTTTTTGACAATGTAAGGATTATCATCTGTTTTTGCCCAGCGTACAAGTAAACGCCACTCATCTGGTGTGTATATTATTTTTGAAAGGGATCTGCGCTCTATCAGAGCATGAACGCTATCGCCTTCATTTTGCGTATGCCCCTTTACTAGGAAACGGTGAGTTATTGACACTTTATACTTTTTGGCTGCATACATATAAAGCGAAAAAACTATTCTATTTCGGTTTTGCCCGGTACAATTGTCTGACCAAAAGCGAAATTCTTTAACGCCTTCGTGTACAGATGCTTTAATGAAATCTAATAGACAGCTACTAACTTCGTTTGATCCACGCTTAGCCACAGTTTCGTCCCACATATAACAGACTGCCTTCCGTTTTGCCATATCAAAAACGGTAAAATTAAAACAAGATAGCTTCCTTTTATAATAGAAAATGCTGATTTGTCCATGCGGACATGTCAAAACCTTCTCGAAATCAAATACAGCACTAATTATTGATCCGTTAGATGCAATGGCAGCCTTTTTGTCTTTTTCTTTTAAACTACGTGCGAAATCCTTATCAAATATGTGATTCTTGTGGTATATTTTTTCTTCTTCGCTAGCATTAATGTTATGACGAAATACGTGGCAATCATCGCATTGGTCCTTCTTGGGAATGTAAAAGCCAAGATTAAAATTTCGGTTTACAATATCTCGGTACTGCCGCTCAGATTGAGCTTTTAAATTGTATTTTGTTGCGTCGAACCATTCTGTGTAAAGCTTGTACATGCGTGCAATACTCAGGCTACCATCCAAATATAATTTCGTGGAATCCTTTCTTACATAATGTGCTTCAATAGGAGCAAAAGAATTAACATGATCACTCACGCTTTTGATTAGATCTTCTTTATATGCGATTCTGTGATTAGAATGGCGACCTCGGTTGTCAGGTTCAACGTCTGTACTTCCGTCGTATTTATCGTAAGCCGTTCTAACTAACTTCTCACTGACCGATAATGTGTTTAGAAACATATTCTTACATACATTAATCGTTTGATCATCAGCTATCGAGGAAGAAGTGATTACAGGCAGAAAGTATTTGTAAGTATATTTACGTGCGTTGGGTATATCATTGTTCAGGCATCTTTGCTTTTTAGATTTATTTGTATACTTAATAGCGTAAGCCCATTGTTTTTCTCTGCTTCCTAATGCCCAAAACTTAGTAAAACACTGAATTCTTTGTTCCTGAGATATTTTTTTTGCACACTGTAATCTACATTTGCAGGGCTTACGCATTACCTTCTCATCTACAACTTTACCTCTTTTAGAAACATGTTTTTTACCTAAATTTTTCATACATTTTCTTTTTACATCAGACCAATCGGATCGATTTTGTTTTCTTCTTTTCTTGGGGGTCTGTGGACTATTTATTGCATCCGCTTGGCTAGAATATACCGTACTGCTAGGGCTATTACAATTAGTAGAAAGAGATCTGATTGAGTCCGACCAGTGATCGTGTGTGGAGCAAAAAACATCGGTGCATGTTTTGTGTTTGTTAAGCGGAGAAGGCAGGGGGGTTGGTATGTTTAATGGATTAGCTGGGGTAGAACTTCTCTCCTTTTCGAATTCTTCAATAACTATGTTAGGAGAGTTTTCATAACTGGTGCTAGCTTCTATTATAAAAGGTGTAAGTTCATCAGTTTTATTGATGTCTGTTCTTGTTGATATAGGGCTTTCTATATTTACAGACTCATATTTTTTAATTTGAACTGATTCAACATTATTACTTGTATAAAAAACGTCATTTGTGTCGTCCGAAAACACATCGTTCCACACATCTGCCATATCAATGGCAATATTTTTGGCCTCTTCAGGAACCGGAGATGACGTGACAGAAGATATGGTTTGAGTGGCTGAAAATAATTGAAGAACAAATTATTTCCAGATATTCATTTTTAAATTTAAATTAAAAAGAGTATTTTCAAAATAAATATCAAACAACGTCGTATGTAAAAATGGTCATCTAAGAAAAAAGTAGCTTAAGTACATACGATCTTGGTGATTCCACAAAACACAGTCGGATGTAATACATACTACCGTAATATTACAAAGCACAACGTTGCATTTTCATAAGCAACCATAATAAATGAATTTAATAATTATGATGTTAAAATATGTTTAATTAATCATCAAAATCATATGTCTATGTAATTTCATTGATATTAGCATAAAAATATTTTTAATCCTTGTTCCATAGAACACAGTTGTATGTATGGATACAACCACACATTGGGTATAATCGTTTATTTGCTTATTAAATTAAAATAATATAGAAAAAATGTTAATAAATATATATGTAGGTATAGAATCAATATTAATAAATTAATTTCGTTGTATAACTTACCAATTTCGTCAACATTTTGGCAAGCAATTGATTTTCCTACGTCACAGTTATTATTATTATTTTCATTACTATCGAAATTTTCATAAGAATTACTTATATAGGGTCGTTTTAGTGTTAAATTTAATATGCCCTGTGTTCTCGATGAAAACACCATCTTGTAAAATTTGAAATATAAAAAATAATGCTGAACGTCCTACCTCCACTCGAGTACAGCGAACACTGGTGCGATTGCGGGTGCGACGAGGTGAGAGGAGTATGAGCACGGGAATAAAACGTTGCGTGTGACGTTGCGCCTTTGTTAGCGGGAGAAAATAGCATATACGTCTTTGTTCATTTCTCTATCACAAAAACTAAGATAGTTACAAAAAAAATTAAAATTGTCTCATGTAGCTTGATCAAATTGTAACCATAAGCGATTAAAAAAGCTATTTTGGTGTATGGTCACATACAGCTTTGTTCGTGGATACCGTCGATGTATGTATGTATGTATGTATGTATGTATGTATGTATGTTCCTCCATAACTATGAAACGAATTAACTGATTTTCATGAAACTTGGTAGATAAACATTTGGACGTACAGGACACAGGATAGGCTACTTAATATTTTTCAACGCGGACGAAGTCGTGGGCACCAGCTAGTGATCTATATATCTAAATGCGTTGTCATAAAATAGGCTGTATGTCTGGCGGCAGTAACTACCATTTTACAAAAGATTACTGTGAAATTCCAAAGACTATTCCCCTATTTTAGCATAACTTACTTATAATATAAATAAATAAATAAATTATTATGTCAGTCCCGACAGCATATTTACACCTGATATTGTAGCTGTTCCTTGAGGACGCTATACGCCCTCCATTAACAGGTGACTTCCTCTGCCTGCCATCATTTGAGTTCCTTTTTTCAAAATCCTACATGCACCTTAAATTTTTCCAGGGTAAAAGTATACTATATGTTAATCCAGGTAATAAACTATCTGTGTGCCAAATTTCATCCAAATCCGTTCAGCAGTTTTTGCGTGATTGAATAACAAACATACAATTTTTCGCATTAATGTATACAGAATATTAACAGTGTTAAGGAAAGAGTAATGATAAGATAGAGTTTAGTTAGAGGGTAAATTGTAACGCTTTTGGTGAAACCGACACGTAAATAATTAAGGAGACGACAGTAAAACATCCGTTTCTAAAGGTTTACGACACCTGGCCTAGTTTTATTAGTGGGGCCACTAAATATGTATTATTGAAATAAATCATTTAAAGAGAGCGCGTTACATTTCGCGCAAATATTTCACACCCGATAAAAATTAAAAAATTAACACGTAATCACAATATTACGCCAAAGAATATCAATTTCTCGAAGAACTCGAGAAATCGAAAACCGTCAGTGTTTTATTTACACAAGCTTATACATATCAAATATATTTAAAACAAAAGTACCTACTATATTAACAAAAGCGAGCAACTCTCTCAATCAAAATATATTAATGTTTAACCCACTTTTAACTTTGCGTAAACTTAAATTTATATTAAGCGTTAATTTAAAATATATCGCTGCTTAAATTCAAAAGTAACACAAATCAGAAAATTCCAAAAATGTTTTTATTGCAAAAATACAATCACAATCCTTCATATTGTATGTTGCAAAAAGACTTATGGTTGGTTTGTCCCATTTTTACTATATTTTGATATTATTTTTATATATTCAAAAGTAACTTATATGCTTATATCTCCTCTAGTATTCAGTTTATAATAAAAGTACTAACGATTTATAATATGCATATATTCGATATAAATAAATATATCTAAAGAAAAAAAATACAAATTTTTCTTTTTTTTCGATTAGCTCTCCTGTAAAAAAGTAATTTTGACTTGTGCCACTTTTGAATATAAGCAGCGATATGTGTTATCGCAGTTTGGTAGACACTTGATTCAGCTGTACAAACATTTTATTTACTTTTTGACATTTTTTTTTCAAAATTGATATTGCTTGAATAACTCGATCTTGCTAACGAATAACCCAAAGTTATTCCCTTCTGTTATGTTTGAAAAAAAAAATTTTTTTTTAAATATTATTATTGATCTCTATAATTAGCAAATAATTCAAAAGTATTGAAATCCTAAAAATATATGTCAAAATGAAATAATTTGTAACTCACAAACCCGATATGTCTAGCCGTCATAACCTTTAAATAACCTTGAAATTCTAGCCGCAGCGATCATTCGTTTTGACCCTTAATATCAAATAAATGGCAATAAAAAAAATTGCAAGCAACGTCTACAGGCGTAAGGGGAGATTTATTAGAATACTAAATCAAATATGGCGGCAGACCTCCAACCGGACGTTGAACGCTTTTTTCATGGCCATACTTTTAGAGCTTTATTTCTTGAGCATCCTCATCTTTACTTGTGTTGTTACTTGGATAGTTGTTTAATGGCTCCTCAATTTTATTTTACCAAAGAACAAGTTAGCATTGTGAATATAAACTTACATTAAATTATTTATTTTTATTTTTAAACTTATATAAATTCGTATTCGTATTGATTAGATGATCAAAAGATTTCTCTGAATAAAGTACTAAAAGGCATTATATATGCACCCTGGTATATTTGCAACGACGGCCTTCATAGAGGTCTCAAATTAGACCTTATGAGTACATTTATTAAAAAAATATGCAGTCTCATCAGCAAAGACTTCATGTGAAGCTAAAAAGTACATGAAATATATGAGCACAAAGTTTGAATAAATATTTTAATACCTAAAAAAGGGACGCGGATGCTAGTTAAACATAAATACTTTAGAATTACGAAATATATATGACAAAATGATACGACCCGCGTACAAACTTTTTCACGCTTATCGTAACCGGTAGAATTTGCCGCGAATCCGGAGAGAATTCTTCTAAATCCCACGATAACTGAGGGCGAATCTCCGGGCAGGATCACCGAGATTGCGAACAGGTGTAGCTCGGGCAGATTAATGGTTGAAACTTAACAGGATTCAAAGGTATAAACAGCGTTTTTAGCAAAACTTTCCCAAACGGCCTCTTTTTAAAACGACTGTTAATTATTAAGTTGGAGAAGTTTAAATGGGACAACGTCAAACGCACTCTTGTAAAATTAATTTATTACGAACTTCCGTATCATGCTGAATTTACTTGGAATATTTTTCTTTACATCATTTTTGTATAGAAAAATATTTACATATTATACTACAGTATAAAGCTTCGGTCCCCTAGGCAGGGTCCCCTTGCTGACTGCATTACCTCGTTGTATGGCAATGCTAATCTGTTGCCCGAGATAATAGGCAGCTCTATAACTATATATAAACTTAGAATTAAATGAAAAATATAACCAACCCTGAAAGTTGGGCAGATTTAGAACTTAGGCATTTCTCTCACGTGTAGTATCTTACGCGTATACTACTAGTAGCTCCTGAGTAGCTTTATCGGTTTAGTTCTAGTGGCGTTTTTACTGGTAAGCTCCCTGCCAATTGTCCGGTAAGCCTTACCGGGAGTACATTTCTGTTAAGTTTACAATATGCATTGTCTACTTTTAAAAGAGCGCCAATTTTAATTAAAATATTATTGAATGTTGTTTGTTAAAAACGCTTCTTGGTTAGCAAGCTACGACATCTACTCAATATTTGATACGCTACATGTGCTACAAATGCTACGAAGTGCTACGAAGTGCTACGAATAGTGCTACGGGGTACCCGTAAGCATGACAGAAAATTAAACTATTCCGCTCTCTCTCTTCTATCGATGGCTTTGTGTGTATTTATTTAACCGACGACGGGGTGTTCAAAGTTTGATGTGTGTATCTGTGTGTCTGTCTGTGGATCCTTAGCTCCCAAACGGCGATGTTTTAAGGTCTGGGCAGCCCTCTTGCAAGGACCACCATGAAATAACAGTATGTATGCTCGGCGAGTGATTAAGGGATGCCAGAACCTACTTCTCTATCACTTTCCAATACCTTATCTTAAATCGTAATACAATAAGTAGCGCACTTGTAGCTGTGGCGTTTATGTTTTAGGCGACGGTAGCCACCTACCATCAAGCGGACCGTCAGCCTGTCTGTCGACCTTAACATAAAATAAATCTCAAATACACCTGCTTTTGAATTAGAAACGAAACCTTTTTCCGTTTACACACCGCTAATTATCCGCTAATTAAAAAAATACATATAACGTTTTTGTTAATCTTTAACAACGAGTTTGAGTTCCGCCTAAATAAACATTAAATACGCATTCTGCTCTTACCTCATTTTTTTCTAACAAAGTATAATTAATAGCTCCCTCATTTACATGTTGTTTCAGGGCTTCTGCGTAAATACGAATAAGTAAAGTTTTTGCATAATGAAATGTACTGTAAAATACAATACAGATTTTTTATGATCATTCCCTTTCGCAGTCCTACTGGATGGCGGTAGTAACCACTCACAAAATGCTACATTAAACAGTGAGTAAGTAACGTGAGTAAATTTCCCTATTCCTTCTTAACCCTGTTCCTTATAGAACATATAGATAGAACAGAACACAAGCTTAAATAAACTTGGAAACCAATATTTTTAATAAAAATAAACAAAAATTAAGGTTATACCTTGGAACACAAAATCTCAATACAGTAAACTGCCTAAGTAATACTTACTTATGTTTATAAAATCGACTTCACTATGTTGTCCGCAAAATTCTGTCTTATTTGATCTGAGGTTTACACGTAATTGATTCACTTGAACAACTTTAATGCTAAGGATTCAAACTTAATTACTTCTTTGCCAATTAATTTTGAATGTATAGTTATCTTAGTGTGACTGGGTCCTTAACAAAATTAATATAGATGTTAAACTTGAAATTAATTCTCAAAATTGTTCAAATTTAAACAAATTTAAAGTTTCAAATTTAATTTTACTGAAATTAATTTTAGTAAAATTGCTCTTATAACTGTCAATATACATGGAGCCTTTTAATATGCATACAAGCCGTAAACCAAGCGGCAGATGCTGTTCAGATTAATTATTCTCATCTTCGTTATTAAATCGTTTATTAATTAAGAATTTTGATGCGAAATTCTTGATATTAGTCTACGTTAAGTGACGGTGTTCTGTATTTTTAATTAAATATTTAATATGCGAGGGATTTTGGGATATTAACGTTTTTTTAATTGACCCTGTTTTATATAATAAAGGGTGGCGGGCAGGCCGACGATTCATTTGTTAGTAGGTGGCTGTCATCGGGGATTTAGATACACTGTTGATTCTGCAAGTATTTATTCCCATATTGTGGTAAGGCGAAAACATATCAGATGAGAAATTGTTTCAAAGTTGGCGCGTCTCTAGGATAAAGTTATTAAACATCCGGACCGTGTGCGGATGAACTCCGTTATAACTTGAAAAAGCGATGTTAGGGTTATATTGTCAATTTGCTAAGCAAACTGTTGCTGTGTCGCAATAGTATACTAGACAACACCCCCTAAATAAATTAATAAAAAAATTATGCTAATATCAATAAAAAGAAAAGAGATTCTATTAATAGTAAAAAAAAAAATTCCAACTCCTCAGGTGTAAAAGGCTGTAATTAGAGTTATTCAAATATATTCGGCAGGTCATGGTCATGCTGGTCAAGCAATGTTCACGAAATGAATAGAATTTTTGTTTGTGCCATCATGTTCTCAAACATACTTACATAAGGAAACACTACAGAGGGTTACAAGGTTTTTATGTATTGCTTTTTTTAAACATGTTTTTAAACTTTTTTTTTAATTGTAATAAAATATTTTTAATGAATGTGTTTCCTTTCTTAACTCAAGTCAGAGATAATTTTTAATTTAAAATGTTTTCATCTACGAGCTGGCCGTCCACTTTTTGGTAGGTGGCTACCGTCGCCGTAGGTCACAAGCAACGCCATAGGTGCTGCATGTATTGTTTCCCACGTGTCGTTTTTCACGTTGGTCTTCTGTAAGAGGGTGGTTACAGCCGCCAGACGGGCTTCCCAAATGACTGCGAAACGCAGTGTGCCCTGCCTTTACTTTTCCAAATCCAAAGAGCCAACAATTGGCCCTGCCGGGAATCGAACCCGAGACCCCTGAGACAGAGCGTTAAAGTAAGCACCTTAAGCACTCGACCAAGGGGCTCGCCAATTTTTTTTTACATTGTATAATATCTACTTTTTTTTACATATTTGGAATTGTGAATATTCGCCCAGAAATCCAGAAATTATATCGAAGCTGTGGGGTTAGCCACTATTTTTATATAAACTTTTAAAATCTATAAGACCCACACCTCTTCAATGTTCAGTAATGAACAGATTGTACATATATGTATCCAAGCGCCGTTTGTTTCGTTCTGCCGTGTTATAAAAGTGCTTTTTATTTCGTAAATGGCCGAGCTAAATGTTCTTTCCTGGCAACCCTGTTATTTCTTCGTACACATGCGGATTTTTAAATATATTCGTGCACAACACCGACTGGCTACTTTTTTATTAATTTTTCTTTCAAATTTACCAGCAATATTTTAAGACCCCGGAAATGACTATTGTATACGGGAGATAATAAAATTGAACATTGTCTTTTGTATTAATATTATGGCGTATTTTCATGGTAAATTTAAATTTATAATGACTTGGAGAAACCTAATATATATTTTGATTTTGATTTTTTTTATGTTATACACAATTTTTTTTATATTTGAAACAGATTTCTCTTCTTTGTTGAAATCTGTTTGAAAAATCTCACTTCGATATAACCCAAGCTTCATAGAAAATAATCCAAGGATTTGATATTTATCTGACCAATGTAGCTACATTTGATTTCAATGAGAAAGAGCCAAAAACTCCATCTGGGTTTACGATATTATAATTTTTTTATCATTAGTCTTTTTGAGTGATTTCCTAGTTCCAGATTTGGTCTTGTAAAAAAATATCTCAAACTTTAATACTTTCCATGGCATACTTACTGCTCAACCATAAGCAAGCTTGTTATGTCAACAGTAAATGCCCTTTACTCATATCACTGGCAACACAAACTAATCGTAAACTCTAGTTTTATTAATACTTAAATATTTCGGTCTTAAGATGCTGTATAATTTCACGGTCCTTAATATCTTACTCTATAACTCTAATCAGGTTTTCACATTACACCTATTGAAGAGGACTTCAATACGTGTAATGTGAAAAGTTTGACAGTTCGTGCAAATAATTCTAACGCGAAAATATGACAGTGTGGCGTATAACAACATCCATCTCATTTTAGTAATCCATTATACAAACATGACTAAACAACGTGTCTATCATAATAGCATTGTTCCGATTTGAACCGTACTAATAAACCCTGGAGTATTTTTCCGAAGCTCGTATTAAAAAAGTTAGTGCGAAATAGCTGACGGATAACTAAATCTTGTGTGGTTACAGGTATCTGCAACATCTGACTATTATACTCTTTATAGTTGTAAAACTCTTTATAGCTAATGTTTAATGATAAGTATCATATTGTAGAGATATTGTAACAATATTTAACATTTCAAATTTATTTAATAAAATTGAATATTTTGGTGGGCGTTCTGTTATTTAGTGAAAACAACAAAAAAAAACTTTTAAAATATAACATACCTGCGAAGAAACTTTCTAAAAACAACTTCAATATTATAATTTTTTTCAAAAATTTCCCCTCCTTCAATAAAAGTACTTGGACAATGGCCAAGTGCGTCTATTGAAATTTTTGGAGGCAGATTTCTTTCTACTTCATATGCACAGAATATAACAACACTTAATTTAACTTAACGGCCTCCTAAACAAAGAGATTCCAGATTCAAATATGAGACGCGACTACGCGGCCTCTACTTTCAAGTTATATAAACTTCAAAAATAGAATTTCGTCGCCGCCCGCCCATTTTACGACTTGGATCGTAAAAGTGGGTGGAATCGGGCGGTCGCAAGGGGAACATAGCACATTTTCACCTTCTTTTGTTAAAATTTTTTGTTTGTTTACATTGTAATGTAACAAGGAAATTATTTTCGCATAAACTGCTATTGTATGACCTAAGTATTTACGTATTATATGTATGTATATTGTATTGGTAGCTTCCAATCTCTAATATGAAAATTGAAATCGTATTTGAAGAAACTATATTCTCGTACTCGCACGAAACCTGTCCGTGACCATTTTGTTGTATGTTGTTTCATGTTTTGTTTTTCAAAAATTAGTAAAAACCACATAAATGCTTAAAAAAATCCTTTTTTTTTAATAAAAAAAAAATCACATGTAATATTTATGACACTAATTATCTTATTAAAAAGATTTTTTTTTGGTTTTCAGAAGAATTTTGTTAACTTTTTCGAAATTAATTGGTTTTTTATAAAATACTACACTTTTTTTATTTTATTTTTATTTCACTTTAATGTCTGACATCTAGTCATCTAGTCTGACACTGGATGAACCGTCAGACTTTCTGCCAATTTTAACTAAATATTTTTTTTAAAAATTAACAAATAAACACATTAAAAAAAATATAGAACACAAAGCCATTTCACAGATATGGATATTTGCTGAAAGCACTTCACATTGCCTTCCGTCGGCGGGAGCCGGAAAAATACTGGATTTGGGCGGAAATCTCTACTTTTCAATAACACGGGTCTCTTGCGAAAGGAAACTAAGCTATTGTTTTATTTTGCAATCGATGTACCCTTTGTTTGTACCTTTTTTGACGTAAGTATTCAAAAATAGCGAAAAATGGTCCAAAATATCTAGGCAAAGTAATTTATAAAACAAAGACTGGAATTATATAGTATACTATCTGACACGGCAAACGTTGTTTTGCCAAAAAATAAATTAAAAAAAATTGGGGTGGACCACCCTTAACATTTAGGGGTATGGAAAATAGATGTTGGCCGATTAGCAACGTTATTGTGTTCAGACTATTCTTATTTTTTAAAATATTATGATCTGCAGACAGGATGACAGTCCACTTGATGATATTTGGCTACTGTCGCCTAAGTATAACACAAGTGTTGAGAATATTGAACAGAATTCCAATTCGAATAGATCAGTTCACATTAAACTTGTTACAAGTGTATACTTAAGTATATCTGTGATAATATTACAGATACTCGTATATGGATTCACACTCTCATCACATCGTTTATCAAACTTTCACCTAATGTAATTTCGAAGACCTTGGTCGGACGTGGCTAGAAGGCTGGGGGTAAAGGTATGGCCCCATTGAATTGTTTCATTTTTGTTTTATTTATCCACTATAGAATTTAATAGTAATTTATTATAATCTATAGTTAAAATTCATAAACTAACCCCCATTATTCTATTGAACCCAAACACGCTATATCTGCCATAAGCTGCAGATACCAAGTATTAATAATTAAAAGAAATTATAAGTAATTAAAAAAATAAGTGAAGAACTACAAGTGAAAATACAGATATGAGATAAGGAAGAGAAACAAAGAATGATTTAACATTTGATTAAAAGTCAAAGTATAATATTACATAATAATGTTAATTCGATGATTGTATTATAAACAATCAATCGATCAGGCAAAAATTCAAGATTTTTATATCTCAAAATTCAAAAATCTCTGGTAAACAGTTACCCATAGTTATCAATACTAATAATAAATCTGTAAGGGTCGGTCATGGAGTAAGTTACTTTATTTTCAGAGATATCGTGTTTATAGGCTCTATACATGATACTGAAACTAAATTGACGATTTTTAGAATTTTTTTCTGTATGTATGTATGTTCCTCCATAACTCTGAAACGAATTAACTGATTTTCATGAAACTTGGTAGATAAACATTTTAAAGTACGGGACACAGGATGGGCTACTAAATATTTTTCAACGCGGACGAAGTCGTGGGCACCAGCTAGTTTTAAATAAATTAAAATTACTATTAAAAAATTCAGTTCAGCTATCACAGTGACCACGTCCCAATATCAATATCTACCGAGTATCCATCGAAACTAAGTTATGCGAATCAATCTTATAAAAATATATCCCTGGATTCGCAGGCCGATATCTACTTATCTGTGTGATTTCTAAACTTTAGAAATTAGAAGCTTTATTTTTGGAGCTTAGTTCTCCAAAAATAAACCTTCCCAAATAGGTCGTTCGGGGAAGAGTTTGGGAGGTCAAGCCAAGAGGTATTACTAAATTTGTTGAGACTATATTCCAAAGTAATTGAATTATAAAAAAAAAATAACGGAGAGATTTGCGGTAGGCGCTCGCTAGTATAAATGTTACAAAAAACCTAACGGCCTAACCTCAATAGCCAGCGTTTTCTCTCATTTTAAAATGGAGTAAAAGAACTTTAAAAAAAATACACTCAATCACATTAGCGTGGCCGTTCCCATTACGCGAAATGCGAAAAGCCGAAAGCAACACTCAAAACACGAACACAAGACTCCGTACACTGTAGGGCGATGAATAGCTAAGGAGCTTTTTACGTAAACTTTTTTTGCTAGTTTTGGCACATATTAATTTAGCTTATGGAATAAATTTTAGCACAGTTTCATTGCGAATTAAACTGTGAAACGTATACATTTAAAAAAAATGTATATAGGGGGACCTGAAAAGAGGTATTTTATTATTTATTAAAAATGTTGTGTTGCCTATACCACTAGTACTGAAGGGGAAAAGTTTTGTAAGTTAGTTTTTAATAGATAAACTTAAAAACTAATGAACCTATTTTAAAAATTCTTTCACCTATAGAGACAAGTATACTAAGCTTATCTTTTTACTTATCTTTTTTTTTACTATTATTATTATTAGCGATTAAATTATTAGCGCCTATAAAAGTCATTGTTTGGCGTAGGTAGGTACGTCAGAAATAAAATAAATCGAAAGCTTAAAATATAACGTCGAAAATAGAAGACAAATTACAAAAAAAAATGCTTCCAACAGCAACACTCTTTGTACGAAATAAACTGTTAAAAAACAAAAAAAACGACAAACGGCTTCAAACAAAAAACGGAATTCAAAATGCCACGTGCGTTTTGTAATTACCGCCAAACGGCCAACTTTATTGGTAAAATATTCTAAAGTTCAAATGTTACGTACCTAGTATTTGAATGGTAAAAGGTTTTTTTAATGAAATCGGATGACAGGCAGACTGTCGATATATTAGGTCATATTTACTTTTTAATTAAAAATAAATTAAGTGATGATAATATTTAGAACTATTCCAGATTTCGTGAACAATGCAATAAGCGCAAAACTTATATTGTACAGAAAAAGGTCAAAATCTTTCTTTTCTTTGATCTTTTAAGAAAGAAGATGAGGTTTTTCTTTTAATTTTCCCCACGTGGGATGAATAATTTCAGTGAATACTAGCTTTTGCACGCGACTCGCCGCGTAACTTTATAAAATATAGCCTATGTTATACGTGAAAGAATTTTCAAAAGCGATCCAGTAGTTTTTGAGTTTATTTTATGCAAACATACAAAAAAAACAAACTCTTTAAAAATATTAATATAGATTACTAACTAATAACTGGTTCGTCAATGAGATTTAATGACTGGACATAAAATAACAAATTGTTATTATCTATCATGTCTCTATTTTTTAGACAAATATATGTATTATGTAGAACCATAGTATGTGGATGGTAACGACATACGAGCGACATAACACAGAGTATATGTAAGCGCTGTTCCCGATGGAGTTGAGAGTAATTACATATGTTCGAATTTGCATTTCACTGATGGATTTCAGCTGTTATTATGCACATTGGCGAATTAGCTCAATCAGAGATATACTTTAATATTATATATTGCGACATGCATTTTGATCATTATATGTATTAGAAATATTGTAAAAAATTGTCTCGAAAAATCGTATATTCTGCCACTGGTCGAAATCCGATTATAAACATTAGAACCGATTTATTTTTTGTGCAGAACCAACCTTATTTCGGATTTTTTATTTTTTTTTGAATATTTTTTGATTATTCAATATAAGGGTCCGGTCCCAATTGATTCAGATAATTGTAATTCTACTGTATATTAAAAAAATAGGTTAAAATCAATATAAAATTTAATGAAAATTAGTTTAGCAGTATTGAAAACGTACAAGCAGACAGACGGAGTAACTGAACAGAATTAACTAACATTGAATATTTTAGCTATATCATTTTCTGATTACACGTTGAATTAAGCTCAATATATTAATAATATATTTTAATAATTATTTTAAAAAAACATTATTTTTAAAAAATAATGTTTTTTGGCATGAATTTGTATGTTTTATTAGTTAATACCAGGAGGCTATTATATCATATCAGCCTAGGCTGTTTTTTTTCTTTTTTTTTAAGTTTTCCAGGATCCTCCAGGAGTTAAGCCACCCCAATGGCCATAATTAATTAATTATTAATTACTAGCTAATTTCATATTACATCATTACGTTTATCATTAGGTACATCATGTTAACCACCCTTTATAAAAAAATGCATAAAAAACCATATTAAGCTGTACTAAATAAAATAAAAAAGTTAAAATTAAATTTGAACTGTTTATTTTAAATCAACATTTAAAATAATTCAGTCCATACAGTTAAAAGGTAATTAAGTTTTTAAAGTTCGTTGGATCATAAAAATGCCGAACCGTGTTCAGCGCGCGGCCATTTGCGAAATAATATTTTTGTTCAACATACACGCCACTAGAACACATACGTTTCAAGTCTTAATAATTATGTGAAAAACATATACCATAAAAGTCACCTTTGGCAAGAGAACTATTAACTAAAACACGCAAAATACCTATTTTGGGAGGTCATGGCTGGGTCAACAATTACCATTTAATGGTGGTCTCGTAACGCTCACATCTATCACGCCGTTACAGATCCCTTTATGGTGGTCTAATGAAAGCTCTACAAATTTAAATCCATCATTGAGCTAAACGAAAATAGTTTTTATTCGGATGTATTAAAGATCTTTTCGGCAGTAAAATAAAGTGGTCGGTGTTGTAAAATAATTAAAGTGTCAAAGAGTTGTGTCAGATTTTCTTACTTGGTGTTGTTATTTGAATTTCAATAAACGGGACTTTTCTTTTCTTTTTTAATTTATTTCCAGAAATTTAATGTTTATATTGAATATATTTTTAACATAGAGAATAGGAATCATACCTACTTAAGAATTTTTACATCAAGCTCTAAAGAGAAATGCAGGAAATTTTGAATATTTTATCAAGCTTTCAAATTTTTAAATAATAATATCAATAATAACCCTTTATTTCAGACACGTTGCCAATATTAACTGCTGCTTGAAATATTTTACTAATAACTATACTTAGTAGTATACGAAATGTAAAATCTTACTTTAAAAATAGTACCTATACCGATAATAATTCATTTCCTTTGAATTCAACATTTTCCTTATAACTTCTTCCAATAACTTCAAAACCTAATTATTCAAAAACCTGGCCTCATCTTTTAATATGTTTTTAGTGCAAAGCTCAGGAACAGATGCTTAATTAAATACGATAGTTTTCATTAAAAGACGCTAAAGATTGTTATTAACTAAAATGATGTATGAGGAGCTGTCATACTCCTTTCAACATTAAAACGAAAATTGTAACGAACTTGAATTACAAAGTAAATGGTAGACTCAAACAAATATATGCATATCGCACTTGGATTCCATTTGGAATTCAAATTGTATAATTTTAATTACTAAAACAAATAACACGTGTCTGTCGGTCTGTGCGGACATGTTTTGTGAAAACGAGATAAATAAATTTTAGCGCTACGCTAAACCAATAAGTTTCGGAGCGTTTAAAAAAAATCTACTATTTCAAAAATGATGCAATTTTACTACATTTTAAAATAGGTGTTAGCTCAAAAAATATTTTTAAAGACATTACTAACTATGTTTTACCCGCGACTTCGTCTGTTTCCCTCTATTTTAGGTATAAAAACATTTATTTAATCTTTAATGGTTATATATTTTTATCAGGCGTTGATTTTTTTGATTAATCCTGTGAGAAAAGTTTTTTTCTGCATGAAAGGTATCCTGTGCTTTTCTGTACATCCCTGACAGTGTGTATGCAAAATTTCCTGATAATCGGTTGAATAGTTAAGGCGTGAAAGGCTAACAAACAAATAAACAAACTCACTTACGCATTTATAATTTTAGAATAGATAATTTCATGTCTCTTAATTTTCTTTCGGTTGACATGTACGACTGTCTTTCGTATATTAAATATGTGATAATATGTGTACTTATATATGTATAATAAATATTCCTAACTCTTTTAGATTTTCTTTATTTTGTGTCAATCTTTTTGTGAGCGTACCTATGCATAGGCATTTATATGTGTCTGAAATACTGGTTATATTTTTATTATCACACCTATACAAATGTTATGTTTTTAATGTATAATTCGGCAGGTGGGCTGACGGTCCATTAGATGGAAAATAGCTATCGTTACCTAATAGCACAAGTGACGCCATAATATGCTCTAAGTGCGATGCTGACCTCAGTAGGATAAAAGGGATTATGTGGAGATATAGAAACACAGCAGCATGAGTGCTGTTTCTTCACGTTACTCTTCTGTAAGAGTATAGTTACTGTCGTTAACTGCCATCAGAAGTGCTAATATATTATTCAATGTATAAATGAGGTATCGTTACAAGAGTTCAAGTCTTATCTTAATTTTCTTTCTCATAGTCTAAGATCCGAACCTAAGTCGACTTTCACCGAGCTGATAAAAGAATGAAACATATTTTATCATGAATTTAGTATATTAGAAAATATATTAAAAATGGGTTTGCTAAAAAAATCCTGGACAGATTATTTTTAATTATTTTTTGAAAAATATTGCAACATCAAGATAATAAGAAAATTTTGTCCTGACTTAAAGTATAAAACGTATAGAATGTGCAGCCGTTGGGTTGTCTATTATTTACCTGGGCGAACTACTGGGTTGTTATGAACAGGTATGTCGATACCAGTTACTTTCACTTGATTGGATAATAGAAAAAAAAATTATATCATTATAAGCCCTGTTTTATTGCGAACGCAATATATTGATATAGGGTTGTCTGCAAAAAATTCGGTCCTATTAGGAGTTTTTGAAAAAATCATTTTTCAAAAAATAATTAAAAATAGTCTGTCCAGGATTTTTTTAGCAAACCCATTTTTAATATATTTTCTAATATACTAAATTCATGATAAAATATGTTTCATTCTATTATCAGCTCGGTGAAGGTCGACTTAGGTTCGGATCTTCTACTATCATATTTGTTTCCTTAAACTTAAATACAAATTATTGTTCTTATTTGTAAGGAGATAAACGTTGATATTTACAATATGGATCTGTTTTGGAAGGAAAATAACGACGCACATTGTTAGAGGAGTGAAACTGTACGCTGCTTTGATGTATTCAAACAATTCGACAGATAATACAAGATCAAACGAAGACAAAGGAACCGATACTGTATCTATTACGGCAGATTTATACGCCTTGGAAGCTGTTTGCTACAACAGAACCTGTAACGTACTTAATATTTTGGTAATAACAACGTTATTATCAACATTGATATTATTGATATTCAGAATTCGATTCAGTCTTTTTGAGAAAGATTTAAATAGAGGCGTTTTTAAACTTCTTTTCTTGTCTCAAACACGTTAACAAAGTTTTTGATACGTTAATTTTACGATTGTGCTGGACGATCTATTATATATATTCTCTTAAAAGGTTATTTTGATGTTTGTCTAATGTAGATATTATTTCATAAAATATTTCGTAAAAATCATGTAGAACCTATGACTAAAAAAATTTGACACAAATTTCAGAACAAAAATTCAATTAGCTAAAAAAAACTGAAATTAAGTCTAAATTAACATCTTACTGCAGGTCACGACTTTGAATATTAAATATTACATTAAGTAGTTGTAGCGTGTTCATACACTTCATACATCATTCCTGGATACGCTACTAACCTGGATAACGCCTCAGATCCTGTATTTTATATATTTTTCGGCCTACATGTCATTCACGTATCATTTACATCACATTTTTCCCTTGTTTCCTTATTATCTTACCGACAGCCTGTTTTCCGAATGTCTGCTATACTTTTTCCTACATTTTCTCATACGTTGTACATGCATTTAGTCATCATATAATTTCAAAAACGTAAATTTATATATTTTTGACATAATCTCTTTGTTTATTTATTTCGTTGCCATAGTTCCCATAGTATTTTGACATCATGCTTTCTCATTACATTGTTGCTTTCTCGCTCATTTTTTATTCATTTTTATATACAACCTCACCTCTAAATTCGAAATGTCCTGGCCATATAACTTTATTATTTTCTAAATTTAATTTTCAAAATATTATTTCGAAGGTTTTCCAGCCGGCTAGACTGATGAAAATCAATTAGTGTGTTGTCGCTCCTCTCTGCGATACAACATTAAAATTTGGCCTGTCTTGCCTCTATCTGCTTCGTGTCATTCCGGAAGTCAGTGCTGAGACCCCGGACACACTTCACCACTGCACCCCAGACGCTGTTTTTATTTTTTTAATCTGTATTTAATCACCTGTACATCATTCATAACACTACACAACTTTCAATTCATCCATTTTTATATATATATATTATTTGTAAATATTCTCTAAAATATATCTGTAAATATCTATTTCATTTTTTTTATTTTAACTGCCGCTTCACGACATAGTATTGTATACTAGCTGTTGCACGCGACTTCGTCCTCGTAATTTTATAAAATATAGTATATATTACTCGCTGAGTACTCCAGTAGTTTCGGAGCCTGTTCAATACAAACAAACGAACAATTCTTTCCTCTTTATAATATTAGTATAGATTACTTTATATATATAATAAATATAAATTCTTATAAAGCCGAAAATCTCAAGCGGCGCAAATATGTAAACTTAGATAGGGGGGTTACATGTTTGTGCCGCTTGCGGTAGAGACCATGGGTCCGTGGGAACCAGCCTTTCATGAACTTTACAAGGAGCTGGCAAAACGGTTGGTAGACGCGTCGGGTGACAAGAATGCTGGCTCTTACTTTGCCCAGAAGATAAGCATATGCATTCAACGGGGCAATGCCGCCAGCATTCTCGCCACTTTTCCGTCTACCAAAGGCTTAATACGATTAAATTATTTATAAGTATTTTTTGGTAATAATTAGTTAGTTTTTTTTTAAGTTTTTGTGTTAAGATTGTAAATATTTATCTATAAATAAATGAATAAAAAAAAATGTAATAAATAAAACAATTTTATCAATGAATTGAAAAAGAAAATTGTCTGTATTTTTGTCTGTGTTTGTCTGTATACGAGGCTTTTGTGACCCTCGAAATACCTACTGTAATAATTTTTTGATAAAAATTATATATTATGTTAGTAATAATTAAATAAATAAATAAATGGAATATATTAATCAATTATGGAATATTGAAACTTAAGAATCAAGAGAGAGAAAAAATTAACAAATTGTTATATAAAATAACAAACATTTTAGAAATAAGTACAAGACTGGTTTTAAAGGAACATTTGCGTCTTAGAAACAGAAATTGCTTGTTTCAAGCTTTGTTTGCCGCGTCATTACTCTACTTCTATTGTTTTCTTCTGAATTTTTAATTTCAGACGCAAGATTCTACGATGATTTTCACTTCAACGCAATTGTCAGGGAAAAATGTAAAATGAAATTGTGAATCACTAGCTTTTGTTCTCGACTTCGTTCGCTCCCCTTGTTCTTAGATGTTAAAACATTAATTCAATATTTATTGCTCTTATTAATTTTTTGTCAAGTGTAGAATTTTTATTTTTTATTTTTAGATGGTCCCACAAAAACAGTACTTTTTTCTGGATGAAAGGTGCCCCTGACTTGTATCCCTGACAACGTGTATGCATATTTTATAAGGATCGTTTAAATATAATAAGACGTGACAATGTCCATCATAAACAAACTAACTTGCGCATACAATATGGATGTAGACAATGCTGGTGCCTTTCCATATTACTGCTGCTATGCTAGCTCTTGTCTATAGCATTTAAATATTCTTAGTTTACTGTCATTAATAAGTAGAAACTGAGTATACAGATAATAAAATTGTATGTTCTTTATAAATTATTTCTAGAGTAAGGATAAAAAAAGGTAAAATAAAAGGTTTAATATTACTTTACATTTAAAATAAAGCAAGCAAGATCTCTTTAAGCTTTGGCCACCGCAAATCTAGTTAATTAGATAATTTAATTATTTGAGAAGGAAATTCTCTCTTGCGAAAGGAAAACTCACGTTTTGTATTTCTTGAAAATCTCAAATTTTCAACTCTCAAATCTCAAACTAAAGTTTGGTTAGTAACAAAAATGATGTAAAAATGTAAGATGTCAAGGCAAAAAATATTGGTAGGTTAGTTTTTAAGCAGTTTGAGGTTATGAGGCATTATACTATATAATCTTTACTTTGTTGTGGTATATTTGTCATTATTATTAAATTTATTTATTGTCTTGTCATTTATTAAAATAAGAACTTACGTCACTATTGTTTTGTTCAAAACTTATTTTTATATTTTTTTTATATAATTTTAACTATTTCTTTTAGTTAACTTCATAAAGGGACCGATGCTTTATATTATATAATGTGTAAATATATATAACTTAGGATTAGACTTCATAACAACATCCTAACTTATAATACAAATGCAAAAATGACTGTTTGTTTTTTACGCTTTCACGTCTCTCTCTACTCAAACGATCATCGTGAAATTTTGCAACACGTTGTTATATAGGAAAGTACAATAGGGTACCTTTCATAGAGAATAAAATTCTGTTCTCGATGGATCATCTTAAATTAAAATAAAAAATACAGCACCTGAGAAAAATATATGTGCAATAAAGACTAAATAAAACGGGATAAGGAGCGCGAACGAAATTGCGTGCAAAATCTAGTTTTCTATAAGTGAAAGCACTCTATATTTAATTTAAAAAAGAAATGTTATTTTGTAAAATCGCAAAAATGAAATACACTACAAGAACTACAAACCTTATATACATAAAAGAAAGTCGTGTTAGTTACCAACCAATAATAATTCGAGAACGGCTAGCCCGTTTTTTCTTATTAGTAAATCGATTTTAGTATTTAAATTTTTACCCCAACCCCCACCAACCCTACGACCCAAATCGGCAGATTAACACATCCCTTATTGGAGACACGTGGGGTACTGACGCACTCGAGTATATCCCAAAATTCCCTCTTGGGCTCCCCTACTATATATTGTATAATGTTACAGGTAAAAAATATATTAACTCGGATTATGCTCGGGTGCTTCATCTTCAGTTAATGTTTTGTTTATTATAGATATAAAAATAATATACCTACGCAAAAATATCGTTGATAACATGTATTAAACTTTCTTAGTGACCAATCACTTTAAAATCCTTTTTTTTACTGTTTAAATTGTATTAAATATGATTTTTTTCCTATGTAGGATTGTTATTTAAACAAAATATAAAATGTTTTATGTTGTTATATATCGTATTTTCGAAATAAATATGCGTCATTTTATTCTTTAGATTTTTTTCGCTTCTATTTTCGTTTCTATGCCTAGCCTAGACAAGGAAGATAGAATAGCACAGAGGGTACAGACATTATTAGTACCTACTTAGATTAATCAAACATTTTTTTTGTATATTCCTTTGTATATTTTTATTATTTTAATAATAGAAATCGGTTCTCGTTTAAACAAAAATTGCTTAGTTACTTTACATTCTATAAAGTATTTATACATCATCCAAATAATATATCTTTGCAAGCATTATAATATATATTTAAATGTTTATTTTAAAATTAATAAATTGATAAATTAAAGTGAAAATATATTTTCAGACTACATACATATTAAGAGTAAAGATTATCGCACTTACAGCTCGCGAAATAGGTAACACGTGTAGGTATTTGTAATTAAGGCTGACGTGTACATTTAGAAAATTGTTAGGTATCTCCTAAAATCCTAACATAGGTATACCTAGTGATGACCTACAAATTTTGTTTCCAACACAACGTAGCCTAAGTTCTACATTCAAAACTGAACACGTCAGCAAATTAAGAACTCACATTTTTACGCTTATCTGTATTGCTTCCCATAAATCTTAGACTTTAGACTGTCTTTAACATCTTTAGACACGAGTTCTTAATACTTAGTCTAAAAAGGCTCGCTTCGCAACACGATTTATAACCTTTTTAACGATTTTCCTACGGTTTCCATCTATTGTACACATGCGTTAACAAAAGTGTGTTTTGTCTGAATTGAGCCTTAATTAATTGGACTTACCAGTGGTTTGTTGGTGTTGATGGTGCCGCTACGGTCTCCCCATTAGCGGAGCGTGCTAGGTGATCGGTAGTAAACAAATGGCCACTGTATTTTCGGCACTGGATGGGCGTACCGTGGTGGCAGCCACACGTCCTACGGCACGGGGCTAGGCTCGCGACTGACTCCCCGTCTGTCGGTGCCGAGGAGGCATCAACGCATGCGTCGGTCGATCATACACTCGGTCACTAGGACTTCTCGCATTGTCTACTTCGGTCTCGAAAACAAACTACCTTTGTCTCAAATCAACGGTAGACGGCAAGGCGCCCGCTCACCACTAATATGTTAACACCTGTGGATTTTTTGGACCGATACTTGTTGAGCACGATTAAGATTATGTTATTTTGATTTCCAAAATACTTGGGCTCTTTTAAGTCATTCATAGACAGAATTAATAAAAAAAAATATCTACAAATAAGCAAAAACAATTCGTTTCTTAAGTAAGCAATACTATTTAGATGAAAAAAAATCCTTTTTTTTCTCAAACACAGCTCGCAGTTTAAATAAAAAACAAAAAGTAGACAACTAAAGCCAATAAAACATATATAAAATGAAAATTATAATTAAAACCTATATGAAAACTAATATGAACTCAGGTTTAAATGCAATTTGGCTCTGAGAATCCCTTCAGTCTATTATCGTAACCATTTTTCATAACCAGTTATGAAAAGGAATTTTTCTTCTTTGATTCGTAACTGTTCATATGCAGACATAATAGACGCGGAATATTTTTTTACTAAGTTATTTTTGAGTTTCATTATTATAAGTATTCAACAAACAACTTTTGGCGACCTTTTTTACTATTGTGATTCACGACTGGTAGGTACTTACTTTAAAAATATTTCCGTGTGCTTCCATCTGTTCGTAGTTCAAGTGTTGCTAACAACATCAGGCTGCGGCCGAGGCTCTATGTAAACACACCTAACGAGGGTAACAAAGGAACTAGGCAAAAGAAACAAAACTTGTTACTCTCAAAACGTCGAGAGCTATGTTGTCAGCTCTTACTGTTTTTAGGGAAATTTCTCTTCTTTTTTGCATTTCTTCATTTACCGATTTTGTATAATAAATGCTAGCAGACAGGTTGTCGATTCGCTTTATGGTAAATAAGTTTTGACGCCTATAAACATACAGAAAGTTTTAACATCTAAGGAAAGGGGGCTCAGACGAAGCCGCCGGCAAAATTTAGTAACATGTTAAATCAAAGCTATTCTTTTCGCAATATACTACAACTTAAAGTAGATGTTACATCTCGATTGAAAATCTGGTAACACAAGTCAAGAGTCACGACGAATTTTGGACACCTAAAAATAGGGAGGTCTGTTTGACGAGGTAGTGACACTCAAGTTCAAACGAACCGTCCCAGTTGGAGTGGAAAAACTGGAAACTTTTCCGCTCTAACACTCGTGAACATTTCCTCGCTCGACTCTCTTTGAAGCTTTCCCAGTACTGTCATTAGAAGGTGGGTCAAAGGTGTAACACGGCACAATTGGTTACAAACAAATGTATTTCTGTTCAACAGAGTTCTTATTATTCAAACATGGCATATATATAATATTGCAACCTGGTTATCATTTTCGTGATCATTTTTTATTGTAGCTTTCCTGGATAAGTAGTTAGACTTTACACCTTTATTAGTCAAAACATTTTGTTTAAGCTCTAAATTACCCAAGAATAAAAGTATCAGTTAACAAAGGCGGCTAACAACCATTTCTACCTTCGTTTCTACTTGAAATTATTCTACAAATTTTATCCCCAACAATCATCGTAAGCCTCCAAGTGGACATATATATTTTTAATTTAGCGCTCTCGGCCCTGCATTATCTTCATTCATTCGTTACAAGCCAGTCTCTTGAAGACATCGATCTAGCGAGCTGGTAGTTCCACGGATATTTTCGACCACAGTCTCCCATACTTGACTACCTTAATGCGACATTGAAGTATTTTTCCATCGCAGCTTTAACCGACAAATTTTTTAGACAAAATTTATTTTGGTTCTGCCATAGATCGCCATAATTTGGAGTATCCTTCGGTTAAATCTTATTTATCAACGAAATGTTTTTTCGTTTTTTGTTTTGTTTGTGACCACTTATATTACATAACATTATCTTTTTCTTCTTGCTATGTCTCTCCAATTAATGAAGGTTGGCGATCAGCCTAGAACAGCCCTCTCTATTTTTTGTCGTCGAAACAGCTCAACTGCGTTAGCTATCCCATCTCTGATGTTCTTCATCAAGGACTTCTTTCTTCGCACAACTTTATTCTTTCTACCGACTTTGACCATCATGTCATCATGGGTCATAATCGTGTCTAGAATGACCCAGGTAGAAAACTTAATGTTAACCTAACTATATACTAACTTATTATATATATATTAGATGAATTGTCAAGACGATATTAAAAGAACTATTAAACTTAAACAACAAGTTTAGATAATTAAATAACAAGCTAATTATTAGACACTTACTTACACAACCTGACCTTCACATAAAAAATATGAGAAATATCTTAATTTTGCAATAGCAAATCAATACATTAATAAAGTAGCAATTGAGACAATTCATAAACCGAACGAAAAGCAATAAGAAATGCGAACGGAGTGCAAACGCGTTTAGTGCAAATAAGTCAATAAGAGTAGGACCTGAAAGGGCTCTTACAGGTGTTCGTTCATCGATTTTATTTTGTGAACCACTCACTCCAAAGGGCTGTGAATGTATCGATAGATTCGTTATCGACAAAGTAAATTCTCATAAACTTGAGTTACTCAATAAACCAATACTTTATAACCAATCAATACTAATAATAAATCTGTAAGGGTCGGTCATGGAGTAAGTTACTTTGTTTTCAGAGATATCGTGTTTATAGGCTCTATACATGATACTGAAACTAAATTGACGATTTTTAGATTTTTTTCTGTATGTATGTTCCTCCATAACTCTGAAACGAATTAACTGATTTTCATGAAACTTGCTAGATAAACATTTGGACGTACGGGACACAGGATAGGCTACTTAATATTTTTCAACGCGGACGAAGTCGTGGGCACCAGCTAGTACCAAATAGATCTATTCTTATATGTTTAATTAATTATTTAAACCTACTATTTACTTGTATATGTATGTACACTCAATTTAGTTTACTACGAAATAATTTTCTAATTTTAAATAATAATACGCTATTAGTGTATAGAATTATTAGAAAAACTTCGCTGCCATCTACAAATTGAAAGAACTTTAAAAACTATTTACTTAAACTTGACTTGAACCAATTAACATAATTTTATAAATAGTGAAGAAAGTAGGTTTTCTAAAAATATTTTTAATACTAATTGGTCAATAGGTCGAGATGGTAAAGTATTTAATCGTATAAGCATGTTTGCTTATACGGAAACTAGAGCTGCTATTTTTCTTTAAAGGTTTATAATTTTCAATGCATTTAGCCTTTTTTATTTCTAATTTAAAAATAGGCCATGGACGCAAAGTTAGCGTTGACGCAATTATAGACTCACCCTATACTTAAATAATAGATCTTGTAATCCCAACTAAATTTCAAATGCGAAAGGGAATTTGTTTGTTTGCTACGCTTTCACGCCTTAACTATTCGATAATGACATTTTTCATACATGAAAAGAATGTTTGGTAATTTTTTTTTTCATCCTGAAAAAAGTACTGCTTCCGAGGGATCATCTGGTTACAATTAAAATTAAACTCCGACCAAAAATTTATCTATAAGTAATAATATTATAAAGAAAGTAGATTTGTATTTCTGTAATGAACAAACTCAAAAACTACTGGTCCAATTTTGAAAATTCTTGCACCTATAGAAAGCTACATTATCAACGAGTAACGTGGGCTATATTTTACAAAGTTACGCGGGCGAAGTCGCGTGCAACAGCTAGTAAGCAATAAAGATCAAATAAAATGCTTTAACACTTAAGACAAAGGGACGCGGACGAAATTGCGGACAAAAGCTAGTGTTTAAAAATAAAGTCCAGAGCCACACCCACCCTTATACACTTCTTTGCCCTACATCCTATCCTATCTGAAATTAACCAATGTAGGCTTTTACTATGGAAACCGCACAGCGGTCTTGTGGCGAAACACAATTTACTCGGGCCAAACCGGAAATTGAAACGGTGACTTGGCTAAGCCCTTCCTCACTTGAGCTATTGGCATATCAAAGTTGTTATTAACTTTTGTTATAGGCCATATTATCCTTTGAAATAATTATTTCTATGAAGAAATTCAAAATAAATCATGAACACTCAGAACTATGTCTTTGCAGGTTATCCCTTAGTAGGTATTAAATCAATTTAATATTATCATTAAACTACCGAACCGCTCCCGGCTTCGTACGGGTGCATAGTATATACTAACTGTTGCACACGACTTCGCCCGCGTAACTTTATAAAATAAATATACACGTATGTTACTTACTCGCTAATAATGTAGCTTTCTAGGTGAACGGAAAGAATTTTTCAAAAAACTTTTTTCAAAAAAAATTTCAAAAACAAATTTTTGAGTTTATTCATTACAAACATACAAAAATACAAATCTTCACTTTATAATAATATTATTTTCATAAATATACACGTATGTTACTTACTCGCTAATAATGTAGCTTTCTAGGTGAACGGAAAAAAAATTTCAAAAAACTTTTTTCAAAAAAATTTTCATAAAACAAATGTTTGAGTTCATTCATTACAAACATACAAAAATACAAATCTTCTCTTTATAATATTATTTTCATATTATAGATATAAATCTTCCGCGTTTAACGCTCTTTCCTTTAGTGAAAATCGCATTAAAATCGTAAACAGTCGGCCATCACTACCACTCGAGTTCGTAGCGCGGAGGTAAGGTAAGACGCTCAGTCAGCCTCCCCAAGTCGATAGAGTCGAGACCGAAGATTAAAACGGATCCTATTATTGTGGAGATTGCAACATGATGGAATGTCGAATTGCATATTTTTTGGGGTACCGCGGCTCGTATATTTGTCTAACAAATATTTACAACATTAAGCATCTATTAGGTATTATTAATAAGATTCATTATTGAATTATAATTAAATAATTAATTGGATAAAATAAATTCCAAAAAAAATAGATTACCCCTTAAGTTATTATAGCAACTATGGCACATTGAAGGCTTTCTTGTAAAGCAAATGGGAATATGAATCTGTTATATAATATTATACTTGTAGTACTTTTTTATTCTAGGAAATGCGTTACGCATACACACACCGTCCGGGGGAACGGTGCGGTTATGTGGGACTCCTTCTCCCCCTAATGAGGGAGTTATATGAGCTAAAACCTAGCGGTGGTCTTCCTCAGCAGTCAAGGAGGCCGCTATGCCCCCATTTTACGGGAGAGCACCTCCCAGGGATGCTAGTCGCATCCCTTCGATTGACTTGTCCCGTGCCGCATGATTTGACGGCGCATTTCTCTATGATGCATTTACACAAACTTTTACACAAGCACTTTGCTTCTACATATATATATCTAATATATGTATAAAATTCTCGTGTCGCGGTGTTTGTTTTGCCAAACTCCTCCGAAACGGCTGGACCGATTTTGATGAAATTTTGTGTGCTTATCGGGTAGGTCTGAGAATCGGCCAACATCTATTTTCCATACCCCTAAATGTTAAGTGTGGTCCAAATATTTTTTTTTGGCAAAACAACGTTTGTCGGGTCAGCTAGTGTGTTATAAAATAAAATTTCCGTTTCTGTGTGTTTCTCCGCTAACTTCTTCTAAATCATCCGACGAGTTTTGATACAGTTTTCACGAATGGGAAGAGGGATAAACTATGAAGGTTTATGAGTGAAAGAGTAACAAACATACATCCTCACAAAGTTTTGCATTTATATTATTACGAATAAAGTAGAAGTTACAGAACCAAATACGATTCGCTAGAAAACCAAGCCTCGGGCAAAGTTTTTGTCTTATCTACCTCGGACCCGCGAAACCGAGATTTGTTTGTGAGATCTCATTCGGCCTAAATTGATTTTCTTACATCATTTCTTAGAAATTGAATTCCTCGCTAAGTAATAGGTTATACCGACTTATTTGGTCGGAGTTGAAAAATGTGAAACTATTTTCTAATATTAAGATAATTCCAATAACTTGACTATAACTATAAGCGTGGCTATTGCAAGACCGTAGCTAAATATGACAACTGAACGAGAAAATCTATTAAACTGCTAAACAATATACTTATAATGTAATATTAATCAATTATAGCATGCAATGCAAGCAATAAAATCAACGGCTATACAAGTATAGTCTCCATACGCTATACGCTATAGGTATACGAACTCAGTGCGGTGGAGAAGGATCGCATAGTATGAGAGTAGAGTCGTATAGTTACAAGTTTCGCCAAAGTTTGGCCAACGGATTGGTAAGTTGAAGTGGCAATAGGCAAGACACGTGGGAGCTGACTGCCGCTGGTGCCAGAAGGTCGTATGTACATACCTACATATTTATTTTCTAACAATACGTACCTCTGTTGTCACTCAGAGTATTTCCATATAACAAAGAAGTTTAAGTTTTTTTATATTGGTAGAATAGAATCTGTATTTTTATTCATATAAATATTTTCGATTAGTTAATCGTTTTTTAATAGTAATTCATTTTTTATTGATATCCAGTTATCCATCCATATTAAAAGTACGAATTTGCTAGTACTAGGCATGCCTTTTAAGTTCTGTCGTTTCCATATTTCCCGGCAATTTTGAATTTGGAACTGTTCTATATTCGAATGTGTTTAAATTTTGAATCTCAAAACAGTTGAAAGTATTAGGATTAATGCTATTGTTTAGTCACAGCGTCGATTGGAATCTGTCAGGTTACGTACGAAAATGAATCTTTCTAAGGAAAATGTTCAACTTCGAAAATCTAACTCAAAGCGACGCATCATCCTGCACCACGACAACGCAAGCTCACACAGCGCTCGTCAAACGATTGAGTATTTGAAGCAGGAAAAAGTAGAAATTCTTGACCATCCTCCATACAGTCCTGACCTAAGCCCTAACGATTTCTTTACATTTCCTAAAATTAAGAAAAGTCTTCGTGGTCAAAGGTTCCAGTCCGGTGAAGAAGCAGTCGACGCTTTCAAGTTAGCCATTTTGAACACTCCCACTTTAGAGTGGAATAAATGTTATAATAACAGGTTTGAGCGAATGGAAAAGTGTATTAAGCTACGTGGTGAATACTTTGAAAAACAATAAAAAGTACTATAAGGTTCTAGTTGTGTTTTTTTCTTCAAACGACAAAACTTAAAAGGCATGCCTCGTATGGGCGCGTATATGCATATTTGTAACTGTTTCGTGCAAAAATAAATGAACACATTTTGATGAAACTTTGCAATATTAATGTAGATCATACATCAGAAAACACATAGGCTATAATCACTAGATCCAACATGGATCTGGTGATTGAGATACGAGGTCAAGGTCGCAATAAAAGCTAGTCATATAACAGATGGCTACTTTCCAAGCTCGTCTAGAGCCTCGTACATACAAGATTAGCTGTAAAAATTATAAACTAACATCCGACTTTCTGTTGATCCCAAACAAGAAGAGTTAGATATTCTGCAGACTACTTGATCCTGCAGCATCAGGTCAAGGTTGCCACGTCATGGAAATATCACCAAAGTAACAGTAGACCAAATTCCAAATCGATCGAACCTGTGAAAGTTAGGGAAATCCCTTCATCAACTAGGAAATGGGCTCATAGTCTTCAAATACTCGAACATATCTTCAGAAATTATAGCTAAGAATCATCCCGATGTAATGACGTCAGCTTTCAAACAAAATTATCACACCCCGTTTTGCGTCGGGCATTAAAAAGGAAATTGTGGGCAAAAAAAAAAACAAGATGCATATTTTTAATTTAATTTATTTATTTTACAGTAAACTTCTATAACACCATACATTTTAAGCATTTTTCGTAACAGCATGCATTTTTACTCAACACTAAAAAGTACCGTTCATAGACAAAAAAGACGCAACGTTCAATACTTTTTCACTGACAGCAGTTTTTTTTTTTTTTTTAATTTAAGGCTTGGTTTCAAGTCGTTTAAGAAAATACGAGATTGTGACGTTTGGTGATATGATGGAGTATTTCACTTATATGAACACTTTTAACGCTATGACGTCATCAGTGACGTCAGTAGACGTATTAAGTACGCGCTTGTATGAGCAATTGGCATAAAATTGAGCGTATTATATAATTTTAACTACAGCCTATATTTGTTATATATATTTTTTTTTAATTAATACAGAAAAAATATTTCATAAATTACACATAAGTATATATATTGCGTCCCTTTCACTTAGAACGGCACTAAACAAGGAAAGTAAAGCGAGAAAAAAAAGTCTACAATTATCATCATACACTCACTTTCCTTTTAAAATTAAAAGTAAATTTTAAAACTAATTTTATTTCATCTATAACATATTGATAGTATATTTTTTTAATATATTATAATATATGTATGTATGTATATATTGCGTACACATAACGAAACGTACAAAGGAATGGTTGCCGAATATTATTTTATATGTTTTATATATTAGGAGGATATATTCACATGTTATATGTACATATTATATGAATATATGTTATGTATTTTTTTTATTTAGCAAACCACTTATAGGGAAAAGTACGTATCTTTAAATGTAGGGTTAATACATATTAGCTATATGTATAGATATACAATAAACATATATGTATTCACTCTATATTATATTTATTATACATTTTTTCGTTAAATAATAGTGTATAGGTTAAAAAATTAAAGAAAAAATATTCATACTTGTGACAAAATATACAGAAATTTTTAATTATATTTTATTATTCAATAATTATGTCGTATTGAGTCATCATAACCTCTTAATAGTTACAATTTTTTTTTTCTAATATATAATAAACTATCTTACAATGTATTGTACTGGAATATTAAGTTTATATAACGAGTGTATACGACACTTATTTATATGTATAGAATAAAGTATATCGAAAACAAAATTCTTATCGAAATTTAGTATACGGAAAGGTGATGATGGTATGTGGTTACAATTATATATATATAAAAAAAATACAATTTATTTTATTGAGAGAAAAACAATAGGGAGTTTAAAAAAACATCAACTACTTCATTAAATTTGTTAATGTTACCAAAAAAAAAATCAATTTTTTTTAAAGTTTTTTTTACATCCAAGATGACGACTGATATTTTTTTAAATAAAATCAGTTTTTTTTTAATTTAAAATATTAAAAAAAAAACTATTATTCGTCATCTAAATTCATCAAAATTTTTATATTCATAATACACGTTAAAAAAATTGTAGTTGAAAAAAATAACGCCACGTTTCGATTCAATATTTTGTTGAACACCACAGCTCAACAAATATTTGAGATTCTAACTTTAAGCATACAAATATTTAATTTAAAAAAAAAAACAAGGTCCTATTATCCAGTGAAAAACATCCACAATCCATGCAGAAGATTCCCTATAACAGATAAAAGAAATATTATTTTAATTTCATGTCTACATTTCAATAGAATCTACAATAGTAGCAGTGGCGTAGTGGCGTAGCAGTAATAAGTAGACAGCACTGGGGGCCTACTATCAACTTTTAAAAGACGATTCAGTTCAATTTAGGTTCCTAAACAAAATCGCTAACATTCGTACCATCACCTTAGTAAAACAGCGCCTCATTTGAATCCAAATCAAATCAAATCAAAATATTTATTTATCAATTAGGTTTCTCACGAAACTCTTATGATCGTCATTATAAATTTAAATTTACTAGGGTTTCGGAAAAAAAGCCAAGATGACGATCCTGAGAAGAAACCCCGAAAGAAACTCAGGATACTATTCTTTTTGTCATCTTTAAAATATAAAAATTACAATTAAGTACACTTAATACAAACATAAAGTTCATATACAATACTAAGCAAAACATAGTATGAGCTCCAGATCCAAGCTCTAAATCCAGGCTTCATTGTCACTTAAATAATCAGTGACCTTATAGTAGCCTTTCGAGAGGAGTTTGGCTTTAATGACACCTTTAAATTTATTTATAGATAAGGCTCTTATCATCTCAGGTAGTTTATTATAAAACCGTATACATTGACCCATAAAAGAATTACTTATCTTCTGGAGTCGCGTCTTATGTAAATCTAAATTATTTTTGAACCTAGTATTTATATTGTGTACATCACATCGCTAAAGAACCTAAAAGAACGAATGAAATCGTAAAAAAAAACCACATTTGTCTCTGAATCACAAATTCCAGGGTCGAAGCGGGAAAGAAAGTAAGGTGATGGTACGAATTTACCTTTAAAAGAGTGAATGATATTGGAATGCGATTTTGTTTAGGTGACCTAAATTGAATCGTAAAACGAAGAATGCAATTCAGTTTAGGTACTAAATTAAATCGTATTAAGAGTTGATAGTAGGCCCCCTGACCTGTAATACAACACTGGGACACTGCTGTCAAATTATTTTTATGCCTATTTGAAAAACGCCATTTTGGCGCTGCACGCTATGGAGCGAATGTCCATGGAACTAAAATTAGTCATGCAATAAAATTAAAATTGTCAATGGAACATTTACAGAATACACATTTCTTCATGTTCCGAAACAACGATTATATTTCAATATATTTACATAATAATTAATTTTGTGAGTTTATTGGTGTATTATTATACATAGGCGAACAGTACGCACAGCCGGTAGATGGCGCTAAACGCGCTAACAATACTCACATAGGGAACTGGCCACAGATTAACATCTCGTCTCGTAGAGTCCGGAGCGACCGATGTACCGGACCCATTTGATCACGTCGTGGTCCGAGTAATTCAGTTTCGGTTCAAACACTTTCAGGTAACGCACCTGTTCAACACAAACAATAGGCTAGTTTGAAAAAATTTGGAAATTAGTTTAAAACTATAGCTTAGCATCTATTTCACCCCAAATATATATTATTTTAAGAAAAATAGGTCTTTTACATTAGTATTTTTTGAGTTTTTTAGAAATGAACTTGAAATTGACCGCGAAAAAGGCCAAGGATGTCATGGCGTCTTGAATGACGTCACACCTCGCGAAACAGTCGTGTTTCTTTATGACAGTCAATTGTGTCAATGACAGCTACAACATGGCGTTTCGCGAGGTGTGACGTCACGCTTCCATGCGCTTCTCTGGTCGGTGTTTAATGTCACGTGATTAAACGCCTCATTTTGTCGATTTTATTTTTCAAAAATATTATTAATCTTTTATTATTTTAATAGAAAATTTGTTTTTTGTTTACTAATTATCATGGTAAATCATTAGAAACTCTAAGCCATCCGATTTATTCTTAGTGGAAACAAGCCTATTCTACATACATTTGCTCTACCAATTCACATAACAATACGCTGCTCAAATTCAAAAGTGCCACAAATCAAAATTACACTTTTTTACAGGAGAGCTAAACGAAAAAAAAATTAAATTATTTTTTGTCTATTATTTTTTTTCTTAATAGATATACATATATATGTATATCAAATATATGCATATTATACATCGTTAGAAGCGTATTTTTAAGTAGCATTAAATTATTTTAAGTACTTTTATAATTAACTGAATACTAGAGGAGATATAAGCATATAAGTTACTTTTAAATAAAATAAAATAAAATATCAAAATATGGAATAAAACAACCATAAAAGTATTTTTGCAACATACAATATAAAAGATTGTGATTGTATTTTTGCAATAAAAACATTTTTGGATTTTTTTGATTTGTGGTACTTTTGAATTTAAGCAATTCTTCAAACCACTTACAGAATAACCAAATTGAACTGAATATTTAGTTTTTTTTTTTTTTTTTAATTACCCTAACAAGATTAGTAGTGCACTTGCATATACCCCTTTGACGTTGTTTATGTTTGTAGGAGACGGTGGCCATTTAAATTTATCACAAATCATTTGTTTTAATTTAAGCTATTCTAACAGGTATAAAATTGTACAGATTATTCGAGTACTGATGTTTTAATAAGTACAGAGGGCCTAGTGCGAGTTTTACTCGATCAAACGCGACGAACACGTAAATGTCAATTTGTATGGGAATGAAGCAGCGCCACCTGGTGGCTCACGTGTAGGTCTGTTTCATTCCCATACAAATTGACATTTACGTGTTCGTCGCGTTTGATCGAGTAAAACTCGCACTAGGCCCTCTTATACTTATGCGGCATCTTAATATCGTATAATAAAATAAATAACAATACCTTGAATCCAGAAGGCGCGAATGGAACTTCGAATCCCATAGAAATCGGCGGTCGAGTCCATTTCTTCTTAGTATCAGTTTCGAGTAGTTCAATCTCGGCCGACAGTTGAGTTTCCTTCATCCCCGCCATCCGTTTTATCCTAAACACATTATTTTTTATGTTCATATCGACAGACAGACAGGCTGACGGTCCACTCGAGAGACATTATTTCATTACTTGATTAAGAACATTTTGCCAGGCGTTAGATTTTTATTTTTAGATAATCACAGAGAAGATTTGTATTGTTGTATGTTTGTATTGAATAAATTCAAAAACTACTGGATCGATTTTAAAAATTCTTTCACCTATAGAAAGCTACGTTATCAGCGAGTTAACATATTTATGACCATATTTTATAAAGTTACGCTGGCGAAGTCGCGTGCGACGGCTAGTTTATAATTTATTTACGAGCTAATTAAAAGTACATATTAAAGTTTAAAAAAAAAACTTACTTCCAAACGATGGCGTTTTCCGACGCCTTGTATTTCGCCTTTCCCTTCAAACAGATCAACTGAACTCCGCTCGTGTTCAACGGAGTCGGTATTTTAACTTCAATCTTCTGCCCTAGGAGGGAAGGCTTAAAGTTGCTCTTCAGGACCACCTTCACCTCCATCTTGGTGCGTCCAACCTCACGGACCAGAGGTATCACGCGGAACGGCAGCGAGATGTCCTTGGTGGTCCTGTACCGCATCAGCTCGAACTCCCCATCGGGCGGTATGAACGAGATGGAGTGCTCCGTCTCAAACTTGCTCAGCTTCACGCACTGGTGGAACTGGCAGTCGTCTATGACCACCACCGGCTTGCCAGATCTTGCCGGATCGCTGTCCGTGTTGCCAGATATACCCCCGTTCCCTTTACCCTTGGCCTCCATGACTATCTTGTCGTTGATGCCAAACTTGCACTCCGGCATGCCGGACAGGTATGACTTCATCACCACTTTGCCAGCAACGTGAGCCGACAATACTTGACCTGGAACATAACATAACATATAATTTTGTCCATTGTTGGAAATGGGCCTCCATAAATTTCCAATAGGACAGGTCTACCCTTGGCCCTTATCAGGTCGTCTGTACACTTTCTCACAACCTTTCGACCGTGGAAGAATTATTTTTAAAAATGTGTACATATATTTGTAAATAAATTGCTCGACTATCAAAATCAAAATTACACATATTTACAGAAGAGCTAATCTAAAAAAATTTTTTTTTTGTCTATTTTTTGTTTCTTATTAGATATATGTATATCAAATATATGGATATTATACATCGTTAGAAGCGTATTTTTAAGTAGCATTAAATTATTTTAAGTACTTTTATAATAAACTGAATACTAGAGGAGATATAAGCATATGTTACTTTTAAATAAAATTAAAAAATATATCAAAATATACTAAATGTGGAATAAAACAACCATAAGTCTTTTTGCAACATACAATATGAAGGATTGTGATAAAAACATTTTTGGTTTTTTTTTTTATTTGTGGTACTTTTGAATTTAAGCAGCAACTTGTACGATAGGTATTAGTGTGAAGTGAAGCCAAAGGATTTTTACCTTGTGGTGACATGAGCAAGTTGACATATTCGAGTACATCGAGGAACAGTTCGTTGCGTCTGTACTTGATGCCTTCGCGACGCCAACCGATTTGACCAGTCACCTGGAAACAATGTCGCCAAGTTATTGCCTTATAGCACTTAACCAGTAAATATACTACTTAACCAGCTTATAGTCAATAATGACAAGAATTTAACCCGCGCAAACGTCACAAATGTGGTCCCCCATTTTAGAAGTTAATTGTATCACTCTATCAAATATGAAATTAACTTCGTTTTTTTTTTTATACTTTGCTTCCAAACCTTCCCAACAGTATTGCTACGATCAATAATATCAATAACGGAAGCCGTTCATTCCGTTTTAATTGTAAAAGTTTCTATAAATTTTCACAATTAAAAGTTCAAAACCTATAAATAGACCTTTAAGTGAAAATATTTATACTTTTAAAAGTAATTTAGAATACTAAAATAGAAAAATTTTAAAATGAATAATATTAAAAAACTTTATTTTAATACTACTGATTCAAATCATTAAAAATATTATTTATGTATGAAAATTATGTTAAAAACACTAAAACCACTGATAAAATATTATACATATTTATAGAGAACTTGTCATGTATTTTTAGTCTCAGCCTTTCATTAACCAAATCATAGTTTTGCCCTATCAAAACAATTTGGTAGAAATGCTTATTTTTATACAGAATTTCTAAGCAGTTAAGATTGTTTTTAATTAAAGTAAAAATAACTACCTGAATTTAAAACTACACAATAATTTAAATTATAATTAAACTCTTCAAGCTAACAAAAAAATATCTACATTATTTAAAAAATTGTTCTTTGTATGACTTACCTGTGATGTGATTTGCGCCTGTTCCTCCTTGGATGCGGACTTGATACCCTGCTGGGTTATAAATGTCTTCAACACTCCCGTATCAGAGTTTTGAGGATAACCGAAATCCAAAATTTCTGGAACACAGTTCAAATTGTTACTATAAACGGTATTTCATTAGTAAACTTCCATTAACCGTTTAGCCAATTATTTTCGTGTCCATTTCGCCGGGGAAGGATATACAATACGACAAATTCCTCTACTTGTATAATGTTTATTTATAAATCTTAATAAAATAAAAATAATTCGTTATCCGCGACTTACTTAATCCGCCAATTATATAGTACATAATGATTACATATATGTAATTCAATATAAAGTAATGTAAATCCTATTTGAATGTTGAAAAAAGAAACAAACATCATTTTGGGACAATTTCATTACAAATAATAATTAATATAGATTTGAGGAAGGAATCCAAACATTTGAGGGTAATTTTAAAAAAAAATTCCAATGCCTATCTATAACTTTTAACACTTTTGTCTATTTCGGAATCTCCTCCCGGTACAATAAAAAATATGGCAGAAATAGTAATAACTTTCAATTAGGTATAACAAAGGTCCAAATTAGACTTTTTAACACTATATTTTAATATCTAATAGCAGATATTAAAGTATATTGGTAATATAAAAACTTAAAAAGCTAAAACTCACCATCAAGCAACTCGTAAATAAGAACAAAGTTATTCTTAATATTCTCCTCTGAGATCTTGCCAAAGTAAGACTGCATAACATCAATAATCTTCAATAAGAACTCAAACACCATTGCAGCGTTCACATTCTGCTTGGTTACGGCTGCCAGCCAGATGTTTGCTCGCTGATCATAAAAAAATAATCCACAATTCACAAATTCTATTTGATAACTGATAAACATCATAAATAAATAATTAGAAATTTGGTATATGTTATATTTTAACAGAATAAGGACCTGTACACATTTTTTTTTTAGATTATGCAATTTTTGGATCCTGTACAATTTGATGTATGTGCCCCATTATTTTTTGAGGTATAGTCAATAATAAAAAGTTAAGCAGGCATTAATACAAATAAATACAGAAAATTGTCATAGTAACTTCAAATTAATAAAAACTAATAATATTAATATTAATAAAAACCATGACATTTTAGACATAATGAAAGCAGGCATTTTGACATTAAATCTTTATGGACGGAAAGCAAACTAAGGTATAATATTAGACCTGCTCAAGTTGACCTTTGAAGACAGCATTCTGACAAATAGGCTATTGGTTGAGTAGTTAAGATGAGTCAAACCCAGAGCCTTAGCACTCTGACTCAGGGTCTCGAGTGGAACCCTGACCCCCAATGCTCTTTGGAAGTGATTGATCAATTCAAAAAGCAAGTAAACTTTTTCAAGTTGACTCTAATTGGAGTGTGCAGAGTTTCACCCCGTCCATGCTATGGTGCTTACTTGTGGTAGCGATTTATTTATACACCAGATAATGCGAGAATAAACAATACATACCTTAATATGGAAGAAGGAAGTCCTCGCGATATTGGTGACAGGCGATCGTACTTGCTGTCGCGCGTGGATGACATTCACCCTGAACGCATCGACGGCATTGCGCCCAATATCATCCCTGTACACCCTCGAAATGAGGACTTCTCCCTTATGGTTATACACAAATAAACCCCCAATCATGACGCCTCCAAGTGGTACCTACAATTTTTATTTTATTTTATTACAAGGGTGTACAATGGGTCCACGGACTAAGAAAAAATATTACGAATAGATTCAATCCTAAAATAATTAATCTTATTTTATACATAAATCAATAACGACAGGATATGACCAATTAAGTTGATAGCGAATATGATTTTTCTGATAGAGAATTGACAATGGCTAGACTCACCTGCTACTCTATAAGCACAAACATCAGACCTGTAAGTTACTTTGATGATAAGGAAACCACGATTCTAACAATAATTAGCTCATTTTAAAAGAATATCTAGTAGTAAAATATCTAACACCCGCCCCCTAAATCTAAAAACTGAAACGTCAATACAGCTGCAGTCAAAATCACTCACTCAGTCAGGAAATGGAATAGATAGAATACGAACAATAGACAAAACAGTATTCCAAGCAAAATTTATCAGAATATCAGGTGTTCTGTGGCCAAAATCCGTTAATGATGTCATAATTAGTATTAAATCATTATAACTGCCAAAGCATTCAAAGCAATCCAAAGTTTATATAATTACATGATTAAAAGTTTATATGATTTATAGTCCTTCAAGAGTTTTCAACTACAAATGATGTTAATATTAAATTATTGTTTAATATTTTAATTGTTTATGAAGGTCAATATCTTGACATTACATAGTATTTTTTTTTACATTAAGGTCTGTGGAACACTATTTATATTGTAGACAAGAACGTGAAAGTAAAAAAAAGGTAAAACTTATCTATGGTTTATGAATTGGGTCGATTATGTCATGGCGGGTTAGATGTTTTCGGCACTTAATTTTATTGAATTTGTTTTGAATTACGTCGTCAATGATCTCGTTGCAACAAATATTTTTTAAAATTAAGGGTATATTATTATTAGTAAATTATTATTAAACATTTCAAATGCTGAAACAATTGCAAATGGGCCTTCGCGCGTTCATGGTCCTCGCGTCTAAAGTATGGAGTTGTTTTTGTTATATGTTTAAGAAGCAATATCGAGCGGTAAATATAAACGTTGAGCTTCTAAACGTGAGATGCTGTGTGCTGTTTAAATGTATTCAACCAAGGCTTATTGTGTCTCACGTGCTCTTCTATTTCAGTTGGCTCAATACCAGTCTGTCAAGTATGAAATATATCCACTTTCCCCCGTATCTCGACACAGGCTGAGTGAGTATTGTTATCTGTTTTTTTTTTTTATCATCAGCGCTCTCACCAGTGCTCTGTAGTTGTATTTAAAATCGCAATAAAGAAACTAACCATTGGTTATGATTTCCTATTAGAACAATATGAGATTAATTTCGTAAATTTGATTTGATAGAAACTACCCTAGAATACCGTTAGGAATCTATATTTTTTAGTAAAATCATTAATCATGTATGTTGTTTCACTGAAGAATTTTCAAGACCTTGTAAAATCGTTACTGATTTATTTGTGGGTATCCTTGGTTACTACTACCCATATATCTGGTTCTATTTTAAATTGTAAATATAAGTAACTACCTAGGTTAAGGACATTCTAGTCTAAATGAGAAAAGAAAGTTTAGTCATCTAATATCTAATAAATTTCCGATCTTTCAATTCTAATTTATTTATTTTCTTATTCATTATTTTATTTTCATAATATAATATAGTACAGTGGTAGTTTTGGAAAAGTGCCACATATATATTTTTAAAATAATAATAAAATTTTGAAGCTCATGGGTTTTCCTCTATGATCGAGTAGATACTAAGTCCAACTGATTAAAATAATGAAATGTGCTAATATTGTCTGAGTTTAGAAAGAAAGCAATAGATTGGCACAATTTTTTTTTTTTGGAATTCGATAATGCTTCTAAAGATAAACCTATTTTATGTTTTCAGTGTTAAATCCATTTTATTTTTCATATTTCAGGTCTAGTCAAAAGAAAAATGTTGGTTCTTGACCTAGATGAAACATTAATACATTCTCAACATGATGCAATGTTGAGACCGACAGTCAAACAGGGTACACCCCCTGATTTTGTACTAAAAGTCACCATAGACAAACATCCAGTACGCTTTTTCGTTCATAAGAGGCCACATGTGGATTACTTTTTGGATATAGTAAGTGATTATTAAAATTATTATTAAAATAATGTTCATTAGAAATGGTACTTGATTAGTTTTAAGATTTAAGATTTTAAGAGAGAAAGCTATAATACTGGCCAATAAATAATATTATAATAAAAATATACTTTATCAAATTGTTATCATTTTATCTAAAAATATTTGCTTGCATTTCATTGAAAAACAATGATAACATTCATCACATATTATTAAATGTGTAAACTTTGTTTGGAGATGGTCATGTCATGAATAATGAGTGCTTTTGATAAAGAACTCAAATTCAATATCAAAAATTATAATTGTTTCTAATCAATTACTCATCTGTGAGTCCAACCTGTTTTCTGTATTCATGTACCAAGTCAATGCTTAAATCTTGATACTACTATATGAAATCTGTATCTTATATAAAAATAATAGGTGATATTTCCTTCTAATGTCACCTAAAAATATAATAAAAAATAAATACTAATAAAGTACCTATATAAGCAATTTGTCACATTATAAATGAGTAATTTAATTTAAAATGCAATATAGTATATATGTATTGCATTTTAAATTCAAACCATTTCAAACCAGCAACGATTTAGAGGTTTGGCTATCATAAGCAATTTAGGTATTAGCACCTTTCTTCACTAAAATATCAATTTTTTACCACTTATAAACTCTTATTATTATATAAATAAATTATGAGTCTTAATAAACCTATAAATTTCCTTATGACAATCAATCAAGCTTTTAAAAAACATAAGTAGTAAAGAAAATTATAGAAAGATCAAACAAATAATTATGAACTTAATCTATCCAGACATATAGCTAGTTGAGTATCATATATATGTAATATTGTGTTTTACAAATGATTCTTTATTAGATGAAAATACTTGTCAGGTTCTTTTATATCTGATTAGTTTTAATGAAGATCTTTGTAATATTATGTAGATGGTGTTAAGGCGTAATCAGTCTATGAAATCTCCATATAAAATCAATATTTACTCTTTAGACCTTGGTAGAAAACTAACTTTGTAAAGTATACAGAAGAAGGGGCATGGTTTATAATAACTAAATGACTCCTTTTTTACGTTGGCTTGGCTACGTTTTTAAAATTATGTTTTAAATAAAGAAATATTATAATCAAAATTTTAAAAGAAGTTAAGATTAACTAATTCCGAACAAAAAAAAACCATAGGTTTTTTCTAAATCATTATTTAGAGGCTTTTCCCTGAAGAACACGCCTCATTGGGCAAGCTCATAAAATATATTACATTACTATTTTACTAAAATATAATTTATCACTAACTCTAGAATAGTAAATATTGTCACATGGCAACATTGATGATATTGATAATAACAATAGTTAATTAGTAATGTTCTCCAGTAATGAAGAGAAACCACCTCAGGTCCATATTTGTAGAAAGATATACATTTTTAATTATCAGGCAGAAGTGTAATTGATACCATTATGATATGTGGTGACAAGTTGTTGGCTGCTGTCACTGGACAGTGATCATATTGATGATATTGATGAGTGATGGGTACTTTGCAGGTATCGCAGTGGTATGAGCTAGTGGTGTTTACAGCGTCTATGGAGATATATGGCGCAGCGGTGGCCGACAAGCTAGACAACGGCCGAGGCATACTGCGGCGGCGGTTTTACAGGTCAATATCAAACTTATTACAGTCGTAATAAAGCTCATTTTCAATCGAGACAACCGTTGTAATAGTTTTGTATCAAGTAACTGTGTAGCTTAGCTACACTACTAAGCTCTCGTCCCCTTGAAACTTTACTTCCATTTTCCAAACAACCCCTATAATATTGAATTATTGAAGTATGAATTAGTATTGAGAGTTGGCATAATAAATTTCCAGACAACACTGTACCGCCGAGCACGGGTCTTATACTAAGAATCTGTCGTCAATATGTGACGACTTAAACAGGGTGTTCATATTGGACAATTCGCCGGGAGCTTACCGGGATTTTCCAGGTATTTATTCTTAAAAATATGTCGACCATAATAAAATGCCTTATGGCCTTTTAAAAAAACTTATCTACTTTCTAGTGATATTTCTGAACGATAATTCCAGTTTCATTTTGAATTCCATTATCGAATTTTTTCTTTCTTTTTTATTGATTTGTAGCGTGGAAACGTTTCTAGGTATTTGTATTTTTGATTTCATTGACATTTGTTGATTCATTCGTTCAACTAATTTAACTAATATCTAAGTTAAATTTTCTATGATAAACAAAAACACTACAGTTCATCTGTTTAATTATTTTGTATGCAGTTTTACTTACATTGCCCACTTAAGGCTTTATGAATACAGACTGGGCTTGGGCAGTTTGTAAAGAGAATTTGGTTGAACCACTTTGACCGTGGTTTTGTATACAAAGCAACACCGGAAGGTTTAGATAGGAATGTTGTATGAAAAGTGTAGTTGATGTTGAGGAACGAAACGATAGCGCGTTATAACGTGTAATGTTGGGTGCAGATAACGCGATACCGATAAAGTCGTGGTTCTCGGACCCGCTGGACGTGGCGCTGCTGAACCTGCTTCCGGTGCTGGACGCCCTCAGGTTCACCCACGACGTCCGCTCCGTGCTCTCCAGGAACCTCCACCTGCACCGCACCTGGTAGACTCGCCCCTTAATACCCTTACTACCACGACCCCACCAAACCCCTCTTCGCTTTTGTTCTCTCTCAATTGATCAGACCCTCAATCTACTACAACTATGGATTTCGCGTCACAAATGCCAAAACGGCACATGAAAAGTGCGCCTAAATCGGAATCATGGCGGAGTCAATGGTAAAAGGTAGTAACGACCAAGTTCTACTATTCATTTTGAACTCCCAACGTGTTGACGTAAACTCACATTTTCTTTGAATGACAGATGACAAGAGTTCATGCTCTACGCATATGTAACTTTTAAATGTTCCACAGAGTACGTAGTGTTTTGTATGGCGTGCGAAATCCATAGATTTAGTACATTGATGATTAGGATTCTATAAATGAGTACATTACATACATTGGTTGTTAATACACGTTAAACAAAAATCTCCTCTGTAACTCGACGTAATGTTTCTCTCTATTGGAAATTTAGTATTAACATGTGATACGTTTTTGATGGAAGTTTACAAATTTTTTACACAAAACAAAAGTGAGGCGGGGAAGCTCAAACGAACAACCAAACAAATTCCTATGTTTTTAGTGTATTGAGATTTTTCATGTACAGTTGCGTTAATTAAATTAAAAAAATTGCATTTCATTTTATTTTTAGGCATTTTTAATCTTTTTTTTTTTTATATATAAAACAAAGTACCAAAGCAACAGTTCATTTCATTCGCCCATGATTAGATCAATTTTATCCATTCAATAACGAACCTTAAATCGACCGTGTTATGGTTGAAAATTGTCACTAACGCAACTGTACTACTTAACAATTAATCAGTTGAAGTGGTTTGCATTATATTACAATTAATATACTCGTCATTTAGTGCAAAAGATCTCATAGCAAACTTCTTACAAGGCATTATCGATGTTACCCCTTTTTACCACAAAATCTTATTTATTTTAGTAGTAGTCACATTAAGACACGCCAGGCAATGGTCACACATTTGAATACAGTTTTTCTCGTAAAGAATATCACTAATTGTGACAAAAGTCTAGTCTAGATATATGTGTCTTAAATTAACTCTCGGCGTTATGTTGTATATAACATTTTCCTCTGTATTTACTTTGCCGATTTTACGACAGATGATGTTTTTAAATATCAACCTTTCAGCAATTTATCGACTTTATAACAGACTATTTGCCGTAATACCGACTTTATAGCGGATTATTTGCAGTAATACCGACTTTATAGCGGATTATTTGCAGTAATACCGACTTTATAGCGGATTATTTGCAGTAATACCGACTTTATAGCGGATTATTTTCAGTAATACCGAATTTATAGCGGATTATTTGCAGTAATACCGACTTTATAGCGGATTATTTGCAGTAATACCGACTTCATAGCGGATTATTTTCAGTAATACCGACTTTATAGCGGATTATTTGCAGTAATACCGACTTTATAGCGGATTATTTTCAGTAATACCGACTTTATAGCGGATTTTATAGTTATCTTGTGTAATATCGTTTTGCAGCCGCTCTGTTTCATTGTTATCATTACATTTTTTTATATGTGGAGGTTGACAGACAGACAACAGAAGGTCCACTCGATGGCATTCCTTACTCAATTACTGAGCACACACACTGTTATGTCACGGTGGTCTTCTATAAGGAGGTGGTTACTGTCGCCAGACGGGCTGCCCTGCTGTTAAAATTAATGGCAAATCTTTCATCCTTTTTTTTATAAATAATAAAATACATATATCATGTGTATGAATAAATCAATATGGAATAAATTGTATAATAATATAAGTAAATATATGTAATTATTAAAAAAATGTACTTTTTGTGGTAAAAAAAGGTATGAAAAACTAATGGAAAATGTAGGTATTAATGTTATATGTGTGTTTTAATTACTCATTTTAAAGAATATTCAAGTCGCAAACATTGATTCGATTTACGGTTGACGGTCCACTTGATGATAGATATGGCTACCGTCGCCTGTTATCACAAAAAAGCCACAGGTGCACGTACGTTGCTGACCATGATAAAATTAAGAGTTTTTTTCTTCCTTGGATAGGAACACCCATTGATTTTTGATTTTCTAACTCCCAGTTTGAAATCTGTTGAAAAAAAACAATTGTTGTGTGCCCCCCAAATTAGCAATCATCTTGGTTTTTTTTTATAAAAATATCTAACTTCGAAAGTTTTTTGTTATTATAATATTAGCACCCTCTACTTCGGTTACATTAATTAAGTAAACCACTTTATAATTGAGTCCCAATACTTTTATTGTCCGAACGATACATCAGAACTACAATTCCATCTATAAGGACACACATCGACCTCTCTTTGCGAACACTTTCATGAAACTGACTGATGCCCTTTCAATATCATACCACCGAATGAATCTGAATGAATGAACGACTATTATCAATCAACTTCAGTATAAATAGCAGACGCTAACAATATATTTACTAGTTGAACCCTTGCACGCTTCGCTGTGGCTCAGTCTTATTTTAACTCGGCTGCCATTACAACGGCTAACTTCCACTTTAAGAGCAGGCTCCACGAAAAAAATTCCTACGCTCGCTCCGCCCACGTCCCGCCACCCGAGAGTTACAAGTTGCTCGGCGGCTCTCTAGGATTTTTTTTAATATATCGCAAGATACAGCTTACGTAAGGTTGAATATTGCGTACATTATTTGAAGCATGATTTGGTATGCACTAGCTCGGAACTAAACAACGTAAGTCTCAAAATTGTTTTCGTTAATTATAGGAGTAAAAATAAACCTAAGTTTATTTTATTTTGACAATCACTGGTAAACAATGTTTCCTTGCTACGAGAAGTTTTTTGGCGATATAACTCAAGCCGTTTAGTAGAAAAATGTAATATTCTCCGGAAAAGGCGTCGATTTCGATAAAAAAATGTATCGAATGAAAATCACCTAATTATGTTTCTGACTTGATAATCTACAGATAAAGGTCTCAAAATATATATATGTAAATTCCACATTGATCAGATATGTGGTTGACTCAGCACATTTATTTAAAGTTCCCTTAGTTTCATAGAGCCTGGCCTTAAATGCGACAACGGTTCTCGTTGGCGAGTTAGTTCTCCTCGCTTTCGACAGATGGCAGATTATATTATTACGCGAAAAATAGATATGATCAATCCTTGAAGCAGATTGCATATTTTGTAGAAAATTTCAAGTCAATCCGTCGGGTAGTTTTCGAGTAACACACAAACCAACACAACATATTTATATATGTATGTAGATTTCGTTGTCAACGAACCATGTTCAAATTGTGAGCTTTTTTGCGCTTTGAAAACAAAGAGATTACTATAATAATGTTAAATGTTATAATTGTATAATTTTTTTTTTATACTTATGCAATTTTAAATGCGGGTACATCTACTTTTTTTTTCTTAAATTAAGCAAATCACTCCAACATGAGCAAAAATTCTCAAATGTTGCAGATGAAGCGAAATTTGTCAAAAAAGTTTAATTATTTTTTTTTTGTATTATTTTAATTAAGGCCTAATCACCTATTTAAAAAATCGTTTTGAATTTAGCGACATCTGCAATCATTACAATTGACAATAGTTTAGTATATACTTAATAAATGAATTATATATATATATATGTGTGTGTGTATATGTAATGTACAAAGTACACAATTTAATTTATATACTAAAGAATGTTTTAAAAATTTAATATTTTTTTATATATTTCGTTAAAATGTTTTTGATTGGAACGTACAAAATTTCTATTCTAACTTTTTAAAACAGTCCGTAGTATATATAATTATATATATATTTTCAAAATAGATTATTTATGTTATGATTTGGAAATTAAAAGGCTTATTTTAGCCCAGTTAATATTAATAGTAATTTAAAAAAAAAAAAAATAAGTTAATATTAAAATTGTGTAAATTTAAATTCGATGTAAGATTTCTGTTTCTTACATTTAAACCAAATAGTAAATATGATACATAGTATACTTGTATGTTTGTTTATAATAATTGTGTATAATTATATGTATGTAAAAGAATTAGACGTTTACTTCGAAAATATACAAGTGGGGTACATTTGAAAAAAAATGTTTTCAGTTAAAAAATGAAAAAGCGTTCACTAACCAAAGTTCAACTTAAGGTGCGGTTGTCTCAGTTTATGTTAAACTCGACGGACAGGCTGAGGCGCTGTCCTAATTGGCGGCGATCTCACGAGCAAACGATGCGTTTCCGTCGCGCGATGGAAATGATCGCACGATGGTCCAACACGCTGTCCTAATTGGCCACGATCGTACGAGCCCATCGTACGATGACGTCATCGCAACGGCGCGACGCCATTTTAACAATGGCCGTTTACAGTGACCAGGGGGCCTACTATCAACTTTTAAAAGACGATTCAGTTCAATTTAGGTTCCTAAACAAAATCGCTAACATTCGTACCATCACCTTAGTAAAACAGCGCCTCATTTGAATCGCTAAAGAACCTAAAAGAACGAATGAAATCGTAAAAAAAAACCACATTTGTCTCTGAATCACAAATTCCAGGGTCGAAGGAAAGAAAGTAAGGTGATGGTACGAATTTACCTTTAAAAGAGTGAATGACATTGGAATGCGATTTTGTTTAGGTGTCGACCTAAATTGAATCGTAAAACGAAGAATGCAATTCAGTTTAGATCCTAAATTAAATTGTATTAAGAGTTGATAGTAGGCCCCCAGAATGGTTCTGAAAGTGACCAGAATGGCGCTAGTGTAGCACATCTTCTATATACTACTAGCGCCATTTTAATTTACTCGTATTCTGGCACCACTTTTTAATACATAGTCGGTATTTGACATTGACATTTGACTTTAGACGATCGTTTTAGCATCTTCTGTGGTCGTACCATGACTTGCGAGCTTCAATTAGGATTCGAACAATTCGTTCGAAGAATTCGTACGACCGTCGCCAATTAGGACGCCTCTGATGGTCCTCATTGATGGTAGGGTGGCTACCGTCGCCTGGCGACCGTAGTAGGGTTAAGAAGGGATGGGGAAATAGGCTCTGGCATCCATTACTCACTCACCGAAACACAAAAGCACACGTGCTGTTGTTTCGTGTGAACAACGCGGTCGTGTGAACATAGCCTTAAGTTAATTTTACTAGTGAGAGGGACTTAAGTTAACTTTAACTTAATATGTGTATATTGTAATTTATTTTTATTATTTTTACGTCGATACTGATTTAACTACTTAACCGATGATCAATAACATTATGCGTTGTCAGAGAGATACATATAAATGTACAAAACGCGGGCGAAGTCGCGTGCAAAAGCTAGTAAACGATTATTATTTTTAAATATTTCTTCGAGCCCATCGCACCTTATGTTTAAAAAAAGTCTTATTAAGAAACGTCTCTTATTTTGTAGTGATCATGTTTTGAAATTTTCCTGTTAATATTGTTATTCATTTTGACTGTAGATAATTATTTTCTATTTTTTTTTTTATAATAAGTCCCTCAACTGATTTGACATAACTGAGCTATGTTATTAGTAGATATATGCGTTTAGAAATTAATGAATTAAACGTCTAGTTGTTAAGGGGTTGGACAGACATACGACTGAACGTTGCAGTGTCTGAAATGCACCTTAATGTTAGGTTCCTAAATTGTTTTCTACGAGTTTTGTACAAAAATTTAACCTTCCATTCTGTTTTAAATTATTATTATTATTATTTTTCACACAATATTCGTGAGAGATAGTTTTTAACGCGAAATCAAGATAATTTTTCCATTTGTAAATATATTAATTAATATATCATATCAGCGTAGTTCTCAAGTTTTTTAATACTAAACAGGGATTTGGTTTAAGTGAGATTTTTCAATGTGTGACTAAAAAATGTACTTAGTTACAAAATAAATACGATTTCAAATATCCTGGTCAACTGATTTTATGAACCAACGATGGACTTTATATGTTTAATAGTAGTAGTAATAGGATTTTGAAAATTCAGTTAATGAACATCACCATCGCTATGTTAGAATTATCCTAAAGCTATTTCCCATGGAGATGTGGGGTAAAAAGTAAACCCCACTAAACCACCCTTAATAATCGAGCACAGACGTGGCTATAATATATATGAACATGCAAAATAAAAACATATATTATAGCAATGTACTAAAATATATAATATTTCCTTCAAAAAGTTACACAACAGTCTTACTGAGTTCACGTTGCTATAAATATATTCTATTTATAGCAATATTATAAATATATATTTATAGCTATGTGTGTGTGTGTGTGGTCACTCAAAAAAATAACAAAAAATATTATATCGTAATATGCGTTGCATTATATATATATATATATATATATATATATATATATATATATATATACAGTGAAAAATCGGTTATAGCGACCTTCCCTGGGACCACAAAAATTGGTCGTAATAAACGGATAGTCATTATAAGCAATATTAAATCGTTATAGGCATTCAACAGCGACCTTGCCATTTGGTCGTTGTAACCGATATGTCGTTATAAACGAAGTCGTTATATCCGGTTTCTACTATATACTAATATTATGAAGAGTTTGTTTGTTTGGTTGAACGCGTTAATACTTTATATTATAGCTACGTCTGTGCTTGATTTTACTCGGACCTATAAAATAAATAATCTCTGCTTCCCCGACCCCTAAAATTTTCTTTGTTTATTAGATTCTTGTAAAAATTTTGTTTCGATTGTTTATATTTTTATTTTAATGAGGTTAATTAAACTAGTATTTCGGGGTAGGTAATGCATAAATCACTACATGTTATGTCATAAAACTCTTCAAAAAAGATGATTTTGTGACAGATGCAAAGCTAGGCACGAAATTTATTATATGCCTCTCTTTTTTTTTTTTTGCTAGTCTCATTTTGATAGGATATTTTCTTGTAAATATCTAGAAAATGCGGTGAACAGGAAATGTGTTATTATCTATCGAGATTGTTAAAGTATATGTAAAGCCGACCAACAAAGTGCTTTATCAGTTTCGATAACAAATTCCATTCATTTCAAATTACGCTAACGTTTAAATTCGAAGTAGATATTGATTACTGATTGAGATAATTGGTCATAGTTAAAGCCAATCGTATATAGGTTAAATATGCATGGCATTTTAACCTTTGTTATATATCACATAGGTATTATTATGTTCTACCAGTAATCTGTCCCTTGAAGTCAAAAAAAGACTTTGTAACAAGAGTGGTATTTGTAGGTATAATCTCTTTAGTTTTGAAAGATTATTTTCTTTTTTGAAATTTAGACGATAAGCATCAAATGTAATAGTGTTTTTTCTAATTAAAACACTAATAGTCCAGGAAATTTTGATATATAAGTCTTAGGGGAAATCATGATTTATAAATATCAAATGGATGAAAGAAATTTTCGAATCCAATTTGTAGAAGCAGTGGAAAAAATTATTTTTTAAAAATTCCTTAAATTATACAAAAATGGTAAGAGTTAAAAAAAAATTCAGACAAATGTTGTAGAGAATTTGGTTTTACATAAAAATGTTTATATGAGGAACTATTTTTGCTAAAATTAAAATTAACACCTTTTTGGATTTGAAAATTTCTTTCACCCATCGATGTTATGTCACTTCGATTCAAACACTAGATGTGCACCAAAGAATATAACTACTCTCTAGCGAGAGAGAGAGAGAGAGGTATCATTTAACTTCGAAATCTGTTTATCTAGTTCAAATAAAATTAACATAATGTCAATAATGTCATGCACGATATGACAAAGATAGCAATAGAAATTATCACTGGAATTGTCAAAGGAAAACAGACAGAAAGAATCTTAGGATAAAACACTTTATTGGTCGACTTTACATATGATTTGAATAGAGATTAATAAAATGGTTAACAAATTTTAATGTTTTCAATGGCCTTCAAGACGTTTAATCTTAAAAATTAGACCATAACATATACAAAATAAATACGTCACTATAGAAGATAAATAGCGAGCGCTATCTTTGCGGTTCTATCTTGTTATTGTATACTTTATTTTGATGATATTACAATCCAAAATACCTCGTTTCAATAATTTATGTTGGGTTGAAATTTTTTTTTTTAATTGAATTTAGTACAAAGCCCTAAATGGACATATAAAAATGACAATATTTACGTTATAGTTTTAATGTTTGAAATGTAATATGAAATTCTAAGAAGAATCTTTGAAAAAACAATCGAAACAATATTTTGCCTAAATTGTAAAGTAAATGTTACATGTTAAACGACGTGTACTTGACCAGTGAGCATCGAACACTGAAAATAGATTAATATGATTTATGGTCTCAACCGGTTGTTCAAAGTTCAAAAACGATTTGTATTATAGCAATATTAAATCGATTTCAAGATAACTTGTCTCTTATTTTTAAATAAAAACCCAAAAGATGAAATGATATTTATTTTTTAAAGATAAGTAAAGCATCGAAGTATTACAACTATGGATTTCGCGTCACAAATGCCAAAACGGCACATGAAAAGTACGCCTAAAACGGAATCATGGCGGAGTCAATGGTAAAAGGTAGCAAAGACCTAGTTCTACTATTCATTTTAAACTCCAATGTGTTGACGTAAATTCACATTTTCTTTGAATGACAGATGACAAGAGTTCATGCTCTACGCATATGTCACTTTTAAATGTTCCACAGAGTACGTAGTGTTTTGTATGGCGTGCGAAATCCATAGTTTTAGTACATTGATGGTCTTAAAGGGAAATATGCAGTAAGTATACACTAGGCTGTTATGAAAATTTTAGCAGTATTATAACAATACAGAGGACTCATTCTTAAAATCAGTTTTTATTCGTAACTTTTTGTAAATGCATGTTGAAAAAAAGCTATTTAAAGTCTTCTGATGTTTAGTTAGTCCCTAAGAACTATGTATTTACGCTTAGATCTTTTAAACTACGCAACGGATTTTAATGCAGTTTTCACTACCGAAAAGAGCGTTAAACGAGGAAGGTTTTTATTTATAATTTACAGAAAAAATTGCATCCGCGCGAAGCCAGGAGCGGGTCGCTAGTTATCCGTAGCGTGTATGTATTAGTACTGGTTAAAGTACTATTTTCTCTATGGTATTAGTAAGATGAAACAATACAATTCTTAAAGTCTCATTTATTCAGTTACATGTAATTAATAACAACTTACAATATTTTTAATAAACGTTGTACATGTCAAAAAGTATACTCGATTATACTAATTATACACATCTTAACGAAATTATAAAACATTTGAAATTTTAATGTTTGGTCTAAAAAACAAACAATAATTTTATTTTAAATACATAAAATTTTCGAGAAATATAATTTCAACTTTAAAAATAATTTCTTTACTGACAGAGTATACAGAAAAAAAAAAAACAAATGTACAGAAAAAAGGCGAGAGATTAGAATGAATGAAAAAATATAAGTCGATTGAGGTAATTTTTTAGTGACTAAAAATATTTTTTTTAGATAAAGAAGGTTTTAATTACAAGGCGCTTTTAGTACAACCTCAAGTCACAGTTAAAAATATATAATATTCATTTCCTCATAACAGAGTTTGTATTGAATTTTATTATTATTAAATCAAATTTATTGTTATAATTAATTGTAATTTAAAGACACATTTATTTTAGCATAAATGTCGCGGTCTAAAATCATATTTTCTGAAATTGACTTTTTTGTGAAGTGAATGTAAATCGAAACATTAATTGTCAATGTCATTTCAAATGACACAACACAACCTTTAAACACCGTACAACAAAGTATACATTTTTTTTTTCATGACTACATTAATAAATTTAATTATTAGTTATGCGATTGCTATTTTTACTTATGCATAATATACTCTTATAATTCATGGCAGATGTGTGAATACACAACTTAGGGAGTAAGTAACTTGATTCATTGAGCTCAATTTAGCTTTTGTGCGTCATACGAAATGAATGAAGATGTCATATGTATAGGAATGTTTAGGAAATAATTGGTGAGCGAGGGTGTCACTGATACCACATGAGGCTCCCTTGGGCGCTGAGGCGCACGCGGCCGGTGGTGAGGAGGCGCAGCGCGTGGGGGTAAGCGCGATGCTCCGCCTCGTGGATGCGCTCCGACAGCGACTGCACCGAGTCGTCCTTGTGCACCATCACTCGCTCTTGCAGTATTATGGGGCCCGTGTCCACGCCCTCGTCGACAAAGTGCACGGTGCAGCCGGTCTCCTTGTCGCCGGCGTCGAGGCACTGCTGCTGCGCGTTGAGGCCGGGGTGTCGCGGCAGCAGCGACGGGTGGATGTTGATCAGGCGGCCTTTCCATCTGAAACGTATGCAATACTTGTATTTCCGATTCACCTACTCGCTTCTTCTACTGACTCTTTTTAATTACTATTCTCACTTTTGAACGAATTCCTTGGACAGTATCCTCATGTATCCGGCGAGACAGACGACGTCTATCTTGTAGGCCTCCAGAGCCGTCGACACGGCGAGGTCGAACTCTTCGCGGCTGCTGTAGTCTTTGTGGTTCAGCACCTGCGTTTGAACGCACTCTTTTACTTCTGATACAATTATTTACTTCTACTTTGCCAGTTAAAAGAAATCTCCTTATTTTCAGGAAAACTGCTTGCGATACGGATTACGGATAACCAACATAATGTTTTATTTTACAGACTATATAAGTAATGAAAATAAATTGCACTTTTTAGTTCAACTTGTACGGATTGCATTTAAAAGTTAGCACTGTATAAATTTACAATATTTATTCATGCACGTTTCACGTTTATTAATTTTTGCATAGAACAGCGCACTAGTCCCAGCTGGTGTTGCTTGTGTATATATAGACGACTGCAGCCACCTGCCATCAGGTGTGAGAAGTGAATGTATACCAGTGTAGGCACGCCGGCGGCTTCGGCCCGTTTCAGGGCGAGCGCGTCTCGGCGGTTGCTGACGACGAGTGCGATGTCCGCGCACATGCACTGCGACGGGTCTCTGCTCGTGTCCAACAACGCCTGAAGGTTGCTCCCATTACCAGACACTAGTACTGCCACCTGAAATATAATATATCTCGGTACAGACTTGTATAAGTTGTAAATTTTCTGATATTGCAAAGTATGAGACCTTCTTGGTGGGCATGAGAGGCATCCGGCGCGTAAAGTCGAGCGCGGAGGCGAAGTTGTCGACGATGACGCGGGCGCCGTCCGCGCCGCGCGCCTGCACCGTGCCGATGACCATCGCGCCGAAGGAGCGCGTGGCGTTCATGGCGCGCGCCTGGTCCTCGGGCGCCACCACCAGCACCAGGCCAATGCCGCAGTTGAAGGTGCGCAGCATGTCCTCGTGCGGCACGGCGCCCGCGTCCGCCACCCACGCGAACACCGGGTGCACGTGCCACCAGTGCGCGTTGAGGCGCGCGCGCACGTGCTCCGGGATCACGCGCGGAATGTTCTCCATCAGCCCGCCGCCCGTCACGTGCGCCACCGCCTTCACCGCGCCGCTCTTCAGCAGCGGCAGCACGGCGCGCACGTATATGCGCGTCGGCTTTATCAGCTCCTCGCCCAGAGTCAAGCCCTCCTTGCTGAAGGGCGCCTTGTCTGCCAGCGTGAGGCCGGCCTTCCTTATCAGTTTGTGTATCAAACTGAAGCCGTTGCTGTGCAGGCCGTTCGAAGGTAATCCGATTATTATATCGCCCACCTAAAATTAAATTATACTTTACCTATGGACGATTAAGAAATTTAAGTGAAGTCTTCTAAATCAGAAGACTCTTCGTGTTACAGAAGGAAGGCACTATATGTAAGAGGTCTATGTTGTGGAACTTTGGAGTCTAAAAGTAACTAACTCTTACTCAATAAAACAACAGGAAATAATTTCCTAGATAACGGATACAAATTTTAGAAAGATTTTTTATAAAGATTTAATTTTTACATATATTTTTAACCAATATAAAAACTTAATGCTTCACTAGTTGAAATTAATATTTATATATTAGGTGATCAAAATTGTATCTTGTTCAACATTTAACTCTATTGATTGTTTAAATTCTCCTCGAAAAGACAAATTAGTGAGAGAGAAGTGGGACTGACGAACATTTCCATTCTTCATGGTATGGGCCAGAACCCATTTGGCTCTAACTCCTGGCGTAGCTTGTGCACCAAGTCACCAACAATGAGATGAGTGGCAAAGGAGACATAGCAGATGGAATAGTCACCGCGACGTCGTTGATCCTGGGCAAGATGTGGTCGCGCTCGACGACGCCCAGCGCGAATCCCGCGATGTCGTACACGCCGGCCGGGTACATGCCCGGCATCTCCGCCGTCTCCCCGCCTGCACAAAACACACTACTTTATACCTCAGCTGTCATGTCAATTTATAATATCAAGAACATGGATGAATGCGAATGGATCAAGCGCTTAATGAAATAGGGCTATGTCAAACAATGGACGCATGTGAGCTTTTTTACTATACCATTTCCTATCCTTTCCTAACATCAAATGGACCATCATTTTGTTTAAAGATTCGGCGTCATCGAGCGTGACGGTTCACTTACTTTCACTCAGCAAAAACTTGCAAAAATCTGAATTCAAATAGAAAACCTTAATAGCAGAAAAACAAAGTTAATAATTGATACCTATGAGGGCTGCAGTGGCCTGACGACAGCCCTCGGCTACTCCGGAGACGACCTCCCCGGCGACGGAGACGTCGAGGTTGCCGCAGGCGAAGTAGTCGAGGAAGGTGAGGGGCGCGGCGCCGTTGCAGAGGATGTCGTTGACGCACATGGCCACCAGGTCCACGCCGATGGTGGCGTGGCGGTTCATGCGCTGCGCCACCTGTAGCTTCGTGCCAACGCCGTCCGACGCCAGCACCAGCACCGGGTCGCGGTACTCCTTCTCCACGGCCGACAGTTGGAAGCTGCCGCCGAACCCGCCCAGGCCGCCCAGCACCCCCGAACGCGACGTCGACCTAACAGACGGGGGTTCATTTTCAATGGTCGATAGACTCGGTCAATCACAACATTTAAAATGTATCTAGACCACATTAATTTATTGCTCTATAGTACGTACGCTTATTACTATACGCGCCGCACGTTTTGACATTTATAATTAGTAAAATGATCAGCAAATTACTCCTGCGCAACGTCAATTCACGTCTAGAAAAACTCGTGAACCGAGTTGGGTCTGTTACCGCATTCCGCATGCTATAATCCGGATCGATGAATTTCATTTCATTGCATACTAGAACAAAGACAAAATCGACGAACAAAGAATAAGGAAACATATTATTCTAATTACCTCGCCAGAGGTTTGATGAGATTGACAAGAGATTCTCCGGCCTCGATGTCCACACCACTGTCCTTGTACGAGAGGGACTTCTGTGGGATTCCATGGCCTGGACTCAGGAATGGAGTGACGAGGGGCAACATTGCTGCCTTGAACTTCTCTACGACAACTTGGTGGCCATCTTAAAAAAAATTACGTTTTCAGTTGAAATTTTTGATGTATTTTAATTTCAGTAATAGTTCATTACCTCCACTAATTAATCGATGTATGAAGTTTTTTTTTTTGTTAAACAAATTTGTGCTCACCTTCCTTCCCTATGGTCTCGAGGGTGCCGACGACCTGAACGTCACCATCGATGGCTTCCAACACTTCCTTGAGGCACACTGGGTCCACAATAACGACCATTCCCACGCCGCAGTTGAATGTACGCAGCATTTCGAAATCGGATACCCCACCTTGCAAATTGATATATCTTAAGTTAATGTGAAAAATACCACAAAAAAATTCATTATGCATTTTAAATTCCGCTCCAAAACCGTTGTGACGTCACTCGTTCCCAACAGTAGTAAAAAGTTTACGTGAAGTCAAGTAGTGTTTGACAGCGATGTTTGCGAACAAGTGACGTCATGCAATTTTATTATGTTCGTTGTCACGTGACTTGAGAGTGATTTAAAAAAAAAATTCCTTAAAAATATTGTACACTATTATGGAAACGTTTCGCGGCAAAATTGTGTTTTTATTTGAATACAGTCAACATCCCTATTGCCGAGAAAAAACAGAAAGAAACCTGTGAAAAAATTTCCTACCTTTCGCCTGTAGCCAACCGAAAATCGGCTTAATTTTAAATTTTGTCGCGTCCAGTTTGACTCTGACCCCCGGAGGCAGGACCCTGGGTATGTTCTCCAGCAATCCACCTCCAGTTATGTGCGCCAGACCCTTGATGAGGCCCCTTTTGATGGCCGGGAGCAAAGCGCGCACGTACAACCCGGTCGGCACCAGGAATTCTTCGCCGAATGTTTTCTCCGATTCGCTAAACGGGGCTTTTTCGTGATAACTAGTTAACAGAACAAATATTATAAATGAAAACCACCGTGGGAAATTACTGCAAGTGTTCTAGAGTCTGTTCATTCTTAATTATCTGTTTATTCTTCTGTTCAGATTGTATACACAATAGCACAAGAGCTTTTCACAGTGTATGAAATGATTCTTTTCAAGAAGTAGAAGACATGAAAATTCCGATACCTAACTTCGTATAATGTCAACATAACACAGTAGCACATAACATGAAAAGGAATCGTTCGATTCCAAGCCAGCAAATATATACCTTTGTCCAGTTTCACCCATAATCTTCTGGACTAGGCTGTAGCCGTTGCTGTGGACCCCGGTGGAAGGCAGCGCCAAGATCACGTCTCCCGACCGCATCTCCTTACTCCTCGGCAGCTGCTTGAGTTTCTCCACCACTCCGACAGCAAAACCGGCCAAATCGTATTTGCCAACGTCGTACATCGACGGCATTTCGGCTGTCTCGCCACCTGAAAATATTAGGAAAAAATGTTCACTCTTGCTCGTTTAAGTACATATTACCATTTGATATGGAAGGAATTCTCTTGAAAGAAACTTTAGCACATTAGCTGTGATTAGCGGCTTCGCCTGTCTAAAATTTAAATTATTACATTTTTTTTTAGCGTTTCAATATATCCAATTGTATCCGCTTAGGAGCAGTAGGAAATTCGTACAAACTAAACTGTTTGGTTAACATTTTTTTTTAAATAGAGAAGTTTTGGTGATACGAAAAAAAGTACCAAATTCACATTTTTTCAATATTTTTGGTCTAGCCATAAACGAGGATTACTTAGGCTTAAGAAAGTACCTATTTGTCCGAAGCGTTTTAGTAGCACATGACTGAAAATGTGGTGAAGAGATTACCTAGGAGGGCGCAGCCAGAGGCGGTGCAGGCGTCGGCGATGCCTCGCACGATGGTGGCGGCCACCTCCACCTGCAGATGGCCGCACGCCATGTAGTCCAGGAACGCGAACGGCTCTGCGCCCGCGCACAGGATGTCGTTCACGCACATCGCCACCAAGTCCTGCCCTATCTGGTCGTACTTTCCCATCGTTTCCGCTATCTGCCCCACAAACAAAAACCTCGCTTGTACTTACGTCTATATACTCAGTAGTAGTGAGTCTCCCCTAAGGCTCACTACTACGTATGGTCCTCCCTCTGCGCTTGCGCATCCGGCCGCTTCCTGCGATACTTTTCGTGGCCTCTATTCGAGAACTCGTCTACCCCATATTACCGCTCCATTGCCCCTTTAGCTTGCTAATTCACTCGGCTATATCGATAACTTTGTTTAGTTTTCGGCGAATCTCAGCCAGTCATGAACTCAACCAGAATCCAGCCGTGATTTTGTGGACCAGTCGTGCGCTAAGAGGCCATACGTCATCAAGCCACGTACTATCAGGACGCACTCATTATAAAGCTTAGTCTTCAGTCAGATATTGTCACTACCAAATAATTAACATTATCAATTAAAATTTAACTTTTAAATTAATTTTAAACACATTAGAAATTGTTTGTTGTGGTTCTCTACACATATCGGAAATTGGCGATACTAATAACGATATTATTATAATAAGAGAAAGAAAATGTTAAAAGTAACTCACTTTCAACTTAGTACCGACGCCATCGGTTCCCTGGACGAGGACGGGGTCTTTGAGGGTGGGGTCCATGGCCGACAAGTGGAACAGTCCGCTGAAGCAGCCGAGTCTGCCGAGCACTCCTCGCCTGTGGGTGGCGGTCGCCAGAGGCTCTATCAGACGGACCAGAGTCGCTGCCGCGTCGATGTCTACGCCGCTTTGGAGGTATGAGAGACCATTTACTCTGGAAACAAAACTTATTGCTTTTGTGGGACTCTTATACACGCACATTAATCCAATCAAACTACGTCTCGCCTTATTAAAATATTTACTAGTGAAAATTCCGTATATAGCTGAAAACCAGTTTAAAAAAAATAAAAACCAATATTTTCATCAACATTGAGGTCATAGCTTGAAACACAAAATCTCAATACAGTTGTTTGAAGAGTATATTACTTTCATTGTAAAAAGTCCAAAGCGCCATCTAGTGAACAAGCAAGATAAATAAATTCAATTAAAAAGTTGTATGTTAGTAGCACGAACAAACTCGGATAGATGGCGCTAGTAAATTATGTATGAAATCCTTAAGAGCGCACAAAATTTGTCGCATGGAAGGCGATTTACCTCTCGTAATTTTAAATTTTCTGTGGTCTCTAAGCCCACTAAGCGATCCGACCAATAATGGAGTGTTTGTTTCATTTGTCGTTGTATAACAGTAAACGGCCTATTCTGCCTATAGTTCTCATTTGGTCTAAGGACCAACACTAACTTGGAGAATGCGCGATGCGCGATGTCCTTGCGGTACTGCTTCCCCGGGAAGTCGACGAGCGCTGCCGCAGCCGTGGCCGCTGCGACTGCGGCCCGCAGCGATGCGGCCCGAGCGCACAGCATGAGCACGCGGCCGCCCCACGTCACCAGCGAGCCGTTGGCGCCGCGCGCGACCCCGCTGTGGAACACCAGCAGCCCGCCCGCCGTCACCTGGCTGAGGCCGCTGATCACGCAGCCCTTGGTGCTGCTCTCCGGGTAGCCCTTCGACGCCAGCACCACGCCCACGGCCGACAGCTTCGTGTTCCACGTCACCTGCAGCCGCTTCAGCGTGCCTTCCGCGCACGCCTGACAAAATATATGGTATAGTCATTGCTGTTATACAAGTTATACGGTCTGTAAGGCTTATTGTAAGTTCACCACAAATTTAATTCGCCACAGTTCTATTTTTATGAGGTGACCAGGTATTTTTCAATACCTACCACGGGAACCAGGCTCTCAAACAGTTACAACCATTACTTATGTGTGTAACAATTAGGTTAACATTGTCTATATATTCTGTGGTTTTGTGATTGTGTGGAGCTAATAAATGCATTAAATGCATTATTATACTTTTGCTAGCCGTTGGATTTCTATTTTTAGATGGTCCCGTGGGAACAACCTTTTTTTCTGGATGAAAAGTATCCTATGTCCTTTTCTGTATCTTGACAACTTGTATGCGAAATTTCATGATGATTGGTTAAGTAGTTAAGACGTGATAAGATAACAGACAGACAGAGTTATTTTCACATTTATAACATTTAATATGGATAGTGTTCTAAACTCTTTCGTACAAAATTCCCCAATGTCATAAAAGTTTTCAACCAATGTATTCTTCAATTGCGTTGATAGTTATAAAGTAAATAAAAATTTCGTAATAACCTATCTGAAAATGATAAATTCAGTATTATATCATTCATACCTTCATTACTGTGTAAAGGTCGGACTCCATCAGTGTCATCAATACTTGAGTCTCTGGATCGCCAAATCTGCAATTGAACTCGAGAGTCACCGGACCAGACTTGGTTATCATTAAACCCGCGTACAGAACTCCTGTAAAGACACAAAAAAGATAAATTAACCTTTTAGAATCCTTTTGGATAATAAAGCTTTTGGATTATGCCAGGTGTTGATTTAAAAATTTACGATAATATACTAACCGATGGCCGCGACTTCGTTCGCGTGGATTTCATCTTAAGATTTGAGGACATATTATAAACTAACATTATAAACTAGACAAAAAATAAAATGTGTAGGTAACTAATAGACTAAGCGTGGGTCTGTTCGCTCACATCGCAGCATTTTAATTTTAATTTTATTATTTTTATACTAATTGTAACTTCTAAACGAAAGGTCCTATTTTTGTTGTTAATGGTTGCCACATTGTGAGTTGTCCGTGTGTGCATCAAGAATCGTGTGCGAATACAAACGTTACTATCGCATAAATAGGGGAATTCCCGTTTTTGGGACTAACGCGGCCATATTAAAACATCAATCTTTATTTCTTTTATTTTAATACTCTCTATGGCCCACTGCCATTTCAGCTTGCAAATTATATCAGCTATATCAGTAATTTTAACCTACGTCCCCTGCACAATTCTACACATTCTTAGCTATTGATTTTGAACAGTTTATTTTTGACTATAGATAACTGTGGTTTATTTTATCTTATTATATTTTAATTGGAAAATAATAAATATGTAGGTACCTTACTAATATTAAAGAAACAAACATATCTCACTTTTACTGGATTAAAAAAAAGTAACAACCACATGTTTCCCAAGATGCAAATAAGATTACAGTCGAGACAATATCCTACATTCAATAACCTTAAAGTTGGTCCTTTTAATATTCTTAGTAACAAATAAATACTAATAATTAATTATTATGAATTAATTGTCAATTTAAACATACATCGTCATCAATAGACAAAAAACAAGTAAACGCAATACTTTTGTGTCATTACACGTTACAGTTGAAAAACAACTGTATCGATATAGCAACAAGGTCAGTTGTCGCGAAGACGTTTCCGTTCTCGGTTGTTTTAGCTAAAAATACAAAATGTTTCTTATTTATCTCAGACTCTCAGACTTATCTATAGTAGTTACGAGCGAATATGCGGTCATAGGTCGTCGGTTTATGGACGTAACGCTTGCATAGTAAATGACGTAAATATGTTGCTCCATAGACAAGAAAACTGACCATAAATGGGGGGTCAATTTCAAAACCAATAATAAGATGTGGATAGAAAATGTTATGGATATAAAGTTCCATTAAAGTTACATCGACCTCGTGGTTGGTCCTTCGAGCCGGATATTAATATTCATAGCTCTTTCTGTAGATGATAGCGGCATACCTACATCTAATATCTACAATGTCACATAATTTCTATGTTATATGAGGTCTAAGGTGCCTTACACTGAACACGCTTCCTTCATCTAATAATAATTAAATTTATGTCTGTCTCTGAGATATTATTTGTTTTATTAAAATTATCACTTAATAAATAACTAGAGAATGATAGTAAAGGAATCCCAACATTGTAACTATAATTTGTAGCTGTAAACAACAACTTCAGTTAAATCGATTTTAAGTATGTCTAACGTAAACAAGTAACTATATGTTAAAATTTTTGTGATAGAAAGAACAAGAATAAAAATAAAAAAACACTGTTATTTTTTTAAAATTGTTTACTTCTTAACTACATACAATGTTCATTTTTAATTTTAATTAACAGAGCAACCTGATCACCGATTAATATGTTAAATTTATGTGGTTTCTAGTTACCAATCGGATGTTACCAGTTACCAAGGCAATTTTTCTTTTGGGATATTCTTTTAGTCCATATATTTATTCGTTGAAACAGATATAGTCATCAGTACTCATATTTAATCTAAATATACCATGTCTTCTCAATGTATCCAGAAGTATTTTCATCTTAATAATACATTACGCAGTAGGAATAGATGGAAGAAAAGGTTTCTTCTATCCCTACTAGTATGGAAAAGTGGAAAAAAAATCTGTTTATTTCTACCAGGATACCTTAGTGGGGATAGGTAGAACAGGCGAGAATTTTCATATATTTTTTATTAGAAAAAAAATTGAGTGTGTAAGCTCCGACACACGACTCGAGTTTACTCCATACGAACGATTATTAAATTTAAATTTTCACAATTCGAAAACGCCGAAAGAACAACATTGTTGTTTTTTTAAATAATATTGTGTAGATGGCGCAATATCTGAAACTTCAGATATTCTAAAATATTAAAAATAATTGAACGTAACTATAACGCATAACATAACGCATTGGTGTGACAATTTTGATTTTACTCCCATAAATTTTCATACCACGGGCCTATACATATATAATACTAGTGGCCAGCTCCCGACTTCCAACGGGTGCAATTTTTTATTCAATCCAGCCGATAAATTACCTTACACCGCCACCTGTTAGATTCTTATGGAACTCACAGATAAATAATTGCTGGATTGAATAGGTATCAACAGATGGCGCTATGTTAATAATATTATATAATTTGCAAAAAAAATAATAAACAAAATGAGATATAAACTATCCTATCTTTTAAGTTGGACCAAATAACAGATACTTATGAAGTTTGATCAAAGTCGGTTCAGTAGTTTCAGAGTTTATCGCGAACATACATCGTGACACGAGATTTTTACAATATATATATTAGATATAAGATATGCAAATCGACTCTTGAGGAGTAAACTCTAAAAATCTAAAAGAATCAACAACAGATTTCGTCATACATACAATATTAAACGATTAGTCGAAAAATAAAATAACGGAAAATTTACAATTAATTGTGATAAGTGACGACCTCTGGTGTCAATTCTTTAGGCCCTACATGGACCGAAGCTCACATCATTTTATGTTACAATTTGCTTGTGAAACGATTTCATATTATGTAATACACAAATGTATCGATTAAGAACTCTATTAACCCGATCATAGAGCTGTTAAAACTGCAGTTAAGAGCAGTTAAGTCAGAGCCTATTTTCCTATCCCCTCCTAATCAAGTGATCAAACCACTTATCATCAAGTTATCTGTCAGCCTCTCTGATAACCAACTATCACGTTGAAGTATACACGTATATATTATCGCTATTTAATTAGATAAGTAATAATATCAGGATACGAATGTTATGCAAATTATATAGAATTTTTATGGTAAATTTTTTGATACATTATATTATTGTAATGTATATATTACTGCAATTAACATATATTCAAAAAATCTCTAATTTTTTGAAAATAAAATACAGCCCGTGTTACTTGCTGATATGAAAGAATTTTTAAAATCAGTTAAGTAAATTTTTGAGTATCTATCACAAAATATTTTAAAAAAAAAAACAAAAAACATCAAAAAAGTCTATAATATTAAAATCTTTCATTAAGCACATTCCCTTATTAAGGAATGCATTATAATAAAGTAATGATAGAATCTTATTAATTAATTAATTGATGTATTCCTTAATAAGGGAATATACTTATTAATAAGAACTTCACGAAGCAAAAAAAAAATATAGAGCTGTTAAAGCATTAACCAAACGTCGCCGAGATTACCCGCCAAAAGCAACTGCAAGTCAAGATTTCTATCTTCCACCGTCATATTATTTTTTATTTTTTTACGACAATACGATTCGATACGTTACAATGTCTTCTATACGAATTATCTTTTTTTTTCATAATGTAAACTTATAATATACGCAAGAAAACGATCTACGATTTTTATTTACTTAAACGAATGAAGAAGACATCCTCGACATTAACATTGGTCCTTCGAGCCGGATTTACGAAAAGTAATGATCCAGCCGAGTCGACTATACGAGTAAAGAAGCAAATCAGCGTCATCGAAAACTGAAGCTTCATCCATCAGCACATCGAGTTACGGTCAGGCTATCCATTTATCTTTTTCCTATCTATATACGACTAGTGTTAACACCGTGTTGTGAATTTCAATTAATTTTATTAAACGAGTAATAAAAAACAAAAAAAAAATAAAAACTAAAAAATTAGTTTAAGCATATATCTATTAGTTAATTATTTGAATTTAGGTGGGTACTATTTTTACTAGATATTAGTTTGGTGCTTTATTGATTTTTTCCCCTCGAGTCTTCAAAATGACTGACAGTTCCTCAAAATTAGACCCGAAAGGTAATTTACCACTTCGGTCAAATTCCAATGATCCTCTTTCCGATCTCAAGAAGCAAAGAGGAACTATGAAGGGAAGATTAACGATATTCGAAAGAAGTATTTCAAAATTCAATATAAATTCTCCGTTAACGAATATTCAAAAGGCAGAACTTCGACTTCGAATTCAGTCAGCCGAAGAGATGCTTCAAAATTTTAATTTAATACAAACTAACATTGAAACTTCTATTGATGATATTGAGCTTGCAAATCAGTTGGATTACAGAGAATCTTTTGAAACGCAATATTTCAACATTATGGCTACAGCTAAGTTGTTGGTAGAAGACTGCTCATACAGCTCAGGGTATACGCATTCAAGTTCAGTAAACGCATCCACAATTAAATTGCCTGAAATTAAATTGCCAGTCTTCGACGGCTCCTACGATTTATGGCTTGAATTTAAAAACTCATACATCACTATGATACATAAACGCACAGACCTAAACAATATACAAAAATTTCATTATCTTAGGTCAGCTCTTACCGGTAGTGCTTCTCAAGTGATAAGTGCATTGGAATTTACGGCTCCCAACTACACTCACGCATGGGATTTGCTTGAAAATAGGTTTAATAATTCTAGACTTTTAGTTCATAATCATGTTAAGGCTTTGTTTACATTGTCAAGCATTAATAAAGAATCTCCTGTACAGATTAGAAAGCTGATAGATAACGTTTCAAGAAATTTACGCGCTTTAAATACTTTAAATGAACCCACAGACGCATGGGACACATTAATTATTTATTTAATAGTTTCAAAACTTGACCCATCTACTGAACGAGAGTGGGAAATTTATAAAGGATCTATAGCTTCAGGTGTGCAGGGCGATTCAAATATTACAACAAAATTGAATGACTTATTGACATTTCTAAAAAATCGAGCTGATATGTTGGAAATGATAAATACAAATTACAGTAAAAATACGGATGCTAGTAATAAAATAAGTCATGAAAAAATTAATAAATTCGATTCTAAAAAACATGTGGCTCGCGAACAGCAGATGCACAGTTATGTGTCTACGCGCAACGACAGATTATACGATAAGCGCTCACGCAAATTTGATACACCTTGTATTCTATGCAAAGCAAATCATGCGCTTTATATGTGCACTACGTTTTTAAATTTGCCTATAAGTGACCGGTTGAAATTAGTTGACGATAAAAAACTTTGCATTAATTGTTTACGTACGGGGCACACAGTTACTAATTGTTTATTCGGAGCGTGTAAATATTGTAAACATAAACATAACTCATTATTGCATCTAAACACTATCGACAGCAGCAACGGCGCATACGTATCGACGGGTGCTCGTCACGAGCCGACTGATAGGAGCGCAGGCGCACTGACTACGGCCGCTATTGCGTCGACAGCGTTGCATACATTTGATTGCATTCCGAATAAAAATGCATCTAATTCGTTGGGTCTTACGTCGGTTTTGCTATGTACGGCGTTAATTGAAGTAGCGGTGAAGGGGGAGAATCGATATTGTACTGCGCGTGCGCTTCTAGACAATGGAAGCCAACATTGTTTTATTTCTACGAAATTTTGTAAACGGTTTAACATTCCACTCATACAGTCCACTATACGAATTTCGGGTGTGGGACAATCAGTCACACAGTCGAATCAATTATGCGAAATTATTATACGTTCTAAAACAAGCGATTATTATACGAATATTACATGTTTGGTTTTACCATGCATTACTTCTAAACTGCCGGCGAATGGCATTTCTATTGATACGTTCCGTATTCCTGATAACATTCAGCTAGCGGATCCTTCATTTAACATACCGTCCGAAATCGATTTATTGATAGGTGCCGATATATTTTGGGACTTATTAAATGCGGACAAAATTCGTTTATCTAATGGGCCATATTTACAAAGTTCTAAATTAGGATGGTTAATTTCCGGACCGGTTTATACGGAAGGCTTACGTAACAATAACATTCAATGCAATGTTGTTCAAAATATCGATTTCCAGCTTCAAAAATTCTGGGAATTAGAAGATATTCCGAAAAATGATAACATTCTCACCAAAGACGAACGCGAATGTGAGGAGTTATTTGTTAAAACGACAAAACGGGACGAGAACGGCAGATTCTCGGTTCGTATTCCGTTTAAGGAATCGATTAATTCCTTAGGCGATTCTTACACGTCGGCAAAGAAACGTTTTGAATCTACAGAACGTAAATTAGCGAGATTACCAAATTATAAAAAAAAATATGTAAATTTTATGCGTGAATATATAGATTTAGGTCATATGTCACGTATAGATAAATACGAGTGGCCTTATTGTTTTCTTCCGCATCACGGAGTGTTTCGTGAGTCAAGTAGCACCACGAAATTAAGAGTAGTGTTTGACGCGAGTGCAGCGACTTCGTCAAATAACTCTTTAAACGATATTCAGTTGATCGGGCCACCATTACAAAACGATATATTTTCGATTTTACTTCGATTCAGGCAGCACAAACACGTTGCGTGTGCCGATATCGTAAAAATGTACCGACAAATTCTTGTGCAGCCAGATCAGAGAAATCTTCAACTCATTCTTTGGCGAGAGAACTCGGACGAAGCTCTTCACGTGTACAGACTGAATACGGTAACTTACGGCACGGCTTCGGCCCCGTATCTCAGCATGCGTTGCTTGAAACAACTCGCCCAGGAATGTGATGATGATATCATATCTCAAATTATAAATAACGATTTTTTCGTAGACGATTTAATTACCGGTTGCGATGACAGTTCTGAATTGTTTCAAATGTGTCAAAGGACATCACAGATATTACGATCTGCTTGCTTTCCTTTGCGTAAGTGGACTTTCAGTGGTGACGTCCCTACAAGTCGGTATAAGGAATTGTCGAATGATGAACATACACAAAGTAAAACGCTCGGTATAGGTTGGAATAGTAAAAGTGACGAGTTACATTTCACTACAAAGGTACAACGGCCGACTATTTTGACTAAGCGTGTAATGTTATCAGTTATTTCACAAATATACGATCCTTTAGGTCTTCTTGCTCCGACAGTGATCATATCAAAAATACTGTTACAGAAACTGTGGTTAAGCAAAATCGATTGGGAAAAAACCGTACCTGATGAAATCGCCACGACATGGAATTATTGGCTAAATACATTACAGTATTTACATAATTTAAGTATTTCGCGTTGCGTAAGGGGCGAGCATAACGATCACACGGATCATATATTTACGGACGCATCTCAAGAAGCATACGGAACTTGCGCATATATTCGTACGTATAGCAAGAACTCAACGATAACGGTCAGATTGTTGTGTGCGAAAAGCGCCATTGAAAAATACAGCGGATCGCCAAATCGGTACCTTATCGGCAAACGAGTTGGCGCGCATAGTTCAAATTGCAGTCTTTTCCGATTATTTATAGAAAATTGGTAAACGACTTACCTATTACTTACAAAAATAATAAATCTATAAGCTCAATTCAAGGTTTAAACGTATTTTTAGACAAAAACAAATTAATTCGAGTTGGTGGCAGATTGTGTAATTCGACTACATTCGATTATAATAAGAAACATCCGATCTTATTATGTAGTAAGCACATATTTACAATTTTATTATTTAAATACGAACACATAAGGCTGCTACACGCTGGTCCCCAGCTGCTCGTCGCGTCCGTGCGTGAGTGTTGGTGGGCTCTGGGAGCACGAAGTCTAGCCAGAAAGATAGTGCATCAATGTGTAACGTGTACGCGCTTTAGGGGTAAGGCGTTAGTACCTATTATGGGCAATTTACCGTCTGACCGTTTGGAACCCAGTTTTCCTTTTATGCGTACTGGCGTAGACTATGCCGGCCCAGTATTCATGTTGAATCGTAGGGGGCGTGGAAGCACACTGGTAAAGGGCTACATTTGCTTGTTTATTTGTTTTGCAACTCGAGCTATACATTTGGAGCTTGTTAGCAGTCTTTCTACTAATGATTATTTATTAGCTTTGAAGCTTTTTATTTCTCGTCGCGGGAAACCATCTACTATATTCTCTGATAACGGCAAGAACTTCGTAGGTGCGGAAAGAGAAATTTCGTCAATTTTAAAATACGATTCCGCGAAAATAATCGATTACGCTGCCTCTGATGGCATAGAATTTAAATTTTCTCCACCATATGCTAGTCATTTTGGAGGCTTGTGGGAGGCGGGAGTGAAGTCATGTAAGCACCATCTTAGACGCATATTGGGTAACGCGAAATTGACATACGAGGAGCTTAGCACGGTGCTTACACAAATCGAAGCTGTCCTGAACTCCCGTCCAATATCCCCTTTATCCGCAAATCCCAACGACTGCTCTCCTCTAACCCCGGCTCATTTCCTTATTGGCCGACCGTTAACGGCGCCGGCGCGCGGCGGGTGAAGACCTTACAGCTGGGAATCCTCTTTCGCTGGCACGCTATAATCGAGTTGAGCTTCTACGGCAACACTTCTGGCAGCGATGGTCGAAGGAGTACATTTCTGAGATGCAAGTTCGGACGAAGTGGAAGGCGCACAAGACTGACATCGCACCGAACAGCCTCGTATTAATAAAGGACGACAATTCACCACCGCTCAAATAGAAATTGGGTCGTATCGAGCGTACTTTCCCCGGCACGGATGGCGTCGTCAGAGTAGCGGATATTCGCACCACCAGTGGCATAGTGAGACGTGCCTTTTCAAGGATTTGTCCGCTGCCCTTGCAACCGGAGGAGAAGAGGGACTAGAGATCGGGCTTCTAGAGATGAACTCATCGTGATGTTATGTTGGAGCGTGGTGCATCCAAGGTCGGGGGCTATGTTAAAGCATTAACCAAACGTCGCCGAGATTACCCGCCAAAAGCAACTGCAAGTCAAGATTTCTATCTTCCACCGTCATATTATTTTTTATTTTTTTACGACAATACGATTCGATACGTTACAATGTCTTCTATACGAATTATCTTTTTTTCATAATGTAAACTTATAATATACGCAAGAAAACGATCTACGATTTTTATTTACTTAAACGAATGAAGAAGACATCCTCGACATTAACAAGAGCGAATTTCGGAAAACAATAGTTAATTAAAACAAATGCCTAATTTTTATCCAAAGAGACTTGATTCTTTGGACTTGTTCACCATAATTTATCAAAATTTTTAAACTGATATTTAATATATATAAAAAAAATTAATACAATGTCTGCAATGCCCACATTGACACTTATCCGGGATTTGAGAGTTTTTTATCGGAGATTTCCTCCTCTTTAAGAATCTTTTTTTCCGATTTTCTTCACCGCTTACATTTTTACTTTTTTTTTATAATATAAAGGTGGCAGACAGGCAGGCGGCCCACTTGATGGTGGTGGTACTATATAACTATTTTTAAGAAATTTATCAAGAATTAACACCAATTTGAACTTGTGGACTAGACTATTATTTGAGAAGATTCTCGATTAATTATTGATTAATTATTATTAATTATTAATTATTAATTATTGGTGTGTAAATAAATGGGTACAAATGTCGTAGGCCTGGTATACAATTTGACCGAATTCACCTTGACTCGGTGTCAACGTACAGATACTAGTGTGCATTGATAACATTTAAGTTTTAGACGGCCATAGACTTAGAATGACTTGATTTGTGAGCAAAAGTAGTACTTAAATAAACTTTTGATAATGTATAATAAATTAGAAAAAAAAACATAGCCAACATTCGTCCTATCTCTATCTAATAAAAAAAAACCAATCTGAATATTTGGAAATTCAAAAATTAGTCTGAATTCCTATTTTAATTTTCACCCTCTACTTTAACCCCGTTGGGAAAGTCGTCATTTGAATTCACAATTTTATATCTATCATAAATAAACTTCATACTAAATTTCATCCACTATTTATTGTATGGCCAAAATTTCACCAAAATGGCGTTTTTCAAATAGGCATAAAAATAATTTGACAGCAGCCTGTCCAGTGGTATATATTACAATGGATTGATGGGAATCACGCTTGCTTAGAAGTGTGACAAGTAATTAGAACAATAAGAAACAGGTTTACTTACCAACGTATTTGATCCCTTCAGCCTTCAAGCCGTCAATAGCTCGTTGCAGCACTTGGTCTTTGACATCGGCCAACTGGTCCGGTGTGATCAGGGGACAGGGGCAGTACGCCCCCATTCCCCCTGTGTTTGGTCCCGTGTCCCCTTCGCCGATTCGCTTGTGGTCTTGGGCCGGTGGCATCACTGATACCGTTTCGCCATCGGTGAACGCCAACACCTGAATATTCGTTTTCACATTTGGAGAGCTGCACATTACGTCTACAGATTGGAATCTCCTCTGTAGCGCCCCCTCCCGGTATCCAGGGCACACTGTATTCCATCCCTTCACAGACCACCGTGAAATAACCACAGTAAGGATAAGTGATTAGGAGGCGATAAAAGAAACACAACAGCACACATGCTGTTATTGCACGGTGGTCTTCTGTAAGGAGTTGGTTACTGCCGCCAAAGGGGCTGCCCGAATGACTGCGAAACGCAATCTGCCCTACTGCCAGATAAAGGACCTTTCATCCAGAAAAAAATCTAAAAATTAAAGAGGTCATCTTAAAATTTTAAATACAAAGCCTGACAAAAATCGCATTTATAGTATTAGTTCGGACAAATATTGAATAAATATTTTATAACCTCAAAAAAAGGGGCGCGGGCGAAGTCGTAGGTAAAAGCTAGCTAAATATATACTACTAAAAAACGTCAAAAAATTAATTTCATGGCCAAAATTCCGTGTAAACACATTTAATTTTAATTAATACAAAATTAATCACAAAAGAACGTTGATAAACAAGTGAGGTCAACTTTTAATCATTGAAAACAAATAAGTACATATATTAGAATATGATACAAATGTTACAATACAACTTTAATGTAAATAGTCGTTTCATAATTAGCTATTATTGGTATTAATTTAATTATTTCATTAATTCATTTATATAATAATAGCGAACCGCTCACGGCTTCGCCCGGGGGTGCAATGTTTATATATAAAAATCTTCCCGTTTTCCCCGTTATACATTTAATTTTACAGCAGAAGAGACAGGCAGATAAAGAAAGAGTTGGAAAATAGATTTGCAAAAAATGATAAAAGGAGAAAGCTGGCGACAGGGATATATGGAAGGCATTGGAGGCAACCTATCTGGACGGTACAGATGCTGAAGATTTTAAAAAATCCGATAGAATAAGAGAGAAAAGGTGGTTGGAGTAAATAATGGCAACATTTATTTTGTTAGCTATAACCCTGCAATTTCATCTGCTGATTAATTTAAAAGAAACGGATTCTCTATTTCTTTTATCATCCTCGGATATACTCTGCTTTCGTCGGGCTATCGAACTTGGTCATCGACCACATTGTAACACCCGCTTTCAGTATTATTTTGTTTTCGCTTAGCATAATTACTGACTTTTTCCTATTTGTTCGACTCCTAAAAATCTTAGTGGGATATTAGCCAATAATATAATCTATCTCAAAAATTGTGCTATTAAAAGCAAAGAGAATTTTTCAAATCCGGCTGCCTTTTCCAGAGAGTAGCACATTCAAACAAATTAATATTGTACTTACAGAAACTTCATCTCCTTCCAATAATTCTTCTACGACAATAATCTCTCCGGCTGTTCCGTATTTGGCGTTAATCAGGATTTCGTCGATTGCTTGATAAGCTTCCTCTTTATTTGATGTAACCACAACTCCTTTACCGGCTGCCAGACCCGCTGCCTTAACCACCAGAGCTGGGTATGGAGCGCTGGGACAATAAATGAAATCTCAACATACCCAATATGGCTCTATCAGAGTTTTGATAGCATTGAATCAATCAAAATCAATTTTTTTATTTGTAACTTATAAACTGTTGTAGCAGCAAGAAAAATGTTATAAAAAGGTCCCTCTACTCAGCATTTAGTTAGCATATTCAAAGGTATATGAAAAAAATTGTGGGACAATTTGACAGGATTAGAACATTTTGGATATAGTAGTATGGGGGTCTACCATCACCTCACCCATGTATAGAAAGACATTAAGTTTTTTAAAGGGGTCTTGTCAATACTAAATAACCTACTCTATAGAAGTGTATTCTTAATTTGTTTAAAAGATACGACAAACTTACAGACAACAACAAACAAGTCACAAAGTGTAAACTTGACTTGAGAAAGTAAGAAAGTTTTTGTTACAATAAATGTCTGGCTGCGATAAGAAATCAACAAAACCTGACCGTCTAGAGATCAAAGGACACTATATCAAGGATGCAATAATTTAAAAAAAAAAAAAAAAAACAAGTATAAAAATAAAATCTAGTATCTTGCGGCATTGAACTACATATGGAAGTAGATACCACATAAAGAGAAGCTGGCTGATATTATAAATGTGAGTGAGTTTGTTTGTTCGCTTCCACACTTTTATTACTCAACCAATCATCATGAAATTTAGCATATACATTGTCAGAGCCAGTTGGAAAGGACAGAGGCTATTTTTTAATTAGAAAAAAGGACTTTTCCCAAGAGATCATCTAAAAATTTAAATTTAATGTGAGACAAAAATACCTATATTGAGCAATAAAGATTGAAAAAATGTCAACACTTAAGAAAAGGGGGCGCGGACGAAGTCGCAAGCAAAAGCTAGTAGACTTCTAAAAACATATAGATTGGATTTGAGCTCTAAAAAGAGTAAAACTCTATGAAGGTATTAGGTAGGAACTTTTTTGCAGTGCTCGAACAGCATTGTGCCTATTAAAATTGTGTTAATTGGTTGTTGCAAAAGGTTACTGTTATCTGGATTGTTCTAATGATGATTGGTCAGAATTGTGTGTCATATCTAATTAAAAGATCATTATACAAACTTGTTAACAAAGTCTTTGGCGGCTCCAGCATCCATAAATGTACGAAAGCGAGCTGTTGGTATCTGATATTTCATCATAAAATTTTTGGAAAACTCTTTGTTTGCCTCTATTTCTGCACCAGCCTTAGTTGGTCCAAAACACTTTATGCCATAAGACATTAAACTGTCTACGATGCCGTTGGCTAGCGGATCCTCTGGGCCAACAACCACAAGGTCTATTGAGTGTTCTTTGCACCATTTTGCAACAGCCTGTGAAATAAAAGCTATAATGAATGAACTTTTCATGAGCAAGTTTTATTCATAAATAATTCACAGGCAGCGTTTACAAAATATCACTAATGTATCACATTTAAAACATAATATCTGCCTATGATATATCCATACATACGATAAAATCGTAAATGTGTCTGTACATTAAAAAACACTGTACACATTTTATTTATGCTACCAAGGTTAAAAATAATACGTTTTTTAGAATTTTCTTCTGTCTGTTTGTCTGAGCATGCTAATCTCAGAAATGGTATAATCAATTTGAATGTGGATTTCACTTATTTATTGTAGCAAGCTTTTCATAATATTTAGTGTTTATTTCATTCCAATCTGTTTATCTATATAAATAAAATCAGAGTGTCTGTCTGTGATTTGCGAAAAACTGCCTCAAACTAAGCTTAGAGAGTCATTCGCATGCTGTTAAAACGTAAATAACTTTTTTTAGAATTGTTGTCTGTCTGTCTGTCTGTCTGTCTGTCTGTCTGTCTGTCTGTCTGTTCGGGGTAATCTCAGAAACGGCTGAAGCGATTTCGATGAAACTTTGCAGACATGAAGAGGGGGTCGTCAGGAGTAACATAGGCTACTTTTTGTTTATGTAAATTGCGGTACATACACCAAAATAACATTTTTTACAATTTTTATCTGTCTGTCTGTTTGTTCCGGCTAATCTTTGAAATAGCTAGACCGATTTTGACGGGACTTTTATTGGCAGGTAGCTGATGTAATAAGGAGTAACTTAGGCTACGTTTATTTTAGAAAAAATACACCCCGGACGAAGCCGGGAGCGGGCCGCTAAATATATTGCTAAGCGCAAAACTCGAGAACGGGTGGGCCGATTTTAATTCTGTCTTCACTCATGGACAGAGGGATAATCAGGGAAGGTTTTTACGTTAAAAAAATGGACCTCGGGCGAAGCCGGGAGCGGACCGCTAGTAAACAATAAAGTTGAGGGCATGGCTTAACTAACTAACTAAGTTGAGTACTTAACTAAATTTGATAAAATACCTTATCAGTAAAACAATCTACCAAACAAACATAGAGAGCCAACTCTTAAAACATCAGTTTAATTATGTACTTTATTTATTGCTTTACACTTTTAATCAGAGTCAATTAAATACATCAATAATGATAACCCTTCAACCACTTTTATATCATTTGAGTTTTATACTTAATTCATATTACGCTAGTGATATGAATGATAAAATTAAATGTAATAGACATAAATGCAGTTTAGTTTTTATTATACTTAATTGTTGACATTTGAACTGAATGAGCTCATCGCCAATCTTAATAATCTTCCATAGGAGATTGCACTTAAAGAAGAAATTTAGACCAATGGTGATCCATATGGTCATTTGTATGTAGTTTAACGCACACTACTTCCTATGTAAATACATAATAGTTACTAAATAGTTAAATTAAGTGTATATGTTGTCCCAGAATTTAATTGGTAAGTAGTTGCATATAGTAAATAAATTATATAGCATTCTATTTTAAAATATTTGGTCATTATAATTATTAATTTTTAATGATAATACGAAATAAGTAGGTAAGTAGTTACCAAACCAAAAAGTTATTTAAAAGTATCTTCAACTTTTAATACAAATGAAAAGATGAAAAGACTAAATTAATTCGTATAAAATAATAATAAAATAAGACGCTTACCGGATGATCTGTTATGTCTATATCTACGTTGGACACTTTGTTAGTACTCGAAATACCCACACTTCCCGGCGCACAAAATATCTCCTTTACGAAAGGTGAGTCCGATAACTTCCAACATAACGCATGCTCGCGTCCACCGCCACCGATCACGAGGACTTTATTCTCCGACATATTTATTTATTCTATTAAAATCCACTTTATGTGTTTCAAAAAAGTTAAAAGGTCACGTATAAAACTTAAAAAAAAATGTTAAAATGTCATAAGTATAGTGTATGTGTTAAAATAGTAAATATATTTTCCAAATTAGTGTTACTTATTTAATTTTTTACTAATTCAACTAGTTATTGTATTATTATAATGTGAAATAATTAAAAACAAAATTACATAATAAACACGTTTAAACTTTTAAAATGACGTTGTTTGTTTTGACGTTTCCGATTCTGTCTGACAGACGACCGAACCGTTCAAAAGTCTTACTACAAATCAGTGTTGTCTTGTCTCATTCTCAATGTCTTGTCGATGCTACATTAATAATAAATTGTTGCCACGTTCTCTTTTTATCGATAGGGTCGATCGGTGCAAACAACAGAGGTCAACCCATTTTATAGAGTGCGATAAAATTACATCATAAATCTAAATGACAATCGAAATTACTACGAGTTCATAGGGTGTCATTGATACCATACAAACTTACTTATTAACTTACGCTTACCAACAAACAGCTAAGTATTTTCTAATAGCCTATCTATATTTATATAGCTACAGTTGAGTTATACTTGCAGGCCATTAACCGGCTAATCTTCGGTATGTACTTCATTTATGTATTTGCAAAGACATAATCTGCGTAGGTATCTTAAGGCTTTTAAAAAAAACGGTGCCTATAGTATCATCAAACCAAATTACCATATGACAACTTACTTTGGGTGCAACAAATAATTCCAATTTGCACCCAAAAAGATGGTTCATAAACCTTTATAAAGGTGTGGATATACTAATTTAATACGATATTTACGTGGAATTGTGCTGTCTTGTTTCATGGCTTCTTTGGAAGACTCCGCGTCTGTCTGTATGGCCGCTAATTGGCTCTTCCTAAACCACACAACGGATTTTGATGCGGTTTTCATAATAAATCTGAATTAAGTTTTTTCCTGGATAAATATTAGATTAAATTAATTTCATTGCCTGGTCTAAATTAATACATCATAAAGCTCAGTATGGTATCTAACCTATATACAAGGTTGGTACATATCGTACTACTATTATCGCTATTTAAAAGAGTACTTAACTTAATTTAAATGAATTAGGTATGTATAAAATTAGCTGTGCTTACGACTGCGCTGTAGATCATTTTTTGAACCTAACAAAAAAGTATCCTATAATAATATGTTAATCCAGGTATAAACTATCTATGTGCCAAATTTAATCTAATCCCATTCAACCGTTTTTGCTTAATTGAGTAACAAACGTTCAAACTATCGAATAATTAATATTATTAGAATTACAATATTTATATCGCCACTTTTGTTAGTATTCTATGGAATATGTAATTTTATGTTCTATGTATAAAATGGTGTTCTCCTCAATCTTCTTGAATCTTGACGTTTTGCTTTCCGCTATACTGTGTTTGTGATGTGATGCTCGTTGTAATTGTAACAATACGAACAATACGAATTATTTTAAAATGGCTGAGGGTGGTCCACGTAACATAAATATTATCGCTATAAAGAGAGTGGATCCTTTTGCGAAAGAAATAATCGATAGTTCCGCCCACGTTGCCCTATACACATTTGAGGAAAACGAATGGGAAAAAACTAGCATCGAGGGAGCTTTGTTTGTGTACAGTAGACACGGTACTCCGCTGCATAGTTTAGTTATTTTAAACAGGTTGAACAGGGTCAACCTTATTGAACCCATTTCGAAGGGAGTAGAGTTTCAGTTGAAAGAACCCTTTTTGCTCTTCCGGAACACCAAATTACGTATATACGGCATTTGGTTCTACGAGGTCGAGGAGTGTGTTAGACTATCTAAGCAGTTAAGTAGTTTAGTGAACGAGCCTACCAATCAAATTTCCAGCGAGAATATGTCCACCTTTAACGCGACTCCGTCGACCAGTGCTCCGATTAATATTTTTAAGATGTTGACGAAGGCACAGGACGATTTTAAAGCTAACCAATACAATCCGAATGCAGTGGCTAGTACATCTGAATGTACACCGCCTCGGGCGCCAGATATGACGTCTAAAAGTGTTATGGATTTCTTTGCAAAAGCTGGTAGCGGTGGCTCAATTCCTATTCCTAATGCATCTTCGCTTCCATCTCCTGGAATCTTTCCCCAGCAGGCAGGAAGCTCCAATCAACCGCTACTGCTCCAGAGGTTAATGAGTAACCCGGCACACTCCGTTGAGCATATAGAGAAACAGCAACGGTCAGTCACACCCCAAGATACACCAGTTGCCAATGGCGGCCTAGATACACTCATGCAAAAAAAATCCACCATTGGGAAGGAGATGAAGAATCTACAAAAAACTGAAATGAAGGCGCAAAAAGCGAAAGAAATCAACGCCAGTGATACTCTAGAGAAAGATATTAGTTTTATGAACATATCCACACCAAAACCAGTCTCCCCTTTAGCCACATTTTTAAATCAAACTCAGGAAAACAACACTCCAACGACATTCAACGGCAGCAAGGTAGAAGAGAGAGGCTCTTTCTCACTCTCCAACTTACTGACTCCACAGCAGAAGCCTGCACTAATGCCACCGACAATGTTCACATCGAGCAGCAATAAGGAAGAGACCCAGTTGGAACCTCTCACTAAAAACCAAATGCTGCAAGCGATTAATTATCTGCTAAAGAATGACGCGGAGTTTGTTAACAAACTGCATGACGCCTATGTGAAATCCTTCTCTGACAAGTTACACCCCATTTCATAATACAATTGAGAAGATTATCATAAGTAGTTCTCTCTGTACAATCGATTGTAACTTAAAATCAAAATTCTCTGATAAGTTAGACCCTCTACTTATAACTTATTTTGTAGTTACTCAATGTTTGAATAGAGTATTTTTTAAATGAAATCTTAATAATAATGTACAGAGAATGAATTTTAGTGACATCTTTCTTTAGACAAGTCTTGTAAATGATGATTCCTTTGAAACACTATATTTGTAAATTGTGATATTTTTATTGGTGTCTTCTAGAGGTTTATTAAATCTGATACTGATATGCCTCCAATGTTATTGTGAAGTTTAGTTAGTTTTCAACTGTTTCATTGCAATAAGGGACAATTGGGAATATTTTTCCAGACATGTTGCTTATTGGAATGATTTTTAAAAGATAAGGAAATCTTGGAAAAAAAAACTATTTGTATTGACAGTAGTATTTCGAGGTATATAAATAATATTGTTTCATATTTATTTAACAGTGTTTTAACACAATTTCATTAGATAATATTGTATGACTCCACTTAGTGCCTGTTTTTATTTTCTTGTTAGAATATACCCAACGGAAAGCTAAAAAAAATCACTCATACAAGTTTTTCGAATTCTTTGTCCCTTTGAGTAGAAGACAAAAAAAGGCTTAAGTTATTTACAGGGGAAAATAAAATAACTATTGGTTTTTATTAAATTTTTTCAAGATTTTTTTTTAAAACAAATTCCCCTCATGCCATTAGTTTGTGGAAAATTATATTGAATATCAAATTCTAAACATACAGAAACTATTTAAAAAGCAAATATTTTTTCATTTTGCTAAAATTTCTTTTGTATTTCTGATATATTTCATATAAAAATAATATAGAGTGTCTTTAATAAACTAAAGTGTTTGCGACATGGCCTATTGTTACTTGGTAAAATCACATATTGGTAAACATTTCTACAAGATTTAAATGCTCTCTCATGAAATCTATTTTATGATGTTCAGAACCCCATTTGTATATCCTGCAAAAAGATTGACAAAAAAATTAATTTAAAATTGAGTAAAAACAGTCTCAAATTAAATTGTTCAACTATATCTAGCTGTTTTTTTCTTTACCAACCTGTTTATTAATTAATTGTTGCAAATAACCCAGTTGGTTACATGAAGTTAGTTGGGTTTGAGGTCTCAGTTTGAGCTGTAGAATATTGTGTCTTCAGATCTACAGTCTAAGAGTTAGTTCAGACCGAAACGCGACACCACATGAAGAGGCAGGATGTTTGAAGGTGCTAATACATCGCGAGAGGCATCGCACAACATCGCGCGGGGCAGCGAAGTCGCCTACACCACTTTCGCGTATACACTAAATGTACCTTTTATATAGATTCTATATTGTATTGCTGCGTGCGCGCAGCGCGGTGTCGCATTTCGGTGAGAGCTGACGCTAACAGTGAAGGAAAACCTTACTAATGCAATAAATACTTTTTTTCGTTAACATCGACAGACGGGCTGATGACGGTCCACTTGATGGTAGGTGGCTGCCGTCGCCTATAACACAAACAACGCCATTGGTGCTGCAAGTGCGTTGCCGACTATAGAAGGATAAGTAAGGGATGGGCTCTTGCATCCCTCACACGCAGTGTGCACTGCCCACTACTTTCCAAATCCAGACCAGAGCATTCCAAAGTTGACACTGCCGAGAATCAAACCCAGGACCCCTGAGACATTAAGCAAGTACCCTTACCATTCATCCAACGGGTCGTCAAAAAAAGAGCGCATTGAGGTGCAGTGTTGCCATTTAAAAAATGACAAAGAAAATAAGGCAATAATCGGAAATATGCCTTCTTTTATTCTGATTCGCCCCGTGACTGAGTAATCGTTGTTTCAAAATGCTGAGTTTACATAGAATTATTACGACGATAATACTAAACAACTTTCTATCATACTTACGTACCTATAGCTATAGTTACATATGGGTGTTATAATAAGTAAGTATCTATCTATATGCTGCTTCTACGTAGGCATTGATGCTTACGAATCAAAGCGTAGCTAATTTCTTCTCACACAGCAAGAGGATAGGCTTCGCCTGGGGTGCAATTTTTATATTATATGCAAACCTTTCCCGTTTATCCCTCTTTCCATATGTGAAAACCGAATCAAAATCGGTCTACCCATTCTCGAGTTTTTGAAGCGTACAGAAACCAACAACATTTTTATATATAAAGAAAACTAGCGACAGGCATTTGACAATCTGGAATGCCTGAACTATTTAGATAGGTTATGAGAAAGACCGATAGGTACAAGAGATTTGAAAAACTAGGCTTTTTGTATGGAAAGGTGTGTTAAATCAGATCTGACTTCAATGAGCAATTTATTTAAGAAATTAAACAAACTCTTTAAAAATATTAATTTATTATTATTTTGAAATAAATAAATCACAGATTAAAATTTATATCACAGATGAGATTTTTTGGTTTCATTTCTACAACCAACACTTAGCTAAATTTTAGAATGAGTTTAATACAAATATTGATTTAATTTTCGACATTTTTTTTCTTCGGTTTACCAAAAGTTAACATATCACCGAAGGCCCTGATTAAAAAACTTATTACATCTTCGTTTTGATCGGCCTTCTGCAATTTGGGCTTTATTTCTATTGCCTTTTTTTCCACAGAGTGCAAACCATTTTTTAAAATTTCATCACATATTTTCTCAAATTCTATGTGAAGCTTCTGCCTATTTATTAGAGGTACAATTAAGTTGTATGTATTAATTTTTTTATTAATAGAACTAGCTAATTCCCTATTACTCTCGCATGCACGACTCCATTTTCTTTGATCGTCATCGGTTAAAGGGTACGGACCCAAGTACATACGGTCTTTCCTCACTTCTTCCTTCAGAAGTTCGATTTCATTGTCTATGTCTTTGTTCATTGTGATCCATTCTGGCGTGAAACCATTATTTATTAGTACCTGCAACATTTCTCTTATGTATTCACCAAAAGAATCCATTTTTTTTATCTGTGCTTGTGTTATAGGTGACAGCAGCCATTGTGTGAACTGTCAGCCTGTCTGTCGACTTTATAATCTAAAAGTAACTCTGTCTGTCCGTTACCTTTTCACGCCTTAACTACTTAATTGATCATCATGAAATTTTGCATAAACATTGTCAGGGATACAAGAAAGGATGTAGAGTAAATTTCATCCAGAAAAAAAAAACTGGTTCAAGGGATCATCTAAATAATTACCCTTACCTCATTCAACTTATGTGTTGTAAAATCTACATAAGGATTTGTATTTTGATCCTTCAAGGGCTTTCCTTTACCACTCAAATTCTCAAATTCCCCCTTAGACATGGACTCTTGAATCAAGTCTTCCACTAATCTATCGAAACCATATTTTGTCTTAATATCATGGTTTCCATACTTGTACTGTCCCTTTTGCATGAGGGTTTTCTCTGAGGCCACAGCTTTGGCCATGCGATGCTCCATAACATTGATCGCAGCTTTCTGAGCTCGGTTTTGAGCCCATTGCTTTTGACGTTGAAATGGTGTACCGTGACCTATGCCTTCGTAACTCAAATACTGGCGATGCTGAGGTGCAGTGTGCTGAAATTATAATACATATCTATTACAAAAAATATTCTGGTAATATTAATATATATGATAATTAAGTTCATATTTATTTATTTATTATTTAACACATATTTCTACACCAGATGAAAATGTCTGTAAACCTTATAATTAACTTATTAAATTTATATTAATTTATATGATTTTAAGTTCAGGTGTTAATATTTTAACATTTGGATCACATAGTTACAGCACATAATATGAGATTAATATCGAGTAGTTTATGTTTGAGAAGTTTCTTCTGAATCTATTTTTCCTTTTATGCAAAGTTTCTCAGATAGGCTGACAGATAACTTGATGGTCATATCATTTTTCTATGTTACAGTTGCCAGACAGACGTACAGACCATAGTAGTTTAAGGATAAGGAATTCTGGGCAATGAACTCTACTATTACCTACTATTATTCTAAACATTCAAGCAACGCCATCATGCTGCTAAACTTGATGAGAGCGGAAAGTTGAAGGGTTTGGAATCTATACTAATATTATAAAGCTGAAGAGTTTGTTTAGTTGAACGTGTTAATCTCAGGAACTACTGGTTTTGATTGAAAAATTCTTTTTGTGTTTATCGAGGAAGACGTTAGGCTATAACATTTTGAACGCGGACAAAGTCACGGACACCAACTAGTACTTTATACCTTGAATTGACAGCTATTGCTTATTTAGTACAGTTATGTCACAACCCAAATATTATTATTTATTTATTTTTCAATTTAAGTATAATCTAAATAGGGCTCTACATGAAAATCAAAATTTATCATATTACACAAATGTCCACCGTTGGACATAGCACTTTATGAGTGAGTGTCACGCACTTGGTTTTCCGGCCTCCACTGCCTTTTGAATCAGTCGAATGAGGGAATACTCGGTTGATTTCAATCCAAGACTCATTTCTTCCAATCATAGCAGTGGGCATGAATGAAATATAAAGTAACTCACCTTTATATCATAAACTATGCTCTCGATTTCGTCATTGTTGGTGTGACCAGTATTGTGTTTGGTTAATACTCTAAATGCTTCTTCTATGGCAACAAACTTTTCAATGCAAGCATCAGGAGACCCTGAATCAGGATGATATTTTTTTGCTAGTTCAAGGAATGCTTGGCGGACCACAGTTTGTTTCGAATGAATGGGTATATTCAATAATTTGTAGGATTCCTGAAAACAAATTTTCTTAAGTTACGTAATATAATCAAAAGAGCCCAACAATGGAAAACCATGTTCTCCCATCTATCACTCGATTAAAACCGGTTCATAGGTAAATTCGCGACTTATCAAACACATAACTTGCATATTTATGACGGAATTGGTGGATATACACAGATTTACCTCTAATTTCTTATCAGTAGACTGATTGTAAGAAGTTATTGTTTTTCTAGGTAATATATACGAAGGCGCGCCCAACAGAACTGTTTGATCGACACGAAATAAAGAAAAATATGATTTACTCATGTTTTGTTTGTTACATTACAAATTATTTGATGATTAGTTATTTCATATTTGTAATTTGTTACATAAAAAAAAATTGGTTTTGTTTTTGTTTTCTCTGCTAATCTGTCAATCTGTCTACTTCAGTGATTATATACTCTTTGCTTCTGTGGCTTCTGCCTTCTGCTGCTCCAATAGAACCAGTGTTGCCAACAATAATTCTGAAATTCCGTCATCTGCATGATAAAATTCCGTTAGAAATCCGTTAATCCACTACCTTTTTCCCGCCAATAAAATCCATCGAAATACTGACTTGAAAATAAAGTGCTTAGTTACTTTATTGTGCTTAACTAAAATTATATGTTATATGTTATTATTACCTTATATGTATAGGTACCCTTTACGTGTGTATGTCAGTGTATTCTCTTCAAATAAATATAATATGTAATATTTTTTCTATTCATCTATTTTATCTATTTATGTGTAGTCTGTTTTGTTCTATTCTATACGGTGTGACTGTAAATGAATGCTGATATCAAGGTGTTTGTTTTGTTTGGTGAGTTTGGATTATTTTAAGGAGCACATAACACTACAGATTCTTAATAAGTATCCTGTGGTCAGAAGCTGATTGACACAATCTACTATAGTTTGTTCTGTGGATGGATATTGCAAATGCAAATTGAATAGAATTTCTCATTTCATTTTAAATTTTCTCTTAATTAGTGCTAGTACGTACGTATTAATTATATTAATTAGTAGGATGTGGAATAATTAGTGAACACCGTTAACTGTATAATCGTGATATATATTTATATTAAATTAATGTTTTTACAATGTCTATAACTGTGAATGAAGTTAAATCTCGTTATCCGATACATTGGTTGGTGTGGAATAATCAACACGAAGAGTTATTAAGTTCGTTAGAAGACAAAAAGGTATTTAAACTAAACAATACATATATGGAAAAATAAAAAGTAGATATACAAGGATTTAAGACATATTAAGGAAGGCTCCTATTAGTTACTTCATAACTTGAAATAACTGTATGTTAAATCATCTAATGAATCATACTAAAAGACGAACCAATTTTATGGTCTCTCTTCGATTTGGGATTCTATATTAATAAAAATTGAATCTCTCCTCTACATTATTAGGGTAGATTTATTTAAAAGGAATTGGGTATGATGTGGAGGATTACCGATGTTTACACACTCTCATCACTCCTACATTGTAACTTGAAGCGTTAGAAGCCAATCAATTCCGCAAACATGTAAAAGTAAGCCTATTAATGTGTGAAGCCTTTAAAATGTAAAGGTTCACTCTGGAAATGTCATTGTCACACAGAAAGTTCAAGCTAGTTCCTTTCCGGGATACAGGTCACTCAGGTTTATTGTAAGTTAGTATCTCACCTATTAATACAAGCAACACCATGGATGCTGCAAGTCAAGCTCTATGTCAAGCATGCAAATGTTCATCTTTTTTTTAATGTTCATCCTTTTTTTTAATGTTAATCCTTTTTTTTTCTTGTTCATCCTACTGTTCTATTACTGTTTATACATGTAGTTCCTGTACCCATTGTTTAAAAATAGATTTGTTAAAATTAAATGTTAATTTTTTATAATATGCAGTTTACTTAATAGTTCAGTTAATGGTAAATGGCTATGAAAGCGTAATAAAACAAGCAATGCCTTAGTAGGAGCTTTGGGTAGGGCTGCAAGTGCACTGTTAACCTCAGTAGGGTAAAGGTTAAGGGAATTAGAAGGGGATAGGGTAACTTATTCACTCACCATAAGACAACAGCACACATGCTGTTATTTTATAGTGGTCTTAAAATAAAATAAATATAAAATTCTGTAAGGGAATGACTGTCACCAGACAGGCTTCATTTTATACTATGTAAAGACAAGGAAGTAAGTATTACTTATTTACTTGTCTTTACGTAGCATAAAATGAAGTCGCATCCTGCCATCTGAACCTCTGTATGTGTGCTTAGATCTTTTATATATAATTTGTAGAAAAAAATTGCATCCATGCGAAACCGGGAGTGGCTCACTAAAAATAAATGAAATAAAAATAAGATGACAAAGTTGTTAGTACTTATGTTAAGTATAACATATTTTGCTTTATAGTTTTCCAACGAAGACCTTGAAGTGAAGGATCCAAGAGGTCGCACACCGCTGCTGTTGGCCGTGACCCTCGGCCACACAGAAACTGTTCGTGTCTTGATAGACGCTGGTGCCGATGTCAACTGCGAAAAGGATGGTTGGACTGGTAATAAACAGTTTTTTTTAATAATTACACCAAAAGTGGCGTTGGCGGCTTTACAAGTACAAATGCAACTTTACATAGGTCACAACGTCGCGATACAGATCGTCAAGCATCTTGTCTTTCAGTGTGAACATTCGTATTGTGTTTATACAAATGTTAATATGTTTTATTACACTTCCAGCTGTTCAAGAAGCAACAGCCACCGGAAACACAGAGCTTCTCTCCCTGGTGCTGTCGAAGCGCGATTATCAGCGTCACATGGTGCGAACTGGCGGTATACCGGACCTGTTGCGCAAGTTGAGTCTTGCTCCTGATTTCTATGTCGAGATGAAATGGGAGTTCACTAGTTGGGGTGAGTTTTCATTTTTTTTAATGTTATAAATATGTATCTAACAGATTTGCAATAGTTCATTGCACGAGCGCTTGTTATAAATCATCAATATTATTTTATCATAATATATTAGTAAGGTTGATTCTGTTTCAGTGCCCCTCGTGTCGCGCATGTGTCCATTCGACACGTACAAGCTGTACAAGCGCGGCGGCAACGTGCGGGTCGATACGACCCTGATAGGGTTCGAGAACAATCGGTGGCAGAGAGGCGACCGCACGTACATCTTCAGGGGACACGGGACGAGCGCCAGCCTCGTGGAGCTGGACCACGAGTTGGGCACCTCTTGGTGCGAGCACCTCGAGCCCCTGCAGCCCGAGGCCCACGCGTGGCCCAAGCCGCCGGGCCACGCGTTGAAGGCGCGCTGCGCCGCCCCCTTGGCCATCAACTACCTCGACACGGACAAGATCAGCTTTGAGAGGTGACCTTTACTAAGCTTTACTATTTTTATGTTACCACCGCCTATAACAAGCAAAGCAACATGCGCTGCAAGTGTGCTGCTGATCATTGTAGGATTTTAGATGGGGTTAGACAATCGCTGTTATTTCACGGTAGTATTCTGTAAGGTGGTGGTTACTGCATTAATTTTACATCAATGTTTTTGAAGTTATTCTTCTTTTGGCGCCTTACGGTGAAAAAATTTGAGCGTCATGTAAGTTTCAAATTTTATTCGAAATTTCAATTTAGATTACCCTAAATTAAAAATTAAAGATGCAGTAATATTGACAGAAAAATATACTAAAAATATACAAAAATGGTATACAAATGATCTTGAAATACGTATAAAATGCTCACCAAGATGGAATATATTTTCAGGAACAAAAGCGGCATATGGGGCTGGCGTCAAGACAAGACGGAAACGGTGAACGGTTACGAGTGCAAAGTGTTCAGCGCGAACAACGTGGAACTGGTCTCCAAGACGAGGACCGAACATCTGCCGCGGGGCCCTCGCAGACAGACCCCCAAAGCCCCCCTGGCGGGCCTCCTCGCTTTGGCCGACAGGGATTCCGAGCCTTCCACACCCACGGAGCCACTTCTGTCTCCGGACAGGGTTAGTCGATCTGCTTTTCTCTTGAGTCTCAATCTCAAGAGCACTGTGACTTCGCCGTAACTTTACTGTTGTCAGGAGGAGGCGACACAGCCTCCGAGGTCCAAGTCGAGCGAAGACTTGAAACCGGTGACTTGGGAGGAATACTTCAGCCAGGCGCCTCTGGACAGAGACATCGGGAAGCCGAAAGAAATCAACACTAAAGTGCAAAAGTTCAGAGCGAATCTCTGGCTTTGCGAGGATTATCCTTTGGAAGTGAGTTGACGAAAATTTAATTTATTAGTCTAGAAAATTTGATTGGATGTACTTTTAAAACAACTTGCATTGTAATATTACTACAAGACTAACTGTTGCACGCGACTTACTCGCTGATGATGTAGCTTTCTAAAGTGAAAGAATTTTCAAAATAGGCCCAATAGTTTTTGAGTTTATTCATTAAAAACATACAAAAATACAAATGTTCTCTCTTTGTAATGTTAGTATAGATGAAAGTGAATTCTGTTTAATTAAGCATTAGTGATATTAGTAGAAGCTGGTTGTTTATTTGTTTTAATTGGATACAGTTACAGGAGCAAATAATGCCAATTCTGGACCTGATGGCTGCAATGTCATCCCCGCATTTCGCTAAGCTTAAGGACTTCATTCAAATGCAATTGCCAGCTGGATTTCCTGTCAAAATTGGTGAGTTTTAAATTTGTGTATGTGATAATTATATTATGTTATGGTATGGAATGTGTGAAGATATTTATTTATTTATGTTTTACATGAATAAACTACTATTGCAAATAATAATGCAGAGATCCCGCTGTTCCACGTGCTGAACGCGCGCATAACGTTCGGCAACATCTTCGGGCGCGAGTCGCCGACGGCGCACGTGGAGTGCGTGGCGGAGGGCACTCGCGCCGCGTGCCTCGTGGACGACGCCTGCTTCGCCGTCGGCCGCGGCTACCGCGACGCCGCCGCCCCCGCCCTCGCATCTCTCACGGACGACGAGGAGGGCCTCTTGCAGTACGCCATCCAGCAGAGTCTCATGGAGGCCGGCACGCACGACGACCAGGTCGCCCACTACTTCTGATTCAGTCGGTCATCTATCTGATCTATCTAGTTGATATAAAGAACTATAAGATTGTGGAACTCGTGATCGACGTAGCCACATTTAACATGCGGCTCGAAGGACCATATTCGTACAAATTTCCAGCCTTATAGTGTTAGAACTCTGTACTTCGGTTATAATAATTAAACATTTTATGTTTAGTCCCAATACTTTCATCTTCCGACCGATATATCAGAACTACACATCCAACTATAATATGTGCGGACACACGATAACGATCTCTCTTCGCGGATGCACTCGTTCAACTGTCCGATACCTTTTTAATATCATCAATTTTCAATCAATTTCAGTCAGATGCTAACAATAGTTTATTCACATGTATTTGGCACGTAAGTAATCGAACTGTTGAATCGTATTTATTGTAAAGGTAGGACAAGTAGGTCAAGTATCAGGCTCGAAGGACCAACGGTGATTCGGTTTGAATCGCTTTCAGGTGGACGTGTGGGAAGCGCTAAGAGGCGCTCGGTCGTCGTCCCCGGTGCCGCCTCGCTCGCGGGCCTCGCCGCAGGAGCTGTTGGCTCACGAGGAGAGGCAGCTGCAAAGGTAACTCATTTTATAGCTTGACTCAAAGGTTTAGATTTTATACCCTCTTTCGTAGCAAAGAAGAAGAAAAATAACTAAAACAAATACCAATGTAATAGATTTATATATACTTTTTGGTCAAGCTATAATCACTATTGCATCAATTAATAATAATAATTATAATACTTTTCTAGACGCCGTTCTCGTACGCCATGCTAGTGAACGTCGTTAGCTATTTGTATTGAGAATATATTGTACCCACACCGCTTTGCTAAATTAATATTAGTATTACACTAGGTTTAATTAGATATATTTTTTTACAAAAGAGTGGTTTTTATGTAAATTTATATACAGATAACGGCCGTACCATGAACTTTAAGTAAACCATCATGTTTTAAGGAAGTTTTGTTTCAAGCTTAAATTAGTAACATTACTCAAATTCGTACCATGACGTCCACAAAACAATATTGTTTTATTCCTGCCGTGAACGAATGATATTTGCATGATTGTCTATTCCCTGCTAAATAATGCCACAGAGTATTAAGTATGACGCCATATCGTATTTGGTATGTTCTGAAACATATTTTATTTCTACGCTACAAAAGCAAGATATCATAATTTCTTTCTATTTACAATAAAATTGTTTCCTATAGTTATAACAAAGAATTGTTGCTGAAACACTGGAATAAAGTTCCAATTTAATATTGTTAATGTAAATATTGATCAAAAATGCCTATTCAGTTTTAGAACGTATCTACACTTGTCGGTGACCGCTGTTTTTTTTTAAACGAAATAAGTGATTCGGTTTATAATTTATTTATAATTTAAATTAATAAATGTCAAGTAAGTGAACATTTTATTTTTGTAATTTTGTTTAATTAATAATAGTGTAACAATATGATTAAAGTGTTAAATGTATTTTCTTCAGTTATAGATCTCGCCGGGTGTCACCGCGCCAGTTACACGTTCTCTGGGAGTATCTGAATTTAAATAAAGATATCGCTTCGGCCCACAACCGTTCCTTAGATGCGAAGAGCTATTCTCAGAGAAAGTGGAGCGCATTGACAGAGACGCTAAACTCTATTGGCGACGGAGTTCACAAAGATTGGAAAGGCTGGTCCAAAGTAAGTTGTTAATTTTTTTCATGTCTAAAGTATTTTGGCTTGGCAAAGGTGGCTACCGTCACCTATAAACACAAAAGCAACGTCACAGGTGCTGCAAGTGCGCTGTCGACAATAGTATAATTTGCAATTTATGTTTTTTTTAATTATCTAGCTATAGACAATGTAGTTTACAAGTAATCAAATAACTGACATTCTTAAAAAACTTTAAAATTATGATAATTTTATTGTGTTATGATAATTGATTGATAATTTATGATAATTGATTATTTTTTTATTGTGTTACTCTGTGTACAATAAAGTATATCTATCTATCTATCTATCTATCTATAACTTATTAATTGAATTCTTTATTTTATTTATTTGTTTAATTAAAACTGTAATTTTTTAGTACTGGGTGGACTACAAAGCTAAACTTAAAAAGAGAGTTGCTTCAGTAAGAGCTTCTCAGATAGGTACTGGAGGGGGACAGTCCACGGTGCAGCCTTTGTCTGAAATCGAACTAAAATTTTTAGAAATACTCGGGGACAACTTCGGAGAAGGCTTACCGGGTATAAGAGTAGAACCATTTTCACAAGTAAGATAAAATTTTGGCTTATTTGTATTCACATAAATCTGAGTGAAGCTATTTTATTTCGATTCAATTACTAAGAGTTGATTATTAGACAATATTTTTAATAAAACTTAGAAATGCAATTATTATTTTAAACAGTAATAAATGATAAATTTCAATTTCATGTTCCCAGTGCACAGGAAGTGCCATCGATGAGATTGGATCTCCAGCCTCTTCATTGCCGAATACATCTACAGTTTCGGGGGTGCAGGATTCCAGCACTTCGATGGTGGTGGACTCGGTTCTACCACACTCTCCATGTATAACCCGCACCCCGTCCCCCGATCCCCTCTCAACGTCTACACCTGTCCCTAGAACTGTAGCAGCTGCAGCCGCTACATTTGTCCCTAGAACTGTAGCAGCTGCAGCCGCTACATTTGTCCCTAGAACTGTAGCAGCTGCAGCCGCTACATTTGTCCCTAGAACTGTAGCAGCTGCAGCCGCTACATTTGTCCCTAGAACTGTAGCAGCTGCAGCCGCTACATTTGTCCCGGGGACTGTAGCAGCAGCAGCTGAAGTAAGACAGGCTCCGAGGCGCCGACGTCGGCGACAACAACCAATGTCACAGGAAGCCGCAAGACGAGCCCTCGTGGAGTCCTCTCAGTTGCGAGCGGAGGCTGCCGTTAGGAGCAGTGCAGCTCTCGAAAGGATATCTCAAACAATGGAGCAAATATATAACACACTGCAAAGAATCGAAAGGTATATTATCTAAAACCTATGTTATACCTAAACAAATCCCCTCATTTCCCTACTATAGTCGATAGCGCAATAAATAGTTAACACTACCTTAATATTGTTGCAGTATTTTATAATATTAAAATTATTTTTATTTATTAATACAATATTTCTATTGATTATTTTTCAGATTCGCAAGTTTTGCCTTTCCCACAGTAGATTAACGAGGGCATTACGTGCAGCAGAACCTTGTTGCAGTGCGCTATCATCGATGTTATTCAACTGAAATTGTTTTTCTTGAACGACCTCTTCATTGCCGAGTGGTTCTATAGGAGTATTTGCTCTGTTGCAGATGTTGTGTAATATAACACGAGCATTTACAATAGAACCAGCTACTTCTGGTGAATATAGTGTAACAAACACTCTGTGGACGAGTAAGCAACGAAACCGTGCTTTAAGAAGCCCAATTAGGTATAGTGTGCTTCCGGAGTGTTTGGTGCTGCATTCAATATAGGTGTCATCGTAATTCTGCGTAATGGATATCCAGCATCACCTGTAATTATAACAATTTCAAATGTTTACAACTGATGGAAAAATATATTGAAAAATTGAGTAAAAATAATTTGTTTTTTTATAGTATTTTCTGTTTAAGTTGCTTAGAACTTCCAAATGCGTTTTTAATGGATGATTGTTCCATATGAATGAATCATGAGTAGCGCCGCCATAGCTTGCATCTACGCTTAATATTTGCATATTTGCATCACATACCTATAACAAATAATGTGATACAGTAAGAGAGATAATCTAGTACAATAGTCAGAAACCTAGTATGTTACGAGTGCCATGGTATTACATTTTGAAAAATTTAAAGCCACAACTAATTGTAAAAAGCAGTAATATATAATATCTTAGAAAACTTCTTAATTAGCGTACCAATTGAACATTGAGAGAATGATAATGTTTCCGACAAAAGAAATGTTCCTCATTTATTGTAGGCCGGACTATAGCTACGTGGGTACAGTCTATACAACCTACAACGCCAGGTATGCCATATTTATTGTAAAATCTGAAAAGTATTCGTTAGTAAAGTGATAATATTTGAAATTTGTGTAGTTTTATTTATACCAAAGACAAAAACTTGCTTACTCTGTTTTTATTTGAAGACGGCTTTGCTCATTTTCCGGGAACACTATATATTTTTGACGCATCTGCGGCGTGTTAAGGCTGGCTGTAATTTGTGCTATTACAGCCGAAACAGTTTGCTGTGCCATCGTATGCCCCTCAATGTTCCCTATAGGACGTTGGTACGAGCCAGTCGCGTAAAATGATAACGCAGTCAGTACTTACAAAAAAGTGAAATATAAGTGAAATATATATATTATTATAATTATTAAAAGTAAACGGTTCACGAAAGAAGAACACAAAATCGACCGTCTGCGCATGTACATTAGTAGTTGGAAGCGCGCGAATGCCGAACAGACGAATAACGACTAAGCGGGTGATGCCGCAACGCGCGCGATCTAATGGCGTCGCTCCGTTCAAATTGCATGGCGCCCGCACCTCACTCAGCACCTCGAACATCAAAAATTCGACTACTGCGCAGTGTTCATCTTTCATGAACCGATCTATACTAAAAGTAAACAAATTTAAGCTACCTACCGATTATAATCTTGTTTATAAATCATTATTATTTAAAATAGTATTATGTTCATTTACCTTCGTTTCTACATCTAAGCCTGTGCGCTTTGAAGGAGCCTTCATCGACGGTTTTAGCTCATCGATGAGCTCATAAGTGAGCTCTTTTGTTAGTCGATAACGCTTCACAAACTACATAGTCCAACTCGAAAGGATCACTCTCGCTGCGTATTTGTCGTCGTCGATTTCTTCGTAGTATATTGCTTTGGGCGTTATCGTTTTCCAAAAATTCGAAAATTTCGTACTCACTAGCCATCTAAAAACACATTTTTTATTACTAAAATGCAATTAATAAAGAAAAATACTTTATTCACTTAAAAATCGATATAACAATAACATTTACTCACTTTTTAACAGTAAAATTATTATTTTTTGTCGAAATCATTTTACTTCACTTTAGCAGTTTTGTATGCGTCTTGAAAAGGCAACTTTTTTAAGATTGCTAAATTTGACATCAAAACAATAATGCTTACTGTCAAATGGAACGTCATGGTACGAATTGAATGAACGAAATAGCGAATGGCGTCACAAAACTTCTTAATAGAAACAATATTAAAGTAAGCTTACTTTTAAGGGGTCATGGTACGAAATTTGAAAGTAAGACTAAAATAATACTGCTATAAGAGGTGGTGGTAAGGCCCAAGTACACGCACTTTTGGTTGGAATATAATAACATATCACATATCGCGTACCCGTTTCCCTTGATCCGTACCGTTGTTTGTATAAAGGCTATTTCACTGTATTGTGGAAAATACATTCACAACTTAGCGTCGGGGTCAATGTTAACTTATTAAGTTGCAAGCAATATTCTATAGAATATATCATACAAGTTACTAAACTTCATGATCTGTCGGCGTTTAAAAATTTAATTATTTCTCAAAAAAAAAAAACAACCATTACCACCTAGGGGTGCGTACGTGATAAAATCTGTCGCTAACGAGCTCTACTTTAACCCCATCAACAGAATTAGTCCACAAAATATATGAGCAATGATTTATTCAAAGTTTATTGCCATTATAGTCTTGTCGGGCGTCTTTTCTGTATCCCTGACAAAGTGTATGTGCACCGCTAGCGCTAGTCTGAGTGAGCTATCTCCCTATCTGAGTAGAGCGATAGAGGCGTCGCTGGCGGCGATGTCGGCGATGTCGGTGGGGCCGCCGACGCCCTCTGGCGAGCGCGAAGCGGAGTCGGCGGACGACGAGCTCGCCGCCGCTCTCGCTCTCTCCGCGCGGGAGCAAGCGAGACGGCAACAGCAGCTCGAGGACGAGCAGAAGCAGCTCGCCGAGGCGCTCAGGCTCTCGCTGCTCGACAAATAACCGGTACTCACTATTCAATTTCATTCTTAGACTAAAATTAAAATTTAGATAAAAATAGTAAATCATTAAATTTGTTTTTAAGCTCCATTAATTAACATAAGTTCTGTACTAAAGTTTTAATAGCTAAATTTATTCATTAATCCTACTATAGTTGGCAGCGAACTTGCAGCATCTGTAGCATTGCTTGTGTTATAGGTGACATGTTAGCCTTAACATAATAAAATAGAAATAATTTAAAAAAGAAAACTAATTTAATTGAACATTTTCTCTTTTCAGATCTCAATACAAAGCTAGCGTCCACCAAAAGAAGACTTACGCCTAAGTGTATTTTTTTGTACACAATACATAGCTTACCTTTATACAATATTTATCTTCCTAATTATTTTAAGTATTTCTAATAGCCTGTGTCGCGGATCAATTAGACAATTGATATGTGTGAATATATATTTTTTAAATTTTTTAACCATTTGTTAATTGAAATAAAGCAAAGGAGGCGAAGCAAATAATTTAAACAAACGTCGAGTGATTTCTTGATACAGGAAAGCGATCTTGATAACCTTTGGTCACCTTTTTTACGAATGGTTGGGTTACCAGTTAAAATACGCACTACTAGTAAAATTACATGTTAATTACTTGTTTTATTAAAAAAATGTTATGAACCCCTGAAAGTTTGTTTACATTATTTGCGTTGTCTCGTTGGCCTCGCTTTAACTGGTGAGATTAATGCAGTATTGAAAGGTTGGTGAGTTCTTAGTCTTAATTTTTTTTTTGTTTGAAATTTAATATATTTAAATTTCAAATTTTTTTTTTCGTATTCTTATTTTTTTAAAATTTTAAAATGAGCATGGACAAAATAGAGCGAAAGTATAACTACAAAATATGAAAATAGATAGCTTAATATTTTTGTTATAATTTTATGTTTTCATATCTATTATTCGACTGCTTTAATATATTTTTTCAAAACAAATTTCATTGATAAATATTGAATTTATACAATTAGGTACATAATTATATATAAGCTTTTTAAGGAATTATTATTATTTTAATGGACGAAAATTTCCAAATATGTATTTGAAAATCAGTATAAAATGGAAAAAAAAATCCTGACTTTTATATCCTTCCATATTTTATACATATTGTACATAAAGTTAATTATAAATAACGTCAGTGCATACGCCTTTTATAAGTTTTACTTGTTTTGAAGTAATGAATATAATAATATAGTATTCTTTTCTCTCTTGTCTTTCTTTATTTTTTTTCCTAAAGGGTTTTTCCTTGAGGGATTCTTTTCGTTTATCGTTTATAGTCAAAAAGTCAAAAAGCAACTGATTGCCTCCTCAAAAAAACCTTGAAACCAGTAGAATAGAATGTCTATAAAATTAATGTATTCTATATCTTGTGATTTCGTTTATGTATAACTTAAGTTAATATATTTATTACTTCATTTCTAAGGGATGTGTATAACAGTTCATATTATTATATAATATATTTCTGTATATTGATTTTTTATTGTCATTCTTATTTTCACGCAAAGTCGCATCGAAATTAATACCAATGATATTTCTTCGATTGGTACTTTGAGTAGTGTCCGAATTTTTGTCTTTAAAAAATCACTATGATCATAGTGATTTTTAGAAAAAGGTCATTTTTATACTAGATGACAAGCAGGCTGATGATTCGCTTGATGGTAGGGGCTACCTTCGTCTAAGGACAGAAAGAGTTTTTTTTTACATTACAATTTGAAAATGAAAATGCGAAGTACCAACAATTAAACTCCGCATTTATGGTGTGCAGTACGGTGATGAAAATTCTAAGTTGGCATTAATTGAAGTATCTTATCAGATCATTCACCACTACACCAGTTTTAAAATATGGAAGACTCCTCAAAGAATGGGTGTTTTTTATGTTAAGGTTATCAGACAGGCTGACAGCAGGTGGCTGCCGTTGCCTATAACACAAGTAACGCCTCAGGTGTTGCAAGTGCGCTAACGATCAAAGAAGGATAAGGTATAGAGAAATGGGCTCCAGTATTCCTTAAACAAAAAAACATATGCTGTTATTTTACGGTGGTATTCTGTAAAGTGAGTGGTTACTGCCTCCAGATGGGTTGCTACTAATATCTAGATCCAGCCAGAGCAAACTATGTGAAGTTCAGAGCCAGAATTTGAACATCTCAGAAACAATTATAAATATTAACCATGTTTGAAAATTAATTTAATTTACTAGTAGGTTTAGTATTATTTTGCTGCGATTTTTAGTCTCCATCCTTTTTTTGCTTTTATGGCAACACTTTCTGGTATGATAAAAGGTAGGTTGTCTGTGGATAAAAGCGAGAAAGGCGGAAGAATAAAACGAATGGGAAAAACCAATAAATAAATACACACAATTTTATCTATGTATTTAAAATTTAATTTTCGTTACTTATATACAAATTACAACATTTACTATTATAGTATTAGTTCGTCCTATATTTACATATGTAATAGTACACTTTAGAAGCGTATTTTGATTTATTAGTCAATAAATTACACATCAGGAAACCTTTTGAATAGTGAGTAGGTAATGTAGCGAAAATGCGGACACTCGCCTAGTATGAAATTTCAACAAATAAAACCAATATACTTCACGAACCAGAGCCTAACCTATGACCTATATACCCAAGTTGGGTTTGCTTAGATCCCGACAGGAGGTAGAGTACACAGTTGATTTTCCAGAATATTCTACTCTGTGACCTCAGATTAGTCTTTGGCGTTCAATGTATTTTCAAAAATGGAACATTAATATTACATCTGGTCAAGGCTTCATCAAAATGATAAGTTATCTTACACTTACAGTAATATTATTATTACTGTAAGTGTAAGAAGAATTTTATTTTTAAAACCACGTGTCATTATAGTTATTTATTTACTATTAATGCCAAAACTTTCAAAAAACTACAAGCACTAAAGTGCTTTTGGAATCCAGTTACATAGTAAAAATCCAAAAAAAAAAAAAAGTATTTTGCACAAAAAAATTACTTCCATATTCGTAGTCAATAATATCCGCACTATCGCTACTGATAACAACATTTACCGCAACGGGGATCGAACCGGTACAAACCGGTAAATATCGGTACACAACAATTAGATAGATAGTACGGAATAGAAAAAATGGTATTTTACACTAGAAAAGTAGGACGCACTGAATATTATTTAACATTAAACTAGATTTGCCGGCGTAAGGTCGAATATAGGCCTTCCGGGCTTGGCTTCGACTAAAATTGTACAGTCATATAAAATCAACATACAATAGGGGAAATTAATTCGTGCCCTTAACCACCGAATACCTATTTACAACAATGACGCGGCTTTTAGCATACAGACAGTATAACTGTATTTGTTCTAGACACATTTTTGGTGCTAGCTATAGAGCCTCTATCTTTATAATTAAAAAAAAACGGAAATCACGAAAAAATACTTTCGTAAGTACATTTGCATGTGTAAATAAGAATTTACATATTTTTCTAAGTTCAAATATTAATTTGTCCTTTAGAATACAATTTTTATTGAGTTAGTTGAGTAATCAAATACTATAACTAATGTCATTAACTCATAAGTACAGCTTTTGACAGTTCTCATACGATGTCATTGTCAAATACAACATACAACCTCTTAAGAGCATAGGAGTAAAATCCAGTATTTTTAATCGGATTTTTAGACACTTCTTTATTATTATAAAATTATTATTGGCAAGAGAAATAGTTATTGTAAGTTCATCCGATTAAAATATTCGCCTCTTGAAGGAACAATTGAAAACAAAATACAATGTTTCATTGGAAGGATTATGACTAAAAAATAAAAAAGACGATTGCTTTACATTTCCAATTATAATTTTAATAATAGTTTTTTACACGTAATTAACACAGAATACATTTTAGAATTCGCTGTCAGAGTGGAATGACAGGTGAAATGGATTTAAAAATATCGACATAGAGGGCGCTTATTTCGCAAGTATCCCAAAGGCAAAGACAAACATTGTACAGGAAGTTGCTTATGTCTAACCAACCCGGAACGTAATGTTATTTTAATAGAATCGATTAAACATTTTGATACGAAATGCCACATTTTAAAATTAGCATGTATTCGACCTTTTATCCTAATTCAATCCCCGTCTTACATTATGAAAAATTGTACTTACTAATCCTAAATCTATAAAGATTCCCAAGGAAATTAACGAGAACAATTAAAATCATCGAAAACTTAAAAAATAACGAAATAAATAGTTTTTTTTTTAAATATTTAATACAAAAAAAAATGAATCGAACACAACACTTTTGCTCTCATAACTTCTATTTTTTTTTTAATTAGACAAAATTCATATTTAATTAACAAGAAATACTCCTACTTAACAAAAGTTTCCAGATTTCATTACAACAAGATTCATGAAAAGACATTGATTCTTCTAAATGGCTATAATTTTCTTAAAAGTCGCACTACTTAGAAATATTATAATGAACTTAGCAGTTACAAGAGCAAATATTGTTAAACATAACATCATAGGTAGGTACATCAATCAATACATAGGTACTCTAGCCGAAATGAGAACTCGCAACTAAGTAGATATTTAGAGATCCAATATTAATGTTGCATACTCTCATTTTAACGATGTCTTGTCACTAATTACGACAGTTCGTAACGGGATGTTTTGAGGTTAATCAAAGAATCGGCAAGGACCGTCTAAGAAATATTCAACAAAAGAAAAAAGCTATGAAATCCTACAGGTTGAGCCAATTTTTTCTCACTTTTTTAGGTCAAGTCTTTTTTATATTTGTCACAATACATGAAACAGTTAATTTGTTTTAGTTGTTTAAGCATACTCGCATATTTTTGTGTAAATTAAAAACAATACTTCGTCAGTTGCTGGCAATAATTATCTATTGTTTCTACAGTACAATTTTATGTAAAATAAACTTTTAATAGGTTTCACTTCTTATGCGAAGTATACTTAAACGTTAAACTCCTTTTGTATAGACTAAACAATATCAAAATGTAATTAAAAGCAGATTAAACAATATCTAATTAAAATCAGAATCTTTGGCATTTCAGTGTTAATTAATAGAAAGATTTCTATAAACTTAACCTACTGAATTACATGGACTAATTCTTTTATATTGTTGTTGAAATTCGTTTCGACTGTACATATGGTTGAGATTCGTTTTTAATTCGAGTTATTTTTTTTTTTTTTTTTTTCAAATACTGCTGTAATTATTGTGACCGTTTTACATTTTATTATCAACAAAAATATTCCTGAAACCAAGCTTAATATTCTCTTTAAAAAAACTAAAGTCTTATCTACAGGGTCCACGCCAGCAAACAAGTCCCGCAGCGTGGCGCTGTCATCGCTTTACAGAAGGTTGTTTTCTGGCCAATTACTGTTGTGTCAATTTTAGTTCATGTTTAAGCCGCGGGACTTGCTTAGTGGCGCGAAAGTTTGGAACTATTTGTGTGTAAATATTGTAAAATTAATAAAATAAGTGCTGATTTTTCCTTTAAACGTTTTTGAGCGGTTTCTTACATATATGGAACCTTGCGCTTTGTAAAATACAACTGATTTTTAAAAGTAAATTTCAATAAAGTTCTTTGAAAATTCCGTTACGAACTGTCACACTCATTGCCATAAATAAACTTGATCTACTAATAATTGGGGAGAATTTAGTGCAGGCTGCTTTGGGAAAAGTAAGATTATACATAAAGGAAACAATCTAATTGTCTATCGTATACAAAATTAGAACATTCTCATTTAAATAGTGGAAAGTTAAAGAATTACGTACGATGCACATCTTACGGTCCGAATATATGACACAATTAAACAGCTATTATATTGAAAGTGACATTTTGAGCTGTCATTTAAGTCTTCTAATAAATTGGACTATAACTGTTCGTGTATTACATGAAATTCTTTTGTTACATTGTAAAATGCGTTTCGGTCCGATCCGATCCGCTCCGTCAGCTGTGAATCGTGCATTAGAAATTCAAATGAAACCTGCATCAGCTCCCCCTTACATAAATTAAATGCATTCACTTATCTTTTCTAACTACGATATACAATAACAGTCCGACATGGATTGCACAGGTTTGGAACTATGCGCTTAGGCGCTCTTAAACTTCATTACATATATCACAACTAAATTATAAAAATTATCTTCTATGTACTTTAGTCCGTCAAAATGTACCAGAAACTCACTTAATTAGGGGATATGGTATTGTTTGAACGTCTACATTCCCGTTGTCGTGTAACTTAATTAAATGTCAATTCATTAATTTTTACTTTTTATATTTATAGGCATTTTTTTTAAAATACGCATTGATTGAACGAATGTGAAAGAATAGTTATTAGAGTTATAGCAAAAATAAATAGGTAAGTACACAATTAAATTATATTGTTATATATAAATAAAATGACAGTCATATAATTAACAAAAGACAAATTCTTAGAAGAGAGCAGCTTCATTTTTTATATTTCATTCACTCATACTGAATGATGAATCCATTCGTTCAATGTCATGTTATGTAAATCTATACAATTATACAACTTTCATATTTCCTAATACAACAAACTCACTTAGTATAGTGAGTGCATTCACTCGCTGCGTGTGCGAGTAAGCACACAATATGTTCTGTACTGCTCGCACGTTTCGTTGCGGCGAGTGTTTGGACGCACTATAGTGTAACATTGCGAGCATTTGGTTGGTACATTATTTTTCACATTAGCCTTAGTATATATATAGATAGATTATACTGATTTAAATACAAATTTGAATGTAGACGTTCATAGGTGTTTTTTTTAATAAGCAATTCCGTTCCAAAGGTTAAACATAGTGTGAACTTATTTGCATCAATATACATGCACCTACTCACATATTAAGATTACGATTACGCAACTAAACAATATCGTAGTATTAATAATAACATTAACGAAAGTTTTTTTTTACATTAAACAATTTTTAATTACATAGTGCTAGGTATTTGAACAACATCCATTTATATTTTGTAGACAAAAATATTCTTTATTTCTTCTCACAAATAAGTTCAAGCTATGCTAGAAGGAGACAGAATGTTTTCCTTAGGAAAGTTTACCGCGGCGAGCCAACACAGGGGACCAGACACCATAGGACGGATCATTACGCACACTTCTCGGGTCGCCAGGCGGATGGATACGGATACCAGGCTACCGGTCGCCGGGGCCACGGTAGACGGCTGAACACGACCATAAAACGCACTCATGGGCGGGGAATTTTTTTAGAATAATGCGCACACAAAAATTGTTTCTTATATAAGGTGGTAATATATCATGTTACATCGAAAATCACATTCTAATAGGAATATAACTTACTATTCTTATGAGAATTTAATAAATCTATTAGGAATACAACCTATTTATTATTTTTTCATAAATTAATCTGAATAATATTTAAAACCGTCTATAGATATTGAATCTTGACTAATTTTATAGATTTTTTAACCACTTGTAACTTTAAATATTAAGTACGGCCTTGTCATGTTCGACTACTGAATCTTATTAAAAACTTATCTTTATTAAAAACTTGTTTTTGTCTTCAACAATAAATCAGCATTCAAACTCAAAATTATTATATGTAGTTGATATTTTATGTACTTTAATGGGTACTTACAGCTTTAAGTATATTTGGTCGTATAAAAGAAATAGTATTTATACTTTAAAAAATGCCCAACTTTTTGTCTCAACCCAACTGCCCAAAGTGAGGTGTACAGTTGATTAACACCTTATACGATACGATTGAATTTAGTTAGTCGTGTGGCCGTCACCGCAGTACCCCGCACTGCCACTCCCCTGCCCCCCGTGTCTTCACTGCGGGTGCGCAGGCCCAGGCCCTGGCCCAGGCCCGCGCGGGGCCCGTGGTCAGTCACCGGTGGCTGTCACCGTAGTCCAACTCCACGGGCTGTTGTAGCTTTTCTGACTGAAAAAAGAGAGAAACACCAATCAGTTTATATTCATTAAACCTTATCTATCCAATTATAAATTATCTATATTAACATTATCTATCTAGATAAATAAAAAAAGTAAATAGTTGAATTTGTTGCTAAGCGCAAAACTCGAGTTTTTTTTTTTGGGATAAAAGTCCGAAGAAGGTTCCTTGAATGAAGAGACAAAATGAGAAAAATGGCCTGGAAAATGCCTGCATTTTTCTTTTTCCCATTCGATTCGAAGTTCCTAGTAGACGATTCAAATATTTCAATGAAATATTGACAAAGACATATATTACCTACTATATAAATCTGCCGCAGTCCAATAGCTTTTGAAAGAACGACGTCTCTCGGGTCAGCTAGTAGGAACAATATACGTAAAAAGTTTGAATCGAGATTAAAAACTATAAGTTTATTGTCGTTCTACTCTACTATTTTAATTTTGTATTTTAATTTACAAGGGTAAGTACTGTTATTATTGGTAGATCTCTCAGGGGACAGGGGTTCAAAGAGAAAAGTTCAAGCGGAATAAAATAGCATTATTTTTGCTGCAAGTTATAAACAAACCTTCCTTGTTTAGTGTTCTATCTTTGAGTGAAAACCGTATTCAAATCCGTTTGGTAATTTAGGGGAGAAATATAGATATAAATATCACAAGGTACCTTTTAATTAACAAGGTTAGGTAAGGTAAACCCCTTACGACATTTAAGCAGATATGTCCAAGTTAATAAAACATGACGCAAAAAGTTAAATAAATATAGGTATAAAAGAAATAATCAGAATAGTGTTATATTAAACACAAATTCACTTTGATAATTAAACCGTAACAGAACGCATTATGTTGATTAAAACATAATTAGTGAACATTTTAAGTTTTCATTTAGCGTCAACCATTTAATGGATGAAATTAAACCTCCAAATGTTTAGAAACATTTTTGCCAAACGAGATTAGTTTTGGCAAAAAAAAAACCAAGCATCTTCTCGGAAGGAACGAGCGGTCGAATGCTGCATTTTTTTCAAAATATGTAGTTATAACAATGTAACAACCATCACTCAATAATGTATGTAATTATGAAAATGCATGGTTTTCTTGAACGCGTGAATCGCATTCAAGAATCGACGCACGCGAACTTGACCCACTTTAAAAGTTATGAATTATTTACACAAACGGAGTTTCAACTAGCACGCATAGCAATTTTTTAACAGTCTTTATATTCAGAGGGTGCGGTCCCATTGACCGCGAGGCGTACCGCGACTGCAGAGGTGGCTCACTGTAAAATGACAGTAAGTTTATTCTCACATGCACAACTTCTAAATTTACTGTGTTTATGTAAACTGTAACTGTAAAGTTACATACAAGATTATGTTATAAAAGTATAAATTTTACTAAGTGTTTTCGTGTTATATCCGCGCATAATATATATGTGTACATAGTTAACATTCATATATTAATTTTACTAGACTCGGAAAAAAAATACGTCGACCACCAGACTGAAAAATATTGTAATATATATCAAAGGGCACTTCCGAGCAGAATATACCAACAAACAGACACTCCTTTATTTTCCTACAGGTGGGTGTAAGATCATACGTTTGAACTACGAATTAAGAAGATTTGGTCTATAAGTTGTCTATAGAACTGTCGCACATTCCTACATAGATAGATATTATTCGTCATTTATATTACATTAATTGTCGTTCAATAATAAAGCATTACGGTCATGCGAATAGCAGAGAAAATAGCTAAAAGGTTGATTCTACATTTACCCAAGGTGTATAATCTGAAATGCGACCTTGCCCGACGGTTATATGATTTTGTTAAAATATGTTTTATCGAAAAAAAAAAAAGAAATAACTGTCAATAAGTTATTGAGTAAAAATGCGTATAGTTTAAGTTAAAGTTCCGCGTTCACTCAAACCACGTCCTTAATTACCACTTGTTCGTACAACTTAAGATTATGAAGTAAGCAGGTTTTGTGTTTGCCGTGTTATTAGAAATTGGCTATTGCGTGAAGAGAAAATTTTTCGATAGTTTTTGCAACCACGGAGATCCGTTTTTAGAGGGCTTAGACATACTTACCAATATCAGACAAATCACTATTAAAATCGGTAGTTTTTTAGACAGGGGATTTTTAATTGCATTTTTGATTGCACACAAAAAACAAACGTTGTACTTCCATTAAAAATACTATGAATTTTAAGATTTTTCTTAAAAATCTATATCATATAGATTTAAAAGTATTTATATCATAATGGATATAATTCACATCAACTAACAAAATAATAATTGCACACCAAAATTACCAATTTTCGCTTGCCGGAAAGAAATTCTGGTTATTTTCTATGTGAATGCAAAAAAATAAGTAAATTAAAAACTATCACACGAAGGTACATAACATACGCCTACAATATAATCAGTAACGCAATGACGTCAAAGAAATTATATTGTTGTTCAATGAATTTTATGAATGTAGTTATTCCACTACTTAACGCTTTTAAGATAAACACGATAATAAATTTAGCTTTTGACGCAGCTATTATATAAATATTTAGTATTGAAAGAGTCTATAAAAAATGTCCTTTATTTCTTTTACAAAACTTACATAATACGTACCTACCTACACAGTGGCTGAAGTTTCTTTTAAAGCTTGAAAGCCTGTGTCAGAAAGCTCCGGATTTCATTATTTTTTATATTTATTTATAATGTAATTCTAAAGAGTTACAATGAAACAAATAACTATAGTAGCAGGGCACACTGCGTTTCGAGGTCATTAGGGCAGCCCGTCTGGCGGCAGTAGCCACCCTCTTACAGAAGACCACCGTTAAATAACAGGTAGTACGAAGTTCACCAGGTGATCTAGTAGGTATACATCTACCCATTTAGCCATTTATCTATGTTTTGTTGCCTATAACATGTAATTAGTTGATGTTAGCTTAATTTTGACTGAAATCTAATTCGCATGTCGCTTTTCTAGAGAGAATATATAGGCATATTTCATATATCATGTTACATACCTTAATGTATATAATATATTATTTATGTATCTATAGGCAGTTATAGCACGTGTGTTTCGATGAGTGAGTATTTAAGGGATGCCAGAGCTCATTTCCCCAGAAGGAGTCATATCCATTAATAATATGTTTAATTCTATACTAAGTTCGACAACGCACTTGAGCACATGCAGCTTGTGTTTAAATAGGTAATGATATCCACATACCATCAAATGGATCGTTAGTCTGTTAATGAATTTTGAACTTAAATACTGGCTGTATTTAAAAAGGTTTGATTTTCAAAAATCTAAAAAGAAAAAGTGATTTTATTGACATGAAAAATTTAGATATAGTTTTGTTTGGATATTTGATGAGATAGCATAGAATGATTTTATGAGTTTATTTATATTGTGTATACGTTTTGTTTTTAAAATTATAATGTATTAAATTGAGAAAAATAAAGAAGTTGTGCACATTAAATAAAAGGTTTTATTAATCAATATAATAGGGGTTAAAGTATGAAATTGCCGTTTTATTGTAATAGGTACTTCGAATTGACATAGAACCTTCATGGTTTGAGATTTTTGAGTGAATTTTTTTTCATACGGTACCTATGTAGTTCTTCTTTTAAAAAATGTGCAACATTCGATTATCAACTTTCAGTTGTTTTTTTTTATTCAGCTTAGACAATAAAGATGGATACTTCGAAAATTCGTGTGATTTTTGAATACGAGTTCCGACGCGGAACTAACGCGGCAGAAATAGCTCGCAATATTAATGTTGCGTTTGGAGAGGGGACTGCTAATGAACGCACTGTGCGATTTTGGTTTAAACGCTTTCGTGATGGAAACTTCGATTTGAAGAACGAACCACGTGGAAGACCGCCCACACAGGTGAATAACAATGATTTGAAAGAGATGGTGGAAGCCGATCCGAGCCAAACTACCCAGGAATTAGCGGCATGGTTTAACGTTACCTTACCAACAATATTGACTCATTTGCGTCAAATCAATAAAATAAAAAAATATGAAAAATGGGTGCCTCATGATTTGACTGATCTGCAGACTCTACAGGAACTGCAATTAGAAACCATTCGTCACCCTCCGTATTCGCCAGACCTTGCTCCAACGGACTACCATTTTTTTCGTGATTTGGACAATTTTCTGCGTGATAAAAAGTTTTCTTCTCAGGAGGCAGTGCAAAATGCTTTCACACAGTTTGTCGAATCTAGATCACCAGAGTTCTATCGCAAAGGCATAAATGAGCTTCCTATTAGATGGCAGCAATGTATAGATAATAATGGTAATTATTTTGATTAAATAAATATGTTAAATTAAAAAAAAAAACGAATTTTTATTTTTCAGTACAAATCGGCAATTTCATACTTTAACCCCTAATATACGGATCCCATAATATATGAAAAGTTGAATACCTACAATATAACAAGAACATAGTCAAGTAACATATTTTTACATAAAAAAGTTAAAAAAAATCTAGAGATCTCTCTGTAAGGAGTATAAGCGAGAAAACCTTGCCCGTACGTCAGTTTACTGCGGTCACATGCCAATTGAATCCAATTGTGGTTGACCTAGGGGTCAGATGGCTGCCTCTATGCAACCAATTATTTACCATCAATAGGGAATTATTAGTGGTTAAATATATTGTTTTAACATGCCCAAATTGTTCAATGCATTCTTTTTTAAATTTTTCGAAAACTAATAATAAACCTCGGCAGACGTTGTAACGGGATTTCTGTGAACTGATCGCAGCGCCACCTATCGGATACGTGCAAACGTATTTTTCATAAAAAATGAGGTATTTTTTTAAAAATTATGTTTTGTTTTTGGAATTATTTATGCCAAGAAATCCCAATTCCCTCCTAATCCCTTTTAATTACTAAATTAGACAGTGCTTGTGTTACATAGGTTCTGCAAGAACCCAACCAGCAAAATCGTGTACTATAGCAATCGACCCAACCAGCAAAGTAGTCCAGTAAGAAATGTCCTTATTACTAAAAAGTTGTAAAAAAGCGTTATTAAAGTATCCATTACAACCGTGTATTCTATAGTAGCGACTTATACAACATTTTGAGCTTTATAAAATTAAACAGCATTTAAGTGACAATAATAGGTGTAACCGTTTACATGAACACCATAGACAACGCCTTTAACTCAGTGCTGTAATTGACTCCTCTAAAGCCCTTACAGCGCTTTAAACGTAACTTGTTTAAAGCAAATTTGTGTATAATTGTGAAATGTAATAAAGACATTTCTTACTGGACTACTTTGCTGGTTGGGTATATAGGTACATATATTATTATAGTATACAGGTAGGTACTACTATACATGTCCGATATGTAGTGAAGCGAAATGAAACGGAAATCCAATCAGGATGTCCGATGAGAAACCCCTGATGCGGGTGCTTTGCAACAATACCTAAACCTAAGTAACATACAGTATACATAAATATTTATATTTCTATAGATATATTTTCTTGTTTGACGGTGACGAACTAACTATTTTTTATATAATAATAAGGGTCGGTAGTCCTCTTGACGACAGGTGGCTACCGTCGCCTAGAGCAACATAGGGGGATGCTATAAAGCTGCCCCAAAAGAATTTATTAAGCTCCCTAATAGATCTACACGTGGAAGCGGAATGAAGACACCTCAGCGGGGAAATTCATTAAACAAAGAATTATTCACTTACAGACATTTATACTTAAAATCTACTTTTTCATAACCAAAAGGGAATTACGCGAATTCGTCATCCATCAAATTAAGTTCTTAGTTAAATAAATGTCCCTTAAGTATATGGCCCTGTATAAAACTAATATGGTCTTGAGTTAATACATAGAAAAAAGGATGTTCAGTTTTTCCTCAATAGGAAAATTGTGTGAGAAACTTTTTGATTTTCCATAAAAACTTATTCAGACTTAACATTTTAAAACAAAAATATATCGAAATCGGTCTAGTCGCTATCAAGTGAGGCGGTTAGGTTACCAGTGAAGAGATTTTTTTAATTTACTAACGACCCACCACCGTTTTAATATATTTTTTTAATTTTTCTCTTCATAGGCAACGAACATGCACTTACACGTGCAAAATTATTCTGTTAGACTGTTACCTAATAATTGCTTGTTTCATATAGGACAGACTTAGACTCAACTCAGGTAGTTGAGTCTAAGCATGTCCTGTCTAAACTAGTGTGGGCGAACAGATTTAGAAATCATCATCAATACTAATAATAAATCTGTAAGTGTAGGTATTGTATGTATGTTCCTCCATAACTCTGAAACGAATTAACTGATTTTCATGAAACTTGGTAGATAAACATCTGGACGTACCTACGGGACACAGGATAGGCTACTTAATATTTTTCAACGCGGACGAAGTCGTGGGCACCAGCTAGTAAATAAATAAAAACATATAACTCTTAGAAAAAAAAAATCTGGCAATCTCTAGTATAAAATATAGGTCTACTTATACCTATCGTTCGAAATGGTGCAGCTACAGAAATATATAGAAACGAATGAAAACCCCTGGAAGAGAAAAAATGTCGAATTTCTCTCAACACTTTTCCGAGTGCTCACAAAAAGTATGCGCTGGGGTGAGTGGGGGTGGATTGGGCGGCGGAGGGGGTTGTAATATAAGGGGGTTGATGTAAGTGTAGTGCTCGTTCACACAACGCTCATTAAAAGTGCCTACTTATTATAGAAGATTCCAGACGTGTCGTTTAAATTACTCGAGCGTCGTAGTTTAATACAAAAATGGCTTTTTAAAAATTATGTCTCAGTAAACTGGGTTTCTTTTCAATTAAAAACAAGATTGGAATTAAAACTAAAATTGTATGAGCAAACCTCGGCTAAGTGCATTATAATTTACTTACTTAATAATTTCGTAACCCTGCCAGAAGATATGCAAAAGAAAAAAATATTTGACACAGAAGCAACTGTCATAAAAAATTAGTGAAACATTTTTTTTAAAAGTCAGTTATTGGAAATTGATCCGCAGATAGATGTTGCCAGATCAGCAGTTTACCCATCTGGCAACAGTATAATCATTAATCACCAAAGTACCACTAATCAAGGTGACTGTCAGAACATGAATACATGTGAAAATGAATCCCTTTAATTTTTTTTTTACATTAATATAAAAGCAACGAAAATTTAGACTTCCAGTAAAACTGTCTTCGCATTTTGTTGTTAGCAATGAAGTTTGAAGCAAAAATGAATCTACGGTTACTATTGATGTAGCTTTACCTACCCGATGTTAGGATTGTCGGTGCTAGTCTATAAAACGAATTAGCTTCCCGCCATCTATCAGTATGTACGCTTAGATCTTTAAACTGCAACGATTTTAATGCGGTTTTCACCAATGGAAAGTGTTAAAAGGAGGAAGGTTTGTAAAATCCGTCCGAAGCCGGGGGCGGCACGCTAATTTATAATAGGTATTACATAGTAGGATGTTATTTCACGTTTGTTTTCTGTGAGAGGGTGGTTGTAAGGGAGCATTAATTAGCGATGGCTAATTACTTCTGAAGTATTTGTATGAGAATACGAAAAATATATAATAAATTGTACACAGTGAGACGCAAAAAGAAATCACAGTCCAAAAAACGAAGTAAAAGTCGTGCGCTACCACACGCACAGAAGGGTGGGTCTACCCAACCACCCGGGGGTGTTTCCCCACGCGAGGTGGGACCACCCCCTGACCCAGTAACCACCCCCTGCGTATAATGCCCGGTACACACTACGCCCAAGTGAATCCGTGCCTGATTATTTTGTGATGCGTAAAAACTATGGTTTTTATTTTAATAAAATATACCGAATTGAAATTAACGTGGAAAAAGCTGGCAAGGCTTACATTAAAATAATTTGTAGGTATCTACCTATATAGAAAAATGTTTTTACTTGTTAAATATATTATAAACTTTATTGGGATGGCTTAAAGGTTTATGGAATTGCTAATATTGAGAAACTATTATATTGAAATATCATAAAGTTTATATAAAAATTATGTTAAAAAAAAAATTTAGATAAATGTGTTTCTAAATTCGTTAGTTAAGATTTTTTTTTTCATAAACCGGAAATAAAGATTTTATTTAATTAAAATTAAACAGAAAGGTTTTAATTTCTCATAATATAGCTAAAGCCTTAAAGCTGAGCTCATGGGCAAACCTTGTTTTGAAAAACATTCATTCAAAATAAAATAAAAGTTAAAGGTGAAACGTAATAATGTGTCTTGAAGAACTATATAAAAAAAATATAAAAATATTGTGTATCTAGATTTATTTTGGTTAACTGTACTTTAAACTTGTTAAGTTTTTGGGACGATCCAGGAATCTAATATTGTTATGAGACGAACGAGGCAATTTTTGGAATGTGGGACAGAATATCGGGACGAACGAGGCATTTGTAATAATGGTTGAGTTTCAAGCGTTCTTCTAAAAAAAAAACTTTCTTGGGATTTCTTTAATGAACTAAGCTTGTAAAGTTATATTGAAATAGATTTGACTAAAGTACTAACATTTCCAGTTTGATGAATATGTAAGAAAAAAAGTAATATTATTTTTATATTTGCGTAAAATTTCAGTACAATTACTTAACTTCCTGTTCAAATTCTATTCCTATTCAATAGGTCAGAGCCCAAGAAGATTTGCGATGTTTATAAATACACAAAATTTATTTATTTTTAAAAAGCATATTATATTTAACAAGTAATGTAATAATGTGTCATATCTATATTAATTTAAAATATTCATTATATGTGTAAAAATTACTACTTGTGTGTTCAAAAATAATGATTTTGCTTCCAGACTTGCTTCCAGATAATGCTGTAACATAATTTGAAAAAATATTATCTAGGTATATTTATAGACGCTTGAGGTGTCGACCAACAACATTTTCGCCATTGTTCTTTGAACATTGAAAAGGGTATTGAGGCAGGTCGATTTAATTCATTTAAATTGTCTATTTTCATTTGTTTTTTACATTGTTTAAAGGCAAGCAAAGATGGTATTAATATTGAACGATCTTGTACCATAAGACAAGATGGTTGCCTTGCTTATGATGATATGATAATACATATATGATTGGGAAAAAATCTATTTTTGTTAATAAAATGTTGGTGTTAATTTGTAAATTAAATATTATTTATTTGTAAGTCTTGGGATATTTTTCACTTCGGAATAAAGGACCGCATAATTTAAATGAAATTCTTGCTTTTTCAGTAGGTAGGTAATCTATGGCAAATTAATTTAAATATACTACTCTGTGTGTAAACTCCGTGCCTATCACAAATTCTTTTTATCCAACCATCTATTTTTAATTGCTACACCCACTTATTAAAATCTTTTAAACTTTTCGTGAGTGCTATAAAGCACAACTCTCAAGGAAACCTCCTATAAAAGGGTCGCCTTAGCGGTCTTTAGTTCGGTCAAAACTTTTTAAGATTCGTTAAGTAATAAAGCATTTTTAGCATTTTTAAAAGTTAATTGCTACTTTAATTACGAAAATTAAGACTCTCTTCAAAAAAATTCACATAGGGTTGTGAACAGTAAAGAACAAAATTTACTACTAAAAACGAGTGTCAGTTTGTCCTCAGTTCCAAGTGTTCTCACTTAAATGAGAAGTTTTTTTTGTATGTTAAGCTCGGCAGACAGGCTGACAAAACAAGTAACGCCACAGATGCTGCAAGAGAATTAAGGATAAGGGATCCATCCCTTACTCACTCACTAAAATACAACAGCATGCTGTTATTTCGTTGTGGTCCTGTAAAGGGGTGTGGTTACTGCCGCCAGAAGGGACGCTCAAATGCAGGTTGCCCTGCCACTACTTTCCAGATCCAATCAGAGCCACTTTTGAAATAATCATTTCCAAAGTTGACCTTACCGGGAATCGAACACGGCAAACTTGGAACAGAATGTTAAGGCATGCCACCAACCTTACCACTCATCTAATGGGATCGTCATAATTTCTAGAAATTTCTTTCCCTACATATCGAAAATAAATTATAATATTTAAGCGACTCTTCAAAATTTCATGATGCGGTTCATTATCATCGCATTGTGAGTGAAGTAAGAGTGGTGTAACCCGCTAATAAATGTTGCTGTAACCCGAAGCAAACACAATGTGAGCTTTTCAATGCCACATCGGAATGAGGAGCGGATTACAGCGTGACAGATAAGCGAGCGATGTATTACATCGTGTCTCGTTATTAACTTTGTTCCTTTTGTTTCTCGTTGCTTGTATGGTACTAATACAGGGCCGCATTTAGAATGTGTTTTTGCTTATTATTTTGGGTTTTTTTAACATTGTCGCATTGGAGTGCTGGAGGCAAAGCTCTCAAAAGGAAGTTAACTAAGCTTAAAAATAATCAAGTACATTCACACATAATCGCAACACAGGCATAAATAAGATTTGTTCAAAGATTTTTTTTTAGTTATTTTTTCTTTATTCTTTTTGGGTTCAAACTCCTTTCTTTAGAAAACCGCTTTTGTTTTCGTTGCCGAATTTAAAAATATGTAAGCCTACACAAAAGACTGGCTATACCTATATTTAGCAATATCTTTCTTGAATAAAAGATTTACATTTTAAATAGGTAGTTACTGATGTATAGGTATGAGGTACCTACATATAAATAGGAGTCATCTTTCCTTTGAAGGAAGGAAAAAACTTTTTAATTAACCTTAATCTATTACTGGTCCCTAATTACTAATAAAATATCGATCTTCGACAGGAGACCGGTACAAACGATGTAATTTCATTACAGCTCTCCTGTAATTATAAAAAATCGATGCGCCAAGTACGTGCCTGTCACGAATTAAAGCGCCCTCACATTTGTAGGTCAAACCCTGGCATTCCAATTTAGGTCATTTGTTGTAAGCAATAAGGATTATTTTGCAATGTGTCAGCAGACGTTTTACGTCATGTAGGTATTTGTATTAGTAGGGAGAAGGGGGAAAAGCGGGATCGATAGGAGACAATACATTAAGTTAACTACATATATATATATAAACAATTACATTATACATACATACATACACAGAGGCAGAGGAAATGGTTGTATTACACATGTGACATGGAATACATATTAATTATGTAGAGACCAAATTTGTGCAATAATAATTTGTTTCTTATATTTGTTTGCATATTTTATATTTATTACTGTCAATGATATTGTATTATTCAATCTAATATGAGAGGGACATGTAGTCTAAACTAGCTCCTGCTTGCGGCTTCGCTTGCCTCAACAGTATAGAATCTAGAACAACAGTGTTGTTATAATAATATTAAAGTTATATCATAGCATTTGTATAATGTAAAAAAATAATAATGCACCTCATCTTTTCCTGTATGCAATAGGGTAGAATAATGTACCTATATGTCCATTGTAAGTTTGTTCATGTGAGATAATACCATGTACCCCCTACAAATAAACAAACTTACAAAATCCACTCTCTCTTTTTATAATATTAATATTTAGTATACAGTACTTACTATAATTTCATTATCTGATAATCTTTTTTATTATTAATAATGGGTTTGCTCTTGGCCTTGGCTCTTGGGTTGACAAAGCGACAATTAAGTAATTTTGTGTCAAATATTTTAGACCAATAATTATAATATAACATTTTTACTTAAGTGGCAAGCAACTCTTTTTTGTTTTTTTCATAGATTACGACCTATTATAGTTATATAGTTAAAAGATAAACTAGTATATAAATATCTATAAGTAGAGCATAGGAGTGAAAACACTAAGCAGAATTTAAAATTTATAAGTAACTAGCGACTCGTTCCCGGCTTCGCCCAGGTGCATTTTTTGCATAAAAACCTTCCCTGATTATCCCTCTATCCATGAGTGAAGACAGAATTAAAATCGGTCCACCCGTTCTCGAGTTTTGCGCTTAGCAACACATTTAGGGATTCATTTTTATATTATAGATTTTGAAATGTAATTTAAATAATTTTTTAAAAGAGTTATTAAGATATTTTGAATGTATGTAAAATAACTTTTTTTTAATGTTCTTAACTCTCTTTTTATACAAGTTAGTGTTTATTAACGATAAGGAAGATATATTTTTAGTTTTTCGTGGGACCTTGTGAGACTATGTTGCCCTTATTTGATCATTAACTTTTCAAACAATATATTACAAGAAAAGATGAAAGACGGTCAGCAGGCTGGGGGAGGTCGTTGTGCTTATTTACTATAACGAAATGTGGTCCCTTACCCTCGAGAACTACATAGTTGTGACCCGGAGTTAATCGACCCCAGGGGAACTATATCAAACAGATCACATTCGCCTACACTCAAGGTTGCGTACTTGTGCGAAACTTGTACAAGTTCAGGCTAAATAAAATATCGAAACAAAATAACTTATTATTTGAAGATTATGTATTATGTAAATTTCTTAATACAAAGGCAAACACTCACAATAGAAATTCTCAATTCTATTGTCTTCTTTTTATCTTCTTTCTTGTGTGTATATACCTACTCGTAAAATGGATGTGTATGTATGTATATATAATAATAATAATAATAATAATAATAATAATTTATTTAACCAAAAAGTATAACAAACACAGCTTAATAAGTAATAAACTATAAATCTATAAAAAGATATTCTTAGTACCTATGTTTTGTAAGCATTTTATACATACAGAGTTGTGCAGGCAGACGAGAAGGGTTATTAAAACTATATAAAACGCTGGAAAGATGTTGCGTAAATTAACATAAATATAAATTAGCTGATATACTAGTGTCTAAACTAAGCAAAGCCTGTATTTTAGACACCAGTTTTTTCTTCCTATGTGGGTAGATTAAGAAACTATACATAGTTGACTGCACCGCAACACAAAAGAATGGGTAAAGTAAATACGTTCAAACACTTAAACTAGGGACTTGGAAAAAATTTGTTTTTTTTTTTTTTTTTAAATTTCATTAAATTTATTAATAGTTGAGTATTAAGCACATACAACAAAAAGATTTTCTGTATCCTGATAAGATAGTGTAAGAAGCCAATTTGTTAATTTAGTTTTAATTTCACGTTTAATTAACGGGTAAATATTTAGAATTTTGTTGATTTTATTATACAGATAGTCTCCTAGGAAGCAGAAGAATCTATGTGAAAAAGAAGTTAAAAAATATTCTACTTGACAAATTGTATAATTTCGCCTGGTTTGGAGAATTGGATCATCTGTCTTATAGAACAGCTTACTATGTTTTTTTAATATAGTTTGGTAAACAAAAATCTGCCGTACGGTAAGAACCTGACATTCATCGTATAATATTTCTGTAGGGTGTAGCCTACTTTTATACGTAGCAATTTTTAAAATACAACGTTGAGCTCTCTCAAGTTCCAAAATATGTGACTTAGCGGCTCCGCCCCAGGAGACTATGCAGTAAGATATTACAGAGTTACACAACGACAGATAAATCATCATGATTGTGTCTTTTTCTGCGACGGATCTGAGTTGGCGAAATACATAAATAAGTTTGCGTATTCTGTTCGCCATAGCAACAATATGTGGCTGAAAAGTAAAATTGTTGTCAATAATGATGCCCAAATACTTTATGGTATTAGTTTTAACTAACGAAAGACAAGGACATGTATCAAGGGGAGGATAGGCACAGTAATGTGCGCGAAGAGATGAGGATACTGAAGATGAGGTGAGATTCCGCATAGAAAATGTTATGTACTTAGTTTTGGCAGTGTTAAGGGTTAAGGAATTTTCAGAAAGCCAATGTATAGTTGTGTTGAAACCTAGTTGAGCATGTGAAAAAACTTCAGCCCACGATCTACCATAGAATGTCAAAGTGGTATCGTCAGCGTAGGTAATCACTTTACAATTCTTTAGCGAGAGATTGCAGAGGTCGTTTATAAAAATTAAAAATAATGTCGGGCCCAAAATACTGCCCTGAGGGACACCAGTTGTGACAGGGAGTTCCTCACTTTGAAAGTCACTCAGTTTTACTCTTTGTGTTCTCTCTCGCAAATAGTTCTCCAAAAGCAGAAGTTGGTCACCTCTAATGCCCACACCCTCCAATTTGTTTAAGAGGATGGAAACAGAGACTGTGTCAAAGGCCTTAGCAAGGTCAAGGAAGATGGTTAAACATTTGAATTTAGAGTCTAATTTACGAGCAATAAAATCAGTGAACTCATGAACAGCGTCATCTGTAGAAACGCCATTTCGGAAACCAAACTGATTAATAGATATAATTTTGTTATTTTCTAGAAATGAAACTAGCGCATTATTTATATATCGTTCGAAGATTTTAGACAAAGATGAAAGAATAGAGATGGGACGATAGTTGTTGACACAGTCTTTGCTTCCTCCTTTGTGTATGGGATGAATTAAACCTTTTTTAAAGGCCTTTGGAAAAGTAGAAGTAGAGAGGCACAAGTTAAGAATGTATGTGAGAGGCACAACAATGTCGTTTTTAAGAGTTTTTAAGACAGTTGCAGGTATGTTGTCAAATCCCACAGCACAGTTCTCCCTGAGATTCATAATAAGTCTTTCCACCTCATTGCAATGAATATTAGGCAGTACAAAAGAAGAAACTGTAAAAGTTGATTTAACATGTTCCTGGGGAAAAGGTGGAATTTGACTGTGAATATTTTTGAGGCTTGATCCTACATCAGCAAAGAATTTATTGACTTTGTTAACTGAATTTTGAGGACTATTCTCAATGTAAAGCAGGTTATTAGAACTATCTATACTTTTCCTGTTGGTAATAGATTGTACATTATCCCAGATCCTCTTACTACTTTTGCCAGCAAGTTTAAGCTGATTCCTAAAGTACTGCCTTTTTAGATTTTTAAGGGTATTATTACAAAACGTACGGTATCTCCTATACGATATTTTAAGCACTTCATTATTTGGATCTTTTTTTAGTTTAAAATGCATCCTGTCACGGTTTCGCATGCATTTTAGAAGACCAGGAGTAATCCATGGTTTAATTATCCACTTGCTTCTAGGTAATCGAAATGATATAGAATTTTTGTGTATGAATTGAGAGATTATACTAATAAAGAGATCAGTGGCTTCATTTGCATTTGTTAAATAATATAATAAACTGAAATCTAGGGTGTGAGAAGCAGCTTTAAGTCCTTCATAGTTTATCTTAGTAATAAGTTTGTTATGGTAGGTTTTAGGTTTATTGTAGTTTAGAGAAAGAATTACTGCTTTGTGATCAGTAATAGTAGATTCCATAACGACCGTGACAGAGGGCAGTGTAGATCTAAGGAGAATGTGATCCATACAACTAATTTTAGAGGTAATAGCATAATGTGTAGGTGTGAGACCATAGAAAGCTATGGTTTCTGTATAGTCATGTATAAGTGGATCATTAGAACCAGGTTTAAGATCTATATTTATATCACCCATCAAAACAAGGTTTTTATATGATGAAAGCGTAGGTAATACTTCATTAAGAGATTGTATAAAAATATTCGAAGTTCTAAAACAGTGAGGCCTGTAGATAGCCAAAATTAATGTATCTGTTTCAAATTTTATAGAAAGACATGATGCTTCTGTTATTTTAACTTCTTCAACTTGTAATTTTAGTCCATTTTTAACCAGAACCACTACGCCATCATTTTGGTTATGATGATTTGAGGACCTGTAACTTGTATAACCACAAGTTGAAGGTATATTGTCAACGTTTGGTAACCAGCACTCTGTGAGGATGATTATATCTAAATTCAAATTTATGCGTGCAATCAATACGTTAAATTTATCCCAATTGGCATTTATGCTCCTTATATTTTGAGTAAGTATAGAGAGATGTTGTTTATTATTTTGAATGTACGAACTACAATTCTCAGGATTACAAGAGAATAAAGATGGTTTGGTAGATTGGTCTATATTTTCGAGCAACTGATTAACGTCCGCGAATTCTATTTTTAAAAATTAACGACTCAATTTTAAGAGATCTTGTGTATGATACACTACTGAAAATTTGAAATTGACGTAGAATTTTAAAACAGTGAGATATACAAAACAGACAATTTAGCTTTGCAATTTTAAAGTAGTTAAACCTTTGTTTGTGATGTGCTGAATAGACAACAACAGTTACAACTATTTTGTAAGCTCTAAAGTAAATAAGCATGCAGTTATAAAAATATTTTTTACATAAAAAAGTACAAAAAAAGAGTAGGTATTAACAGGCAGGAAACGCTAGTCATTCTGAGTTCTTAATTTTGTTTAACTGATCTTCACTTTTGATCTCAATGTGAGAAGAGTTCTCCGTTTTTCTTAGAAAAACTCTGCCATTGCTCGTCCAGCAGAATTTATAATCACAGGCATTTGCTACGCCCCGAGCCAGGAATAGCAATCGACGACCTTTGCCTGTAAGAGCCTCGGAGATGTAGACTGGCGCAGGTTGACCAGAGAGACCTATCATACTCGAATTCAGCCTTTGAGATTTGTTAAATTTGTTGAAATCCTTACAGGCTTTTATGATTTCATTCTTTGTAGATGCTCGAGAGAATTCAGCCACAACAGTCAGACTTCCTTTTTTGTTGGTTACTCGAAAAGCGTCTTATAATATGTAAATATTATTAAGATAACTTTTTATGCATATCATCAATACTAATAATAAATCTGTAAGGGTCGGTCTTGGAGTAAGTTACTTTGTTTTCAGAGATATCGTGTTTATAGGCTCTATACATGATACTGAAACTAAAGTGACGATTTTTAGAATTTTTTTCTGTATGTATGTTTGTTCCTCCATAAACCTGAAACGAATTAACTGATTTTCATGAAACTTTTTTCTTTTTCAACGCGGACGAAGTCGCGGGCACCAGCTAGTAATAAATAAATGTAGTAGTCTGGTCACGACTAATTCGTTTTGTAGGCATCAATGCCACCAATGTTCATGTTTTTATTCCCTCCGGTGGACAAATGACATTAAAAGCTGAACATGGCACAAACAAGATAAGCGTAACCTACATAAACTTAATAAAAACATGTCTGGCCACTTGTATTCTAACAATACTCTCATATTGGCGTAAAGGCTACGAATTACTAGACCAGATGGTGAATGAAAAAAAAATGACGAAGATTTTATAGATGGTACTATTTTTTTAAACACAAACCCCTGACGCAAAAACGAGGTGTTATAAGTTTGACGTGCCGTGTCTGTTATGTCTGGCTTCAAAATGGATGGACCAATTTTGATACGTTTTTTTTTGTTTGCAAGCTGACGAGATTCAGGCGTCTGAAGGCCATCAGCCCATGTCCTAAATAACGAAAGGATTTCATTAGCAGGTTTAATTGATGTGAAATTTGGTATATTGTTACTAAGTACGTTACTAAGTATGTCATGGTAACCTTGACCTGATGCTGCATCATCTACCAGTCTGCGGGATAACTAACTCCTCAGCATTTCAACTAACAAAATTTCAGGAAAACTATTTTTGTCAATATCTCAAAAGTAAGTTGACTATAATAGACCAATAGAAATAGAAATTTAAGAAAATCTATATCTACTTAACTTCTGTTCTACAAAAAAAGAATACGATGCGTAACTTGGTAGCTAAAATATAAAAGTTTCCCAGTTCGTCTAATTAATCTAATTATATCTTTCAAACGTTTTGCCGGTGAAACGAAATATTTAGAACAGGATTCTGTTACACAAACTAATCACTACTTAGCCTTCATTTGTGTAAGCAAATGATCGTTTGATAACGTTTTCTACCTCTCTTTATCTGACCTAAGTATTCTGTACAGGCGGAAGGCAGACGGACGGTCCACTTGATTATAAATCTGCTTCTTAATCTGATAAGATAAAATATATCTAAGGTATAAGAAATTAGGCTCTGAAATGGGGGTAAAACTTATAACTTAGGTTACTTAGGATAAACTTTAGTCCAAGGTCTAAAGGAGTACTAGTGAAAACTAGGGAAGGACCACGGGAAGGAACTCTGATTAGTCTCGGACTATTTTAGGTGACAATACTTAAGTATTGTCACCTAAAATACCCATGACTTTGTTTTTTTATAACAGGTTAATAATTAATCGTCAGTTTTTGATGATTTGTTAAAAATTATTAGTGTTTAACACAGCTATTTTCTCCGTCTTGGCCCACTTTACTTCTGCTGTGACTGCTTTTCAATGAAATTGCGAAATTGCATAATTGTAAAATTGCAAGATAACATCATCATCATTTAACAAAATTTAGCAATAACAATGACAGTAAGGTTGCAATAAATGTGTCGATTAAGTTAAACAAAAATTAATGCTGAAATGAATATAGACGATGTTGATAGCAATAAATAATATTTTTTATTTTAATTATTTATTTAAGATACACCAACATTACACGTGTTATTTATTTATAATATTATGTAATAATATATGCGGTAACAAAGATTTCAAATATGAACAAGGTCTCTTGTTATTCAAGGAGAAAAAACATATATCCAAATAAAATTAAAAAAAAAAACAGATGACAGTCGTCTATAGTTTATCTATAGATATAATACCCGAGTAGACTATAAAACGCCAATTATCCTACATCTTTTGCTTCCCCACCAATTATCCATTTACTAGTATTAGGGGTTAAAGTATGAAATTGCCGATTTGTACTGAAAAATAAAAATTTGTTTTTTTTTTAATTTAACATATTTATTTAATCAAAATAATTACCATTATTATCTATACATTGCTGCCATCTAATAGGAAGCTCATTTATGCCTTTGCGATAGAACTCTGGTGATCTAGATTCGACAAACTGTGTGAAAGCATTTTGCACTGCCTCCTGAGAAGAAAACTTTTTATCACGCAGAAAATTGTCCAAATCACGAAAAAAATGGTAGTCCGTTGGAGCAAGGTCTGGCGAATACGGAGGGTGACAAATGGTTTCTAATTGCAGTTCCTGTAGAGTTAAAACGGTTTCTCGTGCTGTATGAGGTCTCGCGTTATCATGGAGCAATAATGGTGAAGATCGATTCATAAGTCGGGGCTGTTTCACTGCTAGTTTCGCTATCATTGTTCGGAGTTCGGCGCAGTAGACATCTGCCGTTATTGCTTGACCAGATCGGAGAAAGCTATAGTGAATATCACCACGCTGAGACCACCAAACAGTTACCATTACCTTTTTATTGGTAAGCTTTGCTTTAGGACACTGTTGCGGCGTTTGACCTGGGGTCAGCCATTGCATTTTCCGCTTACGATTATCGTAAAGAATCCATTTTTCATCACATGTCACAATTCGATCCAATATTCCTTCATTTCTGTATCGATTCAACAAGGCAACGCAAGTTTCAACACGCGTTTCTTTCTGCAGATCAGTCAAATCATGAGGCACCCATTTTTCATATTTTTTTATTTTATTGATTTGACGCAAATGAGTCAATATTGTTGGTAAGGTAACGTTAAACCATGCCGCTAATTCCTGGGTAGTTTGGCTCGGATCGGCTTCCACCATCTCTTTCAAATCATTGTTATTCACCTGTGTGGGCGGTCTTCCACGTGGTTCGTTCTTCAAATCGAAGTTTCCATCACGAAAGCGTTTAAACCAAAATCGCACAGTGCGTTCATTAGCAGTCCCCTCTCCAAACGCAACATTAATATTGCGAGCTGTTTCTGCCGCGTTAGTTCCGCGTCGGAACTCGTATTCAAAAATCACACGAATTTTCGAAGTATCCATCTTTATTGTCTAAGCTGAATAAAAAAAACAACTGAAAGTTGATAATCGAATGTTGCACATTTTTTAAAAGAAGAACTACAAAGGTACCGTATGAAAAAAGTTTCACTCAAAAATCTCAAACCATGAAGGTTCTATGTCAATTCGAAGTACCTATTACAATAAAACGGCAATTTCATACTTTAACCCCTATTATTATAAATGCGAAAGTAACTGTCTGTCTATCTGCTACCTTTTCACGCCTTAACTACTCAATCGGTCAGCATGAAATTTTGCATACACGTTGTCAGGGATACAACAAAGTACATAGGGTATCTTTCATCCAGAAAAAAAGTACTTTTTTCGAGTGATCGTCTAAAATTATAAAGATTTGGGGGCCACTGACGCGTGGCGGCGCCACCGTCGTCACAGCGATAACGATTTCAGGCGTTATTACTCATATATTTTCTTTTTCAATGCGGACGACGTACTCGTAAATGTAAACACTTGTGGTAGCCGTCACTCTAGTGCAGTTTTTTTCTAATAGTTGTATGTTTTAGGAGCTAAGTACTCGTATAATATTATCTGACCAATGCCTCTTCTGTGTCAGAGGGAAACCTCAGTTTTATTATTGTAATATTTACTTATATAAAAATAAATCCATCTCACTTTAACAAGTAGATTAAAATTTCCCCTTTTAAGAGAGGGAAAATTCCATTCATTAATGAATAAGATAAAAAGCTATTGTTTCTTTATCTTATTAATTTCTTGGAGATTTAAATAAATTTAGTTCAGTTCTCAACTGCGCCTCTAAGTATAGAATACACAAATACTTTTTTCATTAAATCAAAAATATAATAAAATAATTAAATATTCATTCATTCTCTGAAAACAAAGTTACTCCATGACCGACCCTTACAGATTTATTATTAATATTGACTAGCGACCCGCTTCCAGCTTCGCAAAGGTGAATTTTGTCTGCAAATTATATATAAAAACCTTCCTCGTTTAACGCTGTTTCCATTAGTGAAAACCGCATGAAAATCCGGTCTGTAGTTTTTGAGATTATCGTGAACATACAGACAGAAAGCACAGCGGGGAAATTTGTTATTAAATGTAAAGATGTTATTGTATTGATTGTATGTAGTATTGATGATAAATCCGCCACGTCTGTTTCTGCGCATACTTCTAAACAACCACCGGATTTTGATTTTCACTCATGGAAAAAGCGATAAACGAGGAACGTTTGTGTAAAGTGTATAATTTGCAGAAAAAAATATGCTAACGTGCTAAGCCAGGAGCCAGTCTAACAACATTAACATCAAATGAAGTCTTTCGTTGCTTCTTGTTTCATATAATGCTAAACAACCTTGAAAAATATAACAGAGGTCATGCCTTTGACCATAAGACGTATTATGGTCTGGAAGACTTATTTCAGAGGAGAATATTATAAGTTATTTCTCAAATGCTTCCCAAGCGAGGCTTAACTTAAATATTATTCTAAAAAATAATTTTTGAGATTTCTCGATTAATAGGTTAAAATAACCGATTCCACGTAGTTCTCACGGAGTGAGTGGTAATACCAAAGTGAGTTATAACCATAAATATTTAATCTAATCCAAATATTAGTTAATCTAACTTCATTGTTTGAGCACTTAACCCAGTTTTAACCGTTCGTTTTAACGCTTAGCGCAAGTACTTGCAACCAGCGAGAGTTTACCAGTATTAACTATGATATTACAGTTATAATAACACAGTGTTGGAGTACAGTTATTGCGAAATGTTTAAACTTAACTAACTTTACAATCCGACGGATACTATTTCGTTTCGTTTAAGTGTAACACAAAAAATATTCAGTTAGTTACCATCGTAGTCAGTCCACACTGTTGGGCATAGGCTTTTTTAATGGAGATACATTAAGTCAGTCCTCAACTCTCTGTGACCATCCACAGGGGGCGTAATTCGCTGCACGAGCACGACATATATCGTCTTCTCGCATTAAAACTGTATAATCTCAAAACCTATTAATTTTACAGGAGAGCTAATCGAAAAAAATAATATTCAAATTCAAATTCAAATTCAAATTCAAATTCTTTAATGAGATAAAAACGGAGAGGTCCACTAACATCTATCTCAAATATAAAATATAAAAACACCAGTTATAAAAATAATATACGATACAAATAGAACATCAATCTGATTTTATGCCTCTGTCCCATTGGTCTATTAGATTTTCAGAATATGTCAGGAATGATTTCATTATAGTTGACCAATTGTCATAGAAGATATCTAAATCCTTGTTGGTGGTAAGGAGTGTGTTAAGATGACGACGGGCGCGGATGAGTGGAGACATGGAGCGCGCCACGGTGCAGCTATCACCTATATAGAATAACTAGTAGGTTGCTCGATGCCGCGGGCTTGCAGCCCGCGGGGGGGTTTTTGTGTTTTGTTTTTTGTTGTCTTTTTGCCATGTCTAATTGTTTTGGTTTGGTTTTGGGTCTTTGTTTTGTAAATCGTCCCATCCGTTTCGCCGAAAATTCCACTTTTGTGTGTGTGGGGGGGGGGGGGAGTTGATGAGTTTAGTGTATATTCGTGCGACTGTGTTTTGGTTTTCTTTTGGGTTTTTGTTTTGTAATTCGTGAAGAATTGGGGGTAAGCAAGAGGGGAGGGCGGAGGCGGGCGGGGCAATAGATCACCATCGTTGAGACCTTTCAAATGATACCCAACACGAGGGGTCTACCTGTAACCGTTGACCATGGTCTACTGAGTACACCGAAATTCTCAAATTTTGAAATTTGGTCTTCTCTAAAAAATTTGTCTTTCTGAGACGTCTCCGAGGACCCCAAACACGACCCGGTTGTGACGCGCCGTTTCCGAGTTACGGCCGAGGGGGGCGTGAAATTTTTTATCTCTGGGAGACGTCGCCGATGAGCCCAAACACGACCTGGCTGCGTTGCGCCGTTTCCGAGTTATGGCTGAGGGGGTTGGAGGGGGGTTCAATTTTATTATCTCGGGGTGACGTCTCCAATGACCCCAAACACGACCCCACTGCGTCGCGTCGCTTCCGAGTTACGGCCGGAGGGGGTCCGAGGGGGTTCAAATTTTTTATCTCGTCGAGACGTCTCCGATGAGCCCAAACACGACCCGGCTGCGTCGCGCCGTTCCCGAGTTATAACTGAGGGGGTCTGAGGGGGGTTCAATTTTTTTATCTAGTCGAAACGTCTGCGAAGACCCCAAACACGACCCGGCTGAGTCGCGCCGTTTCCGAGTTACGGGCGGGGGGGTTGGAGGGGGGTTCAATTTTATTATCTCGGGGACACGTCTCCAATGACCCCAAAGACGACCCCACTGTGTCGCGTCGTTTCCGAGTTACGGCCGGGGGAGTCCGAGGGGGGCGTCAAATTTTTTATCTCGACGAGACGTCTCCGATGACCCCAAACACGACTCGTCTGCGTCGCGCCGTTTCCAAGTTACGGCCGGAGGGGTCCGAGGGGGGCGTCAAATTTTTTATCTCTGGGAGACGTCTCCGATGACCCCAAATACGACCCGGTTGTGACGCGCCGTTTCCGAGTTAAGGCCGGGGGGGTCCGAGGGGGGCGTCAAATTTTTTATCTCTGGGAGACGTCTCCGATGAGCCCAAACACGACCCCACTACGTCGCGTCGTTTCCAAGTTACGGCCTGGGGGGTCCGAGGGGGGTTCAAATTTTTTATTTCCTCGAGACGTCTCCGGTGAGCCCAAACACGACCTGGCTGCGTCGCGCCGTTTCCGAGTTACGGCTGAGGGGTGTGGAGGGGGGTTCAATTTTATTATCTCGGGGAGACGTCTTCGATGAGCCCAAACACGATCTGGTTGCGTTGCGCCGTTTCCGAGTTACGACTGAGGGGGTCCGAGGGGGGTTAAAATTTTTCTTGTCAAAAATCTCGCTTTTTTTGGTGCCCCGGTAGACCCTTGCCGTCGCTCCGCTTCGCTCCGCGACGGGTCGACCGCCGTCTCTAGTGTGGGTGAAAAAATCCCTTTTAGTTGTGATTTTGTATGGACTGGGGGAGGGAGGGGGAGGGCGAGTGCGCAATGGCAAAATTCGGTCCAACCCCTTGGACTACCCGCGACGAGCCCGATCGAATGAGCACAAGCACGGGGGGTATCGGTCGAACCCTTTCCGAGGTCGTACCGGGATGGACGGATGGGATGGGGTGGATCAGGGTGATTCAGTGTTGGCTGTGTCTAAATGGCCGAAGGGGGATGGAATTTCGCGGCTCTCCGGTCACCGTTGCCGCCGCTGCGGCCCTCGAGTCCGGGGTCGCGAATTCCTCGGAGGAGGGCCGGGGGGGCGGGTCGCGCTGCGCGCTCCCCTATCCCCCCCTACCCCCCCCCTCCTCGTCATTCGCCCCCCCGGCCTCGAGGCCCTTCGCGGCGGGTCGACCGCCCTCCTCTAAATGTGCAAGAGGTGTGATTTTGTATGAAAGGGGATGAAGGGGGTGAGGTGGGGGGAAGGTGACGGTCCCGGAGGGTGGATCTCGCGGGGTGACGGTTATCCGCCAAAGTGTCCACCCACCCATCCGCGATGGTTTTGGAGATATTTCCTATCCTTCCGAAAAGAAATTCCACTTTTGTATGGAGGGGGGGCGAAGGGGGGGAGGTGAGGGGAAGTAGATCGTCTCGGCCGATGGTCCTCGGGGAGAAACCCCTATCCCCCAAAGAGACCGCACGGGCAGCTGCCACCGTTGAGGAGCTACGGGGATCGTAAAGTCCGTACAGGTTGTATGGAGTGTAAAAAAAATGTATGAACGGGATGGGGATGACTCTCTCCCTGGTGACTACCGATGACCCTCTATGACATTCCGCAAACGCCACCCTTCCATCCCTCTTACTTTCCGAGTACCAGTCGCCATCTTTGTACCAGGTCGGTGGACCGAGGACCGAGAAATTTCCCGGGACGCGCTACGCCACCCTCCATACGACGGGATGAGATATATCGCTCCAGAAAATCTCCTTGTGGGTGAAATAAATCGCTTTTCCGAAAAACCATAAATTTGTATGGTGGCGGGATGAAGGGATGGAAATCCCGAAAATCGGGATGGCTTTTAAGAAGCATCCCACCGAGGGATGGAAACGCGCCACGGCGACCGACCACCTATCCCGCACGGTTTTAGAGATATTCCCATCCCTTTCGCCGAAAATGCCACTTTTGTATGGAGACAGGATGAAGATGGCGGGATGGGGGGATAAAGTTTATCCGAGAAGTTGGACCACCACTATGGGTTATCATCCCCCTAAGACGCCGACCACCTATCTCCGGCGGTTTCGGAGATGTTCCACTTTGAAAAATCCAAAAAGTTGTATGGAGTGTAAAAAAAATGTATGAACGGGATGGGGATGACATTTTCCCTGGTAACTACCGATGACCCTCTATGACATTCCGCAAACGCCACCCTTCTATCCCCCGTGGTTTCCGAAGACCAATCACCAACTTTTTACCAGGTAGGTGGACCGAGGATCGAATAATTTCCTGGGGCGCGCTACGCCACCCTCCATACGACGGGATAGGATACACCGCCCCACGGTGTCTCCTTGTGGGTGAAAAAAATAGCTTTTTAGAAAATTCAGAAAAAACCCAATATTGGCATGAAACGGGATGAAGGGATGGAAATCCCATAAATCGGGATAGCTTTTAAGAAGCATCCCACCGAGGGACGGAAACGCGCCATTGAGATCGACTTCCTATCCTCGATGGTTTCGGAGACATTTTTATCCTTCCAAAAAAATGGCCACTTTTTGTATGGAGACGGGATGAAGGGGGCGGGATGAAGGGATAAAGTTTATCCGAGAAGTTGGACCACCACTATGGGTGATCATCCCCCAAAGACGCCGACCACCTATCCCCGGCGGTTTGGGAGGTAGTCCACTTTGAAAAGTCCAAAAAAGTTGTATGGAGTTTAAAAAAAATGTATGAACGGGATGGGGATGACACTTTCCCTGGTGACCACCGATGACCCTCTATGACATTCCGCAAACGCCACCCTTCTATCCCTCATAGTTTCCGAGGACCACTAACCAACTTTTTACCAGGTCGGTTTACCGAGGATATGAGATTTTTCTGGAGGTCACCGGGGAATCCCCTACGCGACCACCTATAATAGGGAAACCCCCGACCGCTCCTTCTGGGAGAACAAATCGATGAGTCAGTCATTAGTTGAGTACGTGAGTGGGATTTCGGCTTTATAGTTTATTAATTAATAGGTTGCTCGATGCCGCGGGCTTGCAGCCCGCGGGGGGGTTTTTATGTTGTAGTTTGTCTTGTCTTTTGCCATGTCTAATTGTTTTGGTTTGGTTTTGGGTCTTTGTTTTGTAATTCGTGAAAAATTGGGGGTATATAACTAAGGTTGTGTTAGGTTAGGTAAGATAAAGGATGAGGGGGGAGGTGGGTGGTGGCAATAGATCACCCTCGTTGAGACCTTTCAAATGATACCCAACTCGGGGGGTTTATCTGTAACCGTTGACTATGGTCTACTGAGTAGAACGCAACTGTAAAAATTTGAAATATGGTCTACTCTAAAAAATTCGTCTTTCCGAGACGTCTCCGATGACCCCAAACACGACCCGGCTGTGACGCACCGTTTCCGAGTTACGGCCGGGGGGGTCCGAGGGGGACGTCAAATTTTTCATCTCGGGGAGACGTCTCCGATGAGCCCAAACACGACCCGGTTGTGACGCGCCGTTTCTTAGTTACGGCTGGGGGGGTCCGAGGGGGGCGTAAAATTTTTTATCTCGGGGAGACGTCTCCGATGACCCCAAACACGACCCGGCTGCGTTGCGCCGTTTTCGAGTTACGGCCGGGGGGGTCCGAGGGGGGCGTCAAATTTTTTATCTCGTCAAGACATCTCCGAAGAGCCCAAACACGACCCGGCTGCGTCGCGTCGTTTCCGAGTTACGGCCGGGGGGTTCCGAGGGGGGCGTCAAATTTTTTATCTCGGCGAGACATCTGCGATGAGCCCAAACACGACCCGGCTGTGACGCCCCGTTTCCGAGTTACGATGGAGAGGGTCTGGGGGGGGGGGGGGACAAAAATCTCGCTTTTATGGTGCCCCGGTAGGCCCTTGCCGTCGCTCCGCGACGGGTCGACTGCCGTCTCTTATGTCGGTGCAAAAATTCCTTTCAGTTGTGATTTTGTATGGAGTGTAGGAGGGAGGGGGAGGGCCAGTGCGCAATGCCAAAATTCGGTCCGACCCCATGGACTACCCGCGACGAGCCCGATCGAATGAGCCCAAACACGGGGGGTATCGGTCGAACCGTTTCCGAGTTAGTACCGGGATGGACGGATGGGATGAGGAGGATCGGGGTCATTGGGTCTCGGCTGTGTCTAAATGGACGAAGGGGACGGACTTTCGCGGCTCTCCGGCCACAGTTGCCGCCGCTGCGGCCCTCGAGTCCGGGGGGCGAATTCCTCGGAGGAGGGCCGGGGGGGCGGGTCGCGCTGCGCGCTCCCCTATCCCCCCCTACCCCCCCCTCCTCGTCATTCGCCCCCCCGGCCTCGAGGCCCTTCGCGGCGGGTCGACCGCCCTCCTCTAAATGTGCAAGAGGTGTGATTTTGTATGAAAGGGGATGAAGGGGGTGAGGTGGGGGGAAGGTGACGGTCCCGGAGGGTGGATCTCGCGGGGTGACGGTTATCCGCCAAAGTGTCCACCCACCCATCCGCGATGGTTTTGGAGATATTTCCTATCCTTCCGAAAAGAAATGCCACTTTTGTATGGAGGGGGGGCGAAGGGGGGGAGGTGAGGGGAAGTAGACCGTCTCGGCCGATGGTCCTCGGGGAGAAACCCCTATCCCCCAAAGAGACCGCACGGGCAGCTGCCACCGTTGAGGAGCTACGGGGATCGTAAAGTCCGTACAGGTTGTATGGAGTGTAAAAAAAATGTATGAACGGGATGGGGATGACTCTCTCCCTGGTGACTACCGATGACCCTCTATGACATTCCGCAAACGCCACCCTTCCATCCCTCTTACTTTCCGAGTACCAGTCGCCATCTTTGTACCAGGTCGGTGGACCGACCACTGAAGAATTTCCCGGGACGCACTACGCCACCCTCCATACGATGGGATAGGATTGACTACCCGACTTTGCCCCCTTCCCGGTGAAATAAATAGCTTTTCCGAAAAACCATAAATTTGTATGGAGACGGGATGAAGGGATGGAAACCCCGAAAATCGGGATGGCCCTTGAGAAGCATCCCACCGAGGAATAAAAACGCGCCATAGCCACCGACCACCTATCCCGCACGGTTTTGGAGATTTTCCCATCCCTTTCGCCGAAAATGCCACTTTTGTATGGAGACGGGATGAAGGGGGCGGGATGGGGGGATAAAGTTTATCCGAGAAGTTGGACCACCACTATGGGTTATCATCCCCCTAAGACGCCGCCCACCTATCTCTGGCGGTTTCGGAGATGTTCCACTTTGAAAAATCCAAAAAGTTGTATGGAGTTTAAAAAAAATGTATTAACGGGATGGGGATGACTCTCTACCTGGCGACTACCAATGACCCACTATGACATTCCGCAAACGCCACCCTTCTATCCCCCGTGGTTTCCGAAGACCACTCACCAACTTTTTACCAGGTAGGTGGACCGAGGATCGAATAATTTCCTGGGGCGCGCTACGCCACCCTCCATACGACGGGATAGGATACACCGCCCCACGGTGTCTCCTTGTGGGTGAAAAAAATCGCTTTTTAGAAAATTCAGAAAAAACCCAATATTTGCATGAAACGGGATGAAGGGATGGAAATCCCATAAATCGGGATAGCTTTTAAGAAGCATCCCACCGAGGGACGGAAACGCGCCATTGAGACCGACTTCCTATCCTCGATGGTTTCGGAGATATTTTCATCCTTCCAAAAAAATGGCCACTTTTTGTATGGAGACGGGATGAAGGGGGCGGGATGGGGGGATAAAGTTTATCCGAGAAGTTGGACCACCACTATAGGTGATCATCCCCCAAAGACGCCGCCCGCCTATCCCCGGCGGTTGAGGAGGTAGTCCACTTGGAAAAGTCCAAAAAAGTTGTATGGAGTTTAAAAAAAATGTATGAACGGGATGGGGATGACACTTTCCCTGGTGACCACCGATGACCCTCTATGACATTCCGCAAACCCCGTCCCTCTGCGACTAATACTTTCCCAGATCCCGTCACCAACTTTTTACCAGAACGGTGTACCGAGGATATCGGATTTTTCTGGAGGTCACGGGGGAATCCCCTATACGACCATATATAATAGGGAAATCCCCGACCGCTCCTTCTAGGAGAACAAAAAGATGAGTCATTAGGTCGTTGAGTGGGAATCCGGCTTTATAGTTTATTAATTTGGGTAACTGTCCACGCCTATTAGTCGATACACTGCGTCCGTCTGGTACGAATAAGGTGCACAGTAAATCGTGCAAGTGCAAGGCATCGATTGATCCTCTAAGCAATTGTCTATTTTTTTGTCTATTTTTTTCTTTTTAGATATAGATCAAATATATGCGTATTATATATAGTTAGAAGCGTATTTTTAAGTAGCATTAAATGTTTAAAGTACTTTTATAATAAACTGAACACTAGAGGAGATATAAGTTTTTTTTGATTTTTGCTACTTTTGAATTAAAACAGCGATATATCCATTTACCACTTGAGCTAATTGATTCTGTGAAGTATTTGGAGTACGTTTGTTTCATGACAGTTTCATGAATGTACTAGCTTCAGCTTTGGGCTTCATGAAATCTTCGTCGAATATTATTGCTTTTTGATAATGTAGAGTTACTGTTAATATTGTTGAAATAAGTATTTTGGGTTTTGGATCATTCATAATACATGGCACTTAAACATTTACAAAATTCTCAGAGATTAGTCAAACTGTTTAAGTAACCTCCTAATTTTGAACTGATCAAAATGCTGTGCTTTGTACTTAGTGGCAATTTTATCAAAAATCAAATTATCTCAAAATTACTTCGGTATTTCAACTGTGTTATCACAACCTACTGGTTAATATGGATAGACTAAAGTGGAAAGAAAATCCTAATAACCCATTGTAAATGTGAAAGTTTGTGAGGTCGGATGTATGGATGTTTGTTACTATTTCACACAAAAACTACTGAACGTTTTTTGATGAAATATTGCAGTAACATAGTTTATACATTAAAATAACACATATACTATAACTTATAAAGATACACGGATGAATTCGCGGGAAAAAGCTAGACAAAGATATTTCGCATCATGTTTAAAAAAAAGGTTTAATGAAAAATGAGAGTTAAACATTTAAAAGCTTGCACAACAATCATTTAACTGAAACATACATTATGTCATATATGTCATTATGTTATATGTAATATAGTGGCCAACTCAAAATAAAAACTATCCTATCTTTTAAGTTTACACATAGTTACGATATTTTATCAAAATCGGTTCAGTTTTTGACAGCTATGTTATTCAGAGGCTTCTTCTTCACATGAGAAGTCATGGTATATGAGTCCATAACCCACGAAGATAAAGCAATGATATAAAATATAAAATATTTGTGTGCACACGAACGGTTGATAGAAATTGTCGGGCGCATTGAATTGACGGGCGGTGGACGGTCAGGTCGTTGCCCTGCTGCTTGAGACTGCGCGGCTCCATTATGCTACGGCATCTCTAAAATATTTGACAATTCACCAATGTAGGGTACGAGAACGAGAGTAGTGTGTTAGCTAAGCTACGAGAATATTCCGCATACGTGAAATATTCCCCTAGTTATTAAATTCAAATGCAAATAATTTCAAAATTTCACTTATAAGATCGTTTGTGACGACTGACTATCAACGCATAGCGATAACTACTACTGAAAATTGGAATATAGCTTTTTTTTATTAGAGATGGGTTTGCTCTTGGCTATGGAGGGTAGAGGTAAGGAAGACCGACTTACATGGGTAATAAACTGAAAAAATGATAAGCTAAAAGCATTAAATACTGGTTCATAAATTGACTAGAATGGCGCTTGTGTAGCATTGGTGAATTGATATGATTGGTTTGTTTCGTAGTTCATGAAACCACCGTAAATAAAATGCTACTAGAGCGCCACGCCCCAATGCTACTGCAGCGCCGCCTAATTGAGCGTACTCGACGGACACTTTCTCATGTATAGAATTTCCTTATCTCTATTCTCAATGCTCTTGGCTAACAACCAACTGTGTAGCAAGGATGGCCTATGATGGAGCGAGCTCACCCAGACGAGTCCTATTCACTCAAATTTTGAACTTTGTAAGCATACGTTGAAAAAAGGATTTTTGAATCTTTCAACTCCGTGGGAAGCCTGGGACGGGTCGCTAGTCTATCTATACTATTCTTATAAACAGAGTAGATATGTGTTTTTGTATGTTTTTAATGAATAATGTCAAAAACTAGTGGCCCGATTTTTAATTTTTTTTAACCAATAGAAAGCTATTATTATCAGCGAGTGACACGGGCCATATTTTGTTAAATTACGCGGGCGAAGTCGCGTGCAACATCTAGTTTTATATAAAAGTCGGTAAGCAAGCTGACAGTCGACACCTACCAAGGTGGCTACCGTCACATATTAACGCAAACAACGCCACAGGTTGTGCAAGTGTGCTGCCGACCATAAGTATAAGGGATTAAGGTTCATTTTGGGGTGGTCTTCTGTAATCGCCTACTCAATTTATGACTACGAAATTCAGACTTTCAGAATACTCATCTAAGTTCAGACATAAGTGTCAGTAAAATGATTACTTAGTATAAAACTTAGTTGGAACGTAGTCTACGCCTAGTGCAGTAGTAATTGGGTGGAAATAAGATTAGTTGGAGGATTTTTTTAAATAATTAGAAATACGAGTATAGCTACATATAGAAAGAATTAAAAAATATATATTAGGGGTTAAAGTATGAAATTGCCGATTTGTACTGAAAAATAAAAATTCGTTTTTTTTTTAATTTAACATATTTATTTAATCAAAATAATTACCATTATTATCTATACATTGCTGCCATCTAATAGGAAGCTCATTTATGCCTTTGCGATAGAACTCTGGTGATCTAGATTCGACAAACTGTGTGAAAGCATTTTGCACTGCCTCCTGAGAAGAAAACTTTTTATCACGCAAAAAATTGTCCAAATCACGAAAAAAATGGTAGTCCGTTGGAGCAAGGTCTGGCGAATACGGAGGGTGACGAATGGTTTCTAATTGCAGTTCCTGTAGAGTTAAAACGGTTTCTCGTGCTGTATGAGGTCTCGCGTTATCATGGAGCAATAATGGTGAAGATCGATTCATAAGTCGGGGCTGTTTCACTGCTAGTTTCGCTATCATTGTTCGGAGTTCGGCGCAGTAGACATCTGCCGTTATTGCTTGACCAGATCGGAGAAAGCTATAGTGAATAACACCACGCTGAGACCACCAAACAGTTACCATTACCTTTTTATTGGTAAGCTTTGCTTTAGGACACTGTTGCGGCGTTTGACCTGGGGTCAGCCATTGCATTTTCCGCTTACGATTATCGTAAAGAATCCATTTTTCATCACATGTCACAATTCGATCCAATATTCCTTCATTTCTGTATCGATTCAACAAGGCAACGCAAGTTTCAACACGCGTTTCTTTCTGCAGATCAGTCAAATCATGAGGCACCCATTTTTCATATATTTTTATTTTATTGATTTGACGCAAATGAGTCAATATTGTTGGTAAGGTAACGTTAAACCATGCCGCTAATTCCTGGGTAGTTTGGCTCGGATCGGCTTCCACCATCTCTTTCAAATCATTGTTATTCACCTGTGTGGGCGGTCTTCCACGTGGTTCGTTCTTCAAATCGAAGTTTCCATCACGAAAGCGTTTAAACCAAAATCGCACAGTGCGTTCATTAGCAGTCCCCTCTCCAAACGCAACATTAATATTGCGAGCTGTTTCTGCCGCGTTAGTTCCGCGTCGGAACTCGTATTCAAAAATCACACGAATTTTCGAAGTATCCATCTTTATTGTCTAAGCTGAATAAAAAAAACAACTGAAAGTTGATAATCGAATGTTGCACATTTTTTAAAAGAAGAACTACATAGGTACCGTATGAAAAAAGTTTCACTCAAAAATCTCAAACCATGAAGGTTCTATGTCAATTCGAAGTACCTATTACAATAAAACGGCAATTTCATACTTTAACCCCTATTATAAACACTAGTTATCGCTTGTCTATAAGTACTAATATTATAAAAAGAAAAGATTTTTATGTTTGTAATGAATAAACTCAAATACTATAATACTGGACCGATTTTGATAACTCTTCACCTATAGAAAGCTATGTTTATCAGCGAGTAACATAGGCTATATTTTATTTTATAGCAACAGCTAGTCATAAATACAAAAGTGAGTTTGTTTGTTTGCTTGTTACGCTTTCACGCATTATCTACTCAACTGATGATCATGAAATTTTAGTCTTTGCATACACATTGTCAGGAATATATATATGTAGAAAAAGACATAGGGTGTAGAAAAAGACAAAATAAAAATATACAATTCAACTGACAGAAAGAGATAAGAATTATGTAATCAATACTAATAATAAATCTGTAAGTGTAGGTATTGTATGTATGTATGTATATATGTTCCTCCATAACTCTGAAACGAATTAACTGATTTTCATGAAACTTGGTAGATAAACATTTGGACGTACGGGACACTGGATAGGCTACTTAATATTTTTCAATGCGGACGAAGTCGTGGGCACCAGCTAGTGATTGAATAAATGGTTTAACTAGTGAACGAAAGTTTTAACACCTAAGAAAAAGGGGAGCGGTCGAAGTCGCGGGCAAATCCTAGTTTAATAGGTAGTCTACAGTTAGTATGTACCTAAAGAGTACTTTATGTGGCACGATGACCACAAGAAGCGTCTGCGGACTGCGGTGAGTTACCGCCTTCGGTAGTGCGACGTCCGAATCAACATTAAACCCTTTTGTGCCCTTTAAAATCTCGTTTTGTTATTCTTTTTTTAAATTCCCATTCTTTTTTTAAATTACCTGTCTCTCTTCCAGGGTGTTTTTCACACGTATAAACTCTGTTCAACACGAGAGTAAAGGGACTTTAAAAAAGAAGGGAACGATTTTTTCGTACAATATTTTGTTTGTTGAATATTATAAATGAAAATATTGCCCGGGGACAGATTTATTAGTAACTAGCTGGTGCCCACGACTTTGTCCGCGTTGAAAAATATTAAGTAGCCTATCCTGTGTCCCGTACATCCAAATGTTTTTCTACCAAGTTTCATGAAAATCAGTTAATTCGTTTCAGAGTTATGGAGGAACATATATACATACAGAAAAAAATTCTAAAAATCGTCAATTTTTTTCAGTATCATGTATAGAGCCTATAAACACGATATTTTTGAAAACAAAGTAACTTACTCCATGACCGACCCTTACAGATTTATTATTAATATTGACTAGCGACCCGCTTTCAGCTTCGCAAAGGTGAATTTTGTCTGCGAATTATATATAAAAACCTTCCTCGTTTAACGCTGTTTCCATTAGTGAAAACCGCATGAAAATCCGGTCTGTAGTTTTTGAGATTATCGTGAACATACAGACAGACAGCGCAGCGGGGGATGTGCAGATTGATTGAAAGAGGCATATTATTTTATAGCTGTTAAAGGAATATAAATAAAAACAGTTAAATCTGAATTACACAAGTGGCTTTTAGGTAATAATTTCCACACATTAGGTTAAAGTGCGTATAGATTACCATACGAGTAAAAGTTGGGACATAAATTAACAAACTTCTTACGTTCCTACGACGTCTATTGCTGTGTGACAAAACAGAGAAATTTGTCTGTTATATTCTTCGTGACATGATGTTTTTCACGACTTTGTAGTCTTTCCAGCAATCTTAAGATTTCGAATGCTTATTTTTTTAAACACGACTTTGTATCTGACTTTGTAGATGTCCTCCCCGTCTGAGATTTCGAATTTTTATAATAAGTTTAAGGTTTGAAGCACACCGCGTGCTTGTAGAACTTGTACCGCGCGGTCATGAGAACTTAGCCTTATAGTTTTTATAGAATACATATAATATAAATTAATGAACTAAATGAAAAGTCGCAATAGTTTTGATTTTAGTATAATTAATACTTGGTCAAACACAATGGACTTTTATTTCTACCTACATCTATCTATAAATATTCAATTATTGAGAATAGCTTTGATCTATATCTATGTAAAATATTCATATTCTATTCTGTTTCCCCGCTAACTTATTCTAAGCTACATAACGGACTTTAAAATCGTTTTGACTAATGGAAAGAGCGATAAACAAGGAAGGCTTGTTATATAATTTATAAAAAAAATGTATTCATGCGAAGCCGGGAACGGGTCGCTAGTTTTTAATCTAAAAAAAAAAATGTGTGTCAACTCCGACATACGGCTGTAGTTTACTTGAAACGATTATAAAATTTAAATTTTCACAATTGGATCACGTCACGCCTAAAGAACAATATTGTTCTTTTTTAAATATTATTATTTAGATGGCGGAATATTTCTGAAACTTCAGATATTCTAAAATATTCAAAAAAATAGAACGTAGGTAAATAACGCATAAAACATAACGCATACGATAAGACGTGTTTACCACACATGTGCTGTTGTGATTCGGTGAGTGAGTAAAGGGATGCCAGAGCACATTTCTTCCCTATCCTTGGGCATTTGCAGCACTTGTGTTATATGCGACGGTAGCACATACCACTATGTGGACTGTCAACCTGTTTGTCAACCTTAACATGAAAAAAAAAATGAAACCAAAAGTCCCAATAGTTCAATCAATTTGAACTACTATGAATAAACCTAATAAAAACAAAGATTTTTAAATTTTATACAATTATTTTACTGTAGGTAGGTATTTGTTAAGCGGTTATCACACTTTACAATTTGAAGGAAACCAATTTAGGAACCTAAGTAGTGAACTAGCGATCACACTACACTAAATTGATTTCTAAATCGAAGACATAGAATTGAAAATAGATAAAATCTAAATTGGATCCAATCTGTTCTAACTGCGATAACACTTCCAATTTCCTAAATTGGAATCCTTCAAATTGTAAAATGTGATAACTGCTTTAGTCTTAAACATCCATTGCTCACACAAGGTTATCCTATCGTCAGTATAATGAATGTTTAAAAATGGTCATTTTTCAGTCCATAACTGGATTACGAGCGGCGATTCGAGAATTTAGTCCAAATAACGCAGAGCACAAACTTTAAATGGCTCTAGCCATACTAAACTATTAACATAAATTGAATTTTATGAGTGTTTTAGTCAGCTCAATGGCCATTTTATTGATAAGCCGGCCATTATATTTAAATTAAAGCGATTTAACACTTCTGTCACGTTGCATTGTTAAGGGTTAATTGAATTTGAACACGAGTATTCTTTTGATTCCGAGCTTTTTGTTATTGATCCAGCAGAATGGCAGATTCATTTGGTGGATGCCAGACATTTTAAATTGGTTTTAAATTATAAACAATTTTTACAATAAGGTTGTACATCGAATAACAAGGCTTATGAAAATCAATAATTCTTCTTAAAAGATTAAGTAATCATTTTATGTACACAAGGCTTTGTACTGGCTGTGCAAAAGACTTTTTTGAAAATCCCACAGAAACCTAAATATTTTTTTTCAGGATAAAAAGGATCTTATATATTAATCCAGGTAATACGAGTAAACTATCTGTGTGCCAAACTTCATCCAAATTCAGCGGTTTTTGCGTGTTTGAGTAACAACTTTCACATGTTTTATATTAGGATTAGAAACATGTTGAACAAAGGGCATTGTGTAGCATCTTTAGTAATTTTTTATTTTATTTATATAAACAAATCATTAATAAAGGTTCGAATGTATGAACACCGAAAATTTAACATTAACTTGTCACAATAAGGGGGGTGAGTTCAAAATGACGAGAAAGAAGGAGTTATTGTAAAATCGCGAAGTCTAAACGCTTTGAAATTTGTGTCGTAGGTATTATAACTTTTGATGGTGACGGTACGAGAGACTGGAGGCACAATGACCGACCTTTGACGTGCTGCAACGCCATTGCAACTCAACTAATACACGTCAAAGTAACCGCTTCGTCCTGCTTCGTCATTTTAAGCTGCATTTTGAATGTGCAGCAAACATTCTAGACATGCGACAAGGAAAACGCGATTATTTGTACTGTCGCCAACAAAATACTTTTACAGCGAAATGTGCTTACATTTTTTTACCCCAGAAGCAAAACTGGGGTCTTGTTATGTATCTGTCTGACTGTCTTTCGCGTTAAGCTCCCAAACAAATTGATGATCTAGTGCGAGTTTTACTCGATCAAACGCGTCGAACGCGTAAACCTTTTGTATGGGAATGAAGCAGCGTTACACTAAATGGCGCTGCTTCATTCCCATACAAAATGACGTTTACGCGTTCGACGCGTTGGACCGAGTAAAATTCGCACGAGGTCCTCTATTACTGTTGTCATAGATGCAGAGAGTAACAAAAGTCACAAAAGGAATGGAAGTGCTAAGAACGATAAAGGAGAGGAAGCTGCAGTATTTCGGTACGTGATGATGGCGAAAGATACCGTATTCTTCAACTAGTGATACGGGGGAAAATACATGAAAGTAGGAAAAAGACATCCTGGTTGAAGAATTTAAGGAAGTGGTTTGGTTTGAGCACTCGCTTCCTCTTTCGCGCAACAGCTTCCAAGGTCACGACAGCCATGATGGTCGCCAACCTTCGTAGAGAAGCGGCACATTAAGAAGAAGAAGTACTGTTAAAGAAATGGCAACTTTAGCCCGATGCTGTATTAAGTAGTCTGCGGGATAATTTACAGAAGATACATATATCGAGTTTGGGCTCATTAGAATGGTCTCAATGGAATATCGGGGGTTAGTTTATAGCTTTTAATTACAGCTTGTCTTCATATCTGCTGAAAAAGAAATCACTGAAAGCCCCGCAAACTACAGTTTAATCCAACGTTTGTAAGATTAATACAACGTGGTGGATTAATATTAATTAACCTTTTGGTTAGAGAACTGTGCTAATGGTCAGTCATTGTCATAACATTGTCTATGTTCTCTGCGCTCCTACTTTCAACTTAATTGAACTTGTGTTAACTTTGTGTTAGTTATTAATTAACTATTTTTACATATTCAAGTTATAATTTATTGGAATTGTATAATTGAAGTTAATACAATTTAATCAAAGCATAAAAGCATTTGGTTACTTTAGTTACGACCTATTTATGGTAAACAAATTTCTACGAAGAGAACAATGATGTAATTGTTATTGTTTTTGGAAATTTCGATTCTCGCTAAATGTGTTGCTAAGCGCGAAACTCGGGAACGGTTAGACCAATTCGGCCAATTCCAATTTTGAATATCCGTTCAAATCCGAGAAAGGTTCTTATGAAGAGAATAATTTGATACGTATTGAAAAAATCGCCCGGAAATATTGTTTCTTAATAATATCATTTTTACTTCCTCATCCAAATTTCATAGCTTTGGATTGATTAAAATGTTTAAACTGTCAACTTAATTAATTGACGTCATGCACATTTAAGTTACACATCAGCTGCCACAGTCCAAATAGCTTTTGACAGAACGACATCTGTCGGGTCGACAAGTGTTTTTATTATATTTGATAGGTATATTTCTTATTTGATATTATGTATGTTTAATTTCGTTTTGATATAAATTTAAAAAGATTTATAGACTTATGATATTATGCTTTTTATTTAGTCCACTCACGACCCTCGTCCGAGAAACTCCCTTCAAATGCTGCCTGCAAATAATTTTAAACTTAAATTTACCTTTTCCGTGTATATTTTTCGAATCCGTATTTTAGTGTTTACATTCAATCCAATAACATCGTGTTCCCTCCGGGACTCGCTGGAGGTTCATTACATTATGTCACTCCTGTTGGCAGTGTGTCTTCACTGAGAGTTTAGCAATTTCTTGAAACATTTCAACTTTTGGAAATGTGTTTTTTTTATATAATTTACATACCTAGTATTTTCCCAGTAGTAGCAAGAGCACATTGCGTTTCGCAGTCACAACAACGCTACAAGCAACGCCATAGGTGCTGCAAGTAAGCTGCCGACCATATAAAGGATTAAAGATAAAGGATAAAGAAGGGACAGGCCTTGAAACGTTAGGCATTTTTAACATGAGCCGGCCGACGTGCCCGGGCGTATGCCGCGGCGCACGTCGCGTGACAACCTCAAGGCGTCAGAAGGGGACGTGTCTGACGCCCTGAAGCACCCAAAAAGGACGCGTGGCGGCTCACGGTATTCCAGTGGCCGCCATATTTAAAGTGAGCTGGGTTCGAAGAGAACGCAGCGGTGTGTGGGGATCCGAGGATAAGGCCTCGCTGTGAACTCGGACCCGCACATCACCGCTGATGGTGGAATCCGGGGGGTTTTAGTGGGTATTCCCGGTGTTGTCATTTCACCGGGCGAGTCCCACACTCCCCCTCGTCGACGGGGATCATTTCCCCTCCTTAAAAAAAGGCATTTTTAACATTTATTAATTTTTATGTTGTTTTGGTTGTAATGAATTTTTAACTTCAATATAATTGCTTCGTGTTCTAATTGCATAATGACTTGTGTGCACGTCTGTACCCCTACTCCCGTCCCGTGTTCACATTTTCATACTTACGAGTATCTAGGTTACAGGTCGTCAACTCTTTTGTATTATAAAACATAGTGTTTTAACGAGGTTTTCAACTTGAAGCGAGATCATTGAACTCGCTTTCAAATAAAAATGCACTTGCATATGCATACATAAAAGGTTTGCATTTCTCTACTTTGCTAAATTGCTAAAATATATAGGTATACTTGGAATGCAAAAGTGCACTACTGTGGTTGTGCAGAGATATGCGAAATTCATTACCCAATACTTAATATTTTTTTTTTAAATAAATACGAATCCTAATGCAATATTATAATGTTTGTTTGTGACACTTTCACGGTTTAACTACTAAACCGATCAACATAAAACTTTTCATGCACGTAGTCATGGATACAAAAGAGAACATAGGATACATTTCACCCAGAAAAACTATTCCCGGGGATAATGAAAGATTGAATAAATGTTTTAAGAAAAATTTTCACGCTGGTCATCTATAAAGCCTGTTTCGAAATTTCTGGAACATATCTGCCTTAGTAACAAGAATTTGATAAAGGATATATGTATATAACTTTCGTCTGAATGATATAATTTTATTTCTTCTGATTAACAAAGCGTAATTTAACTCTCACAGCTTCTAAAGTGCATATACCTACAAAATTGAGTACTCCAAGTTTGGAGTACAACCGTCGTTTGTCCATATTTGCAAGTGTGCAGTGTGCGAAGTGTGCCTATAGAGCCACATCGAGCGGCTAGGTTCAACGTGATTTCCCAAGGTTGTTGCTAAGTCGACCACCATAACCTATACCTAAGTGTGCTTCTAACATAAATACCAAACCTTTTATGTCGGTTTCAGCTCCTATTAAAGGTAAGCCGTACTTTACGAATACTAATAAACCTAAAGGTACTTTGTAATTACTCATTTTTAATGTCTACTTTGTGTTAGTAGAGTGGTCTACTTAGTATTAAGCGTCAGGTTTTGCTACAAAACAAATACCAGGCATGACAAAATTAAATAAAAAATTGATTCTTTTTTTCAGTTTTTTAAGCACCTACCTATCCAAACGGCACGCTATTTTCGTCTGTGTGCAATTTGTGAGACTGAGAACACTAAAACATACTACAGGTGACCATCTGTTCACAGTCATCTGATCTGTCGATTTAATTAAGTTTTAAATAAGTTTTAAAATTATTTAATTAATAAAAATAATTAAATAATTAATTTTAAATAAGTCATTAAAATTTTAATTAAATTCAACAAAACATTCAAAATCAAAATCGTCCTACAACAAGCCTATTGGTCGACCGATTAAGGTTAAGGTTAGCATTAGGTTAGATACTTTAGCAGTGGTCCCGGATTCGATTCCCGGCTTATCCTTAATCTTATTATGGTCGTCATCGCACCTTTGGGGTTGCTTGTACGTCAGCCTGTCTGACGACCTTTACATGAAAAATATATCTCACAAATTTTTCATGTAAGCAGGAGATTTATTTGATGGTAGACAGCCACCGTTCGCCTGTAAGCAGATTAACAGAGGGGTTCAATAATTTCGGTGGTTGTGAAATGGGCTTTGGCATTCCTTATTCACTCACCGAAACAATATCAAACGAGCTATCATGTCACGGTGGTTACTGCCGCCAGACGGGCTGCCTACTAAATCTAAACCGAAGCGCAGATCGCTTGTGAAGATTACACACCATATTCACACATACAGTTCTCGTCAAAAATTCCGTCAATTCAAGTGACTAATACGTAATTGAAGCGTGAATACTGTATAGATAGAAAATAAAAAAACCTTCGCTTATTTGCGATAACAGTATTACTTATTTTCCTGTTTACTTCTTGTCTACTTTCCTGTACTTACTCTGTAAACGATCAAAGTACCTGCGTGGCCGTTTGCTGAGTTTAGAAATTTTATTTTTCCAAAATAAGTTTGTATTTTTTTTAAATTCAGAATCAAGATATGGGTTTTACAATACTGGTTTAAATTTTAACTATTACCCATCTTTATTCAGATAAAAATATCAACTTTTCATTAATAAAACTATTTTAAAAGTAGATAGAATCTAGATAGAGCAAAAAAAGAAAACGCGCGTTACTTACTATTCGTACGTGTTTCTTATAAACTGAGTCCAGTGGTCTCGGTTTCATTCAAGTCGCTCAAACAACAGTCTAACAGATATTAAAGCCTACGTTTAGATATCGTAATCTCAAGTACCCTACTGTATGAATATATTTGCCTAAGTATCTCTCTCTGTTATAACAAGTGTTCGATATTGGAATTGTAGCTGTATGCTTGAATATTACATATTTTAAGCGTATGTAGCCAAATGTAAGAACCTACTGTATCTTCTCTTTCTCCGAAAAAGATTTTAAACTAATTTTCAAACGTAAAAAATGTGTTAGTACCCTTACTATCCTGCTCAGTACCTTTAACATGAGTTTACAATGTCAATGTCAAATTGTCAATTTTCTATATAAATATTTTACGCTCTCGCTAGCGAGTGCGGTCATTGTAAAGTCATAGTAAAGGTATGTACTGTTATAGGGATAAAAACGATATGTTTTTAGGTGAACTGATGGACTCTAGGAACGGTGAATACATATTGAATATGTATTCAATATATAAAACATTATAAATTCATAGAATAATATCGGAATATTTCAATTTTTTTCATACCCGTCATTAAAATGGACTTTTCGTGGAAAAACTCACAAACAAACCATTTTTAGAACATAATCTCTTAAGAGGGCTTTTAATGTAAGAACATCATTTGATACTGCAATATTGGAAATTGGAGTGTTTGATTTTTATTTACTCAGTTATTAGAAAAAAAATCCTTTGTGAATACCTACTAACGAATTAATAAAATGTGTTTTGTATATTTCGTTTTTATAGATAGTTAAATCTTAATTCGTATTATTAATTTCAGTGAAATAATTTTCTTTAAGTTTAATTAAAACAACAAACTTACATACATTGCTATCTATATATTTATATCTATATCTCTTACATACTTATTATAAAATAAAGTCACTTTTCGCATCTGTGTGTTTCTCCATTACCTTCTTCTTAACCACTATGGATTTTGACACAGTTTTCACAAATTGAAAAAGCGATAAACAATAAAATCTACAATCTCGATTTCTAGGGATAGTGACTAGTGAGTAGAAAGTTTTCATTCATCCCTAGAATCCCTAGATTCTAGACACTCCCTAGAAGGTTTATCAGCATTTTGCAATTGCATCAGCCCATGTCAAATGTGTGAAACCGAGGGGCACAGTACAGTTAATGTTACTTATAAATGTTGCCTAAATGTAAGTACGCATTTAGTATTTAGTAATATAACCTACCTACTGTGCATTAAAGTCTGTATAACCACATAACGCTAAAAATAGTTAACACATAAAATAAGGTTAAAAAAAGTTCCATTGTACAGACTCGAACGGTTTTTAAGCCGTTACTTTAAGCTTTTAACTTTTTTTTTCGCTCTACACTGTCTTATCCGCTACATTAAGTAAGTAAATCTTTTTTTTTATTTTTGTTTTTTTCAAATATCAAAAGCATAATATATTCTTTAAGAGAAAGTTCCTGCAGACAGTTGAAATTTTTTTGGTGTATAATAAAATAATGACATGTGGTAGATGGTATGTGTTGACTCTCTGATATAAACTTAATTTCTGACATATGTATACATATAGAGCGAAAATTTCATTTTTTTTTTGGCCTGAATGCAATGGGTTTTACTAAGTGTGGCGTTGTTTGTTTTATAGGCGACGGTTGCCACCTACCATCAAGTGAACCGTCAGCCTGTCTGCCGACTTTAACATAAAAAAAAATAAACTAATACCTACTCAGCCATCGGTCTACTGCATCACATAGCCTATTAACCTTTATCAAGAATTACCTACCTACTTTCCATACGCAAAAGTTTTTATTTTTTTAAATAGGACAAGTAGTAGATTAATCTTTTTTATTTAGTATCTAAATAGTGAAGATTTGTAAACAAAGAAAGCTTGAAATCAAAAATAAAACATTTAAATTTTTTTATCATTAATTAATCGCAAAAAATCAGCAGTATACTCTAAAAAACTAATGTTCATTACGAAAGATATTAAGGAGCTTAAAAAAAAATTACATGGCAACCTCATCATGAAATGACATCAAAAAGTGTTATCTCACCTCAAATCTTACAATACTTGTCTTTTTGTGACCGGAGATTTGATATGAAAGGCTTCATAAATCTCTTTAGCTTTTAAAGGCTTTTGATGTTTTATTTTTATTTAAAGGAAATTCGACCTCGGTTCGTCCTATTGCATGAATACTGAGTTTTATTGGATACAATTTCCATGTTTATTTCATTAATACGATATAATATTATCTACTAGCTGTGCTCGCGACTTCGTATACATTTCACTAAACAATACAAAATCGAATTCCAAAAATTCCTTTTTTTTCTGGCCTCGGTAAAGGTAGAATAAGTATACAATTTTTTTTTACGATTACGATCCGAAATCTTCGAAATTACTTATCAAATTTAAAGAATTCTTTCACCAATATTCAGGATAAACATAGGCTAAATATTCCAATTTATTATTATTATTTATTAAATTAAATAAAGGCACCAGATATTTAAAAATAAAGATCCAGCGCTTGGCAAAAGTGTAATGTCTGGCGTTATACATTTTATTTTTCAAAATCAGGCCATTGTTTTTTTAACTTATACTTTAGAGAATAATCTACTATATAAAAATAAGTCGGGTTTTCCTTCCTGACGCTATAACTCCAGAACGCACGAACCGATTTCCACGGTTTTGCATTCGTTGGAAAGGTCTCGGGCTCCGTGAGGTTTATAGCAAAGAAAATTCAGGAAAAATTTCCGAACGAACGAAGCCATCTGGTGGCGAAACGGAGTTCGCCGGGTCAGCTAGTATGGTTATATAAGTCTTTCTTAATTTAAGTAATTTCCTGTGAATATTTCAGATTTATAAAATTCAGATAATAAATTTTACAGATTTTATAAATAACGATGACTTATATTAGGGAAATGCACGGTTAAAACGAAAATAAACTTGAACTTGAGCCTCTTTGAATCGCTGTAGATGTAGCTATTAGATAACATATAGTTATACTCTTATTACACTCTATTATATAGTATTTTTAGTTACTGACATCAGATTTGACCTTTAATTAAGGAAATATTGTTTAAATATTTCATAAAATTGTCGAAAAGAAATATTTTTTATATATAGTTTTGACGTCAATTTATATGACAAAAATACAACCAAAAATAAAAATAGCATACGCTTTGTTATAATATTTGTAAGTATAGTATGTGCCAAAAAATAAGTGACGAAAACACTTCAACGGGGTGCTGTAAACAAACAAAAGGTTGGGTTTGTCGTCACTTATTTTATGGAACAAACTATACTTATGAAAGACCCCTCTCTAAACAAATTCAAGTTGACGTCTCATAATGGGCACGTGCCCGCTCCGGCATAAACAAAACAAATTCAATTGCCACATATTTAACCTTTAACACGTTCGACATAAAGTCTTAATTCTCTTGACACGGTGTTAAATTAATTTTGCGTTCAATGTACCAAGTTCATAAACAGTTACGACAGTTCCTATCGCCTCGAGTTAAAGTTGAAAATTGATTATTTTAGTTGACTTGTGAATTTCGAGTCGGGATGCATTCCGACAGGCATGCATCCTTGACAAGTATTTTGCAGGGGACCCACATTTTAATTGATAAAAACATGGGGAGCGGCTAGGGTTGCCACTCGAACAGAATGAAATTGAATGGTTAGGATATTTTTGATTGCAATTAGGGTTGGGAAAAAATAACAAAACAATAATTGGTTTCTCTTTTTAAATTGACGAAATCTGTAATCGTGTAAGCGATGCTTTGATGATGTTTGAGAACTGTGGGTCTGCGCACATAGGGCGTAGCAAGGTGCAGAGAATTTTTCCCTATTATGGAAATGCTACCTTTGTATAAAGTCGAAATTCAGTCGTATTACTAGGCGCCATCTTGCTCTAGCTGTAGTCGCTGTGATGCTCTAGTTAGACTCTTAAATTTTTAATTCTAGGAGAATGTGTAACTGTCTTTACAGTGATAAATCAATAATCAGTGATCAGTTTTACAGTGATATAATGTATCTATACAATAGTAAGCAATGTTACAAATGCATTTAAAATGGTTACAAAAATTACACAGGAGCCTGGAAAGTTTCAGCCTTAATACGCGTCATGAAATAACGAATTGTTTTTTTTTTGTTGGCAACCCTGTTCGACCATTTATAAATACCAAACGCAATAAGTGTGTCTTTCTAGTACAAGTAATTATGGCCCTGTAACCCGGTTCTTGAACAAAATTAATCGATTTGGAATCCCGTCGTCAAATTAATTTATTATTCGAATAATACTATTAGTATATATAATATTTTTAGATACTTAATACAAATCAGACGAGATTTGTTTGTATCGATTTAATATTGCTTTTAAAATCGTCAATATAAAATGCAATGTTTAATTGAAAGGGTATGCCCAGGATGTCATCAATTAATGCTATACTCTAACTAACATCGGCGCAATACTTAGGTATATTGTATAATCAGTTTTGCACATAATACAAGGAAAACACCTTGAAAATGAGTTTGGCATTAACCTAAAAACATTACAATACAAATCTGCACAAGGTCACAACTAATTTTCATAAATAATTAATTTTCAATATGTTCACATGTTAAAAGTTTTCTTACGTAATCTGAAACGTAGAACAAACCTAAACAATTCCGAGGATATTTGGTTTCATGTCTTGCACGCATTTTTGCATTTGAAGCCAAATAAACGAAATCTATTCAGAGCATACTATACTTTTCGCAGTCATTTGGGCAGCCTGTCTGGCGACAGTGATTACACCCTTACAAAAGACCCATAGGGAAATAACAGCATGTGTGATGTCGTGTTTCAGTGAGTTATGGGATGCCAGAGCCCATTTCACTATCTCTTATCCTTAATTCTACTATGTTCGGCAGAGTCCTGTCGTATTTAACCGAAACAAAGCCTTATTTTACAATTTCTGCGTTATTTTAATAAACATAAAAAAATAGTATACGTGCTTTTACTCGCGACTTATAAAATCTTATTGTATCTTTATAAATTATATCTTATTATAAAAGCTGGGGAAACCAATCAAGTATTTTTTCACAAAATTTCATTGAAATAGATTGGACAGTTTCAGAGATTACTTAGTGTGAATAAAATTAGAGTTTATTATAACTTTAATGCTATTAAAATTTCAAACGGAAACAATTCTAGCTGTTAAAATTGTATGTACTTAGTGTATTAAGTAATTCTTTGTTATAAGTATTAAGTAAGTATGAGAAACAAACAATGACGCAAAGGTGAACACGTATGAGGCGTAGACAACGCAACTGAACGCTCCGAATTATGCGCAGATTATTTAGGCAAACTATCAACAAATTAATCTGTAGATAGTGAAAAAAAGCATATTTTTAAAAACGGCTATTATCATTTTTATTTGCCATCCAATAGTCTGAAAATGAGATCAAAATTGATACCATCATTGTACCAATTTTAACATAAAGTATATAATAAACGGACAAAATGTTTAACCTTTTTTGATACAGAGCATTTACGTTAATTGAAATTTAGCAGATGTGTTATTTAGCAGATATTTAGGGTGAAAAGTGCTACTTTTCACACACTGCGTTTTGCAGTCATGATTTAAGCAGGAATGATTATTATATCTTCACCTACCAACCTGGTGAATAAGATCTATCTTAACTTGGGGTGAATAAGATCCTGGGGATCTTATTCACCAGGAGCTTCCTCAGCTGGTCTTTAGCTCACCAGCTCATTAACCTAAGCAAGCAACTCTCAAGCTGCTTAGGTTAATTTAGGACTAAGTTAGTACATAAACTACTTAGTGTATAAATTTAAATTTGTGAGGTCTGAGCGCCTCGATTTCCCTGTGTCCTCGGTTGTTCAAGAATAATGGATGCCAGAACCCATTTCTTAACTTTTACTAGCGACCGGCCTCCGACTTCTTGCGGATTATCTGCAAATTATATAACACGAACCTTCCTTGTTTACCGCTCTTTTCATTAGTCAAAACCGTTTTAAAATTTGTTGAATGGTTTAGTTAGAAGAACAGCGAAGATTATTGAACTGTTGAAAATTGAACTCCCTCTGTCTATAAACATATATACATACAGGTAGGTTAAAAAAAACTTTACGGAACCCTGATATTTCTAGAAGTTTTATTACCGGATGTTGTTATCGGCTGATTGTTATTTAAAACGACGCGGTCTGGTGTTTCTTTTCACAAATTGAAACCGTTTTAAAAATAATTGGATGAAAATATAAGAATAGTAAAAAGTCGACTAACTTAACCGCAACTAAGTACTAACTTAGGTATAAGATGCAAGGGGGATAAAAGTAGACGACACCTTCGAAACAATTTTTCACTTATACCTAGAGAGCTTTATGTCTGACTTTTAAATGCCTCTTACGAAAGCTGGCGACTTAATTTGACTTAATTTCTTGAACAACATATAAACTATTCGGCAAACGAATTACAGGATAAAATACGAGTATAATAAAATAAGTTTTCGACTTTGACAGCTAATAAAATAAATGCTTAATTAAGTTAAAATCACTTTGCTTCTAAATGAATGTGTGTGTGATATTTTATTCTAAAAATATTTAAAAACAAAACTCTTTTTGGTAATGTTTTTTATTTAAAAATATAGAATTTTTCGAAATTTTATATTTTCAAATAATTCGTAGGTTGTCGCGGAACCTCGTCCATGAATATCCACATTTTATTTATTAGACACTAGCTGGTGCCCACGACTTCGTCCGTGTTGAAAAATATTAAGGCCCTTCTAAGAGCCGATGGCCTTGCGCGAGTAAGTGGAGCTAAGATGTTTCCCCCGTACGACCCGCAAAATAAGATAAATATAGATAGTGGCTTGAAAAAAAAATTATTTTAAATCATTATTTGTACAGAATATAGGTCTAATCCATACGAACATTTTAAAAAAAATAATCATCTAAATATTCCTTGCCGTTTAAAAGCAGATGCAAATTTTCAGCCGAAAACGACTTCAATTTAGATTTTTTTTCACATAGTAGTTAAACAGTTTGAACAATATTATTTGTACCTTATATAGATAAAATATCAATAAAAAACATATATTTTTTTCGGAAATTTATGTTGACTTATGAAAGAGGATATAGCCTCTTAACATCCGGTTTGGAAACCGAGTGGCTCATAGTATCGCCTTAAGTAGCCTATCCTGTGTCCCGTACGTCCAAATGTTTATTTACCAAGTTTCATGAAAATCAGTTAATTCGTTTCAGAGTTATGGAGGAACATATATACATACATACAATACCTACACTTACAGATTTATTATTAGTATTGATGATGATTGAAGATAACAACCAAACTTTTGTTTTAATAAATTGTTTAAATGTATTAAATGTTTTAATTGGCCTCCAATAACTGTATTTGCGTGTACGCAACTCAGTTGCAAAAATGCAATCGCTATGTAACTATTCGCGCGTGTAAAAGTATTCATTAAATTATTGATCGTGTTTTCAACTTTCATTTATTAATTAACTAGTTACCCGCTCCCGGCTTCCTATGGGTGCAATTTTTTACTCAACACAGCCGATAAATTACCTTGCACCGCCATCTGTTAGAATCTTATGAAACTCACAGATAATTATAACTCTTTTACGACACATTTGGTCTAGTGGCTAGTAACCCTAGCTGTTAACCAAACGGTCGCGGGTTCGAATCCCGCAAGGGACAAATGTTTATGTGTTAACAATTTACCTTTGTACCTGAGTCATGGATGTTTGTATTTATAATATGTATGTATTTACAAAAAAAAAAGTAATCTATGTATTATATCAACTGTCTGGTATCCATAATACAAGCATTAAGTTGCTTAGTGTGGAACTAGATGGTGCTGTGTGGAATGTGTGAAGATATTTATTTATTATATTTATTATTTATATAATAAACAAATAATTTGCAATAAAAAGTATTGCGACTATAAATTGAGATATAAACTATCCTATCTCTCAAGTTGGATCAAACTGCACACAGTGTGCAAAATTTTATTAAAATCGGATCAGTAGTTTAGGAGTTCATCGCGGACAAACAACGTGACACGATATCCTTATATATATAAAAATTTCGTGTCACGTTGTTTGTCCGCGATGAACTCCCAAACTACTGAACCGATTTTGATAAAATTTCGTAACTATATGTAATTTGATCCAACTGAAAAGATAGGATAGTTTATATCTCATTTTGTTTATTATTTTTTTGCAAATTATATAATATTATTAACATAGCGCCATCTCTTGATACCTATTCAATCCAGTAGTTATTTGCTAAAATTATCTGTGAGTTCCATGACAATCTAACAGATTGAACTCGTGCGCAGCCGGGAGCGGGCCACTAGTTTTTATATAAAGATGTAAATACATTTATTAATATCATAAAAATATAAATATATTTCAAGAAAATGACGCAATATTTAAGTAAGACCGTGAGTTTTTGTGTTGTTTTTGGGGTTTATTTTTATGAGAAAGAGCAACAGGCAAGCTAAGGTACCCTTGATTGAAAATGGCTATATTTCGTCCAATTATTGATTTATTTAATAAGTTTTGGACTCAATAGAAAGTAAAGTAGGAGGGTAGTTTGTAATTTAAATTATAGCTTGTTTTAATGATAGAAATATTTATTTGCGAAAAATGTAAGTACAACTAAGATTTACATGCCCATAAAATAATTTTGTCGTTAGTAATGGCAGAATTTTTTTTTAATTTTTTTATTTACTTACCTAATTATATTTACCTGTGCAATTTATTCATTGTATATAAAAAAATTAAGTCACTATCCGCTTCTATCACTTTCACCACTAACTTCTTCTGGTAAAACAGTTTTCATTAATGAAAAGAGAGATAATCGAACAAAGTTTGTGTATATAATTTCTGTTAACTGACGCGGGTTCGAATCCCGCTAGGGGCAAATGTTTATGTTTTAACATTTTAACTTTGTACCTGAGTCATGAATGTTTTGTATTTATAACATGTATGTATTTACAAAAAAAAGTAATCTATGTATACTAGGGCCATTGAGAAGCGATACCAAATGTAAACAAAGTTACCGCAAGGTCATTTTTTTATGCAGGGCTTTAGCGCGTCTTTGAATATTATTGTCCTTGAATATTATTATCAAACGGAAGCTCGTATGCTACATTGTCTCTTTCTATCTTGTGTCAAATAGATACAACATTGAAAGAGATAATAGATTGTCAGTTCAAGTAAGGTGAATAAACTTTTGTATCTCACCAATTTGGCTCTACTTTAGTATATCAACTGTCTGGTATCCATAATAAGCATTAGTTGCTTACTTTGGAACTAGATGGTGCTGTGTGGAATGTGTATGTATTTATTTATTTATTATTCTATTTCTATTTTTATAGAAATAATTTTTAAATATTACATCAAAAATGTCATTACACTATAAACATACTTATTAAACATGCTTTTATGTAGGTACTGCATGCAACATGCACTGTATAGGGCTGAAATTTAGCAATTAATTAATATACATGTCGACGGTCCCTACGTACATAGACATGTCAAAAATGGCAATTTTTTTTTATTGCATAATTGTCATTAGATTACCATTATAAAGTTCCTAAAGCTAATAAAATATTCTAGAAAAAAAAATTATAATTACTTATACATATAATAAATTATTTCTAGAGCGGTTTGAACATAAATTACGCTCTCCGTTTTTGACATGTCTTTATGTACGTAGGGACCGTCATGTATTTTATGGTTTTCATGTAATTGCAACCAGTAAATATCGAAACTTTGTTACATTAAAAAAAAAACATTTTATTCTTGAATTACATGATGATCTATATGACATTTCTTAAGTTATACATAGTTATTACATGTCAAAATTTCCATGTCATGATTTTTTTATTAGTGGCACGCGACCGCTTAAGGGCTGACGACCCCGAAACAAAATCAAGTCACTGTTCGCTTATGTATGTTTCTCCCCCAAGTTATTCTAAATCACCTAACGGATTTTGATGCGGTTTTCACTAATAGAAAGAGCGATAAAGGAGAAAGGTTTGTTTAGTAAAATTTTAAGAAAAATATACATCCGTGCTATAAAGCCTTATAGTTGCCATAGTTATAGGTTGCTAGTAAAAACATAATGTCAAGTTTTTTATCTTAAGCTCGACAGACATCAGGCTGACGGTCTACTTGATGGTAGGTGGTTACCGTCGCCTAAACACAAGCATTGCCATAGGTGCTGCAAGTGCGCTGCCGACCATAGAAGGATTTAGAATAAGGGATAAGGAAGGAATGGGGTAATGGGCTCTACTGGCATCCCTTACTCACTCACTGAAACAACAGCACAGGTATTTTAAAGGGGCGGTTACTGTCGCCAGACGGGTTGCACAAATTAATGTCTGCGAAACGCAATGTGTCCTGCCACTACTAAAAGTGATAACAAATTCACATTACCCATATATTAGTTTAAATTCTATTATATCTTTATTATAGGAATGTTCGTATGAACATAGAACAAATAAACAGCACTGAAAAAACTTTGACATATTATAGTGTTGTTTTAATTTCTTCAAGATAGCCTGACACAGAGCAATAAATTAACAATAAGCAGGCAGATAACAATAAAAATTCAAAAACGCAATTAACATCAGTGGAATAATGCAATTACAGTTTTATTGATGCAGTTTTTAGTGTGGAATGTGTCCTTTCGCGGCCACCAATTAATTGTTACGTATTACGAATATAAAAAGGGTGATAAACACCATTATGTCACGAGCCAATGTAAACTTTATGCTTATCGCAACACGGTCTATAATGTAGTTGTTATTCCGAATGCAAGGGAAATTACGGTGGTATTTGTTGGTATTTTAATTTCATTTTAATTGTCCATTGACATCTTAAAATTGAAGTTAACCTCTTTGGAATTAGATTCAAAATTATTGGTTTTGTTATATTTTTAATAGAACCGAAAGTTTCCCTAAAATTGTGCACTTAAAAAGTACCTAAATTTAGTTGTATCATTTCTAAATGTTTTTATATTTAACTTTATTTATCATAAATGAAATTTTGCTGTCATCACTTTTTGCTGTCAAAGTAAAAATATTAACTAAATTAAAATATTTAGATCCTATCAAAACTTAATTTTCAAAATGAATACCTGCCTATATATTATTATTTTATTTAATTCAACTAAATTTAATTAATGATTATTTATTAAAGGTATTAAATAACGCTTCTATTAAAATAACTAAGTACTAGGGGTGTTCAATATCTTTTTCCGCGGTTGAAAGTGTACCTCAGAGGCCAAAAATTTGAATAGAGGCTCAGGACAAAGAGTTTTTTACTATGGGAATTTTAAGTCTAGAAAAAAGATTTATCAAGAGAATTAAAAGGTGACTATGTTGAAAAATAAAATAAGTTGTATTAAAAGATAACCGTCTGTCATTCTCACTTTTTATTGAACACCCCTCGTATATAACATTGACCTACCTATCCACGAATCACGAAGTGAATGAAGAATTTTAAAATATTTTTGTGAGCAGTGATTACGATTTATGTTACATAAGTTTACCTGATTAGGGGTGAAAATGACGTGTGAAAAAATAGAAAAATGCATCCCTAATTGTCGGCACTCATGAATGGAAGTCGCGTGAAGCTCGGCAGTGACCTTGTGAAGCACTCGAGTGGGGCAGGCTATTGCACCGCAAGCAAACGCGGTATGACTCGATCTTCCCCTGCCCCGCGCTTTCCCCGAGTTTAGGGTTGCTACAGAATGAAAAAATAATAAAAAATCTATTGAAAATGTCGATAATTTCAATATCAGCAAACAAATTTCTTAGAAGTTGGCAAAATAACAAAATTCTCTGAAATAAAATATGCAATGCTTTACATTGTTTGTCATTTACAAAATACAGGTATCGTCATCATTTAACGAGTGTAAGCACTAAATTAAATATTACTTATTTCGTGAAATATAAATATACATTTTTCATATTTTTTTCTTTATTTTACGCCAACAGCATATTTAATTGACATGCTGTTGCGGTTCGCTCTATTTGATCCAGCGGTTGTAGCTCTACACGTTGTGCCAGATGTCGCTTCGGTCTCCACTCGGGACAACATTGTATGAATCAGGTATGAATATGTCTGTTTGTGTTGACCTAAGTATTTTATACGAATATAAAGTATATACATATCACTTGTCTAGCACCCAAACTACAAACTCTTCTTAGTTTGAGACTAGGTGGCGCTGTGTGTGGCATGTTCTTACAAAAAAAGTTAAATTACGACATATTAGGGGGAAGTCCCCTAAACCCGGACGGCTCCTAAAGCCGGACAGGATTTGAATCAGTGCGAAGAAGAGCGCCTATTTGTTGCTTGTGCCACGGTTAGGAAGCTTCTCCCAAGTGAATTGCGGGGGGGGGGGGGTACCATAGCCAGTGCTGACTCGTTCGTCCTGGAGTGTCGTGCGAATTTTATGGTTAGTAAAAATTTTGATCGAATTAATTTTTTGAGGTCTGTAAATAGTATTTAAAGTATGAAATGATATTCATTGTTATTTATTATTATTGCTATTGTACTAATCTGATATCTCATGCGTTTTTTTGTGATTCATTACACACAATTTGAATGAGATTTTTTTTTGTATGTACCTAAGGGTCCCTAAGTTCGGACACTTAAAGTCCCCTAATACCCGACAGTTTTAGAGCAAATTTGATTTTGTTTTCGTTTCTTGTTTTTCAGATTCAACATGGGTAAACCCAAACCGAGATGTGAGAATACTGCCAAACATGAAATATTGAAAAAAGCCATCGCTAAAGTGATGTCAAAATTTTTTTTGCAGGTTGTATGTACCTACAATTAAGGTTTTCGGATTCTATAGAAAACGTTCCTGATTACAACCAAAGTTAATTAGAATTAAGATTAGTTTTCTTTATTAACTGATGATTTGTTCTATTGTAATAAATATTGTTATGAATTGTTTGTTTAAATAATGTTTGTGTAAAAATGAACGAAAAGTTGGCTGTCCGTCATTAGGGGACCTTTTTGAAAACGTCCGTTTTTCTATGTTACCTGTTCCTTATTATCTAGTACATTTAAAGTAAAATTTGAGACTACTGATATATCTGTGTTGATTAGGTATATAGTTGAGAGCTTATTAAAGAGAAATAAACAAATTAGTCTATTACACGATTTTTTTTATTTTTGTTATTCCTTAAGTGCCCGGTTCTCGGGGACCTCCCCCTATATTAGGGATAAACTCATCTGGTATGTGGGCCTATCATAGGCACCCATGACATTCATAATTTGTAATCTAGACGTATATGCTCGACAAGTAGTAATGTTAAAAGAATAAAATAAACAAATGTAACATCATATTGTAATGGTAATTATGTGCTCCCGAAGTTGAACCTTTAGGTTAAACATTACGTGCTAGATTTTCATAACAAACATTTCTATTTCTGTTTGACATACATTCAACAAGGAAAATTCTACGTTAGGGATTAAGGAGCACATAATACCTAACTATTCAGTTTACAAATTTGACTATCTTGATTTTTTTATGTTTAGGTCGGCCGGCAGACAGGCTGACGATGCACTTGATGGTAGGTGGTTACCGTGGCCTATAACACAAGCAACGCCACAGATGCTGCAAATGCGTTGCCGACTATAGTAGGGATTTAGGATAAGGAACGATTTCCTAACTCAAAGGGAACCAGCTAAAAGGGAACCTTTGAGGCTTTACATAAGATTTTTTCCAGCTTTTAAATTTGTTTTATTATAATTAACTAGCAATTCGCTCCCGGCATCGCGTGGTTACAATATTTTTTGCAAGTTATATACTTAAAAAAATCTTCCTCATTTTCCTACCTTTCCGTTAGTGAAAACCGTATCGAAATCCATTGGATAGTTTAGAAGAAGTTAGCTACCATTAATACTATGTATTTAAACGAAACGTGTTATCGCGCCTCCAAACAAAGACTATTTCATAGTTTACATTTAGGTAACATGTTTGTTCCTGTTTCCTTTAATATTTTGACAGCCAAGTTACATTAAGGTTCAAAATGTTTCATATAATTCACATCTCTGCCTGGCCTACGTAACTGGCGGCCAATGGGTACAGAACACTGCGGGATGTTAAATACTTTATTGCTAATTTTTTTTGTGATGTGGCAACCCTAGTGTATTCCCGTACCCCGCACCCGCGGCCCCCGCACGCAAATTATTGAGCTACCTACTTCCCCCTGCACTTCCTTCCTCACCGCACGCCTGCGGGATTCTAGTTTCACTGGGATTGTGTTAGGTTATGATTCTGTACGTAACAACTACGTTCGGTTTTCATTTCTATTCTGGTTTTATAGTGGATGTAGTAGCTATGTGTGTGACGCTATTAGAAATTTTCTTTGCTTGAAATACCTTTCTAAATTTATAATATTTGTCAATTTATTTTATAGTAAGCTCATCAGAAAGGGTGACAGTCCACTTGGTTGTAGGCTGCAACTGCGCTGCCCATTGTAATACGATTAAGGATAAGGGGATTAGAAAGGAACAGGGAAATGGGCTTCAGCATCCCTTACTCACTCATCAAAACACAATGGCACACATACTGTTATTTCACGGTGGTCTTTCACAGTCAATTATGATAAGTTCATTTCCAAAGTTGGCATGCAGTCGGGAACACCTGAGACAGAGCTTTGAAACAAGCACTTCAACCACTAATTGACTAAAGGGGCTCGTCAAAAATTTTATGATTATGTTAAGAAAATGGGAAATTCTTATGTGGAAACTTAGAATAATATTCAAAGGGCAAAACTAAATTGACTAGTTCAGAATTAGGGTTTCAGGATCTTATAGATAATTATTTGTGCAGTATATCTAAACCTATTTTAAAACTAGCAACCCGTTCCTGCCTGACTTCGAAAGGATGCAATTCTCTGCTAAAAAACTATTCAGTTTTTAAATATCAATTGATTTAGATATAGGTATATACTTGCTAAAAGATAAGCACAGTTTGATGTTGTATACCTACCATGAGAAAACAGAGGTCCTTTATGAGAATTTAATGTCATGAAGTCATGACACACCTACCTATATACATCGCCATTTTTTCCATTAGTTGATAAATCAGACGTCTTTAGTCGGTTTAGTAAAAATTGACGACGGTTTCTACAGTGTTTCTACAGAAAGTTTAAAAGGAAATCGAAATTTAAATATTTTAAGATGTAAAGTTTCGCAGTGATATAGTCATTATATATATTTGAAAACAAAAATGAACATAAAAAGCTGATTTTTGGATATTGTGTTGGGGGGGCTCAGAAAAGTTTAACTTCAAATTGCCGACCAAGATTTCTTATGAGCTTTTGCCGCTGATACTGATACTTACAATGTACTTTTTTTTATCAAAATTTTCGTATCATGACGGAGAGTCGAGTTATCGCAAAAAAATAAAAAATTACCCCTTTAACAAGATGGCGGCGAAAGCTCATAGGAAATCTTGGTCGACAATTTGAAGTTAAGCTTTTCTGAGCCCCCCCCCCCCCCCAACACAATATCCAAAAATCAGCTTTTTATGTTCATTTTGATTTCTTTGCCTTTTTTTCGGATATAATGACTGGACTATCAGCGACTACGTCCACGATGAAAAATAAAAGATATAACGCCTGATAAAATATGTAAAGCAATTACATACAAACTTTACCTCTTTGTAATATAAATGTATACCTACATTGAGTTTATTTCATTAACTGAGATACCTATTTTGAAAGAGAAATAACGGAGGAAGAGAAAGAGTGTTTTATCCATAGAATCAGCATAATTGGCCAGGGGCATATTACGTACCGACGCCAGTCATTATGTCATAATGAGCATGGCAAAATTTAACTAAGTATTTCAATAGACGAGTGATAGCCTTCATGGCCTCCATTTCAAAAGCCCAAAATTTTAGGTAAGCATATTGGTTTCGAGAATTACTCCTAAGATGATTGATGAATACAAGGATCTTGTAAATAATAGCGTTGGATGAATAACAAATAAGATTGTCGAATAATTTGTTCAATGTACAAATACTAAGAGAAAAGATAATCTATTACAAAATACAAATATTAAAGTAGATAGGTAAGTATTATCAACATTCCATGTAAGGAACTTTGCCTCTGTAGCTGCTGGACAAATTCTCAAATGGACATATTTTCGACTGGACATATTCTCAACTGGACAGATTTTCGACTGGACATATTCTCAACTGGACAGATTTTCGACTAGACATATTCTCAACTGGACAGATTCTCAGCTGGACATATTCTCAACTGGACAGATTTTTGACTGGACATATTCTCAGCTGGACATATGTTCAAATAGACGCATTAGCAACTAGACAAAAGTACGTGTAGGTATGTTCAGTTCGTCAAAAAAATTTATTTAATTCTTAATTTGTCAATTTTGTTTAATTTTTGTTAATTCTCATTTAAAAGAACTTAAGTACTTGGTCACAAAAAGCCACATGACAAACAAAGGCTTATTAATTATAGAGGTATAGAATAGAAATCTCTTAATGACCTAAAATCGGAGAGTGCGCTTCTCAAAGTTGAAGGCAATGTTTTGGTCGCGCGATCTATTTTCGGTGCGTCCCAAAGGACATCGAGGCGTCACGTTTTGGCGGCCTGTTTTGAATTTATAAGGCGGAAAGCGCAACAGCTGATCGGCGCTACGTTGCCGCTTCGCCACAACGCCCCCGCTCGGCGACGTTGCCGCTACGTGCACGCCGGTGAGCCCGAGACTCTGGCAAAGCAAAGGCGATCGACCGACAACCCCCCTTCGCCCCCCGCGCCGCGCTGCACCCCCCACAGCCCCACCATCAACATAAAACATCTAGCTCCGGCACACATTGTACACGAAGGCGTGTACTGTACTCAGTACTGTACACCGCTGAATTTCGCAGGCGACAGTGGCGCCACTTTCCTCACGTGTGTTATCTAATTTTACGGACAAATCGTCAATATACTACTAAAAATAGGCATATTGGAATTGGGTCATTGCAAAGTATATTTTGTAACGAAAGCAATATGATTTCTTTTTGAGTGTTTTTATATTAAGTACACCGACCCGCTTCCGGATTCTACCGGAGTTGAAATTTTCAAAAATTCTTTCTTATTGGATGCTTACGTTATAAAATAAACCCAAGTTCAAAATTTCAGCTTTCTAGACTTTAGCTGTGAGATAGACGGGACAAACGATTTCATGTAGTGCTAGCTATTGCACGCGACTTCGCCCGCGTAACTTTATACAGTATAGCATATGTAACTAGATGAAATTGTAGCTTTCTATAGGTGAAAGAATTTTCAAAATCGGTCCAGTGGTTTTTGAGTTTATTCATTTCAAACAAAAACACAAATCTTTTCTCTAAGCTATAAGCTTTGAAGAGCGAAAAATACTTGAAATTTTTTCTTTAGTGTATCCACGAATTAACCCTAATCATTTCAAAGAGGAGTTATAAATAAAAGGAATTGTTTAGGAAAATATTTTCCAAATATTTTTCATGGTTTCAAAACTACCCAGATTAAAAAAAAAAACTTCTCGTTACATCGCAAACGATCAACAACTTCAAATTTTTTTTTTTGCTGTATTTTTCCAATAAGCGATGTTTCAATGAGGTAGGTAAGCGTTGTTCGTAACTAACCACAATTCTGCATAAAGTTTGACCAAACTTGGTCCAAGAGCTTCCATCTGAAGTAATAATAAAAAAGAAATAAACTAAAAAATAAATCCGAAGGTACATAAAGACTAATACACAATATATATTATTTTACTAGCTATTGTCTGCGACTTCGTCCGTGTCCCTCGGGAACAGTAGGTACCTACTTCTTTTCTGGATGAGAGGTATCCTTCTCTGTACTCCTGACGTATGCAAAATTCATGATGATTGGTCGAGTAGTTAAGGCGTTAAACATGATAAACAAACTTACTTTTGCAATTTAAGTACATATAATTTAATTTAATTATTGTTATACTTTTGCCAGGCGTTGTTGGATTTCTATTTTTAGATGATCCTGAGAACATTCTTTTTTTTCTGTATGAAGAAATGTCCATTTCTTTACCCCTAACAACGTGTATGCGAAATTCGTGATGGTCAATTGAGTAGAACAAACAAACAAACCTTTCTCATTTATAGTATAAATCATTACTTGGGACTTAGGTTGTAGGCATAGGAAACGACTCTCTATACTTAGGACTTAGGTTGTAGGCAAAGGACTATCGCAGCCAATAGTGACGTCACTGGCCGCTTACGTTCCTTTGGAAAGACGCTGCCTATATTTATAGGCGACGGTAACCACCCACCACCAAACAGATGTCAGCCTGCCTACCTGTCGACCAGTATTATGCATATTAGCTGTTACAGTGTGAGCATAAACTTTAATAACTAAGGGAATTTCTGAATAATTATATCCCAAAATAGATGTGTCCCCGGCTTCTCTGCTTCAGTTGACACTTGACAGCTGACGTTAGCGTCTCTTTAGATATTATTATGCTGTAAATTATGAAATGCTTTCCCACTAAAATATTTTAACAGCTTTTTACGAACCGCGGTTAAAATAGTTTTAGTGAGAAAACGAAATGCATGTATTCATATAACATTTACTTGATTTTTTTGAGAACTTACATGTAAACGAAGCCAGTTAAATTACAAATTTAACTATTACATGAAATGAAGTTTATGTCCATCTGGAATAAATTAGTTACTTTGAAAGATTTTTTTCAAATATGTGCACTGTGTCATTTTTATTAATCAATAGGTTCATCAAACTACCAATTAATTATAAAACAGTCTGTGTTGAGAAAATGTGGGTTTTTTAAACCGGGGAAAGACTTTTGATTTTACACTTTTCATTTTCGCAAAAAATCTATAGTAAATTCAATTCAAATCAAATTCATATTGGCAACACCGGTGGCGAGAGGAAGGGCTGGTTGCCGGGCGACGGAATAACAGAAAAAAGAAAAAGAAAATACGAATAAGAAAACCCGAATTGTATTCTGTTTAAAGAAGTCTAAAATACCTATATGTTGTTTTATCGAGTGAAGTCTTAATATTCTCTTGATTACCTACTAACTGAGTAAAATACAAGTACATTTCAGGTAGAAGATAACATCAGAAGTGACCCTGCACACGCCAAAATGGGCAGGAAAAGGAGGTGTCGAGCTTCGACAAGCTCGTCGAGTAGCTCTGCTAGCTCTGTCATCAGCGAAGGGAGGCCACCTCCACACCGTAAGAGTAAGAAAAAAAAACCGAAAGGCCGAGTCTGTGAGTAAGTTCAACCTGACTTCATAATGTGATGGCGGTGCTCGAACCATTAAAATCTAAATTTTAATGTCGTTACATGGGTTAATGTAATTTAATTTCAAGCATCAACGTTTCTCTGGTTCAATAGTATGGTTCGACAATAACGATCAGTATGGTGTAATTCTATGTTACGTAATAGTAGACAGCTCTTGGACAAGTTGGTTGTGGAAGGATTGGAAGAAAAGGGTTTCATCCAAATTCCGGGTTAAAAGATATGTGTTGCTTAAAGAAATCGTAAATACGAAACCAAACGACAATCAATCATTGTATGAGTTTTTTTTTTTTCTGTGAACAAAAATCACGAATTGACAATTTATATTTAAATTTCATAGACTTGACATAATGTCAATTATTTTGGACAACATAGGGTTGTAATATTTCAATGAACATAGGTGACAAATATTGGTTTAGTTGTCATCTCGCATGATTTTATTTCGTACGAAATGTGCGTAAAGCCAACTTTGAATTTAAATATATTTTAGTACCTAGTCGTCTCCGCACATAACACAGTATAAAAATGAAAAGTACAGTATCGTACAAAAGGGATACCTAAAGGGGAATATTAATTATTATTATTGACGACACGTTTGGTCTAGTGGCTAGTAACCCAAGCTGTTAACCAAACGGTCGCGGGTTCGAATCCTGCTAGGGGCAAATGTTTATGTGTTAACATTTATCTTTGTACCTGAGTCATGGATGTTTGTATTTATAATATGTATGTATTTACAAAAAAAAAGTAATCTATGTATTATATCAACTGTCTGGTATCCATAATACAAGCATTAAGTTGCTTAGTGTGGAACTAGATGGTGCTGTGTGGAACCTGTGAAGATATTATTATTATTATTATTATTATTTATTAATAGTATATTTGTTTTAATGTGATAATACACACAAATTGATTGGGAAAAGGTTTAAAGTGCGTCAGCTGAAGCGAATAGTTACAATCCATGGGAAGTTTAGCCGGATTTTTGCATGTTTAGATAAGCAAAATATGTTAAACAATCTGTGTTACGGTACAACAAGCCGTTATGGTTCACTCAACACACACCGGTAATGTCTTCCAATGTTAGAAAAATTAGTTGCAGTCGTAGAATCGTAAATCTACCGAATGTTTTAGTTGCAGAGGGAATCATAAAAGAATAAATTGCGTGTGAAACGTGAACTTGGTAATAAAAGAGGGCATACGGAATATGTTTCAATCAATAGTACAAATTGTTAACGTCTGCTATTTACGAGTATGTCGACTAAAGTTGATTAGAAAGTGCTGTGTAAAGTTTCAAAAAGAGGTGTTCATTCGTTCAGATTCATTCGGTGGTATGATATTGAAAATGTATCAGACAGTTGAACAAACGCGTTCGCGTCGTCGTATGTCCGCACATCTTATATTTGGACTAAACATAAAGTGGCTTAATTAATGTACCCGAATTAGAGGGTGCTAACAAAAGGTTGAAAAATTTAAAACCAGAATTCAAATGAACACAATAATGGTTCAAGAAATAAATTTTTCAAAAACGTACTCAATATTTTAGTAACGATGCATTTATAATCACTGGAAGTAGATGTTTACTGATTTCGTATACCTTGGTCAAGATACTTTCATGGGTAACATTCCCCTTGACTACAGCAGTTACGCTGCAAGGTTTCTTCAAAGAATTCAAAAACTGTCAGGATAATAAATGACATTATATGACGGTTCATTTAAATGTACCTATTGATTCTATTCACGTTAAAGATATCGAGTTTTATGTGTTGAGTGAATTAGTTGGTTGTGACATATTGATTGTGCGAAGTGTAACTGAAAGTTCAGATTGGATGTACTTACATGTTGGAGACATTTTGATTATACGTCAGATTAAATTAACTTCTGGAATCAGTTGTTTATACCCGAGTTCTAATTTTGCATTAGTTAACGTCATAATAACTTGCAGATACTTATTCGGAAATAAATAGTACTAGCTTTTGTACGTGACTTCGCCTGCGTAATTTTATAAAATATAGCCTATATTACTCGCTGATAACGTGGCTTTCTATAGGTGAAAGATTATTTTTAAATCGGTCTGGTAGTTTTTGAGTTTTAGCTTTCTATAGGTGAAAGATTATTTTTAAATCGGTCTGGTAGTTTTATTCATTACAAACATACAAATCTTCTTTCTTTATAATATTAGTATAGATGTATACAAGAACTAGGTAAAGTTAATAATTGCGAAATGGAAATTAACGTAGGCAAGCGATTCTAAACCTGAGGGCCTAGTGCGAGTTTTACTCGATCAAACGCGACGAACACGTAAATGTCAATTTGTATGGGAATGAAGCAGCGCCACCTGGTGGCTCACGTGTAGGTCTGCTTCATTCCCATACAAATTGACATTTACGTGTTCGTCGCGTTTGATCGAGTAAAACTCGCACTAGGCCCTCTGTTACGATTGCGATCGTGTTCAATTTAAGCCATATACTTATTCAAACAGACAAATTATGGGAGAATGAACTTAATGAACTTTTAAATAATAAAATCATACGCAAAAGTAATTCCCCTTATGCAGGCCGGTCCAATATTATACGTAAATTAAAAAAAAATCGCAATAAGGGTAGTGTAATAGTTTAGCGTACCCTAAATAAAATTACATTTACCAATTTAAATGCAGGATTCCGAATTAGTGTGTATTCAGTATATTTTGTGGTCAGGAGATAAAGACGCACACAAAAGTATATTTCGTGATTATGGGCGATAAGGTGTAGGTACAGGCGAACGGATCACAGTCGTCGGTGGGTAGTATCTGGCAAATCTGCATTTGTTTTTGTATCTGGCAAATCATAAAATTTAATCACGACGACCTTGCTCATGTCGCTTTGGATAAAACATTTGAGGGATATACACTCTTATACTGTTTCCCTAAAATGCGACGCATAGTAAAGGAGTACAGTGGGGGGTACGAAAGCCTTTGCCAGTTTTCAAATTCAGTCCTTTATTAAGTAGTAGACTTAGTATTTTTTTTTTTTTTTGAAAAAATATTAAGCAAACAATTTTATTGCATTTGAAAGTATACTTATTTGATATGAAGTTCAAAGTTCATTACGAAGATCAAGTCAAATATGTTCTATTTAATCATAGAGTTACAAACTGTTACTGTTACAACTGAATTTAATAGTCAGGTATGTTAGTGTCATGTGTTTTCGCTTATTTTTTTTTGCGATCAACAAAAAAAAATCGTATTGAATTAAATAGTGCAAAGGAAGTTAAGTTTCCATCAGAGGACTACAATTTGTGATTGATGCAAATGGCGGATATAATATATATATAATATATATATATTATTTTTTTCTTTTGGACAAAAACACGTCAATGGTTTAATATCATAATTGATTTCGGGATTAGTCACAGTTCCTTAGTTTTCTTATTAATTTACCTATCAGTGAACTAGCCTATTTCAATTGTCAATGCGATATTCTTTTTTGTTTGAAATGAAATGTTGGTATAACTGATAATTGCCCTGGTGCAAGCAAATGTCGACTTACAGGCGTCAAACTTTTTCATATTTCTTAAAAAAATAACTGTTTAAATTATATTTATTATAATTGAAGGGCACCGCTATGAGGTTACTGGGCTGCGAGGGTGTAAAAAGAGCAATCAGAGATATACAGGCAGCGCAGCTGCTGAAAATATGTAGCTGTGAGTTAACAGATGGATGAGAAGGGTGATATTTAGTACACATAATAATGTGTTTAAGGTAACAAATCAATGTACTTGTTTTACAGCTTTAGACGGGAAATCTGCTTAAATAAATGGCTTAAACCCATTCTTGTAATTTAAACGTTTTCTTATATCTTACATACTTATTAATCGAAAGGCAGGGAATGCTCGTATTGGCAATGGTATTCTGTGAGTAAAGGTGTGTACCGATATAAGTAATAATTATATGTAATGTCAAGTGTTACACATAACATATACCTACATATGTTGTTTTACAAATTTAATGGAACACTTAGCTAGTTATTTTGTGTTTATACATTAATTATAGTATATTAAAATCTTTTTCAAATTATTTCTTCTGTTTGTATGACGTTTTTCTGAGCTGGATAGACCGAAATGGGCCAAAAACTATATGTCAAAATAGTTGGACATGGACAGTCTTACGCCTGGAAAAAACGAATTTTAAAAGTGCTAGTTACAAATGTCAGACCGTTAGCCTGAAGCGTACAGGGACGGATCTAGGGGTGGTCAGGTCACAAAGCGGGATCGTTTGCCTTAACGTTGTAGGGATGGATCTTGGCGTGACCAGGACACAAAGCGGGATCGTTGCCTGAACGTTACAGGGACGCATCTTGGCGTGGCCAGGTCACAAAGCGGGATCGTTTGCCTAAACGTTATGGGGAGGGATCTTGGCGTGGCCAGGTCACAAAAGGGAGATCGTTAACCTGAGCGTTGCGGGGACGGATCTACATGAGTTATTTTGAGTCAATTTAAGAACTAGGAATTGTATTTCAGAATGATAATTTGCGAAAGAAAAGAAGAAATAATTTGAGTCAATGTTGGTCATGAACGGCCGAGTGGTTTGAATATTATAGTTAACAAATCCTAATATGTTATTGTTTTTTGGATAACAGTGGACACTGGCAGTATCCTGCGGATGAGGTTGGAGCACCTGGGGCATGTGCTCGGCAGAATGGCCGTATTGGCAACACCGGTGGCGAGAGGAAGGGCTGGTTGCCGGGCGACGGAATAACAGAAAAAAGAAAAAGAAAATACGAATAAGAAAACCCGAATTGTATTCTGTTTAAAGAAGTCTAAAATACCTATATGTTGTTTTATCGAGTGAAGTCTTAATATTCTCTTGATTACCTACTAACTGAGTAAAATACAAGTACATTTCAGGTAGAAGATAACATTCATACGAATGTAACACGAATGTACAGACAGAAATGCAACTGGTGCTACTTTTGAAGAAATCCTTTGCAATGGCAACTTTAATTAGTGATTACATGACAAAAAATCATACAGGATACAGGGAAATACGATTATTGGGAGGATTAATTAGATTTCACAAAATTATTCACTTATTTGTTGAAAACTAGGTGCAATATCTGGGCTAAAATATAAAAATAATTCGAATTTAGGACAGTTGGAACTCTTAAGTCGATGTTTAATTAGTATTTGTATACTAACGCAGTGAGAGCTCATACACAGATTTCCGCTAATTATATATTAACAACTTTCCAAAATTGCCTATTTTTAAAGATAAAGGTCATCAGAGAGGCTGACTGGTCCACTTTGATTTTATAGTAGGTGGCAACTGCCTATAACACAAGTAGGTGCTGCAAATGCTCTGCCGACCTCAGTAGATAGGATTTCAGGATAAGGTTTAAAAGGGTTAGGGAAACGAGCCTTGGCGTCCCTTACCCAAATAAGGCACGAACCGCTACACAAGCACACATACTATTATTTTACAGTGGTCTCTTTAAGAAAGAGGTTACTGCTGTTAGACACAGACTGCCTTTATACTGCGAAACGCAGTGTACTATCACCAGAGGGCCTAGTGCGAGTTTTACTCGATCAAACGCATCGAACACGTAAACGTCCATTTGTATGGGAATTGAAGCAGATCTACACATTAGCCACTAGGTGGCGTTGCTTCATTTCCATACAAATTGATGTTTACGCGTTCGACGCGTTTGATCTAGTAAAACTCGCACTAGGCCCTCAGAGGGCCAATTGTATGGAAATGAAGCAACGCCACCTAGTGGCTAACGTGTAGCGTTTGATCGAGTAAAACTCCATTTGTATGGGACTTTGTATGGGAATAAAGCAACGCCACCTAGCTAACACACTACACACACATAACTAAAAATAATCTTGAGTTAAGCAAAAATATTAAAAAATACAGAAAATCTAACTACATTTACTGATTTTTTAATTTTTTTTTTGCATTACTGATTTTTTTAATTTTTAAAATTTCTTTGCTAAACTCAAGAAACTGAACTCAGTTAGTTTTCTAAAACTTTTGTATTATTTTTCAATAGAACGACACGAAAAGAAAACAATTTTACTTTTTTTTCCGAGATATATTTGAACGGATTATATGTATATTACCTACATAATTATGTCAGTAGGTATATACATATACATACACATACTTATATGGAGTCATGAACCTACATAAGTCTTTATAGAGAGTTGGTAGCTTTCCACTCAACAATGGTGTTCCACTGTCTACGTAATACGGATCTACATACAAAACATCGTATTGTCTGTATGTAAGTGTGTAACAAACGGATGACTGGATACAAAAAAATTGTGATAATGAGATTCGATTCTATACAAAAATCTGTTACTTTTTATGAATAAAAAGCCCAAGATATTTTCAATTCAACAGGTTGCTGTTGTTAATTTTCCAACAAAATAAAATATATAATAATTAGCATATCAAATTTTTAGTTTGTGAGGAAAAGGACTGATTCTCAAAAAGGACATATTCTCAAAAAACCGAAAATGGTACATACAGGTGCATACGTAATTATATCTTTCGTTATCGAACATGATCAAATAATAACTATTATTTTGATATAAATAGCTTATTATTAATAATTATGATTATTATGTACACATAAAACAAGGCTTTATAAAATTAAAAAAAAAATTAGGCTAATGAAATTTTACAAAAAGGCTAAGAATTTTTACAAATTTTTGAAATTTAACCTCAACCACTGACAGTTGGGCTTCGACTTCTATAAATTGTGTGTCATGAACATCAATACTAATAATAAATCTGTAAGGGTCGGTCATGGAGTAAGTTACTTTGTTTTCAGAGATATCGTGTTTATAGGCTCTATACATGATACTGAAACTAAATTGACGATTTTTAGAATTTTTTTCTGTATGTTATGTATGTATGTTCCTCCATAACTCTGAAACGAATTAACTGATTTTCATGAAACTTGGTAGATAAACATTTGGACGTACGGGACACAGGATAGGCTACTTTTTTCTTTTCAACGTGGACGAAGTCGTGGGCACCAGCTAGTTTAAAATAAATACCTACATGCCTACAACCAACGTTCATAAATTCAGCACAATTAGTTTTCATGATTAATCAGTTGGTCATTGCGAGTGGTTTCGCGTTACTTTCATATTGCAGATAGCGTTACACTATAAGTACGTTGCAAAAATTGTAAACGAAAACTGGACACAATATCGCAACAATTTTTTCATGAATGCTGTGTGTACAAATTATGCTACTTTAGATATTGTATGCTGATTTGGCTTATAATATTATATGTGAAAGCGGTTCTCGGAATCGCTGTAATAACAATCGTTTTTGCAAAGCAATCAATTATTGCAAAATAATTGTTTTTCATAATATATCATATTATTACTTAGGCTTTTATAATTACTTACTTACCTACTTAAATCTTAAATGATGTTTGCACTTTTTAATTTTTAATTTATTGTTTTAATTACTTGCAATAATTAATTGGTTACCCAACTAGCAAAAAAGTTGTATAATATTAGAATTATCTTTATAACAGTTTTGCAGCAACTCAACAGTTGTAAAGTAGTGTTCAGTTCGACGCATTAGTTATATATAATTTAAGTCATATTAATGAGTCTGGTAAACGTCATCTCAATAATTTATATGATTGACATACAACGTTGAGTAAACGTTTCAGTCAGAAAATAGTCATAAGTAACCATGTTTTGTAAATTTAGAACCTTTTATTCAACACTTAAATAACAAACAGTTATGTAATGATTTTATAGTTAACTATTACAAAATCGTCTTGTAAAGTCATATACTTCTACCTTTAAGTAACTTTTAGTTTGCAACGTTATTTTAATATAACTTATATAAGTCAATTAATTATTTAAACGATAATGAGCTCCTTTTATACAACTTTCATCAATTTTATACTTTGATGTATTTTATATGGTAAAAATGAAAGTGGTTCCTTACATTTTTCAACATTTAATTCAGTAAATGCTGGATCCAGTCAAGATGAGTTCTACAAATCAAATTTGTTCCGCTCATCTTCTTTTACCAGAAGGCACACTAGATAGCGAAAGTAAGTTATTGCATAAAAAGCTCCTTTAACAGATTAATTCGTAAGTTTATATTACAATTTTGTTTATATTACATGTTTGTCCGCGATGAACTCCTAAACTACTGAACCGATTTTGATAAAACTTCGTAACTATGTGTAATTTGGTCCAACTTAAAAGATTTATAGTTTATATCTCATTTTGTTTATTTTTTTTGCAAATTATAAAATATTATTAACATAGCACCATCTGTTGATACTTATTCAATACAGCAATTATTTATCTGTGAGTTCCATAAGAATTAAACAGATGACAGTGTAAGGTAATTTATCGGCTGGATTGAATAAAAAATTGCACCCGTGCGAAACCGGGAGCTGGCCACCAGTTATTTATAAAAATATTTAAGTATAACTGAATCAGTGATAATGATTGGGTGCTTATGTAAATATAATTAAGGAAACTAATTCAATAATTTAATTATGCTGCTATTATTATGCATGATAAAATGTTTGAATGTCGAATTAGTAGGATGATTACATCCATAGCACTACTGTGATAACTGAAAGTGCGTATTATCCCATGGCCATTTTAAGTATTTGAGCAACTTTAAGTCTGTTTTTGTTAAAAACTTATCAACGTTAAAATATAACAGTATCACCATGATGTCCCTGTAAAAAAAACAGAAGTATTCATATGACTATACACAAAGGTTTTTTTCTATTTTCCAAGGGAACCCTTATTGCAACTGTCATGGTGGACGCCATAAATTGTATAAAATCATGTATATGACCAATAGTTATATACATGTCTAAATGCAGTCGCTCAATATCTATTGGCAATATGGCGGAAACTATTGATGAGAATTAATGTATTTTATTTTTATAAACAATATTGAAACACCAATATTATGAAGGCCCATTAAAATATTAACAAAGATAACCATCATATCATCGGAAATTTTAAATTCCCATAAGTATTTTGTCACCGCTTTTTATTTTCCATCACTTTCTTCCACTGCTTTCTTTACATTCATATAATTAATTCATATAATTTTATAAGTTTTTTCACAATGTGTTGTGAAAAAACTTAAAAATATAAACTGTCACGATACAACTTCTAACTGACTGCCCCACTGACTGCGCGACCACGTCTATACGATGATTTAATTATGTAAGCGTATTACTAAAAACTGTTACAAACCTTATTAGTTAAACTTACAATGTCTACGTGATTTTTACTCAACGTAATTGTCGTTGACGCGACCGCAAAACGACCCTTACACGTTTTAAATGTTATATAATCTGCGCCCAAACCTGCGTTATATTTACGTATAAAAAACTATTATAAAACCATTTTCATATGGCTGAAAGTTAAATATAAAACGTTATTGTACCCTTTATATGACACTATTTTGCTAGTTGGGTATGTATTACAGTTTTTTTATCCTTAATTAACACAGACAAAACGTAACTAGCATGCAAATATAATTTTTTTTTGTGTGTGAATTGACTTGATGATTTTTTTATGCTGTTGGTATTGTGATTAAATAAAATAAAAAGTTTCATCATAACAATAATGAACACAAATAAGTAGGTATGTATTTTAAATTCAAAGGGGATAATATCACCACGTTTTGTTCCTGGGACTACTTCCCGTGTACTTCGTCGACTATGTCCGCGCCGCGTCCCTTAAGAAAAGTACTTTTTTTATGAATGAAAGGTACCCTATGTCCTTTTCGGTACCCATGACAACGTGTATGCAAAATTTTTGGATGTTCGGTTGAGTAGTTAAACCCTAAGAAGCAAACAAACAAACTCACTTTGCATTATAACTTGGGATTGTAAACAAAGGAGTGTTTTTTTATATAGGTAAGAAAAATTATATAATAAACTAGCTACACGCTCCCGGCTTCGCCTATCTTTTAAGTTGGACCAAATTACACATAGTTACGAAGTTTTATCAAAATCGGTTCAGTATTTTAGGAGTTCATCGGCGACAAACAAAGTGACACGTATCTTTGCGCATGCGAATAAGAAATGTATTAAGCCTTATTACTCTCTTCTGTGGTAACACATGAGCATGACATGTATTTACAACAGAGTATATTAACTGTCATAATATTTGAGTTTATCGCACCAAAACCCCCTTTGAAGTAACATTACGTGAATGTTGGCCGCCGAACCGTGAATTGGAGGTCACAGGTTCACTAGCCGGAGCGTTCAACTCGCTGACATAACAATGACAGCTTACTTTGCGAAAACTTTGTACTGAACCAACACTTTCATCTTTGACAATACAGTCCAAGTTAATGGCGATTTATGAGCGTCTTGCGTGTTTTGCTAATAACCAACAGCTGTCTGGAGAACGATTCCTCGACAATATATCTTTGAAGACCATCTTTTAAGTTACTAAGTAATTATTAAAATAATGATAAAATCTATCTATAGGTATACACAGTGCGTTAATAAGTCAATAGTACAACTTCAGTTTGACAGTGAAAAACAGTATATTTCCAGTTATTTATCCCATTGGGGTCAACAATGCAATTCCACCACTACAAATTGACCGTCAGGTCGCCGTCAGGTGCTTTGTAAAAAAAAAATGTATCCTCATTAATTTTACTCTAGGTATTGAAAGCGTGTAAATTATAATCCAAAATGGGTAGTCATGGAATATAGCCATACATATAGATCTCTATATCGACGGTCCCTACGTACATAAAGACATGTCAAAAATGGCTATTTTTTTTTAATGCATAATTGTCTTTAGATTACCATTATAAAGTTCCTAAATCTAATAAAATATTCTAGAAAAAAACAAAATTTATAATTACCTATACATATAATTATTTCTAGAGCAGTTTGAACATAAATTACGCTCTCCTGTAAACCCCAGTTTTAGACATGTCTTTATGTACGTAGGGACCGTCGATATGTACCTACATGTTACAATATTAATTGCTAGATATTCCTAATATAGTAACTCTTATTTCATCTGTGCTAATACTTCTTCGAGTTAAGTAAAACTCGTAGATACTAATATTTATTAATGCGAAAGTGAATTTGTTTGTTTGTTACTCTTTCACGCCTTAACTACTCAAACGATCATCATGAAATTTTGCATACACGTTGTCAGGGATACAGAAACGGACATATAGGGTACCTTTCATCCAGAAAAAAAAGGATTGCTCCCAAGGGATAATATAAATATAAAAATAAAAACAAATGTGTTACACACACACGACTGTAGTTTACTCCTTACGAACGATTATAAAATTTAAATTTTCACAATTCGAAAACGCTGAAAGAAGAACATTGTTCTTTTTTTAAATAATATTGTGCATATGGCCCAATATCTCTGAAATTTCAGATATTCTAAAATATTAAAAATAATTGAACGTAACTATAACGCATAACATAACGCATTCGTGTGACAATTTTGATTTTACTCTCATAAATTTTCATACCACGGGCTTATATTATATGCAAATCAATTCTTAAGGAGTATACCTACTCCAAAAATTAACGCCTAAAAAATGAGCAGTAACGATTGAATAGTTATTGTTTGGACACTTGTGAAAAAAAAGACGCGGACGAAATCGCTTGCAAAAGCTAGTTGTAAATTTTTTTTTAAACTCTGGAATATTATTGAATACTAGCGGCCTGTTCCCGGCTTCGCCCGGGGTACATTTTTTTACGTAAAAACCTTCCCTAATTATCCCTCTGTCCATGAGTGAAGACAGAATTAAAATCGGTCCAGCCGTTCTCGAGTTTTGCGTTTAGCAACACATTTAGGGATTCATTTTTATATTATAGATTATTTAAAATATAAATATTTACAGATAGGTCAGTAAATTATACCTACTGATAAAGTCTGTGCATCAGTGTATGGCTTCGGACCCTTTGGACCCGCAAGTTTTGACCCGCTGAATAAAAGTGCCCGTTGGACCCACTTTTAAGTGGCCGTCTGACCCACTGTGGGACAGAAACAATATTTTATTAAGTTTATTTGTTGATTTTAGTGCCTTTCTGACCCGCTACTGTTAAACAATGGAAAACTATAAAATGTACAGTCAGACCACCCGTGCGAAGCTGGGAGCGTGTAGCTAGTTGATTAATAAATCCTTTTCTAATAATTGTATCGTTTTATTTAATTCATAATATTTTTCCTAACGATTAAAATGCTAGTTAGACTGTAACTTTTATAACAGCGGGTCAAAGAGGACATGTAGGTATAAGACTAGCTGGCGCCCACGACTTCGTCCGCGTTGAAAAACAAAAAAGTTACCTAACTATCATGTGTCCTGTACGTTCAAATGTTTATCTACCAAGTTTCATGAAAATCAGTTAATTCGTTTAAGAGTTATGGAGGAACATACATACAATACCTACACTTACAGATTTTTTATTAGTATTGACTAGCGGCCCGCTTCCGGCTTCGCCCGGGGTGTATTTTTCTAATAAAAGATTTTTTCTAAAATAAACGTAGCCTAAGTTACTCCTTATTACATCAGCTACCTGCCAATAAAAGTCCCGTCAAAATCGGTCCAGCCATTTCAGAGATTAGCCGGAAAAAACAGACAGACAGACAAAAATTATAAAAAATGTTATTTTGGTGTATGTACCGTATATATATTCATATGCATGTAGTAAAAAACGGTTATTTCAATATTACAAACAGACACTCCAATTTTATTTATATGTATAGATTAGCGGGTCATACGGACACTTTTTCGTAAGTAGAGTCAAAACTTGTGGGTCCAAAGGTTCCGAAGCCCAGTATTACAATTAAAAAGTAAGTACCTACCTATAGTATAGAGCATTACGGTGCATTTTTACGTTAAGTTAATTCGGACATTGTATGCTTAATAAATTCTTTATAAATTACCGCAAATAATGACTGTAAAAAAAAAACAAAATGGCGGCTGGTTTTTTAACCTTTTGATTGAACACTTCGCTTGCATGAATATGAAATGAATTGACTATAACCTCCTGTATAAAATTGATGACGAAAAACTTACTTACTTACTTACTTATTAAATATAAAATATTTAGTTTTTTGAATTAACTTCATTCAATTTTTGTATATATTTTTGTACTGTATATAGATAGTATTTTAATTTTTGTATATAGCATCGATAGGTAATTATATTAAAACAGTAGGTAAGTAAGTACTTTTAGATACATCAATCGAACATGTGGAAGTTAGTGAGATCCTTTCAAATAAATCGGAAAATGCCTGATGATCTTCAAACGCCTGAAGAGTTCTTCATAAAACTATATAGCTAAGATAGGAACCATTTCGATCAAACAAAAAAAACAACAGGACCGAAATCAGCACAGAACTGTGCACAGACATTAATTAGGGATTAATTAGTACAAAATTTATGTAAAATAAATAAAATTCAAGCCAATTATATGTACAACGAATCAAACATCGATTTGGAAAATAACATGTTAATATATCCTTGACTTACGAACGTCCTTCTATTTCTAGGTCAGTAAAATCAATCACAATTAAATTTATATCGTTCGAATGAAACAAATATTTATATCGAATGAGGTCTGATTGACATTAAACACTCTTAACTGTCAATCAGTTCTTATTTCCTTTTGACAGTTGAAAGTTTGCAAAGCTTATGCGACGTTCTATTTACGTTTTTCATAATACAAATGTTTATGTATATATATATATATATATATATATATATATATATACGTTATATATTTTCATATAATTGTTTTTTTTTTTAAATTTATGGCACCCACCATAGATGTAGCCCATTCGATGGGATATTTATATGATAAGGGTCGAACAAGGTTTGGATTGGCGAATAGCATCCGGTATACCTTATTTACACACCGAATTACAACAGCATTTGTGCTGTTACTAGCACAAATGCTCCAGTTTATTGGGTCCACTTTTATTGAGTCTAACTTAGTCTTAGGTATTTGAAAAAAAAAAAGGTTATGGGTCCAGCCGTTCTCGAGTTTTACACTCTTTTTTACACAATATTTAGCAGTTTATTTATTATTATTATGCACTTATTTATTTACTTTCTTAATTTTAATTTTTTTACACAATAAATAATGCATATATTTATGACTCGTGTCTTTTTGTATACAGATAGTCGTATCAATCATCGACACGGAATAGGCAGATGTTTATGTAAAACAGAAACGCCCCTAGTTGTCGATGACAAAACTCTCGATATAGAGGCTTATACTGATTTATTGATTAATATTAAAATTTAGGTTAAGTATCGGCAGGCAAACTTGGCAGCACGTGTGGAGGCTGTAACAACCGTACAATTTAGATATTTTGTGTGTAAACATTGTAAAATTCTTTTTGTCATCTTTATAATAAAAATATTACCGTGAAAATGAGCGCTTGCAATGTTCTATCCAATGTTGCAACCTCTGTTGGACTGCTTATAAATAGAATTATGTGACGTTAATTATGTGTTAAAACACTTATTCTTGAAATTGGCACTTAGCCTTGAAAGATGCCTATATTCAACAGTGGAGAGGAACAAGCTGATGATGATAATAATATTAATAAATGCTTAAAAATGTAGATACAATATGAAGTGTGAAATATCAGTCATGTAGGTATACCTACATAATATAGGTACTCTCATTCGAGTCTAAATTCATGCAACTTTCGTAACATACTAGAAATACACTATGATCTTTTTACTCTAACGCGTCAAAAGAAGTAGGTAATGTATAACTTAATACCATAAGTGATGTCACTTAGTATCGTTACTCAAAACGACCTTCAAACATTTCTAGTGCTAAACCTGACAGACCAATTTGGTTCGATTGAAGACAATTTAGGTTAAGATGTAAGAGTAGGAAGTGATTTAGTACAATAGAGCAAGATTGCAGTGAAGATAGCCGTGAAAGCTTCGGCTGCGACCGGAACTCAGTAATGTAAGAAGGCTCTAATGGTTCTACGTCGAGTACTTAGCAAGAAATACGGTGAACGTACAACGCTCTTGTTGGCGATGGCGGAATGAACGCGATTTTTAGATTCAATCTCATTTATTATAATGTACTATCATGTTATAATTGCAATAATAATATACGTGAGCGGTTTCGTCCGCCTAAAACTCGAGTTCGCATTAAATCTGTAAAAAAAAAACTAAGGTCAGGTGGGGTAAGAGGAACATACTTTATTTACAGTGAAATATTTTGAGTGCTAGGAAGAAAAGCTAGTCTTACAAGATCCTTAAAACATGCAAAACTTGCCTATGTGTATTAGCTATGGGAAGCTAAATCGCCTTACGCTAATAAGAGTTCTTACGACAATATTTGCGTAAACGTCCAGATTGTATGAACCTTTCTCTTCCCCCATAACCATGGGGTAAGAGGGACAGTCATGTTTAAATTTAAATGTTCGTCTATAATGATGGTTAACGTTCTCGGTAGAAGAGCTTCTGTCAATTTTAGACCTTTGCTTTCCGTGTGTTTTTGCATTAAAATTATTCCCAGCTCTCTTTTTTATGAAATTATTGGTTTGCAAAATAACGCGTCTACTTTGTACTGGTCGAATTCACAACTGCCGAACACTTCTTCATTTTTCTCTGGCTCAGAGTGTCCTAGCAACATCTATTGAAAACTGTTTAAACTAATTCGTCTTGCCTGTTTTACCAACGAAAAACTCGTAGTGATAAATGCTTTACTTTAGTAGTTACGGTCCCTAGATCCTCTTCCCCCGGTGACCCACTTACCCCACTTGACTATATACGTTTCTCTCTCCAAAAGTAACATAACAGCTTTTATTACCTTTTTTACTCAAAATGAGGACTAATTTTCAAGGTTTAGCCTAGCGCAGATGTAGCTATAATATAATTTATACTTATAGCAATGTATATTACCCAGCGATATTCTATAACGATATAGTTATGTAATTATGGGCTCCTAAGGATTTCTTAGGATCTATCCTGAAACCTAAGAGAAGAGCATATTTTACATTTTAGGTACCTACATATTGTACAAGTAGGTATATATTAAAAACAACACTTTCCGAACCCGTGTTAGATGAATGCCTAAAAGTTTCATATAGATTGACAAATGTAAAATTAATAAATACAAGAGCTTTTGCAGAGTACATACGAGTAGGCATATATAGAATATAAATAATATGATGTAACGCTTAAAACATTGCAGCCCGGACACGTCAAAATCGATGTAGCTCTTAAAAGCTCTGGACTGAAGGCTATCCAGGCTTAATGACGTATGTGCGACGGAGACGGAAATAGTTGCCCTCGAGCGAGACAAGGAAGGAAGATGACCAATTTTACGTAGGCATTACACACTTTACTGCACCATGCAAAGGTTCTTTTTTTAAATTATAATTGGGTAATTAAAGCTCCCTTAAGGCGTGGCACGATTGCTTTATCGTTTTTTTTTTTTAATTACAAATACTTTGACAGAATGGTTATTTGGTATTGTGACTAAAGAATTTTATAATAAAAAATAAATCAATTTAGTCGGGAAGAACCTACTTTGTACTGTAACTGCTGTATATTTGAATTAGGAATGTGTTGGGCAAATAAAGATTTATTTATTTATTTTTATTTATTTAAATAAAATGTCACTTACAGTTCGTTTTACAGTAGTACGTGGGTGATAAGTACATTAAATTACATTTTTTTTGTTTTTAGTCATGAATGATAATATTTATTTTTATAACAATGAAGAAACAGTTTCTATGCTTGATACGAATGCAGGATGTATGATGATAGGATAAGGCACTTGTGCATTTATTTCAAAAAATATATCATGGTAAGCATTACACTAATAATATATATATAAAAATATGTGTTATTGAAATTAAACCACACAAAGGATCAGATCTTGGTAAACTCAGTCACATTTTGAGATTATTTTCCATATATAGTTGACCTTTCAGGGAATAGAAGGACTTGATTGTTTAAAATTCGAATATCAACAGTCATTATGTTATCTAATATGTATGAATATAATACATTAGAGAACTTCAGAACATCAGAGTGGACCGGGACAGCTATTAATGCGGCTGAGCTGTTCCGAAGAAGAAAAAACAGAGTGGACTGTCCCAGGCTTCTAACCAACTTTCACTAGTTGGAGAGTCACCAAAGAAGAAGAGAAGAAGTACAAAATGGCTGTACCTAAGCTGTGTAAGCTAATAAACAAATTCCTGAAGGTCGTCATCGCACCTTAATTTCCCCTGGTGCTGTCTATGACCTTAGTTAGACTATAACACTTACTAGTGGATAGTCCAACCTTTTTAATATTAAAAAAAAAATGACGCTATTATATTCTCTTTCACATTTAAGAGCAAGTGATAAGCATTCCTATTAAAGAAATCAAAAGAATCAAAAAAGTTTGAAAATTTATAAAAGTTCGATGGGAAAAAGTTGTTCATATTTGTATAATCTAATGAAATGTGAGTACAAATACGATACAAAAATCAATCACAATATATGAAATAAAATGTAACATGAAATCCGCACAAAGCCAATCGGGTGGCAGATTAAAATTTTATCAACCAATAAGGACAGGGAATGGGTTCATATCGACCAATCAGGAGTGAGCGAAAGCTGAAGACGTCGCTGACGTCACGTACAAATAGAAATTAATGGAGTAGATAGAAGGCTTGCTTTTATTTTTATTGCTAGCTTAGACACAGTTCCGCTTTCGTAAGATATTTTCAAGAAAAGCTTAAGAGCAGGCCCCACGAAAAAAATTCCTACGCTCGCTCCGCCCACGTCCCGCCACCCGAGAGTTACAAGTTGCTCGGCGGCTCTCTAGGATTTTTTTTAATATATCGCAAGATACAGCTTACGTAAGGTTGAATATTGCGTACATTATTTGAAGCATGATTTGGTGTGCACTAGCTCGGAACTAAACAACGTAAGTCTCAAAATTGTTTTCGTTAATTATAGGAGTAAAAATAAATCTAAGTTTATTTTATTTTGACAATCACTGGTAAACAATGTTTCCTTGCTACGAGCAGTTTTTTGGCGATATAACTCAAGCCGTTTAGTAGAAAAATGTAATATTCTCCGGAAAAGGCGCCGATTTCGATCAAAAAATGTATCGAATGAAAATCACCTAATTATGTTTCTGACTTGATAATCTACAGATAAAGGTCTCAAAATATATATATGTAAATTCCACATTGATCAGATATGTGGTTGACTCAGCACATTTATTTAAAGTTCCCTTAGTTTCATAGGGCCTGGCCTTAATGCGTCCATGAAGCTCTATTTTCATAGAGAAAATTAATACCGTAGGTATATTGTCAATAAGCTTTCTAGACAGTGTATTTGACCATTTCAGTAGGTGCTATAGGAAACTATGGGAGAGATTTGAACTGTCAGAACTGTCAAAATTGTCTGAATAGAGGAAAAATCTAACGCGCGATATTTTAAAATAAATTGTCAAAATTCAGTAAAATTACACAACTGTAAAAATCAACAATCAATTTTCAATGAAAATCATCATTCAATGAATTATTGTTTATTTAATGAAAATTTGTGATGAAAATTTCTATTTCATAAACACAAATTCACGAATATTTTGTGTCCGAATCGTCAGTAAGCCATTTTATCGTTATTCTCTTTTCGCAGCTAAACTACTGAACTAATTTTGATATACTTAGTATGGAAAGAGTGATTAATACTCTAACTAAACTAAGTATGGATACGATACAAGTGCGCTGCCGACCCCTATAATAGGACAAAGAATAAGTGACAAGAGCACCTATAGGGGGAAATGGTTCTGGAATACCTTACTGGTATTGGCTCTGGAATACTTTACTGGTATAGGGGAATTGGCTCTGGTATATCTTATTGGTATAGGTGAATGGGCTTTGGAATACCTTACTTATATAGGGGAATAGGCTTTGGAATACCCTACTGAGTTAGAGAAATGAGCACTGGAATTATTCAAGTACCTATACAAAACAGCACAAATGATGTTACGTTGCAATGTTTTCTGTCACCAGACAGGATGCGTTACGTAGAGTACTGTAATATATTTCCGTAATTTTTGAAAGACGATAATGTATAACATTCACTTGGAAAACCTTTGATTGTACCTTTACATAATATCTATAATTCACCATAAAAATTCTGATAAGACTTATCACGCAGCGAATTCCACGCGGGCGTAGTCGCGGCTACAGTTAGTCAATAACAAAATGTTATTGGAACTAAAAATGTGCCACCAAATTTATTCACCTAGACTACATTTCAAGGCTATAACATACTACATTAATAATGTAGTGTTTCGCCGTTGTTTGTTTAAGTCACTGAAAACAAAAAGAATAAATCACCATTAGAAGCAATCAAAGTAGTTTTGTATTAGTTATTTATTCAAAACTCCCCATTTGTAAAGAGAACAGCTATTATAAGTAAACGAGCATTTGTGACGTGGATGCTTTCTATTGGAAATTCAGGTACAGTCGAGGAAAGAACTCTACAAAAAATCAATTCATAATTAATTATCCTCTTTCTTAGGTGTTAAAACCAGGTTAAAACATTTATTTCAATATATATTTTTGTCAGGCGTTGAATTTTTATTTTTTCCATTAGATTATCCTTCGGGAATAGTTATTTTTTCTGGGTAGAAACTTCTGGGTGAACATGTATGCAAAGTTTTATGATGGTCAGTTGAGTAGGTAAGGCGTGAAAGCGTAACAAACAAACAGTTGTTCGCATTTATAATATTATATTAGTTAGAATTATTGTCATCGCAGACTGTAAATGACCGAATTCATTTAATTGTAGTACATAATGGCAAAGCACACTGCGTTAGCAGTCATAAATTGGGCAGCCCTTCTAGCGGCAGAACCACCGCATTACAAATTAAAAGAAAACCTTGAAATAACAGAATCAGACACAACACAGACAAGTATAAGTGGTTCATTCTAGATTAAATAAAAAAAATATATATGCACAAGTACCAACATACAGGGAGTAATAATGTAGTATGTTTATTGGAAGATACAAAACGCAAAATGGATTGGTCTATCTAGAGAGAATAATGATTATAACTTATTCAACGAACTCAACTCCGTAACAGATAGTTAAATTTTTAGACGGATAGGCACTCTTAATTTATGCGAGATATTGCAATGGTATCTAAAAAATCTACTGTGTTAATAATAAACAATAATATGAAAATAGTAGTTTCATCAGTAAAAGTTCTATTCGATGTAAGCTCTAAGTATCTTGAGTGCAGAAACAATTTCATTATCTACTGCACTATCATACCACACTACTGGATGCCGTGGGTAATTTAAAAGGGGTTTTACATCTTCGTTCCCTTCGGCACAACTCCCTCGACTAAGTAATAAGTACTGACTAAAATACTACATATATAATAAACTCTCAGTCAGCAGCAGATGATCGTTCTTATAGCAACCATCCACGGTTGCCATCATAATGATCATTGTATGAAAATTACGTTTTTTTTTTTAATATATTAAAACTATTCCCATTGGAGTTTTGGGAAAAAAGGTATATAAGATTATTCCTCTGTTTAAATGCAATGTTGTGTGAAAATTTCAAGTCAATCCATCGGCTAGTTGAGATTTTTAAAGGATACCTACACAAATCAACACAAAGAAATATATATATTTCTTTGAATAAAATAGAATTCCCTTACTTTAAAATTTATATGCAACCTCATTGGTAATAATTTCTTTTTTCTGTAAAATACATATTAAAATTTATCTACAATTTCGTTTTAGTTTTAGATGGCCTACTGAAAACTATGTTCTATGGTTCTAGGGTTCTTTCGGAAAAAACATGGAACTACTATTTTATCGTGTTTCAGTACTTTCAACTAACTTAAGTACTTTTAGGAGAAATTCTTTAGGAGGTATCTATTTCTCTTAGATGGTTCTTAAAATAAAAAATAAAATCAGTCTCTTACAGTACCTGATTTCCGAGTTAATGGGAAAATAATTAAAAATAACTATTTTTTTTTAGATTTACCAAAGGTTCATGTATTTATTTCTGTACTTTTGGTAGGGAAGTCCACGATGCTAAATGTGGATTACTCGAGCGTTGTGGGGACCTATTGGATGTTGAAGGTTAGATGGTAGGAAGAAAAAAAAAAGGTTCTCTTTTTCTGATATTTCCCTTTTCAACAGTGGGAGATGTGGGAGGAGCTTACAAAAGTTTGTAGACGCTGAATTAAGAAAAATCCTCCAAATAATCGTCAGATTAAGAATCAGCACGATCAGGCTGAACCGTCTGTATGAACATTTGACGCGCTCGATTATTTCTAAATGGCAATCGCCAAAAATCTTTTTTGCATTTTCAAAAAGCTGCCACGAGGTTGCGTTACATCCAAATCGTCTGTATTTTAAATGGGAGCTTAGTATGGGTTCTCTTAACATCCCCTCTGAAAATCTGACGCGTTCGAGTAGTAGATATTTATATTTTTATACCAACCCCACCATACACTCCGAGCACTTGAATCGCTTCAAGTGCAAGGAGAGTCCATCGTGTATCTGTGACCCAAGCGTTGCGGAGACGGTCCCTCACCTGCTGACCGAATGCCCAATACACGATAAAGAAAGGATAGAAATGAAATTTGAAATGGACATGGAGATTACAGTAGAAAATATAAGTGAAATAATAATTAGTGAAAAGAGATAAATTTCTGAAATACTGCATTAAAATTGCGGAAAGGGTTAGGAAGAGGAACAAGACCGACTAATGTACCTAGTAATAAAAAATAAAAAATAAACTATATGAATAATGTGTTCAAATGTATATAAGTTATATATATAAGTTTATATGTTAATGTTTTATTGTTATTATTAAATTATATTGTTATCTTAATTTTAAAATTTAATACCGTGTAATGTTCAAAATTTGTAATGTTTCTAATGAAAAATTTGTGTGCACAATTATTTACGTTTAAGTACCCAAATACCGCAAATAAAGCAAGGCAATAGTTAGAATATTATAAGTTAATTAGAGTCGGAAATGACAGACGGGCATCCCACTGAAAGATGACGAATAAAAGAAAGATAAAGTATGAAAAATGAAAGTGCGAGAGGAAAGAGAGCGAGAACTGGTATGGATGAGAAATTGCAGACATAGGCTTCAGCATAGTGCTGGAGGGATTCAAGTATAAAAGAAAAAAAAACCCACCATACAAATCGGCAGATTAACATATATCCGTCATCAGAGACACGTGGGGCATATCATTGGCAATATCTGACCTGCTCGAGTAAATCCCAAAATCCCCTCTTGGGCTCCCCTACTATTTTTTTATAGAGCAGGTTGCAATTTTATATTTGCAAAATGCGGGTTTTAAGACTACAGAAATGTCTAGATAACAGAAAGATATTTTTATATACGCATATTAGAGAGTATACCTATACTTATGATTAATATTTTTTTGTTACTAACACAATTTTAGGTCATTGTGATGTAAATTTTCCTTGACTATACTTAGGTACATTAAAGTTATCGATGTCCCTGTCTAGAAATCAGCCAAACTAACCAGAAATAAAAGACAACGTAGACGTTCTCACGACCTTTTAATATTTAAAGTTCTTTTGAAATAAAATGCTGGTTGCGTTTCGCATTTCAGATACCTTCTTGTAGCAAACCGAAGTCTGATTAGTCATCATGTTTCAATAATATACGCTACTAAACAATGCTTTTGTTTAAGGAATTACATCCGTATGATGCAAACGCCTTTAATATTACACTGGTCGAATTTAACTACCATTTCTACGAAGAAAAAGAAACTACTTATATTCGATTTTTTTTTGTTGCCAACACCGAAGGTTTTATTTTTATGTTAAGGTCGACAGACACGCTGACGGTCCACTTGATGGTAGGTGGCAAGAGTCGCCTATAATCATTTTTCATAACCAGATATCCGTGCTATAATACAGCCACAGATGCTGCAATTGCGCTGCTGACTACAGTAGAATTAAGGATAAGCAATTCCAACACATCTACACAAGATGGACCGATGACATAGTAAAAGTTGTAGGGAAAATAGTAGATGTGATGTGAGTATACATATATCCAGAAATAGATATCCTAGAAACTTTTAATGATGAGAATAAAATTGACAGGAATATCATATTAGTTGGTAAGACAAATTGTTAACTACCTATCTATACCTTATATCAAACCTTTTAACTGAGACCGTTTATTTTGGGCTGGTATTGATTTCCACAAAAGCGTTCAGTCGTCGCTAGTCTGACCCATAAACTGTTCATAAATAAACCCAACACTATAGACATAGATCTATTATTTGCAGATGCAATAAAATCTATATTAAAAATAACCCGTTGCGAGGACGTTTGTCATTGGTGATTGGTGATCGAACCCCGACTTCATAAGATTTTATGCCTTACGCGAAAAAATGGAGCCCCTATTCTTACCGTGAGTAATCCTGGATATGTATTAACTTTTAACTATAACTAAGACTAAGACTAATGAGATTAATTTAATAATGAATAAATCTGATATTAAAAATTAATTTAAAATGACAGACCTTAAGATACAGTATGATAAACGCATTACAAATCTCGCATGCGCAATGCCCTTAATGCAATAAGTACCCATTGAAATTTTCACTTACTTGCCAAATAGCGGGTGCCATAAATGGAACGACGAGGGGTCGTGCGGATGCGGAGTCAGATGCGGCGGAGGCTCTCCCAGCGGCGTAGTACTCCCAACTTCGGGCTCGTCTCTCCTCCTACTTATTGAGGGCACAGGCGGATTTGAATTTCTCCTAGAAGTCCCTACACCTGATACCGCAGCCGCCGTGGGCTCCAACAGATTCTGAAGAGATTTCACACTAATCCGCGGCCGATTCGACTCTTGACTGCTTCGCTCGTTGGTACCGCTGCTTCTGTGGTGCGATTGGGCTTCAGAGTGTTTCACAGAATGTAAGTAATTGTTGTTAGGGTAATATGGAGACGTCGGACTCTTCTGCTGTCCGGATCGGGGACCTCTTGGATTTCCCATCATACTAGGGTTAAAATAAGGTATCTGTAAACCCGGTAGAGGCATATTAGGTCTCATGTTGGCGTTCATTCCCGGGTACATGCCTTGCAGAAACGGGTGGTGGGGCATTGAACGTTGATTATTGTAGTTGTGGGCTATCGGACTTGTTCGCGCTGATGAATGAGTTTTACTTTGTTGATTTTTTGTGGAGTGTACGTAAGGATTTTGTACGTCACTCGACTTTGATGTCATGTCTTTCATAGTCTCTGCAGAATTGGCCTTTGGCCTTTGTGACGCCGCAGCGTTTGCATGATTTACAGCTTCCTGCCACATCGCAAACTGTAATCGATTATCATAATCCATGGGAGGCATCATGGGAAACCCTCCTGAACCCATGAAACGCGCAGAGGGGTTGAACATTTGCGATAGATCGGGATAATTCGGTCCCGTATAGCCTGAAGAATTTAATGCTTTCAAGAAATCCATATTTTGCGAACACGCCGCCATAGCTTCCAATTGGCTGAGATATGGCAACCATATCATTTGATTTAAAGCAGCCGACGTTGCCGCATCTATATCACCCGCCAATGCATCCATGGATGGGATAGGCTTCGGATGACTCGTTTGATCGGGCTGCGGCGTGTTAGATTTGTCTGTACTAGAAGTAGTACTTGTTGTAGTCGTAGGCTTGGAAGTTTCTTTAGAATAATTAGATTTTTCATTTTGAGATTTCAAATCATTCTCCAATATATTTTCTAATTGCGATAACGATATGACAAGAATGTCTGGGTCTTGTAACACAGCGGGAAAGGCGAAAGCCTCTGGTAACCTCAATTCGGGCCTTTGAAGCAGAAGGGCTGGTATTTCTCTTCCCGGTGCTGCAAGAATGTGATTCAATCTGTCTTTAGGAATCAAAAGTGGGTCTGGAAGATGAAACTCAAGACTCGTTTTTAACATTTGAAGTTGTTTTAGAGGAGGAATAAAGTCTGTGGATTTGTGTGATGAACTTTCCTTGTTATGTTTCGAGTATGATACATGATCGTCTCCAGATTTATTAAAAACTTTACTTATTTTGACCAAATTATCCTCGGCCCCATCCTTTTTTGATTTTTTCTCTTCTGGTTCTCCAAATTCTTTATTCAGTTTTCTCATTTCGTCCGAACAACTAGAAACTGTCGGACTCGCGGACTTCCTATGCTTACCTAAATTTAAAGGTTCACACTGTTGTTTTGTTATTGTCACTTCAGATGTATACATTTTGGGAGAGGGAGACGATAGGAGGGTTTCTAAAAACAAAGTCTGTTTACTTTTTGTTTGTGGCATTGTAAAGATTTCCGGCGAGGACGGTATCGCGGGTATGCCACTCGGTTGCGGCGACTGCATGGCGTCAGATTCCCTGGAGGGAGCCCGCGGTATTTCTATCCTTCTTGGTGACGCATGCGGAGTTGGTAACCTTTTATGTACACTTAAATCTTTAGGCTGGTCGTCGCTCTTTTCGGATAAATTATCTTCAATCGTGTTAGCAGTCTCCTCCATATTGTTACTAATCATGGGCAAGATATTTTTCACTTGTTTTATACTCAAATCTGTAGGAATTAAGTCATCTTTATTAGAATCGTCCTCGCCTTTATCGTCATAATCAACGGTCTCGTTTTGGGTAGCATTGAGAATTGATTCTTGTTCATTAGTATCACAAGTCTCATTATTATCTAGATCGTTTGCATGTTGGCTGTCTTCTTGTTCGCCAATGTCTGTGCTAAAGTCATCTTGAGGCATCTCTGAGGTCATCGCTATCTCGCTCTGATCGGGCAATGCTTCTGACTGTTCTAATTGTTCCTCATTCATCTTATCATCATCATCATCGTAAGTCTCATGCGCTTCAGGTACTGGTTCAGTATACAACACGTCGTCATGCTCGACTTCTGCTATTAGCCTCTTGTCGGCGTTTGGATCGTAATCTACTAAGTGCTCAACTTCGCCGTTCTCTTCCAACTTGGTCTCGGCGTCCATCGTTTCCATCGCGTGATCGGCGGAGGGTTCGGCCGTATACACCTCCTCGGTCATGTATTGCTCGACAGACTGTTGGTGCTCCGGAGGGGCCATGTGATCGCCTATGTGATGTAAGTGCAATAGACCTTGAGCAGCAGTTATGCTGCTGCGTCCCGGCGATTCGAGCGAATGCTCCAGTCGATCAATAATGTCCGTGACCGGCGCACCACTTAACAACATATCTTCTTCCTCCTCCGCGTAGTCTCCAGAAGCGTGAACGAGATGGGCGAGCTTGTCCAATGCCTGACCGAGAATTTGGTTATCTTCACAACCTTTTTCAACTAGGGAATCGAGCAACGCTTCGTCGTGCGGTCCACTTAGGTCCGGTAAATAATGAGCTTCACTTATAGTTTCGAACAGGTCCTTATGTACACCCATATTACTCGGGAAGGCGTCCTCCACGTCGGTTTTCGGCGGTTCGCCGAGTTCGAAGGACATAACGTCTCTCGCCACCGCCTCGGCGGGTAAGAAGGTATACGGTGCACTCCCACTCGCCTCCAGTTCGAGCTCGAGGGCCTCCTTGCCTCGCTGTTGGTTCAATTCGAGTTCGGCCACGGCGAGAAGGTTGTCCAAAGGCGTCGGTTCCGCTGGCGCCGGCGGGAGAGGCGATCGCGGCGGCGGAACTCGCGGCACCGCGATCGTGTGCGAGGGAATGTGAGTCTCCAGGTCGGGAACGAGCCACCCAGAGGTGGAATCACTAGTGTTCCGGCGTTTAGATTTGCCGTAGCGTCGGCGCCTGCGCCGTTCCTTGCGTTCGCGCGAAAAAGGCAGCGGCGGAGCGAGGGGAACACGGATAGAGTTGTATATTTCGGTCCGCGGTATCACACGCCAGCCGGTGGCAGTCCTAGTTATGCGGATGCGGTTGCGAGGGTCGTAGTCCTCGCAACGGACCTCCTGCACGGTGCCTTCGCTCTGGCGCGCCCAGAGGAAGACGGGGCGCAGGCGCGGAACGGGCGGCTCGAGATCGTGGCCGGCGGCCAGGCTGCGCGCGCGGCGGCGAGGGCCGGGAGAGGAGCGGGCGACGGGCACACTGCGACTGCGGGCGACATCGGCGCGCGGGCGGGCGGCGCGAGGCTCGCCGCCGCCGCCGGGCACCCGCGGAGACACTCCGGCGCGTCGCACTGCGGGAACAGGCGACGACCGCGCGGACGCGGCACCGAGGCGGACTGGCGAGAGCCGGCGCGCCGGCCCCGCCCCGCCCCGCCCCGCCCAGCCATCGATCGCGCACGCCCGCCCGTGCTCCGCATGTAAACACCGCGCGCCCCGCGCCCCAGCTGCGTGGCCTCTTTCCTCTTGCATCCACGTCCCGACACTTGCAGCACCTAAGCCCAGCTGCCACTGAGGAAGAGCACTCTGTGCCTCTCCGTGGACAACGCATCGCGTCACCACCATAGAACAATAAATATAATTACCCATAAAAGACTTCATACTTAATTAATAATATATAGGTGTAGGTATATTTATATCTTTATTTTACTCTACACAATTCACACATCTATGAAGGAAACAATCAAATAATAAAACGTATTATTAGCAGTAGATTGCAGGGATCTATAAATGTTACTAAAAATAATCATGGAAAAAAATAAAACAGCTATGTAAGTTACTTGTAGTAAAATGCAAATATAGTCAATCTAGGAAGGGAATTAAAAAGGAAGTCATGTTAGGACTTTATGGGAGAGAGGACCAGTCTGAAAATAGGGCTTTACATCGAGGACCGAGTTCAATAGCTTATTGTGATCCATTACAGCAGGTCACAATACTCTAATATGAATTCGATCTGTGCCTACCTACAGTTTGCGGTGCAATAAGTGTAGACATACACAATAATATACACTTCAAGATTATTGTTTTAGAGGGTGGCAAATGAAAACAGGAAGTTGTTATGAGCAGTAGGGGTGCCGGGTGACATGTGCAATTCAGAAGGGGAGATTTAATTGTGTAGGAATGTCATCGATGCCGCACGCTTTCAAGAATGGTGAAAATATTAGAAACGGTTACGTTCATGTCGTAGTTCGTACACACGTATATTTATTTTAATGTATAAGTTGGTTGTACTAGCTTTAATTCAAGGTAGCGAATTTATGAAATCAATAAATTGTGTTTGTGCTGCCATCTCCCGTTAGCATGTTTCAGTTGGGATACAAAATTATAATGCAGTAGTGCAAGCTATATTCTACAGATGGCACTGTTCAGGAGTTACAAAAGTTTTACTTTTTCTCTGGTTGTGTAAAACATTATTATTAAAATTTACAATAGATGTCTACCCACTCGCTTGTCTTTCTTTTTGAACTGTGTACCTAATAAAAATCGTAGGCAAAGCAGTTTGTAGACTACATCAGTATTCTTCATACCTTTTATCAAGAGATGGCGTTGGCACTTATTTGTAGAATTTATTCGACTTCATTCGCGTACCTTCATAAAATATAGCAAAGAATTTTTAAAATCGGTGCAGTAGTTTTTGATTTTATTCGTTACAAATCTCTCTTTATAATAAAATATTAGTATTATTTAAATAGTTTCTAATTTTCTATGTCAAATCATGTAATCATCATAATTTTCTACAGAGCTGTTCGGGCTCCGATCTTGTGGATTGCAGACGCTAAAATAGTCTGTTTTTACCTTTCTCTACTAAAATTCCTAGTTTATCTATGTATGCCTTAAAATTGCTCTGTGTTACCTATACATTTTTTTTGTTTGTACCTTTTGAAAATAAATAAATAAAATACCCCGAGCCCCAACTTCAAACAGAAGTTTTATTGTTGCCTCGTCATATTTGGCTTAATTGATAGATCATCAGAGACCTGATGGTGTCAGAAGACCCAGTGCTACTTGGGTAATATTAGTAAAACAACACATATTTTACGAATTTTATTTATTTAAGTTACTTATTTAAATAACATTAAATATTTACCTTTATAGGTTCTACGACTAGACACTTAAGACTTACATACTACAATTTTTAAATGCAATGCTTCAATTCTTATTCAAAACACCAGAGTTTCACTCAAGTAAAAAAAAATCTACTTTTTTTATTATGCTCAAAAATATTTCAAATTTTGAGCAAAATACTTATTTATAGGGTGAAATTATAGTTACTATCACAAATTTATTAATCTGTAAAAACCCTTATATAGATTATAGAGCATAAATAGTGTGGGGTATAGTAGGCGAATTTTTTTTATGAACAAATAAATTAGTCTGAATAATTAGTATCTGCTGTGTGGACATTGACATTTAGCAACTTAAATGTCATTTAGGCCATTTCAATCGTCGTGGACCACAGAGCAAATAATACCCGCTACCAAAGAAGGGGCCTTAGTCAAAGTAACATTTTAAAAACTATTACGAAATTCGAAAGAATAAAATCTATGGTATGTATCACGTGATTTAGCGACGGCATATCCCTGCTTAAATTCAAAAGTAGGTACATACCACAAATCAAAAAATTTCAAAAATGTTTTTATTGCAAAAATACAATCACAATCCTTCATATCGTATGTTGCAAAAATACATATGGTTGTTTTATTTCATATTTAGTATATTTTGATAATTTTCATTATATTCAAAAGTAACTAAGTTACTCTATGCTTATATCTTCTCTAGTATTCAATTTATTATAAAAGTATTTAAAACATTTAATGCTACTTAAATATAAGAAAAAAATAGACAAAAAAATTTTTTTTTTCGATTAGCTCTCCTGTAAAAAAGTGTAATTTTGATTTTTGGTACTTTTGTATTTAAGCAGCGATATGTCAATCCCACACATTTTATTGTTTTCGAACTTCGTTATCGTTTTAAATTGTTACTTTGACTAGGGTCCAAGGCATGGTCAACGCCCATACAAATCGAGCGTATCAGCGTTAGCCTTTATTCCATACTAGTACACGCACAGCTTAGGTTTTTCTGTTTCAAGAAAATATCGATTCGCATTTATTTTTTAAAAGCTAAAAATTGCATTCAATTGTGACTCTCTCATAGGTTATTCACGTTTTCACTTTGATTATTACACAAAAAATAACAGCACATTGAGGCATTTATATCGCTTTTCTTGGGTAATATTTACTCTACAACGTGCAAAAAGAAACTGGCGACCAAATGCGTCCTGAGTTGCGCTCAGCGCAATTGCGCGGCACGAATATTATTACTACTAGTTCCTTGCTCTGTGTCGTGGACTAAGAATAATAATAATTATTGAACAAATACATACAAGATTCATTGTAGATGCAATTTATTAGGTTAAATTTAATTATTAATCTCTATTTAAATTTGTATGCTTACTAAACAATAAAAAGTATTTATTTTTATTTAGATATCACAAATTTGCCCAATCATTTTGTTCAAATAAAAGGCAGATTTATTTTTCCATAAGCTTAGAATTTATGGGAGTCAAAATCTAAATATAAATTATAAAATGTCACCTCTATAGGATTTCTTTATTTTTAGGTAATTGATTGAAATGATAGAGAGGCAGACAGTTTATTAAGAAAATATGTATAAAAAAATAGTAATAATATATGTATGTATTCTTATAGCCAGATCGACATATATATATTTTCAAACATAATATTAAACTAATTTGTATATTATGACGAGCGATAGATTTTTTTTAAATATATATTTATCAAGGCTGACGGTCCACGGTTTTGGTGGTAGGTGGCTACCGTCGCCGGGATAGGGAAAATGGGACAGGCGACAGAGTTAAACTTTTATGTGCATATAATTAACAAAATCACTCCAGAAGTCTAGATGTCTGGCTACCTAAAGAATTGATGTTTATATATACAATGTTGGAATGAATGAAGTTTTCAAATGACTCTCAATCTATTCATCTTTATATTTATCGGCCATTTTGTAATTGTGTAAGGCATTCAACAAGTACAAAGAGCCGATAACTACAACCGACAGAGTGGTGATGGTGACCATGTGAAAATGACTCAGATTACCAATAGGCACATACCACACTATACTATTTTTCCCCTGAAACAAACATCAATTTGCTATTAAGGAAATTTTTAAAACATCTACCACTGAGCATTACAAAATATATACAAGCTGGTGCTTGCGACTTCGTCCACGTTGAAAAAAAAAAGAGTAATTATTATAGATATACGATGAGATATCGCAAAAAGAAATTAAAAAAAAAAAAACAGTTGGTATTTGCGCCATCTGTTGGGATGAAAATAAGACTTTCTGTCACTGCAGTAACTAATCATAATTAAGTAAGTATATATGTACATATATTTACGCAAATATAATATTACTAGCTTTCGCACGCGACTTTATAAAAAAAATTGACTTGGATGTTACTCGCTGATAATGTAGCTTTGTATATAGGTGAAAGAATTTTCAAAATCGGTCCACCAGTTTTTGAGTTTATTCATTACAAACAAACATACAAATCTCCTCTCTCTTTATAGTATTATTATTTTATTACTTAAAAAAAAATGTCTTTCATAGCTAGTCCACCGCGACATAGGCCTCCTCTAAAAGTTACAACTTACGATTACATAATTTATTTACAACTAGCTGGTGTCCACGACTTCGTCCGTGTTGAAAAATATTAAGTAGCCTATCCTGTGTCCCGTACGTCCAAATATTTATCTACCAAGTTTTATCAAAATCAGTTAATTCATTTCAGAGTTATGGAGGAACATACATACATACAGAAAAAAATTCTAAAAATCGTCAATTTAGTTTCAGTATCATGTATAGAGCCTATAAACACGATATCTCTGAAAACAAAGTAACTTACTCCACGACCGACCCTTACAGATTTATTATTAGTATTGATAACTTAAATAAAAAAGGAAGTCACTTACACTGTGAAACGGCATATCCCTCCACAAACACTTTTTCGGGAACTCCTTGCAGAGGAGATATGATTTGCGATAGTTTTCATCTTTACAATTCTCCAAACTATAGTTTGCACACCTCAGGTACAATTTGGGTTTCTCAATATCGTTTCGAACTGATCTGAAATTTTAATTAATTCAAACGTTAATGAATAACAAGTGCTATGAACACACAGTCGTTTCATTTGAATCCAATAATTGAATATTTCAGCTTCTCTCAATTTTGTGAATAAGGTTTCAAATGAAACACTTATTATAAAGTTAATTAAAAATTCAACTCATTGTAGAAGGGGAAAAGTTTTTTAATAATATTAATAGAAGATATTTACAACTAAAAATCCTAGTGTAGTCTGCAGCACATTTCCGGCACCTGTGGCGTTGCTTGTGTTACAGGAGACGGTAGCCACCTACCATCAAGTGGACCGTCAGCCTGTCTGCTGATCTTAAGATAATAATTAAATAAAAAATATATATTAAAACTAGCAAACCAACGTTAGCCATATAAAAATTTTTTTTGGGGTGGGCCAACCTTATCACTTAGGGGTATAAAAAATAGTTCACGACCTATTATTCTCAGACCTATCGAATATACACAAAAATTTAATAAAAATCGGTCAAGCTGTTTCGGAGGAGTTTGGTTACAAACACTGTGACACGAGAATCTAAAATAAAAAATCAATTGCTGTTCGTCTGTCTCGCTAAAACTGGAGAACGGCTGGACCGATTTTAATTCTGTCTTCACTTATGGATAGTGGGATAATCAGGGAAGGTATGTACGTAAAAAAAATAATTAGTCGCCGGGCGAAGCAGGGAGCGGTCACTAGTTTTATATACTTATGTATATAGAAGATTAAAAGAAAGGTTTTTTTAGGACATTAAGATTATTAACTTACCCTCCACCTACGATAGCACTATGGTATCTAGCGTGAAGAGGTACCCACAACTGCATCCGACTGGACACCACTTTACCAACGACATACACAGTTGTCGGTTCAGACATTTCCGCTGGAAATTCTACATTTATCACATCTTTTGTGATGGCGATTGTCTGAAATTTTTTTGCTGTTTTTGAACTCACAAAAAAATGCAAACAATTCAAGCAAGGGCTGTTCTAATACAATCTTCACTGGGCATTAATTCTTTCAAGAGATATGCCTTAAATTTATACGACATAGCCTGCGTAACTTTTTATAAAACATAGCCTATATTACTCGCTGATAATACAGCTTCCCAACAGTGAATTCAAATCGGTCCAGTAGTTTCGAAGCTTATTCAATTTAAACAAACAAATTTTTCCTCTTTATAATATTAGTATAGACAACTATCAAGCTTGACATTTTGAGGAAGTAAATCGATGAAAACAATACCCATAACATACCATACTAGACTCGATGAAAGCTGTAAAGAATATTCCAAGGCATCTATTACCTTTCCAGATCTCCTGAGGTCGTTGAGTTCGTTTGGGTTACTGAACACACCAGATGGCAAGGACTGTTCAATCATCACTGTACAGTCTCTTTCACGCCAAGCCTCTTTGCTGTCTTCTTCATTGCTGTCCTTTAATAAACCTTCAATTGTATATGTTAGGTTTCTGGAATTTGATAAAATATTTTTAATATATTTAAAAAGTATAGTATAAGTATATTGTTTCTAGAGACCTGTTAAAGGAACTTAATCTAATGTTGATTGACAAACTTGATAGTAAGATAGTATACCAACATACACAAAAATGTGTTAAGTACTACTCTTGTTTTGAATTTATCTTATACCTATACTTAGTTTTATTTGTTAAAGGTCGGCAGGTGGTAGGTCCTCTTAATCCTTTAGCCACCAGTCGGATTTATCAGACAATTATTTTCGTGTCCATTTCGCCAGAGCCGTATACTATAAATATCTTCACACATTCCACACAGCACCATCTAGTTCCACACTAAGCAACTTAATGCTTGTATTATGGATACCAGACAGTTGATATAATACATAGATTACTTTTTTTTTTGTTGTAAATACATACATATTATAAATACAAACATCCATGACTCAGGTACAAAGGGTAAATGTTAACACATAAACATTTGCCCCTAGCGGGATTCGAACCCGCGACAGTTTGGTTAACAGCTAGGGTTACTAGCCACTAGACCAAACGTGTCGTCAAAATATATATGAAAAACACCTCTATTTGTATAATGTTTATTTTTAAATCATTGCATTGCTTTCTCTTTTAAAAAAAATTACAAGGGGGCACGACAACTCCTACAAAACCAAGCGGTTAAAGGGTTAATGATATGTAGTTACTGTCGTCTAAGGACACAAGCAACACCCAGGTGACTGCAGATGCTAACCCAGCAAGAATTTGTTTACAACACATTGTAGCTAGGTGGAAACACCTCAGAAGGGAGGGACATCGTTCCACAATTTGGTCGCCGCGGGATGAAGTTTCTACTCATTAGGACTGGTGCACAGCAATACCTAAAATACACCCAATCTGTGGAAGTTAGTGAAATCCCTTCATCAACTAGGAAACGAGCTGGTGATCTTCAAATGCCTGAATAGGTGAGAATTTTTTTTTTGTTTAAAAGCTGACGTGACGGAGAGCTACACTCCGCGACAAAAGTATAACCCACCCCCCTAATTTTTTCATATCTGATAAAGAATTATAGTTATATTAATATATTACTAATACACAAAAGTTGAGTGTTAGGAAGTTTATTATATTATCAATCCATTATTTATTAAATGCATAATTAACCAAATACAAATGATATTTAGTTTTGCGGTGCGACAAAAGTATAACCCAGGTAATGAAAGTTAAATAAAAATTCAAGAGAAATATAACAAACAATAATTATTCATATAATTTAATATTTAGTAGATCCACCACTTTTACTTATCACCTCAATCATTCGGTCCGGTAAACTGTCATATAGCTTTTTAATTGAGTCTTGATTTATATTTTGCCACTCGTCAACTATCACCTTCTTCAATTCTTCAACAGAAGTAAATTGTCTTGATCCACGATAGACAGCTCGTGATAAATTTCCCCAACAATTTTCAATTATATTCAAGTCAGGGGAATGCGCTGGCCATTCAAGAACTTGAATATTTTTTTCAGTAAAATAGTCTTTAACTACCTTTGCTCGATGAATACTGGCATTATCTTGTTGAAAAATAAAATTAGGACCAGCAATGCGCATTGCATGAGAGGTAATCTGTTCGTTTATTACTTCTATATATCTTTTACTATTTACTTTTCCAGAACAGAACTTAATATCCATTTTACCTGAGTATCCAATACCAGACCATATCATTACACTACCACCTCCGGCTTGCCGACGACTCAATGTAAAATTATCTCTTCTTAAATCGTGAAAATAGTAATTAAAACCATCAGGTCCATCTAAATTGAACTTCTTTTCATCAGAAAAAATAACTTTTCGCCACTTTTTTTTCCATTGAACATGATCATTGGCAAATTGTAATCTAACTAGTTTATGTTTATCAGACAACGGTGGTTTTTTCGTAATTTCTTACGTTTTAAATGTTCACACTCACGTATAATACGTTGAACATTTCTTAAATTAGTACTAACACCAGCCTCCGCTGCGATTTGTCTTGCAGTAAGCGTAGAATTGGACGCAACTCTTAGAATTGACCTTCTTTCTCGTGGTGTAGTTGCTCTTGGTCGACCTGTCCTTTTTTTCTTCCCATAGTTTTCGGGATCTTTTAAAAAATTTCACACAACACGATGACTTCTGTTGATGATTTTTGCAATTTGGGCCTTAGAATAATTTTCACAATGCAATGTTTTAATTATATTAATTTCATTTTCGTTTAAATGTTTTCCACGTGGCATTTTTTGAATAAAAAATAGGCAGATATTAACTAAAACAATGTACTTATGCGTAATAACTTACGAGTTACACAAAACAACTATAAACATGAATTAACATGTGCAGTGCACCGAGCCGACGAATGGGTTATACTTTTGTCGCGCTATCAAACCAACAATCTCGCCGCTGCGTAACAAAACAGCGTCGGATCGTAACTATATATATATACCATAGTACTAGAATCAAATGAACAATGCTAGCGCGTTAGTAATATATTTACTTATATTTAGTTTTACAGTAGATATGAAAAAATTAGGGGGGTGGGTTATACTTTTGTCGCGGAGTGTATGATGCAACAGATACACACAGATACACAGGTCAAACTTATAACACTCCTCTTTTGCGTCGGGTTTCAGGGATTAAATAGGGAATGTAATAGTGTAAGTCCATAGGCTTGTCATATTTTTATAACTAAAATACTCATTGGATGAGATGATTTTGGTTTGGTGATACCTTATGAATCATGGGTTAGTATTGATGGTAAATTTTAGTGTTACTGAGGATTAATCAAAGATGTGACAGAGGTGCTGTTTGGGCACTTTTTCATGTTTACCTGTGGAATCCCTCGTTATGAAGCTTTTGTATTACTCCAATATTGAATTTGGCACAATCGTGAGATTCATTTGAAGAAGAACTCACAATAACAACAGAGAAAATCAAAACAGTCCATTTGTGATATCTAAGAGCAGAATAAATAAGAGCCATTTGTACATATATATAATTAAAACAATTTGGGATTAAAGCGGACACGTTTTTAATTAGGTTTCTGTTCAAAATATTAATGAAACACTAATATTTAAGTAATAAATACAAAATAGTCTGAATTTTTTATCGTATTTCCAAATTTTCCAATGTTGACAAGCAAAAGCAAACCACAGGGCACAGAGCCCCACTTAACTTTTAACCAACTTTTAACTAACTTCACTCATTCACGCACAGCACAGACTAAATAACCGACATAGAACAGAATGTGCACTAAACTTAACTCTATGGTATGGCTCTATGGTATGATTGACATGAGCACAGAATACAGTCTTATTACATGTTTACAGTCTTATTAGGCGTAGAGGGAGGGTTCCTCCCTCTACGTTATTAGGGAATAGGGAACCAGCTGGTGCCCGCGATTTCGTCCGCGTTCAAAATGTTATATAGCCATAGCCTAAAGCCTTCCTCGATAAATGGACTATCCAACACAAAAAGAATTTTTTAATTCGAACCAGTAGTTCCTGAGATTAGCGCATTCAAGAATAGCGCAATTCTTCAGCTTTATAATATTAGTAGATTTTTAGGTATTATAAGTACTTATTTGTTTGTTTTTGTTCACCTCGTTTTGGTGTTCTTCATAGTTTGTGTAATTTTGCACGAGCAAAATTTCTAATCCACACTTGAAAACGAAAATCACTGAAAATCCAAAAACTTTCATTTATAGCCGATACCGGGACTCGAACCTGCGTTAGTCGTATCGGCACCGAGCGTAGTCAGTAGAATGTCACAAAAAATTTTAGCCGTTTTCACCATGTTTTCACTTTTATTTAGTTTAGAGAATTACATAATATGAACCTTATATGAACTTGGAACTAGTGGTTTGCGTTAACTATATACCTCCGTATGGACGCCACTATAAACACACGGATATATTTTTTTATAGTGTTACACACGGATAATTTCGTAGCGTGAGGTCCACAATATGAGGGTATTAAAAAATATTAAATTAGATATTGTAAAATTACATTCTAATGCACATTGTACAACAGTTTTTGAGTGTAGACTATATAAGTATATTGGTAGTTTAGATCAATATTTTTTTGAAAGAAGTATTGAGCAGTTTCTTCAAATTAGCCGGACAGGACGTGTGAACGCGTATTCCTTGAAATACAATGAAAAAGGCCTGCTCTTGACCTCCAGTTGTTTCCGAGTAAGCAGTGTATGGTGGACAGGTCGCTATCTCCTGATCATCTTAAATCACCTACACCGGTGCGGAGCGTCAGCCGCAATTCATTGACGATTAAAGCGGACTACGGTGACCACGCATTGTTGATACGTTAAAGTATAAAAAAATGACATAATTAGCACAATCTGAATGTTTGAAAAGACCTATCTAGTACAGTATTAGAGAACCAATTTGAAAATTGCCTTATGGATTTCAAACAATAAACTGTCAAGTATAATCGGGATAAAAATATCATATGTTTTAATATAGAAAACGATTTAGCTTAGTGCCTAGTTTTACTTACATTTGCTCAACATTATACTTTTGATTGAGTAACAAACAAACACATAATTAAATTTTTACAATAACTGTGCGCCCCTTATTCTAAGGTGATAAAACATTTTAATCGATATTTATTGTTCATATATTTTTGTCTGGCGTTGAATGTTTTATTTTTGTTTTTAGCTGATGATTTATTTCTGTTTCAAAGGTATGATCATGATATGATGATCGGTAAATTGTTTATTTAAATATAGTTATTAAATCTAAATTGTTTATTGTTTTGTTTTATACTAAACTAGTTAACGCCCCGGCTTCGCACGGATACAATTTTATATAGAAACCCGATACACAAATACACAAACCTTCCTCGATTTTTATTTTTTCATTTATTAAAACTACAAAGTCTTTTCGCGGATTAGAAGAATTAAGCGAAGTAACAGACAAAGGAGGACAACGACTTTTATTTTGTCCTATTTAGAGATACAATGTAATGTCACCCTAGTCTGCCGGTATGCGTTGCAAACGGTGCGACCTGTCTGTGTAGAACGCAACTCGCGACGCATTGAGAACTTTAGTTTACATTCAAGCATCGAACTCTGATACCGCGTTCTCCTAATAACGCCAACACATTAAACAACTACAACACTTCTTCATTAAGTGCACGTTATATTAATATCTTCGGTGAAAAAAAGGAAAAGGTTAGTGCGTTCTTTTAAATTTATGACTTCACGCCTCAAAGGAATGTAAGAAATTGTTTCAATGTTTAGTTTTTTTTTTTCTATTAAAGAAGTTGTTTGGAAATTGCGATAAAGCGTTTGTTGCATACCGTATTTTACGTCTTTGCCTAGCGTTAAATGATTTTTGTTGGTATAATTTTTCCTATTATGTATCTACATATATGTAACTAGAAAACTTTAGATTATTATTTTTGATTTTATTTATTTAATTCAATACAACTTTTGAGACAAACCTTTTTGAAATGTAAATATTTTAACGCAAACTTTAAAAAAAACTGTTTATACAATAAACCCACCCTAAGGATTTTAAAATTATTACATATATTTCACTTCTAATGCGGGCAAAGTCATGGGTAAAAGCAATAGCCAATTATTATGTATAGTTAGGTAGGTACATATTTTTACAATTCACTATTGAAAGTCGAGGGAACAATTTGTAACATTTAATTTAGATAATGGCTTTTCTTAGAATTTGTTTAGATAATGTATTCAAATTCTACGTAGATGGAGAAGTAGGTATACATTTACGTAATGTAAAGTTACGCTTGTTCGCCGATATTCAATATCTATATGTAATGCATAACCAATTATTGTATTATGAATGAATGAACTATTTTATTTTATTTTTTTTATTTCTAGTATTAGTGATTATTTTGCTAAAACACAGTTTTGTTATATAAATATTAGTCAGTTAGAATTTTTCAAATATTAATCATATCTTCTAAAACCAGCTGTAATTAAAAAATATAAAGTAATCCCGCAAACTACTTGGTGATGCAGCATCATGTCAAGTTTACCATGTCATGGAACCGTATAGCAAATTTCACATCAATCACACCTGGGAGGGTAGTTAGTGAAATCCTTTCGTCAACTAGGAAATTGGGCTGATGGTCTTCAAACGTCTTCAAAAAGATATTCATAAATTATAGCTTTTGTTAGAACGACCCCGATTACATCAGCTGTCAAACTAAAACCGTATCAAAATCGGTCCATCCGTTTGGGAGCACAGAAAGACATACATAACACTAACACACACACACATAAGTACTTACAGTACTTACTTATTTACTTATACTTACATACTTAAGTATAAACAGACATACAAGCAAAACTTATAACAGCTGTCCCGTTTTGGGTCGGATGTTAAAAATATAGCGCTATCCGCCTCTGTCTGTTTCTCTGTTAACTTCTGTTCCACCTGACTGATTTTGATACAGCTTTCACTAATAGAAAGAGCGATAAACGAGGAAGGTTTGTGTTTATAATTTGCAGAAAATATTGCATCCGTGCGAAGCCGGGGCGGGTCGCTAAATAAAGAAAAAAAGTTGTTGGTCTCCAAGCACATTAGTAGGCTAACGTTGTTTATGCAAAGTAATATTGTCTCACACTTGCATAACTTCTAATGTATTATACCAACATGTACAAAAAGTGTGAGAGTTCGCTGATCATAGATTTCACTTATTGTTAGTAACATCACACGCTGTAACCGATTACTTACTTGGTGAATATGGACAGCTGATAATTAATAGTCCAAGAAAATAGGCATCGAAATCCGAATTTTGGGGTAAATACTTGAATTTTTGATATAATTTATTTTGAAAGATATGAAAACGAACTGTTAAAGTTTAGGAAAACGGTAAAAATCAGAAAAAGCGAAATTAGAATTAGCGAAAAACAGTAAGATATCATTTCTTTATAGAATTTAATTTTCTACAACTTTTGTTACAACTTTTTATTTTTATTTTTACCGTTTTCCTAAAATCGTTAAAAAATCACTTTTATTATTTTTTTTCAACCCCTTCTAGGGGGTGATTTTGAAAAAAACTTTTACAGTTCGTTTTCATATCTTTCAAAATAAATTATATCAAAAATTCAAGTATTTACCCCAAAATTCGGATTTCGATGCCTATTTTCATGGACTATAAGGCCACTTTGTTTTGGCTTGCTCACTTGCGTATTGCACGTGTACGTAATGTGCCATTTACTATTATACTATAGTAATTTTTTTTATGTTAAAGTCGACAGACAGGCTGACGGTCCACTTGATGGTAGTGGCTACCGTCGCCTACAACACAAGCAACGCTTTAGGTGTTGCAAGTAGGATGTGACCATACAAGGATTAACGATAAGAGATAAGTAAGAGATGGGGTAATGCGCTCTGGCCTCCCTTACTCACTTCACCGAAACGCAACAGCACATATGCTGTTATTTCAAGGTGGTCTTCTGTAAGGGGGTGGTTATTGCCGCCAGACGGGATGCCCAAATGACTGCAAAATGAGCCCTGCCAATTGATTCTATGTACTAAATAGATCTTTTTATGAATATCTATAATATAAAAATGAATCCCTAAATGTGTTGCTAAGCGCAAAACTCGAGAACGGGTGGACCGATTTTAATTCTGTCTTCACTCATAGATAGAGGGATAATCAGGGAAGGTTTTTACGTAAAAAAAATGCACCCCGGGCGAAGCCGGGAGCGGACCGCTAGTCTATAATATAAATCCCTAAATGTGTTGCTAAGCGCAAAACTCGAGAACGGCTGGGCCGATTTTAATTCTGTCTTCACTCATGGATAGAGGGATAATCAGGGAAGGTTTTTACGTAAAAAAATGCACCCGGGCGAAGCCGGGAGCGGACAATATTTCTTATATTGTAATATAAGAAATATTGTGTCCATGCGCAAGTAATAATGTTTTAAAATCAATGTTTTCGTATACATTTTATTAAATTAAAGCATTTTTTAAGAATACGTCTACAAAGTAACTTAATTACTTACTTAAAAGATCCAAAATCAAAATTACATCTGAAGAAGTATACCGCTATACTTGTCTGAAAGCTATTACAGTTTTAAGACCAGTTTATTTCGTAATATGATTACCCTTTTCAATCAATATATTATATATAATATTTATTATACACATATCCTGTTAAAATTGTCGACCTTGTATCTACATACTTCCTCTTACGACCTCTAAACGTTACATGACGAAATTTAATCTCGTTATGTTGGTAACTACTCCATTTTATATGGTTATATATTTTATTTCGTATTATTTTGTAAACACTTCTATTTTCATGTCTCTCAAAGTAAATCTGGCTTGAATATATTCTATACACAAACTATGTAAAATTATTAATTATAGCTACTTGGTTGCGTTTGCAGGCGCCTCTTTTTCCTAGCTGTTAAAATATTTTATTAAATCTTTTTTTTTATTTTTATATAATCCCTCGGGAACAGTACTTTTTTTGTGGATCAAAAGTATCCTAAGTCCTTTTCTATATCTGACGTGTAAGCAAAATTTTAGTATAATCGGTTGAGTAGTCAATCGATTATACAAGTTATAATCGATTGATATAAATCTAACTAACTAAAGAACCCTTTGCACAATACATCTTCTCTGATATAATTAATTCCTGATGTTAATCACATAGGCTATTGTTATAATATCATTGCTCGGTTTTAAACACGCAAAAGATAACGAAGAAAAAATCTACTTCCTTCTCAATTAATTTTAATTATAAATTCATTTGACCAGTGCCAGTATTTAGAAAATCCAACTAATATAAATGCAAAAGTTTTTGAAGATTTATGGATGTATAAATATTTGTTATTATTTCACGCAAAAGATTTGGATGAAATTACTCGGAATTATCATATAGGATACTTTTTATCCTGGAAAAACGTTAGATTCTCGATGGATTGTTTTAAAATAAAAAAGCAGCGATAAAAATGTCAGATGTCAGTTGTTATATATTTTTCATTTTTCAATGCGGGCGAAGTCACGTGTACCAGATAGGAATACAATATTAAATAATAAATAAAAATAAATATCTTCACACATTCCACACAGCACCATCTAGTTCCACACTAAGCAATTTAATGCTTGTATTATGGATACCAGACAGTTGATATAATACATAGATTACTTTTTTTTTTTTTTTTTGTAAATACATACATATTATAAATACAAACATCCATGACTCAGGTACAAAGATAAATGTTAACACATAAACATTTGCCCCTAGCAGGATTCGAACCCGCGACGGTTTGGTTAACAGCTAGGGTTACTAGCCACTAGACCAAACGTGTCGTCAAATATTATTATTATACTAGCTGGAGCCCACGTCTTCGTCCGCGTTGAAAAATATTAAGTAGCCTATCCTGTGTCCCGTACGGCCAAATGTTTATCTACCAAGTTTCATGAAAATCAGTTAATTCGTTTCAGAGTTATGGAGGAACATACATACATACATACAGAAAAAAATTCTAAAAATCGTCAATTTAGTTTCAGTATCATGTATAGAGCCTATAAACACGATATCTCTGAAAACAAAGTAACTTACTCCATGACCGACCCTTACAGATTTATTATTAGTATTCATGTAAAGTAAAAAATATATTTTTAAATTCCACGATATTATTATTGTTCTAAATTATTTTTATTACCAAAGAGTAAATTGTTTTGTAATACATTTATTATACATACAGCGAAAGAATCAGGGTTAAGCCGGTGTTAACTTCACATTTAATTTGAGTTCAGCTGTGCAAACGCTATACGATGACTTGGTTATACAGATGTTAATTCGTATGACTCAATTGCCCATTTGAATTGTTTTCAATTGATTTACGACGATTACATATCATTCGGCCGTTACGACAATCTTCAACGAACGCAGGTATAAGTTAGTAGGTTGGATACCTCCTACTAACTTTAAACATGTTGAAAATAATTAATTTGTCGATATAATTTTATAAAATTAGTAATAAGATTTTTTTGGAACATAGTTTTATTTATTTTTGATAAGATTTATAGAATACTAGCTGTTGCAGGCGACTTCGCCCGTGTAACTTTATAAAATACTCGCTTATGTTACTCGCTGATAATGCAGATTTCTATAGGTGATGAACTTTTAAAATCTGTGCACTAGTTTTTGAGTTTTTGAGTTACAAACATAATAATCTTCATAAATTATAGCTAAGAACGACCACGATCACGTTAGCTTTCAAATGAAAAAAATCGGATCAAAATCGGCTCATCCGTTTGGTAGCTAAGATGCCACAGACAGACACACAGGCACACAAGTCAAACTCCTCTCTTTTGCGTTGGGCTTAAAAAAGGCTACATTTCTTGTCCTTCTAACATTTAAAAAAAATATTACTTAATATGTAATAGTGTAATTAACATTCTAACTGCAGTAACTGCTTCGACCAAGACATACATATACACAAGTACCTACTTGCCTATTTTGACACCGGTTTGTAATTTGTCGTTAAGTAATTAAAATAAATAAAGTAGCTTTAATGCTAAATGTCCTTTAGGGCTTACTTTCTACGGAAGTGACATAAGAAAGGATTCCGTAGGTGGTGGGAGATATTTCCGATCGACGCGGGCTGACTCGAATGCCGTGACCCACAAGTTCGGCTATGCGGGCGACTGGCATTAACGCTAAAGGTTTATTTGCCTTCGGTATTTCTAACTGTCCATATTTTAAAGGACATTCTAGAGCAGCACTTAACAAATTGTTTTGGGTACACGCCTCAAGATATAATTTTATTTTCATGGTTCTGTGGAACGCAATACGAGGTTCTGTGGAAGTTCTGGAAAAATAAGAAGGCAAATGTGAGTCCAGAATATCATAGAATATAGTTAGATATGTTTTATAAAAATTGTGTCATAAACATAATTACATATTATATTATAAATGATTTAATAAATTACACCTGTGCGAAGCCGGGAGCGGTGCGCTTGTATGTTAACAAAACAAAGTTATATAACTTTCATCACACATCTCTTGATGCGACCGAGACAATTGTAGAAATGTTATATTATATAATAATATTGTTATATTCAGTGGCGTAGCTAGGCGTGGGCGAAGTGGGCCCTCGCCTACGGCCTCGCACCGAGGGGGCCTCGCGAGGCCTCTTTAAATGCGATGCCACCAGACATAAAATCCCCGTTTATTTCTAAATTAAATAAAAATCTAAAAAATATTGGCCACACTCGTCACAGACTGGCAACACAGCTTAGCTTTGCAAAACGTTTCTTTACACGCATACTTCATACAAAACAGTGAAGGTGGTAAACATTTTGGAAAAAATTGAGGATTTAAAAAATTCTAGAAGTAGGTAGTTCAGAATAAGATAGTTTATTTGTCTGGTTTAGCAATACTCTCAATCGAAGCAGATTTAGCTGCAAAAATTAATTACAAATCCTTACTAGAGGACTTCAGTAAAGCAAAAAGCCGAAGAACATTACTTTTGTGAAAAATTAAATCACTCAAGTTACAAAATAAAACCTTTTTTCAAATCTATATGCTATGGTAAGATAAATTTAGTGAGTACATCTTGGGAACGAAAGAAAAGGGGCCTCGCTGATGCGACTTCGCCCACGTGTATATTAGTCCACGCTACGCCACTGGTTATATTGCATTGCACTGATAGATAATAATATTTTAATGTGTATAATCTTGTTTCAAGTTGCAATGTTAAATAGTGTGGATGTTATAAGTTATATATAACCTGTTATTTACTAATGACGCGCCTTTAGGAACGAGGGTGGAATTGAGTAGAAATGAAATAGGTAGTCTGGTCTACTAAACTAGTATTTTATCTTCACTACTACATGTATTATTTTTTTAAATATTATTAAAGACTAGCTGGTGCCCGCGACTCCGTCCGCGTTGAACCAAAAAAAGTAGCCTATCCTGTGACCCGTACGTCTAAATGTTTATCTACCAAGTTTCATGAAAATCAGTTAATTCGTTTCAGAGTTATGGAGGAACATACATACATACATACATATAGAAAAAAATTCTAAAAATCGTCAATTTAGTTTCAGTATCATGTATAGAGCCTATAAACACGATATTTTTGAAAACAAAGTAACTTACTCCATGACCGACCCTTACAGATTTATTATTAGTATTGATTGATGACATGCAGAGTCGGCAACGGACTTGAATACCTCCTGGTGTTGCTTGTGTCAAGTGGCTACCGTCATTTAAAGACACAAGCAACAGCAGATATTCAAGTCCTTTGCCGACCCTGCAGGACTGTCTTAAAGGTGGAAATAATTCACCTATAATAATAATAATAATAGGGAGATTGTTTTCAAAGTTTGCGCTTTAACGCTTTGAACCGCACGCAGCGCCACCTTAACCAACTGCTTAACCAGTTGGTTAAGGTGAATTAAGTACCGGGATATCAAGGATCGGATGATAGCTCTTCAGATATACAATTAAATTTATACGGAGCTCTTTTTTATTTGAATTTACACGCTATTGACGCTATACTTATAATGTTTTTGATCAATGTATCATATTGTAGTCGACGAAATGGTATGACATCATTGGTTGGCCCACCTACTCACCATAATAATAATGCTTTAACAATACAATAATGCTAGGTATATTAAATATTTAATTGGCGTATATACTCGTATATATACTTAATGTTATTTTTAATTCGTATGTATAACGCGCTCTGCTTTAAATTCATAAAAATTAGTAAAAATAATGCTGTGGGCTTTAACAGCCTTGTATGGTATGAATAGCCTATTGCATGTTTCAAACAAAAAATACCAAAATAGAGATGTTTTTTTAAAATGCTAAAACCAGATCTCAAAATATTTTGAGTATAAACAAAGCAAGGTCGTAACATGCGAGCAAGCTTAATAATAAGGTTAAAAAGATTTTTTTTGTTGGAACTCCCTAATCTCAGTAATTAGATGTTGAACTTGAAAAATTCTTTTCGCATTTGATAGCTCTCAATTTTAAGGAATATAAGAAGAGCAAAAAAAAGAAAAAGTCAGAAGTTATAGCGCTGGCAGGCGGACCATTAATAAACGAGAAAAGACGAAATGCGCATATATGCTCATCTCTATTTGAACTGAACAGCACTGCAGCGGCTAGTCAATTATAAGTCGTATTGTCACGCACGACTGGACTCTACAGGAGATTCAATGCTATTACTTTAATTAAACACTTTGCATTTAATTAACAATATCGCGTGTAATACTTAACAATTGATTTAAGACCCAGGTCAACCATAATGTTTAATTATTTGAATATAAAAATTTTGTTAGTGCAATCCGATCTTCCTCTTCAATAATACCGGCTAAATAAACTGTTATCTTAGTTTAACTTTTTGGAGATTTTGGTGAATTTTATTTAGTACTAGCTGGTGCCCGCGACTTCGTCCGCGTTGAAAAAGAAAATATATGAGTAATTACTGTACCCGTGCGCCGTACACCGCCATCTGTTAGATTTTTGTGGAACTACAGATAATAAAAACAAATTTGTCCGCGTTGAAAAAGAAAAAAGTAGCCTATCCTGTGTCCCGTACATCCAAATGTTTATCTACCAAGTTTCATGAAAATCAGTTAATTTGTTTAAGAGTTATGGAGGAACATGCATACATACAATACCTACACTTACAGATTTATTATTAGTATTGATATGTAAGTATTGTTTTTATTAAAAAAAAAACGTATTATAAAAGGCCAGTGAGAGCAATAGCTGTAGCATTTGAAGTAGACTTTCGTCTAGATACAGTTAGTTTTATAATAAACTAGCTCTTGATCGCTGCTTCGTGTTCCCCGGGAACAGCACTGTATGTTCCTTTCTGTATCTTATCATTATTATTTGCGATAAAATATTGAAGGTACAATTATAGGTAATTTTATCTATATGTACAAACATTCCTCCGTTTAGTAAAAACTGTATCAAAATCCTTAAAGTGGTTAAGAAGTAGTTAGGAGAGAAACAAACAGCGATTTCATTTTATAACATGTAAGTATGTATATAGGCTATCATATTTTTGGTTGTTTTATTTACTCAATTCGAAGCTTGAATATAAATAGTATTTTATAAACAGTAATCCATCAAGATACTGTAGAGCTTAGTGATAAAAATACACAACCTAAATGAATATTATCAAAACAACAAAGTAGAACAGTTTGTTTCTGTGGTCCCCTGGTTTGTAATGGCCAACCTGGTTCACCTTGGCGTGACTCGCTTAGAATTTCTCATTAAAATGGGTGTTGGTCGTTTCAACGAATGCTTTTGACTAACTTTTTTAGCTTTTTCTGGTTAACATTGTCTCCTTATGTAATATAGTTATTTTAGTTAATCTAATAGTTATAATTAATCTAATACTTTATTTATTTGTACACTTGACTGCTCTTTTACATTTTGACGATGGAGCGTATTAAACCCAATTAGAAACATATCTAGACATTTTCGGCGACTTGGTTGAAAAAATATTGTTGTTTTTTTTTTCTATTTAAATAAAAAAATAATTAGGTTTTATTATATTTTACGAATTTTATAGATATGAAACGGAGTTTCTGTGTACATGTTAAGTTGTTTTTTATGCCTATAGCGGCTATTTTTTTTTGAGCACACCAGCACAAACCTAGCACAATGCATCACCTTCGTTACATTTCCAAAAAAAAAAACTGGCCATGCTGAAGCAAAAATCGATTTTTCGTCATGATCGCTGCGTTTTTAGAGATCGGGACTCGCGGTTTACGGCACAACGCAGCACAAACCTAGAAAAAGTCAGCACAATGTCGAATTTTTCGAAAAAACAAAATGACCATGCTAAGTTCTTGTATATAGCAAGTTCCATGTTGCTTGTCCATTAAAATCCCAACTTGCCTTGTCTTTATGTGTGAAAATCTACCATTAAGTAGTCCGCTTAGCCTACTACAGAGCTACAGGCAAAGCGGCTACTACTTACTTAAAGTACTTCAGCGAAAAAACTAATTAGAAAAAAAAAAACAGTTGTTATGACGGCATCGGTTTTTTCGTTATGGGCCGCTCCTTGGACAGTTAAATAGGGCTAGCCTCAAGGGTGGGACCGTGTAATATTATTACAAAAACTTTTATACCTCACTTTATTAAGTATGACGTAAATTTTCGTGAATTCCCCCCATTTGCTGTAGTTAAGGGAGTGCCTAACTATGGCACTCCCTAACTCAAATTTGCCATCATCTAGAATAGCAATCGGTTTTAAAATATTCTTTGTTACTTTCTTTGTAAACGCAGGTATTTTTTCTTATGTCTTCAGACAGTTTGCCCAGTTTAAAACAGCAGAACGAAGATTCACTGTGCCATGCCATTAGAATTAGTATCTAATGGTATAAATAATACATCAAATATTTTTTTATATTTCTTGTTTGCGGAATTCATACTATATCTACTAAATGCAAAAACTAACAACTTGTTTTACGCTGTCAATAAAATTGATATATCAACAAACATGGTTAAACACTTATTATACTAGACATGTCATGTCAGTAGTGTTTATTATGACGTACACAAAAAAGGTGACAGTAGGTCATACTACATGTAAATACGTTACAAAAAAAATAGTATTATATTTTTAGTTTACAAAACAAATGATATTAGACTAATTGTAATCTATATATAAGATATATAACTATAAAATTGTTTGCCCTGACTGACTATTGATGAACAGCCAAAGTTAGTTTTAGTTAGTTAGTTAGTTAGTTTATTTTATAACAAATGCATCCATTAAGAAAGGATTTTTGGAAATTATAACTTCGTGCGAAGCCGGGGGCGAGTCGTTAGTTAAAAAAATCACAGCTATTTAAATTAAGCTGCTTAATTAAGTCTATAGAAAGAGTCCACGCACCGATATACTTCTCTTAAAGTATTTCTGGAATTATCAATTACTTAACTGTGAATATAGAAAAAAAAAGGAATTGTATCTTAGTAGTGAATTACTTAAAATGAATTATAGTGAGGATAGAAAGTTCATCTTTATTATTTGTATGAACAGTCGTTACCGGTACTGACGGCAGAATTTTTATACCGCGGATGCGCAAACTATGAAATGAACTTCCTTCTGAGGTAATTCTAGGTCGTTCGACAAAAGGCTCTTCAAGAGCTTTATAAAATATTCTTCTAAGATATTCTAAAAAAGATATTTTTAACAGCTTACGAAAATTTAACTCCGTAACTGAGTAAATTAAATTCTAAGTTTTAAATGTATTATAGTTTCGACTTTATACACAGATTAGCTCTTTTCATCGCCAACCCCGAAAATTCATGTTAATTTTATAGTCACACTTTTCCAATCCCGCCGTTTAAAATTTTCCAAAAAATATATCTTAGATGGCGGCGTTTACATTACACAAATTATTCATCCGACCAAGAAGACGAAAAATAAGAATATTTACTTCACATAATATATACCAGGTATTATGTAATACATGGTCGCTTCTCCCCCACCGCGATGTTTAAATTTATTCCCAGTAACCTCACCCTCAGTACTTTAGTATAGTTTACAAGTTCAAATTGGTGTTAAATTTTTAAAAATGTCGTATAAGTATGTGCAAAAATCACTGGATGCATAAGAACCAGAACTTAAAAAATTGTATGAGTTATAAACAAATTAAGATGAAAAAAAAAAGACATTTAGTTTTCGCTAATAACCCAAAAACTATAAGCGATAACGAAAATCGGAAAAAAGATTCTTAAAGAGGGGGAAATTCCCGTTAAAAAACTCCCAATTCCCCAAATACCCTTCCCCCCCTCCCCCCGCCTCTAGATTCGGGGCTGCACCTTTCTTAACGTTGGGAAACCCTCTCTGGTTATGTCGAATTCCTACCGGTTTAAACCCAACGACTTTCTATCAACGCGGCCTTTCATGGGCGGGGTCGCGACGTTATGACACGACTTCGGTGCCCTGCCACGGCTAGCCAGTGCAGGGAGGCTTGTGCTTCCTGTCAGAACCTTGGCGTACTCGAAAGTGGAGGTACGCCGGGGCCATCTCGGGGGACCATACGACGGGCGGCAGTCTTCCCAAGACCACCGCCCGATCCGAGGCTGCACCTAGTAAGTGGTAGTGGTACTTTACGACCACTTATTAGTAAGTGATAGATAAGGAGGTAAACTGATTTTAAAAGCCCTAATAGTGTCGTATAATAGGCATTTTTAAAATGCCTTTTCAATGACAGAATACAAGTATGAGTTACGATTTGCACAGTTAACAAACCCGCGTATAGAATTTCTAACGCTTCACGCCTGGCTTGGAATTTTAATGTTATTATTATTAAAAGTATAGCGATTGTGTTTTAGCTCGCTATTATATATTTCACTACTTGTTATATTTACCTTATTGTTAATAATTTATTATACTATTGAGATTACGGTGGGTATTTTAAATCGGGTGTAATTTTTTTAACCAACTAGCGAAAGATATTTCATTAATGTAGCGATTTTTTACAACTATATTACTTGTATACAAATCTCCCTCGTTTATCGCTCTTTCAATTAGTAAAAATTGTATCAGAATTTGTAGAGTGGCTTAGAAGAAGTTACCGAAGAATCAGACAGATGCGAATTTTTAATTCAATATTTTAATTAAAATTTGAATTAATGCAATAGTTTTCTTTAATTTTAGAATAACTACAATTCTCTAATATTTCATTATTATGGATCTCTCAATGTTTAGCCCACGTAAGCCGTGTAAATTTATTTTTCGTGGATTTGGTTGCAAAATATTGGTTTTTTTTAAACTTAAAAACTTGTTTCATAATATGTGTATACAGATATGAATTTTTTCTGCAATTTTACCATTTGTCATAATAAACGGGTCACCAGGTGTATGCATGCTTTGTATTGTATAATAAATACTACTTCGAAATGCATGAGCAATGAGTTAATTGTGAAAGAGTAATGAAATGCATCATTTCCCGGTTCGCGCGAGGTTGCACTGACTGTTTCTGCCTCGAATAAGACCTCACCTCACACAAGGCCTTCCTCTTATGCGAAACTTTTCCACGTTGTGTAACAAGAACATTCAAATAAAATAATTGCAAAAAAAAATGACTTGCTATACATAGATATAAAGGAAAATAACATAAATGATGGTATGTGGCATATTAAATGTTTAGAGGCCGTTATTTATCGTCATTAAATTTCTTTTACAATTAAGTTTAAGTCGAATGATTGCTGATATTATCTGACCGACAGTTTTATATTTGTATAGGATTTTTTTTTACTTAGACCTTTTAAATAAGGTTAAATATGTAGTAGTATTTATTGTGAAATGTTAAGTCACTAGCGACTCGTTTTTTCTGCAAATTATATACAAAAGCCCTCCTCGTTCCATTAGTGATCAAATTGTATCAGAATTTCTTGTGTGGTTTATAGGGCAGAGACAGACAGCAACTTTATTTTTTAATTTCAATTTTTAAAACCTTTACAGAGTACAAATAGTAAATTTGGTACTATTCGTTTGTGCACAGCTATTTATTATCTATTTAGCTTGTCCTTTTGACACAAATGTCTCCTCCAGTTTTTACCAAGCTTGTCTATTCACGAGGTCATCGACCATCGCCTGTATATTGTCGTCCTTTCTTTCTTTTCGTGTTGTAGCTGGGTGTCCACTCTGTTACTGTTTCAGCCCACTTCACTTTCCTGTCTCTGAATGTGTGTCCTCTCCATCCTTGTTTCAACATCGTTCCACGTTGTGATTTTTCTCAGATCTACAGCCCTTTTTTTGCCTCTTTTTGCATGGCCTAAAACTTCTCTCCATTCTTCTCTGGCGAGCTACTAATTTTTGATTGTCTTTTTGTGTGGTTGTCCAAATTTCACATCCATAAGTTAATATATTTATAATATGTATACGCAAAGATATATTATTTCAATGTGTATACTAACCCCTAGAATTAGATAGGTAAGGCTGGCTAAAGTTCGTCAATGATTTCGATTAGAAATACCTACATTTATTTAAATTTTTACTGTAGGCACTTATTTAGCAACTCTTTTTTCTTATAACAAAAAAAACTATTTTTAAAATTTTTTGCTATGTGTGTTTATTCTGACTAATCTCCGAAACTACTTGACCGATTTTGTCGGAACTTTCACGGGCAGATAGATCATGTTATAGGGAGTATATATTGGGCTACTTTTATTACACAAAAAATATATATATAATATATATATATATAAGCATTACCAGCCAGTTCAGGGTTCAGTTAGTTTTTTAATAAAAAAAGCGAGAGTGGAACCCACCCAAAGAGTCATTTAAATATACTATGCAGTATCGTTGTTCATGTAGGCAGTAACTTACCAATAAATAAATAAATAATTCAATGTCTCAAAACGGGTTTTTAATTTATATTCCTATAACATGATCAATGATTGCACTTAAATAACCTTGACGGGAGCAAAAGCTTTCGAGGTCAATTGCGTATGTCTTGTGCGTGACAGACAGACGATTTAATATGTAACACGTTCAAATACGTGTTCAATGTGTTAAATTCTTGTAGAATCATACATTTTTTTGCTAAGTCGTAATACAACAATGTAACATAAAATTATTATGTACCTAAGTAGGCAATGGGGTCGAAAAATCAAACTCACTGAGTAGGTATTCACCGAGTAAGAAATTATTACTCGGGAAAATAAGAGACCACGACTGGCATGGCATTCATCTATATTTAATACCTTAATTAGAACATAGCAGAAGTATTTTAACTACCCCTTTTAAAGTAGTAGTGGCAGAGCACACTAACAAACTTCTTACAGAAGACCACCGTGAAAAAACAGCATATGTGATGGTTTTTGATGATCCCTATACTGCCTATGGTTGGCACTGCACTCAAATTTGGATCACCTATGGTGTTGCTTGCGATAATAGGCTGCGGTAGTAGACACCTGCCAAAAATGGACCGTCAGCCAGCCTGCTAAACTTTATTTATTATTATTTACTTTTTTAAACTTTATAGTATATTTGACAGATAACTTTCTCATTGAAAATTTTGATAGAAAATTTATTGCTACTGAGACTGTTAATTTTAAAATTATTTCGAAATTAACGTTATCAAAAGATACGTTGTCCAAAAAAAGGGAACTAGTCGATTGGAGGGTCTAGGCATAGTCTATTATTTACAAAGTGTTGTATTAATTGTAGCACTAATAGCTGTATTATAGCTGTACTTACTAGTGGTACTACTAATAGGTAGTAAGAAGAAAGAGGAATCAAGAAGACGTGATAAAAAATAGAAAAAAAAAATGCAATAAATGTTATTGTTTAATTCCAGGTCTTCAAGATGCAGGGTGTCAAGACCCTTATTCTACTCCAGCTGTTCTACGTAACAAGTTGTATGGATCAACTGCATATACTGTATGAATGGAAACAATTAGACTTCCAATATTTAACACCTGAAGCGAGACAACAGGCCATTGACAGCAAAACTTTTATCCCAGAAAACAATATCCCTATGGGTTTGGAGATTTATGAGGATAGATTGTTCATAACAGTACCAAGATGGAAGTCCGGAGTTCCAGCAAGTTTGACATACATCAATCTTAAAGGTAAGCCATCAGTTTTTCTGTATATAACAGATATAGAAAGTAAAATGGTATACCCCTTAGTCTTTCTTAGTTTTTTCTTTGGATGTACAATCACTTCAGTGATATGATGAATCGTTCCAAATCATTAGTTTCATAGTTCGGAATCATAGTTCGGAGAATCAAACCCGAGTTTTCACCACTGTATTGAGTGACACAAATGCGGAGTTCATCTACATTACCTATACTTGGATGAGGCTCCATTGCGTGCAATATTTCTGCTTATTATAAACATATTTCTGCTTCACCTATGGTATATTTTGTGTCTTTAGGCGATGGTAGTCATCTACCATCAAGTGGACCATCTGCCTGCTTCTGATTCAATACTTTCTCGGATGCTTCTGGGTCATTGTGACACCCCACAATTTTTTAATATGAGTTCACAATTCACGCATTAATATAGTAAACTACCTATATAAACATTAACTACATAGTCTTGGTTTTTAACACACAAGATATCCGGTTAACTATAAATTTAGATATAACTTAAGTGATACGTACTTAATTGGACGATAACAAAAAACAAAAACCATTATGAAGGTTAAAACAAAGAGGTGTTTGTCGTTTATATTGATAAAAGAGAGAAACTGAGTAATGAGGTGAAAAGTTTACTGTATTAGTTATTTCTTAAGGACTATTGTATCAAGCATAATATTGAACTATTGAACAGTATGAAAGCATCGTATTAATGTAAACTTAAAGCTATTGTTTCAATATTGTACTCAATAAACGTATTTCTCAACCATTGTTATAAAATGTGTTTTTGTAAAATTGTTGTAAAATGATCTAATAGAGTTAAATCAAAAACACGTTTAAGTACTGTATAGTCCTGGCTAAATTGCACAAGTATAGTTACGAGTTTACGAGGAATTTGCAAAACATTGCAATTTGCAAACTGAAACTTATACAAAACATTGTTTTTACATCGTAGGTACACAAGTGAGAATTTGCGGTTTTAAAACTGAACATATAATAAAATCAATAGTTTCTCAATCGTACTTCTACGCTGTAGGTAATCGGTAGTTACTACTCAAATCATAAACAGATGTTAATTTATATTACAAACAGCATATTATTTACTTAATTTGTCAGCAATGAACAGATATAGCACAAGCATTCTTATCTTATACCATGTACACTCACACACATATATATATAAAAAAAAAACTACAATAATAGGTAATTATTTGGTGAAAATTGTTATATTATAGTCTGTGAAATATATATGTTTATGAAGGAACGCAATCTTCTGGTGTAGGTGTTTTACATATTAGTAAAAGATTTCAATCTCTGTGTTTTTTGTTAAACTTTGTAAACCAATAAACATTTTGATTTTTTATTAGTTTGGACTTCATGCAAAATTATTATACTCTATAATAATGAAATTTCATAATTTACAGATAATTCCACAACTATGCCAAAGCTGATCCCTTATCCGAGTTGGGCAGCACATTCTATGGGGCTGGATGGAAAACCGCCAGAAATAGTATCACCGTTCAGAGTACGCGCCGACCGGTGCGGTCGACTTTGGGTCCTTGATAATGGCAAAATGGGCAATTTGGAGAAAAATACTACTAAATACCCACCAGGTATCATAGTTTATGACTTAAAGACCGATAATCTCATTAGAAAATACGTGTTCCCAGAGGAACAAGTCAAAGAGGACTCTGGATTCGCTAACATAGCAGTAGAAGACACAGACTGTGAAAGGACTTATGCGTATTCAGCCGACTTGGGCAAACCAGGTATTGTGGTCTATTCTTGGGAGAAGAATGAATCTTGGAGGATTACCCACCACTTCTTCCACCCCGATCCGTTGGCTTGTGATTTTAGCGTGAAAGGCTACAACTTCAGCTGGACCGACGCCTTATTCGGAATTGGATTATCGGGTCCGGACGCAGATAAATACAGCACCCTGTATTTCCATCCAATGGCTAGTTATAACGAATTTTCAGTTTCAACTAAATATTTGAGGAATCAATCGATCGCAGAGGAACACTTTGGAGCTTTCAAGTTGTTAGGAAGTAGAGGTCCCAATGCACAATCGAGTGCGTCATTTGTCGATAGAAAGACCGGAGTTTTATTCTACTCGTTAGTAAATCTAAATGCGGTGGCTTGTTGGAGAACATCAAACAAGGATTATAAGATGAAGAATCAAGGAAGAATTTACATGAGTGACGAGACGATGGTGTATCCGACCGACATCAAAGTTGATTACAACGATAATCTTTGGATCTTGTCCAATCGTATGCCCATATGGATGTATGGAAAATTGAACTACGATGAAGTTAATTTCAGGGTGTTCATGGCACCCTTGCTCGATGCCATAAGTCATACTGCTTGCGACATTACGCCTAGATCAGATATTTTGGATAAATTTGTTAATAAGGTGAAAAATATTACTAATAAAATTAGTTCAAGTATCAAACCCAATTCAGGCACTACATTTGGTCTAGGTTCATTTGTTGTAATAAGTTGGGTGGTCGCTATATTTGTCTCTGGTAGTTTCGGTTTAATTAGTTTATAGATCTTGGAGTTGATTTCTTAGTCCAGTCATGTGAGGATTCATTTGGAGTGACAGCTAATTCGCTACACTTTTTATTTGTACATATTATAAATTCTGAGACGGAATTTATAGAATTTCGTGTACATAATGGGAAAAAAAAAATTCAAAATTAGTTTTTACGAAAATGTCTTTATTTTACATTAGTATTTTTAGTAAAATTGTAGAGCAAAAAATGCAAAACATTCTTTGATTTGGCCTTTTTTTTTGCATCCGAAATCCTTTTTGTCAAATCCTATTACTGTCGGCAGGGCACTTGCAGCACCTGTATCGTTGCTCTTTTCATAGGCGACGGTAGCCACCTACCATCAGGTGGACCGTCAGCCTATCTGGCGACCTTTTCATTAAAAAAATTAAACTTCAACGTTCAAAAGTGACCCTTTTCATACTTTTTGTTCATTGGTCACTTGTTCTTACTATGTAAATTATTCGACGTCATTTAGTACTAATTACTTTGTGAAATTTTATTATTAATTTGTTATTTTGTCAAATGATTGAGTCAATGATGTTTATAATTAAAATATCTAATAATTAAGTAGTTTCTAAAAGTAATTACAATTATAATAACATTAATAATTATGTATTATTATAATTTTTTTTTTGCTTTATATATATTTTTAAGGACTTTTCGTAACTTTATATAACTTAGCAACAAAAGCTTGTGTAGTTGGTGTTAAGATTACAACTTAAGAAGATTGTCTTAACAAAAAATTTGAGATAAAAAAATGCATAAATTTGTAGAATAGTTTTGTGATCACATTTTTTTTGTAAACGCTGTGATAGTTTACTTATTAATTTTTTTTTGTTACTGTTGACAGTCCATATTATTTAATATATTTATTTACTAGTCTTAGATTTCTTTATTTATTAAATGTATAATATAAAATTGAAGTTGAAGTTAAGTTCTTAATTCATTCGACGTTTCAATTTTACTAATTAACGTATTTTTCAATGACAGCAAATTTCTTTTTTTAATTATGTCGTATATTTTGTGAATTCCGTTGTTTTGAAGTAAATTAATATTTTTAATTAATCAAATTGAGTCCTTACTTTAATTCTATGTAATAGTAATAATATATTAATATGTAAAATGTGGTAAAATAGCATAGTTAACACAATTAACGCAACTTAAAATTCTATTTTGTTATGCCATAATATGTTATAGGTTTTCCTGTATATTTCGTACATTAAATGGGTTAAAAACCTTTTAGACCAAACACCCATTTATGTATTTAAGGTCCGAATTTATTCTTTTGATAAAAAAGGTAAACAAACAATTCCCGACATATAGTTTTCGAGTTTTAACCTTAATTACACATTCATATGTACACGAATTCATTTACACTCACTAAACATAATATTCTTTACGATATGTATCCAAAATTATTGCATATTTTCAGAGGAAAATGCAAAAAAACTCGATAAAATCGTCACATAACCTGCAATACCAATAGACGTCACAGAGATTTTGTCTATGGTTTTAGAGACGGGACATGTACACGACCTAAGTCATTTGGAGTCACATGAGGTTTTGATTCGTACATAAATTATCAAGTTCACAATTCTATATACATTTTTAAAGTTTTAGTTTATCATAATTCATAACCGTAAACGAAAACACTTTATGAAATTATTTTTGATTAAATAGCATTAATAAAATAGATTACTTAAAATTACCACTAAACTAATAATTCGTTTTTATTTATTATTCTTATTAATAATAACATTTTATTCAGTTTTGGTTTTTACGGAGGTGCAAAATGCAGTGTTGCCATGGCTGCGAATGAGTTACTCACTGAGTCAACTCTCTTTGATATGCCTATTGTACAAATCCCATCTCTAAAACAGGTCAATGACCCTGGCGACCTCATATTTGTTTACCTTTTTTATCAAAAGAATAAAATCGGACCATAACTACTACAGTCAAAATCGGCGAATAGCGACCTTTTAAGAGACCACAAAAATTGGTCTTATAAAAGGATAAGCAGTCGTTAGAAACAATATTAACTCGTTATAGTGGGTCGTTGTAACCGATCTGTCGTTATAGTCGAAGTAGTTTTATCCGGTTTCTACTGTAGCTGTTCAGAACTTATATTTTTGTAATTATAATCAAGTTATTTCCTAACTACCAATGAAAAGATGAAGAAATCGTTTTAGCAGAATTTCAACAACAGACAGGCAGACAAAAAATGTTTTTGGCAACAAATAGTAAGAAGATTGTTTTCATATTCAAAGATTTTAATTTTTTATTTTTTTTATTTTCACATAGTAATATTCTCTGTCTTAGTTTATCCAGGCTAAGTTATTATTTATTTTATTATCCTTCTTCAAAGTTAATAAAAGTGATTTACTGTCTTAAATGGCAAATTTTGGGAATTAATTTTAGTTTTATGTATAAAACATTATAAACTTAGCATTTAATTAATTAATTAATAATTAAATTATTAATGTTACCGCTTATTTATTGTGATTTCGTATATGTTTGTGTTTGTACTTATTACATAAGTGTCTGCTCTTACAGTGATATTTCTTATTTACATTTAAGCGATTCTCGTGTATAAGTGTGTATTTAATAAAATTGTATCTAAGCTAATTCGTTCAAATGTAATTTTCATTTAAACTTTATCCCTATTTTTAGGTACCAAAAAATCTGTGATACCTCAAAAATCAATACCTCTGATTTTATTTTAATTTTTTTTTTGTTTTAAGAGGGTGGCAGACAGATTGACGTTCTACTGATTTTTGCCTATAACACAAGCAAAGCCATAGGTACTATAAGTGCACTGCCGACCTTAGAATGATAAAAGATTGGGGATAGGAAAATGGACTCTGGCATCCCCTACTCATTCATCAAACCACAATAACACATCGCACACCTATTGCAAAACAAACACATCTGCAATAATTGTCATTATTGCGGGAAAAATTAAATTAAGAATGAAGTTCTCTTAAAAATCAGAATTTCATAATTTTACTAGCTGACACAAACGTTGTTTTGCCATACAAAAAAATATCACTTAGGGGTTTAGAAAATATATGTTGGCCGATTCTCGGACCTACCCGATAAGCACACAAAATTTCATCAAAATCGGTCCAGCCGTTTCGGAGGAGTTTGGCAACAAACACAGCGACACGAGAATTTTATAATATTAGATAAGGTAGTAACTGTATAAGTAAATTATACATATACATACATATAAGTAGAACCCAAAAGCGATTGAATTTCATCAAAAGATGATTTTTCATAAAATTTGCAGATATGGTGGTTTTGAATTACGTGTGTGACATATTATGCTGACAATAACAAATGTTATTTCACGGTGGTCTGTATAATATATACCACGGCCAATACCCGCTACATCTACATATGTATGTACTTGTTTAAATTCTTTAGCCATTCTATTTTTAAATTAGTTTATTACTTTATAACTAGATGGCGCTGACTGTGACTTTCTTATTCTTAAACCTGTTATTTTGTCGACGAAATGGTTAAACAATTAAAATTAATTAAACAATTAATTAAATAATACAATTAAAATGTGAGGTAGACATCGAAGGTCCAGTTGACGCTTATAAATAGCTAACAGATCCTCGTTACCTAAGTACCTATAAACAAATCTGCCTAAATCTATCTCTATAATATAAAAAATGAATCCCTAAATGTGTTGCTAAGCGCAAAACTCGAGAACGGCTGGGCCGATTTTAATTCTGTCTTCACTCATAGATAGAGGGATAATCAGGGAAGGTTTTTACGTAAAAAAATGCACCCGGGCGAAGCCGGGAACGAGTCGCTAGTGTATAATAATATTTTATTTATTTCCATACATCTAACTGTATAGGTTTTTCCCAGTAGAATAGTGTAATAAAATTAAAACCAATATGCAATAATATATACAATACACCTAACTAATATGTCTGTACGTACTTGTGGTCAAAATTATGTTTAAATGATGATTTGTACTGTTTCATATCTCATAGTACCTATGGCATGTATTAAGAGACTAAGTGAAAGATAAAGCATTCAGGATCAATAAGCACTAATAACCAGTTATCTGAGCTATAATTCATGGTGTAAATTTTATGGTGTGTCATAAATTCTGTAATGCAATATCATTTTAGCATAGAATTTCGATAGAATTTTTCTAATCATAAAACAAGTCACACGTTTTTCCAAGTGTCGCCCTGGATTTTGTGGTGTAGACCTTTAAAGATGTCTTCAAAGATGGACGAGAAGGTAAGTAATTTTTTATTTTATTTTTAGACCACCATACAGAAGAAAACCGTGAAATAATAGCATGTGTGCTTTTGTGTTTCGGTAAGTGAGTAAGGGGCGCCAGAGCCCATTTTCCCATGCCCTCAAAATCACTTATCCTTTAAGTATCTTACTAATGTCGGCAACGAGATCTTACTAACTTCTAGTTGTTTGACTGATTTGAAACATTATCTGTTATTTCGGTGACATTTCCATGACATGATAACCTTGCTGGGGAGTTGGGCATCCAACTCCCCAGCAACTTATATATTTTTAATATTATCTGTCTGTATATATATCTGATTGTATAGATTTTAAATAATTCTTGATATATGAACATGGTGTACGGTAAAACTCTAATGAGTTTGTGTTTACATCTTTGTTAAACCAATGTAAAATTGTGTTGTATAAATAAATAAATAAAAAATAAAATAAAAACTTACAGCAGATATGGCGTGTTTGAGCTCAACAGAATGTAGAGGGTCGGAGGGGTCGAGTCGGAGTTTTAATTATAGCTAGTATATTTATGTTTTGAAGAGGTGATATAATATACAAATAGCAAGGAAATGTCTTTATTGTTAGATTTTATACTTCACACCTACATTCGAATGTTTCGTTCAGACGGAGGAACCGGTGAAAACAATAAAGCAAAAGTGCGTAAACTGTCTGAAGGGAACAAATTTAATTAAGACCACTGTGGTGATGATTTGTATTGCAGTGGCATTCCATCAAGTAAGGAACTTCAACTCCTAATTAATGCTTAATGTAATTAACATATATGTTCAAATCATTTTTTTTTATGTCAAGTTGGCAGACAGGCTGACGATGCACTTGATTGTAGACGGCGCCTATAACACAAGCAACGCCGCAGCTCAGTTGCTGCAAGTGGGTTGTCGACTATACAGTGGAATTGAGGATAAAGGATCAGTAATTGCCTGAAACGTGTTGAAAAATACGCATTGAAAAGAAACAAAGTTTTGTTGCATGATACTGCGATTCTTCGAAGAGCTCATCATACTAACAGAGAGCTACTGGCGAATATCAGGGTTCGTACAGTTGCATATCTGGGTCATATCCTGAGGGGCGAAAAGTACCATATGCTCCATCTTATCATGGGAGGCAATATTGAGGGGCGAAGAGGAGTCGACAGAAGACAGATGTCTTGGTTAAGGAACATCCGTCAATGAACCAGAAATAACGGGGGTAGGAGAGCTGTCCCGAGTGGTGTGTGATAAAGAGGCCTTTTCGAGGGTGATCGTCAACGTCGAGGAAACCTGATGAGGCACTTAGAGAAGAAGAAGAAGAAGATACTGTATTTTGTAATGAGTTTTAAATAGTATTTACCTTATAGATGATCACAGACCATCAAGTGGACAGTCAGCTTGTTATATTTACGTATTAGCTGGTACCCACGACTTCGTCCGCGTTGAAAAATATTAAGTAGCCTATCCTGTGTCCCGTACGTCCAAATGTTTATCTACCAAGTTTCATGAAAATCAGTTAATTCTTTTCACAGTTATGGAGGAACATACATACATACAGAAAAATTTTTTAAAAATCGTCAATTTAGTTTCAGTATCATGTATAGAGCCTATAAACACGATATCTCTGAAAACAAAGTAACTTACTCCATGAACGACCCTTACAGATTTATTATTAGTATTGATAAGAAAGAAAAGTTATCTTTGCATTTGCTTTCAGTTTTTACATTGTCTATTAAATATTGCCTTATATTTTAGATATCAGCATCAGTGAACAAGTTAATCGAGCTACCAATAACAACGTACACCCATTTTGATTTTAATAAGACCATATTGTACCCGAGTCTAACGTTTTGCAGAGAACCACCTTACAGATTCGATAAGTTATTGGTGAGATAATTAATTTTCTTAATATATTCGCATTTTTTATAGATATGTTTAATTTTAATAAATATCTTTTGGACGATGTGTATAAATAATTAAACGAACCAAATGAAGGCTGCCTACGTGGAACCACTGTAGAAGCAAAACTCTTTTGGGTTTTCTTTCCCTTTTGGGTAAATGGGTCTGTAGGCTTTCAATAGCAATGGGATTGGAGTGGTGAGGGTTCTTTACGTATTAATTATAAAGTGTATGTATTAATAATTGTAATTAATATAAGGGTTATGTATTTCAGGAGTATGGTCTTAGTTCACATCCTCGCTACACTTCAACATGGAGAAATTACAATTACACAGCTATTCCACTCGACTTTCTATGGAATGAGATTACGTATGATGCGCAGGATTTTTTCGTACAGTATGGCATAAATGGGTTGGCTGACAGTAAGTTTTGCTATTTTTTTTCAATGATAGGTACCTTATTTATTTATCTGATGACAAGTATTTACATTTTTTATTTTATTTTTATATATTTAATTTAAATAATTAACAATTTAATATATTCACATTTTAATCGTATTATTCTAGGCTGTTACAGGATCGGCTGTTACAGCTGTTCGTGAATTTGTTTAATGAATAAGTTTTCTATTTGACCTTATTATTCTGACTTTTATGTTTCCATGAAGTCGATCTTCTGTTTTCTAATAACTAAATCTGAAATTCCTTTTATATGCAGCCTTAACATCTCTCAGTGTTCTAGTTTGGGTACTTTATTATGAAATCTACTAAATATATAATTGAAAGGATGTATTGTGTGTACAGCAATGAACAACCTATTAGTATAAAAGCAACCATTATTATTATTATTTTCAGACGTAGAAATGAAAGCGACTAATGGATTCGTTCTCGGTCGTTGCTACACCATGACTCCAAGGAACCACAGCACACGAGTTTCAATGGACACTGGATATTCCATAACTCTGAAGCACAGCTCTGCGGATATTGCGGCCAGCACTAGTATTTATCCACCGGGATATCATGTCTTCGTGCATTATCACAGGGAGCCTTTTACCGGTTGGTTCTCCGAAATCCAGTTTTTTCAATGTAGTTTACATTGAAAAAACAGTGAATAAACTGGAACTGTTTTTTCCAGTTTAAAAGGAGTTTTTTTCTCCTTTAAAATTTGAACCAAAATTGTTTTCATCATCTGCTCTCCAGCGGTGGAGAGCTTTCTATTATACATATTTCTATGATCAGCTAGGTAAACTATGATCAAAGAAAAAAGGTCAGACGTTATGATACTTTTGCCACTTTATAGCAACAAACTATTTAGTAATTGCAACACTGCATTTCGCAGTCTCAAAACTGGCTTGCTTGCTGACCTTTACATAAAAACAAACATAAGTAAATAAATACTTACATTTTTTTTTTATTAAAACATCTACGGTGTCATTTTGAATAATCTTCAATACTGGCGACATAAAATTGATGATGCTGGCTTGTTTGTTCAATATTGTATTTTAAAATAATTTTTGTCCCAAAAGCAGTATATTATAATATCATGGTTTTAACCACCACACTGCTATAAAATATTGCTCCATATTTGTTAAGTCATGGTAATTATTTTTATACAGAAGTGGAAGTCTACAATGGAGGCCTGGTCGATTACCTATATTTAAATATTGGAGAAACCATCATGGCTAAGCTTACCGTTGATCAATACGTAAAGATTAACAATGCCAATGATCCATGTTCTTACAGCAAAAACTATAGCGCCAACGCAGTAAGTATTTCCCTAGCATTAAGTTACAATTTCGATATAATAAAGAATGCATTTACTATTTCTTTCATTGCAGTGACAATCTGTAATAATTAAATGTTTTAATATCGAAGAAAATGGGGCGTGGACGATGTCGCAGGTCAAAAGCTAGTTTTTTTTTTAGATTTATATTTTTGATGTATCTTGCCTTAAAATAATAATACTTAGTAATTACTTTAACTAATAATATAATAATAATAATAGGTAACTTTAAAAAAAGCCATTTACAGATTAGATTCTAACCTGACTGAAACTATTTTAAATGCTAACAGAGTCAGTGATGTTAACAGCACCTAAAGATCAATAAATAACTATTAATAAACATTGTTTAGGTAGTGATAAATAAATTTAAGACATAAATGATTTATCTCTTTGAATTTTAGTGTACTGCCCAGTTTGTTTGGAATTTAGTGGAACAGCAGGCTAATTGTTCAGGTCCATGGATGGTTAGTAGTCTACCACGCTGCAATAATTATACTGGTATGAGAAATCTCATAACCGCTTACATGAAGTAAGTAATAGTAACTTATAAACACTGTCAGATAAAAAAAATTTCAGCTGTTACTCGGTGATATTTTTTTTAGTATTTACGAGAACCACAACTGCACCGTTTGTCCACGATTCTGTCGCTCGTACATGTATAATGCTTACGTAGTAAACAGACAAATTGGGTACATCTGGGACTCGACTGCAAACCAGTGGTTCACCAGGTCAGGAGATGCTGTTTTACAAATGCAGGTGATTAACTTAATCACAATAATTAAGGCTAAACAAAATTTATATTACATACTAGTGGCCCGCTCCCAGCTTCGCCCGGGGTGCTTTTTTGCAATCCAGCCGATAAATTACTTTAAACCGCCATCTGTGAGAACCTTATGGAACTCACAGATAAATAATGGCTGGATTGAATAAGTATCAACAGATGGCGCTATGTTAATAATATTATATAATTTGCAAAAAAATAATAAACAAAATGAGATATAAACTATCCCATCTTTTAAGTTGGACCAAATAACAGATATTTATGAAGTTTGATCAAAGTCGGTTCAGTAGTTTCAGAGTTTATCGCGAATATATTATAGTTTTTATATATATGAGATTATACAGTATAAAGCTTCGGTCACCTAGACAGGATCCCAAGCATTCTGGCTGCATTACCTCGTTGTATGGCAATGCTGATCTGTTGCCCGAAGTAATAGCCAGCTCTATAATCGCCGATTATGTCGACCAAACGTTTCGACAAGATGTTAAAAAAAAGCGCATTGGGACCCCACGGACCCAGATATTCGACATCGAAGGGAATGAATATGTAGCCGGTGCCGACATCTCTATATTAACTTGAATGTCACATAGGAACATAAGATATGAGATCCGATATTAAATTTAAATTCGGTTTTCACTAATGAAAAGAGTAATAAACGGTGGAAGATTTGTATTAAAAACTATAAATCCTTATCTATCTATATATATAAAAATCTCGTGTCACGATGTATGTTCGCGATAAACTCTGAAACTACTGAACCGACTTTGATCAAACTTCATAAGTATCTGTTATTTGGTCCAACTTAAAAGATGGGATAGTTTATATCTCATTTTGTTTATTATTTTTTTTGCAAATTATATAATATTATTAACATAGCGCCATCTGTTGATACTTATTCAATCCAGCAATTATTTATCTGTGAGTTCCAAAAGATTCTAACAGATGGCGATGTAAGGTAATTTTATCAGCTGGATTGAGTAAAAAAATTGCACCCGTGCGAAGCCGGGAGCGGGCCACAAGTTTATATATAAAATTGTACCCCGGGAGAAGCTGGGGGTGGTAGAATTATATATGAATATGAAAGCATTGAAAACGTTCTCAAAAATACATATAACAGTACACTACTTGCAAATTTTCATGGTATATTTATCACCATACACGATTGTGTTTTAGCTCTATGTTTATTTCAACTCAATGATGGTGTCAGTACATGAAGAACGGTATAACTACGATTGGAACCTGTTCATTTCAGATCTCGGTGGTAGCATTGTAAGTAACTACTTTACATAAAAGCTATGTATAAATAGGAATAAATAAACGAAGATAACAAGTTAAAATAAATAACTCATAAAATGTGAACGCTACAGAAAATGAATCTAGGTGCTAGGTGGCAAGGTATTTGCTGACTTGGCAACATGCTGACTGCATAAAATCTCTGGTTTATAATATATTTGCTTTCTAAATATATGGATTCAGACTTTCTAAATACATATTTAGTAAATAGTTATTTATTTTTTACGTAACATAAATATTCCTTTTTTATCTTCATCTTTTTGAGAACATTTGAAAAAACTAAATTTCGCAACATGCATGTTTTTAATAATAATAACAAGTTAAATTAAAACAAATAAAAATTTATACTTTTCGTGCATAAAAAAATAATAATCAATTATTAATAATTAATTAATAATCGTGCATTAAGAAAAAAACTTCCTAGAAACTGTCCTTTTCAGGGTTTTCTGCTTGGTCTTTCCGTTGTTAGTTGTTTGACAATTGCCACCAAGGTGTGGTCGTCATTTGTAACACCTATGATCAAAGTGTCCAAAACCAAGGATACGGTGAGCATTACCAGTTCCAAAGACATAATTGCCAATAATATCACGACTAAGGAAGAAGACTACTTGAAGGAGTGCGCCGAGTGGAACTTGAAGAATAATTTGGGCTATCTATAGGATAACTTAAATAAATGTACTTGCTTCATCTTATATTAAATTATTTCATGCTTGATTAGTTTTTTTATTCTGTTATATCAATTTTTATTTATTTTGTACATAAGTTTATAGTTCTACGTCTAATTTTTAGATACATAGATCTGGCTACTAAATCTCTCATACGCAGCTTTATTAGTATAAAAATGTTATTATGTCTATATCACGATTTTCCTATGTAACAGTGAGGTTAAACTATCTTTTTCCTTTTTAATCCTAGTGTTTATAACTTTGGTTCTATTGACTGTGTGTTATACTATATTATTTGGTTTCTTAGTACACTATACATATACTAAGATACTACAGTATAATCTACTACAATTGTAATAACATTTAGCTAGTACGGAGTGTAATTATATCGTTAATTCTAAACAATGAATATTTAAAGTCAAATTCAATAATTAAACTCTACTTATATATTTATTGATAATCAATTAGAGTTCAATATTTAAACTGAAAATGTTATCGAAAAGAATGTACTAAAAACTTTGACACGTTTGGTCTAGTGGCTAGTAAACCTAGCTGTTAACCAAACGGTCGCGGGTTCAAATCCCGCTAGGAGCAAATGTTTATGTGTTAACATTTTATTTGTACCTGAGTCATGGATGTTTTGTATTTATAATATGTATGTATTTACAAAAAAAAAGTAATCTATGTAGTATATCAACTGTCTAGTATCCATAGCACAAGCATTAGTTGCTTACTTTGGAACTAGATGGTGCTGTGTGGAATGTGTAAAAAAAAAAACTAAGACCATCATAGGTATTAGAATCATTAAACAAACTAATGAATTAAACACTCCCTAAACCTATATACGTAAATGTAGCGTTACCGTAACGTAAATCTTTAAATAAATCTAAAATGTTTACTTTCATTGATCTTCTACAGGTCGTAAAGATATGCGATGTAAACCAGTTAGATTTACGGTTATTACGTCAATCTTTACAGTTAAGATGTTTATTTTTATCACTTAATAGATTTAAATGTAGGTATTTTGGAATTATGTGAATTGGACGGTTCTTTGTCTTCCATAAACGGAGACGATCATTCGAATCGTGCTCATTTGGACTGAAAATAATCTGTAAATTGTTTTTCAACGAAGTCCCATTAAAACATAACGACACTACATGTTGTTATTTAACTGTAGTGTTAACAGAAATGTGTTAGCACTACCATGAGTTGCTATCGAAATATGACGTTAGTTTACTTCTGTCGATAACGAATAAACTAGCTTCGAATGGTTTACAATATAAGTCGCACCATGAGTTTCGCTAATGTTTACTTTACTCGCTAACGCTAACTCGATTGTGTCTAACTTCACGCTTAATAAAGCTATCTCTTTTTAAATGTACTTGAAAGAAAGAAAAGGATATAGGATTCCCTACGTTCATACCATGGAGAATAAAGGTAAGGAGGCCCAACTCTATACTTGACACAAAGTCCGTCGAATACGCTCAATTAGGCGGCGCTGTAATAGCATTTGGATGTGACGCACTAGTAGCATTTTATTTACGGTTATTTCATGAACTACGCAACCAACCAATCATAAAACACCAAAAAATAATTAAGTAGGCATTTCAATGATAATAACAACAATATAGAGTATATAAAAATATATTCACGACTTTTCACCCTTCAATTTGCTAGTGAAAGATTTAACTACTAACGTTACGGTATTTCTCGAGACCATCAGTCAAATTTGTAACTCATGGTACCGATTTTGTATAGAAATATCAAGTTGACGTTAGTCGCTAGTGACTATATTCGATAGGTTTTTTACTTATGCAACTCATGGTACCAATTTTAGTTCTCTGAGTGACCGCTAGAGGCGCTGTACAATTTTCCATACAAATATTTTACGTTCTCGCTCATCTCTCGCTAGCGAGTTCGGTCGTCATAAACTCATGGTAGTGCTACTGTAAAAAATTGTGGTTAATGTCCAGTTTATGACCATGAAACACTACCAATAGTACAAATAGGGTAAATGAAAGATTAATGCGATGAAAAGCGAAATTGACGAATAGCAAATTTGGTAAACCCTTTTTACTATGTAGCAGTTTATTTTATGACATAATTTTCGAAATGTCTATAATAAATATAAATATCTTTACACATTCCACACAGCACCATCTAGTTGCACACTAAGCAACTTAATGCTTGTATTATGGATACCAGACAGTTGATATAATACATAGATTACTTTTTTTTTTCTCTTTAAATACATACATACATATTATAAATACAAACATCCATGACTCAGGTACAAAGGTAAATATTAACACATAAACATTTGCCCCTAGCGGGATTCGAACCCGCGACCGTTTCGTTAACAGCTAGGGTTACTAGCCACTAGACCAAACGCGTCGTCAAAAATATTTGTCAAATAATATTTGTTTACTTAGCAATAGGAACACCTGTACCTAATGTCACTATTAGTAAGTCCAGAGGGTGTTTATATTCGGTGCCAAAATTGATTCTTGGCAAATGTCATACAATTGCATTGGAAGTGACGCATGTATGCATTTGTTGACTAAGTGCATATGCGAAGCGATTTTTAAGAATGACTATTGTATAAAAATTATTGCATCACTAGCTGTGGCTGGCATGAATTGCAAGACTGCGTTTTTAATTACTTTTGACTCGCTGTAATTTCATCACTATCTGCAGATTGATCTGGAAATTCACAGAGGACAAATATAAAAACATGCATTTCATACCACGTAAGTTGTGCATTCCCATTTGTACTACCATTTTGTTCTATTATATTAGTAGTACAAACGGGATTCTATTTCTTATTTGTTCTATTTGGGCATATTGATAGAAGAAATGATATAAAAAAAAAATGATAAAAAATAAAATAGCATGCTACAGATATGGGTTGCACTATGAGCAAAGTACTTTTTATAACGAAATAAACTTAAGTATACACACTTGTTGTATATAACGGGTAAGTTTCTCAAATATTTATCGTAAATATTTCGAAGAAAATTTTTGGTTTAGATTTTTAAAGGAAAGTTTCTTTTTCTAAGCGAATTTTCTGAGTTTGTATGTTTGTTACTCAATAACGCAAAAACGGCTAAACGGATTTATATGAAATTTGGCACACAGATAGTTTATTACTTGGATTAGCATATAGGATACTTTTATCCTGGAAAAATATTCCTGTGGGATTTTTACAAAACGAACTACAACGCGTAGGTACGAAGCAGTGGGGACAGCTTCCTTACAAGCGACAAATCTGAATGTTTAGTGCTTAACTTTGAGCTTAAAAGTGCTAGAGGAGTATTGTTTATTTATTTCACAACTTTCCGCTCCTCTTGTATTATGTAACCACAACCTGGCAGTATTAGTCATAGGGACGTCGAGTCGATAACCCAAATTAGAGACAAGCTATTGAATTGGTGCTAACGCGCTTGTACGAGTTTATTCACAGGATTGGCTCTTACTTGCCAACTAGTTCCTGTTTCTACTCTAACATACATATTGTTTCATATAACAGGAAGCGAAATAGAATCTGTTCTATTTTTAATACTTTCCTCTGGTATATTCAACAGTAAATCCCGATACTTAACTTTCTTTCCCCCTCGGCAAAATCAAACTTAGTTCGATTCGTTTAATCTAATCTAGAAGATATTGAACATATGCTTACAGGAGACATAATAAATATAAATCGAATATATTAATGAAAATTTTCTTAACATAATTAAATTTAATGTTTTTATGAAATAAAAAAGATATAAACAGCCGGTAGCTCCCTCAATAAAGAAACATTTGAATAAGATGAGACAGAGAAATGTCCTCTAGCATCCTTTACCCGCTTAAATAAACACAATAGCACACGTGCTGTTATTTCTCGTGATCCACGATACCATGGATCAATTTATCGCTCTAATTTCTAATAAAATTATAAAAATGTTTTACATGTACTCTAGCATCCTTTACCCACTTAACGAAACACAATAGCACACGTGCTGTTATTTCCCATGATCCACGATACCATGGATCAATTTATCGCTCTAATTTCTAATAAAATTTTAAAAATGTTTTACATTGTAGTCACGTACATAAATCGACTCGCCCAATTCAACGGATCGATCGCCGGATGTTATAAAGAAAATAATTGTAATATAATTTACGGAGTTTAGGAATTCCAACGCCATCTGAAATTTCTTACGTGGGGCAAATATGTTTGCTTTACGGCGTTGGTGGGTGAATCAGACTGTGCTATTCTTGTGAACGCGATGTACGCACTATTTATAGTAGCAACGACCTGTTTATCTGCTAACCCTTTTAATGCTTACGGCTGCTTGGGGACAAAAGTTTTCAGCGTTTTTTTTAAGTAGATAAAAGTCGCCAGGCAGGCTGACGTTCCATTAGAAGATAGGTCGCTATGGTCGCCTATTAACATAAGAAACGCCAAGTGTGCTGCAAGTGAGCTGCCGATCATATTAGAATAAAGGATAGTAGAATTAAGGGATGAATTCAGGAGCCACAAAATAGGCCAACCATCTTACAAAAGACCATCAGCGCATTTGCTTCCCGTTTTGGTCGAGTATATTTATATAGCCATCAAGTGTAGTTGTACCTACATACTTTCAAACCGATTAGCCGGATTACTTAAAAATATATAATCTTTCTAAAAATTTACCAATTTTCAAACATTTTTTTTACAAAATATATGTCACAGAGAATGAAGATATTGATACTGCAAGCTTTTCTTTAAAAAAATTTATAAGTCTTGTGTTAATTATATTATAGTTACTAGCTGGTGCCCACGACTTCGTCCGCGTTGAAAAATATTAAATAGCCTATCCTGTGTCCCGTACGTCCAAATGTTTATCTACCAAGTTTCATGAAAATCAGTTAATTCGTTTCAGTTATGGAGAAACATACATACATACATACAGAAAAAAATTGTAAAAATCGTCAATTTAGTTTCAGTATCATGTATAGAGCATATAAACACGATATCTCTGAAAACAAAGTAACTTACTCCATGACCGATCCTTACAGATTTATTATTAGTATTGATTGTTAACTATAAATTAGGAAATTACTTTAGTATATCAGAGTTTCAATTACAGAGAATCATAATATCTCACGAGCAGTTGCGGGTTAGACGTTATTCTCGTCTGTCAGGTGTCATCTCGCGTGACGTCAGACCGCCCGGCGCACAAATATGTCTTCTAGTCCAGTGCCATATTTATTCAAATAACTTCTTGAATGTGAAGGGAAACCTTGGTTAATTAGGGATCATTACAAACTTTACTGATTCATTCATTACTGACGATTAAGTCTATAAATAAAAATTTGTAGTAAAACATATATCGTACATACCTAACTACATGTTTATCGATATCGTTACCTGTATCGAATACAGATTCATTATTCCTACAAATAAGAATACAATTTAAGAAAAGTCATAGGTTTCTTACTTAGATATTATAATAAAATATGCGAATAACGATAATATATGCGAAGAACATATTGATAGTCTAACTAATATAAAGCTTTTCTGTCTTCGATCTCAAAAGATCGAGGGCGTTAAACGAAAGTCTGGAACCACTTTTGCTCTCAAAACTAAATATGATGTATTTTGTCAATAATTTCCTTAAATAAACTTGCTTGTTATCATTATATAAAGTACTAGGGACCCGCTCCCGGCGTCGCCCAGGTTTTTATATACATATAAAAATCTTCTTCGTTTATCCCTTTTTTCATATGTGACAACCGAATTAAAATATGTCTACCCATTCTCGAGTCACGTCGATAGTGGCGCCTAATTTTTTAAATTTTTAGACTATCCCTCGGGAACCTAATATTTTCGATATAAAAAGCATCCTATATGTTAATCCAGGCAATAAACTAATACTTATGTGTTAAATTTCATCCCAAGCCAAATCCGTTCAGCTGTTTTTGCGTGAAAGAGTATCAAGCATCCATCAATATATCCATCCTCACAAACTTTCGTACAATATTTTATATAATATAAGTAGAATGAATACAAAAATTCCACTAAGAACACACATCAAAATAGTTTTGTAAACTAAATAAAAGTTAAATATATTATTCCTACAAGAATGAGTTATAACAACGGAAGGATGAAGCTAAAAATATTTCAACCAAATGCTTAATCTGTCATCATGTGCCGCATAAGGTCGCCACTTTAAACAGAACGCATGATGCAAGTTTTTTTAGAAATGTCGAGCCAAGAAATGCATTGCTATTAATTAATTTATTAGTCAATGCTCTGAAGGGCATGATTGAGGTGTTATTGATTGCCCTTATAATCAAATTGAAGTAATGTGATGATTTATGCTTGGCGCAAATCGCACAGATTTTGATTTGGTTGTGATAGATTACGCCTTCGCTTTACTTCTATAATAATAATTTAATCTCCATATAGATAGACACTATTATAGCAAAAGCATTTATATTGCGAAAAGAAAATTGGCGAATAACTTTTAAAAAATTAATTTCACATCACATAAAATATTCTCTTCTTTTTCGGTTTTATATTTTTTTAAATTAATATATAAATCTAAATATATAGTTATGATTCTTTAGGCCTATTTGTATATAATCTATAATATATATTTTTTAAATTTATGGCTGTATGTAATCTTAATAAATATATAAAAAATAATAATAATACTCTGTCATGTTATTTCTGAATTTTCAGGTACAATTTTCGTGCTATAGTTTTTTTTTTAACATCGCTATGGAAAAGGAGGCAGATGAAAAAACCTTGACGCGTTGTAACGCTATCAATGTCTTGAGAACGTTTTCAACCAATGATTTTGAATCTTCGCTGATTTTTATTGTAGTTTTACTACCAATGCATGGTATTAAGGCTGTGCTTTGGAGCTTGTGAGCACTGTCTGAACATGTTGGTCCTATAATCAAGATAATAATGTTGTTTTCTATGTAAATCAAAACATACATACTTACGCCACGATTTATCCACTGTTAATACCCTTATATAAAGGAAGGTAGCCAGGAATTTGATGGTCTATATTGTAGGTAGCTCTGATTGCTATTTCAAAGGTCGCGGTTTTGTTTTCCGCATTTTTATGTATGAACTAGCTGGTGCCCACGACTTCGTCCGCGTTGAAAAATATTAAGTAGCCTATCCTGTGTCCCGTACGTTAAAATGTTTATCTACCAAGTTTCATGAAAATCAGTTAATTCGTTTCAGAGTTATGGAGGAACATACATACATACAGAAAAAAATTCTAAAAATCGTCAATTTAGTTCCAGTATCATGTACAGAGCCTATAAACACGATATCTCTGAAAACAAAGTAACTTACTCCATGACCGACCCTTACAGATTTATTATTAGTATTGGTCTGGGTGATTTTTATGTTTTAGGTGTATATGTATATTTACAAAAAAAGCATAATATATTTCTCAGCTGTTGTCTAGCGCCCATAGTAAACCTCTGCTTAATTCAAGGCTAGATGGCGCTGTGTGTCCCAACATACATGCATACAACTTGTCCAAATAGATACAGCATGGTCTCAACAACAATGACGAATCAATTACGAAGTTATTACGTGACCATGTAAACTATTTTTAGAAAGTACGAGCTCTCTATCAGACACGACGCCAGCTGGAGTGACTCCAGACGAATTATTGCTGATACGACTCATTCAGCGGCAAACTGTTCCACTTTTGCATACCATTAAGTGAATGGGTCGCTGAACTAGAATCACAATAGGGAAACCCTTTTAACATACGCACTGAATGAAAGGTTTTAACAAGTCTTTGGTTCGAGGATTGAAGAGTAATTTTACATGAATTTCAGATTCAGAAGGTAACAAACCTTACATGAATTAATATTATAAATGCGAGTGTTTTCGTGTTTGTTGGTTACGCTTTCACGCTTTAACTACTCAACTGAAAATCATGAAATTTTGCATAAGTTTCGTCAGGATACCTTTCGTATCAGAAAAAATACTGTTCCTGAGGGGTCATCAAAAATAAAAATAAAATATTCAATACCAGACAAAAATATATCAGCTAACTAAAAAGAGCGCTGACGAAGTCGCAGGCGCAAGTTAGTTTAGAAATAACTTGTAATTGAAACAATTTGAAAACATTTTTTATCGCAGTTGAAGGCATGGGGTGTTAGCTTAAAAGTAAATAACCTTTTAACACTTATGATTTCATCTACAAATATAAAAATAATTATCAAAAACAAGACAATAATTTTTTATATCTTTAGCTTAATATACCAATTGGTGCACCGATTTTAAATTAGAAGAATTACGTTTTCCACAAGAAACTCATCTGGGTTATTCATTCATTACCGTATTCAGAAGCTTCCAAAATTCCAAATATTAAATGTGAATGCTCAATCATTGAAAAATAAATAATAAAGTGTTAAACATTAAGTTCAAATTAGCTCGAAGTCTTAACTACCTGTTCTGTAAGAATAGAATTGGCAGGGAGAGTTGCTCAGACCGAATATTGGGTTTCTGACGTTGGCAACCATCACTGAGTCATTTGTTTGACAGGTCAGTTAACTAGCCTTTAAAATTTTCAGATAAAGGCCAATCTAGTACCAGTCAAGTTAATTACGAATGCATTTATTACATGTTTTTGCCAAATATTAAAAGCAATATGTCACATACAATCTCAGTTGGCATTGAGATATGTGATCTCGTCTATTTCTGAAGTAAGTCTTGGTATAGTTTATGCCGTCAATAGCTTGAATGACGACATAATAATACACAATTAACTATTTTATTTTATTGTATATATCCTAGTTTCAATTGCTTTTTATAAAGTAGTTTACAGAAATAAATAATGGATTCATAAAAGTTTCATGACTCATATTTCTGCGTAAATTACATATGCAACTGGTAAAAGACACTGCTGGGTTCGAACCTCTGTTCCGTTGGAGGAGGTTTAGATAAATTTAACAGGATTTTATATTGCTAGTCTTCTGAGTTTCCTTCACACTAAGTATTTTGTTTGTAAGGTCTAGCTATACACCATGTAGAGGAAAAAAATATTTTTAATAACGGTAAGAATATGGTCATCACACCAGGATTTGATCTTACATATGTCGTAGCTGCAGCTTTACTAGTTCCGACTGGGCTATCACTGCCTGCATTTACCTACACTAATTTTAATATAAAGAAATCACGTGCTCAATTAATTTTAATAAAATTTTGGAAAACGTATGGTTGGTTGGAAAACGTATCTTATTTGTAGGATCGTAGACTATGTCACAAAAGAAAGCTAGCTTAGAGAGCAAGTTTTGAAAGCAAAAGCTCGTGCTCTCAAAACTATGTTAAATATTTTGTAAGTGCATTTTATATGGGGAGAATAATATCGGGAATCACCGCACCAATTTCAAAAATTCTTTCACTATTTCAAAGACCTGTGGCGTGTTAGAGCAAATCAAAGAAATCGATCCACGTTAACTTTACTCTTAAAAGACAAACATGTCCTCCGGTCACTCTCTGTAACGAAAGCATACCTCAGGCTGACAACGCAAAATATCTCGGCAAAAAAAAAAGAAAAAATATATATATATAAAAAAAAAACTACTTCAAAGGTAAATTATTTTTGAAACTAACTCCCTCAATTGCAACAGATACTATTTAACGAAACATAATTTCTCATCTTTGTAGTTTGCTAAATGTTTATTGATTATAATTAATAAACATTAATTGAAACATAATTTAGCAACAACTATTCCCTACTATAATTTATCATTCATGAGCACGAGCTGTTGTTCATTAACTATTAATAATGTGTCACTTTTAAATTTCATTCGTTACAGATGTATTGCAATAGGAGAAAGATTTACTTCGGCTACAGTGAGGATGTTCTATTAAAAAGATTGTAAGACTGTAGGTTCGTTCGATTTTGTGAAGACCATAATTATTAAAAGGTTTGACTAGAAGGATTTCTTATTACAGACTAGCAACTTGCCTGCGGCTTCACACTGTTAGGATTTTTCTACAAATTATATACCTACACAAACCTTTCTCGTTTATTACTCTTTTTGAACTTAATATGTTGGCTGGTTTAGAAGAAGTTGGCGGAGAACAGACTTTCTATTGGTAAAAGAATTTAATTTTTGAGTTTATTCCTTAGAAAAATACAAATTTTCTCTTTATAATATTAGTATAGATATAGAATATAAAACTGTCTAATTTTACGTGATAAACTAGAAAAATCTTGAAACGAAATACAATATTATCTTATTTGTGCACACCTAATTCCGATGTGAGTCTGAGTCCATGACGACATTTTTACTTCATATACATTCATGATTTGTCTGACTTTTATATATGCATGGAGACCTTTGGGATGGCTCAGCCAAATACCAACTTGCCGCACTCGACTCGGTGGAACGCAGAGCTAGGAGACTCATTGGCGACAGTACTCTTTTAAAAACTAAGATGCAGAGCCTGGAACATAGACCCAAAATTGCCAGTCTATGTGTCTTTTATAAGATGTACTTTGGAGAGTGTGCTTAGGAGCTGCATGAGCTCATACCACCTTCCCCTTTCTTCCATCGGACATGCAGTACGGCTGGTTACCATCCTCATGTCGAAATTCCTCTATTTCGGACCAACCGCTTTAAAACTTCCTTTATAATGCACACAGCCAAGGTATGGAACTCCCTGACGGCGCGGCGTCTGTATTTCCGAGCTCATATAACCCAAATGTTTTCAAAGTTCGAGTGAATTGGCATCTTCTGGCTGAGTTCGCTCCGTCATAGGCCTCATCCTTGCTGCACAGTTGGTTGTCGACCAAGAGCAAACACATCTAATAAAAAAAAAACTTTTATATACCTACATATTTTGTGTAAATGCCAATAAGGTGCCAATGTAGCCAATGTATAAGAATATTTCAGTAACACTTCTGCTGTTTTAATATTTAATACATCAACAGCGAGTGTCCTATTTCTTAAATAAATATTTTACATATCTAACAATAACTAAAAAGCTTTTTTGTGTTCTTTTGTTGACCAAATAGAAAATTTCTTAGAAAAATATAAGTAGATGAAATGAAAATAATTTAGCAGTTTTATTCTTATCTTCATGACTGAAGATCAACAATCATTTGCCGGAATCTTAACTGGTCCAGAAACATTTTAAGCTGAAGAGATATTTATCTGACTTCAAGCCAGATACCTGATGTTACAGAGCCAGGGCATTACATGTCTTCGTTTCCTGGTAATTTTATTTGTTTTAACATTCCGAAGAAGCTAAGTATATAGTTTTTAGTTGGTGCAAGATTAGGATGTTGATGAAAAAAGTGTTAGGCGCCACGACAGCGGTGACAATCGTCCGAGGAACATAGCCGATCTAATTCGGCCGCATACCCTGCGGGCTATTTCAGCAGTGCAATCTATTTATATCGACGCAAATATCGCTACAGCAATGTGGGTCGCGATGCCTTTTTGCTCTTCTACAATGGCAGCGACGGCACGTGCGATGGTTTGCGTAATATGGAGTTTTTTTTATTACATTCTCCACAGTTTTAACTCGTCCATATGATCCGAATTCTGGACTACCGCTCGACTTGAGTTTTTTTTAAATTTGTTCCACAGGTTTTTTGCTTCGTGTCTTTTAAAAGTATTTTGAAATATATTGTAAACACATTTGACTTGGAATCAGATTTATTGATATGAAATTTTATAACAAAATTCAAAATAATATAATATTGAGAAAATTAAGATAGATATGATCGCATAAAAAAATTTTAAATATTTTTTTTGAAAACATTTTTAATGTTGCAAACACGAGATATGTTAGGATTTCTGTTTCTGTCTGTCTGTCTGCCTAGGTCTAACATAGGGAGACAGATCAATACACTGAAAAACAAGCTGAATTATACTATCTTGAGATTACTGAGTATATATACAAACTCCCATGTATAAGACGACAGCACGTATGCTGTTGTGTTCCGATCAATAAAGGATTCATTCACCTACCTCCTCTCTTATCTTATCTTTATCTCTTATCTTTTATCCTTCTAAGGTTGATAGACACTTACAATACCAGTGTGTGTAATTTTGGGCATTATCCAAAATTTATTTGTGACTGCTTTAAGGGCCGCGGTTAAACGGTGGATCTAGTCTACTTCAGACCGGTTTTTTTGGAAAATTATAGGGGAGGCCTTTCTACCGCTGAGATCATTGAATTGTAAACTTAAAGTTTGTATTATTCATATATGAAGAAATATCTGTCATTATTTTAAAATATATGTTACATTAGTTATAATTCTGTCATGAAAATTTAATTGCTAACAAAGTTTAATTTAATAAAATTCATTAATATTACCTACTGTTAACATTAAATTTTGATTTATTCTTTGAGCTAAATTCTAAAGTAAATTAACAAATAAAATATAAATCATAAATAATTTACATGAGGTAAGTACGTCATCTCTTATCGACTACCACCTGTATGAGGTGGTGCATCATCATAATTACCTCCCGGCTATGGTTTTCAAGGTGAAAATGAAACTCGCAGACATTCTGCAGAGTAAGGTAGCCTGCAGATTAAAATGCCTCTTGAATACAAAAGTGGTAGGTCAGAAAAAAATCTACGTATAGAATTTCCATTTTCAAAACCAAAACTCACAACAAAATCGGGATTAACCAGTATAGTAGTCAGAAACGTATTTAAAATCATGAAGAGAACATGTACATTACAATGTATCAGCCTTAAACGATCCCATAATTTATCTTGCTCTAGAGTTTCGTACGTTTATAGCATTTAAAACGCTTGTCGCTCGTAAATTGTATTGCACGTTTACTGAACATAGCATTTTGTCAAACTTTTTGGACATAAACTAACAACTATGTAGTATTGATTTCAAATACCAATTTCCCTAATATTGACGAGTCCATTGGACGAGTGGTAAGACTACTTGCCTAACGTTTCAGAGTCCCCGGGTTCGATTCCCGGCTGGGTCAACTTTGCAAATGAACTTTTTAAAGTTGGCTCTGGTCTGGATTTGTAAACTGATACATTACTTATTATGATACTTTATGATTAAGAAATCTGTACGCTATGCTTCCTAAAGAGATTCCAGGATGTTTATGCATGTAATGTTTTCATTATTTGATGTTTGTTTACAAGATTTTGTAATAAAATGAAACGCTTAGGAGACCCAGTTGATTAACAAAACAATTTTCCCTCAAACTCAAAATAGCTACGTAAGCTACGTTCGACCACGTATTGAGCATTCTTGGCATCAACACGATCATAATGTACATTTTTGCGTATTGTCCAAACCTTAACAGTTTCAAATTTATGTGGCTAACAGCTTTTCCTTACGGTTTTTCCCACTTAGAATTTAAAATGTATACCCCATGTCTTTATCCAGGGTTCAACAAAAACTTATCTGTAATTTTTTATATTTTACTAGCTACACGATCCTATCTTTCAAGTTGGACCAAATTACACATAGCTACGAAGTTTTATCAAAATCGGTTCAGTAGTTTAGGAGTTCATCGAGGACACACAACGTGACACGTAATTTTTATATATGTACTAGTGGCCCGCTCCCGGCTTCGCACGGGTGCAATTTTTTACTCAATCCAGCCGATAAATTACTTTAAACCGCCATCTGTGAGAACCTTATGGAACTCACAGATAAATAATTGCTGTATTGAACATGTATTGAATAAGTATCAACCGATGGCGCTATGTTAATAATATTATATAATTTGCAAAAAAATAATAAACAAAATGAGATATCCTATCTTTTAAGTTGGACCAAATTACATATAGTTACGAAATTTTATCAAAATCGGTTCAGTCGTTTGGGAGTTCATCGCGGACAAACATGTGACACGTAATTTTTTTATATATAAGGATATATCTAAAGATATCTGAGATGACTTTTTTATGCTAAGTTAGGCTGACGGTCCACTGTAGCAACGTTATAAGTGCTGAAAGCGCGCTAAGTATTAGTAAGATTGAGGATTTGGGATTAGGAAGGGGTGGGGGAAATGGGCTCTGGTATCATTTACTTACTCACCGAAACACTACAGCACACTTGTTATTTCTAGGTGCTCTTCTGTAAAGTGGTGGTTACTAACACTAAATGGACTTCCCAATATGACTTCGAAACGCAGGGTGTCCCAGCACACTGCATCACGTCACATATTATAATATACTAGAGACCCGCTTCTGACTTAGCCTAGGAAAAAACTTAATTATGTTTTATTATATATTTTAAAATTCTGTTAAAAAAATTATCAAACTGATGGTGAAAACCGCAACAAAATTCATTGAGTAGTTTTAGGAGGAGTTAGCGGCCATACGCTGAAAACGACTTCAAATTATACAATGTAAAGATTCGTATATTATTATATTCTAATTGATATAATATTGTTTAAAATATCTTCCGAAACATTGCCAGTCTTAATTTTATTCATCGAAATATTTTGTTCATACACGTGTCATAACGTTCTATGTAATTGCTTGAAAAGTTTATAAACATACATAATTAGTTTACATAAACAATCGAGAAATACATTTAGTTGTTCACATAAAGGTTGAAAATTGCAAACAAAAGTAATTTCTGTAAAATAAAGTTAGTACAGTTTTTTTTTTCATCAACGATGAATTTGTTTTTGGCCAGTATCTAGCCGTGTAGCGAAGACGAAGGCTATGATGGAGCGAGCCCGCCCAGAAGATGCCTATTCACTCGAACTGAAAAGATTTGGGTTATATGTGGGGATTATAATAAAAAGTATAGTAAATAAAACCAATATATGTATTTAGTATTGGTTTTAGAACACATACATATATTGGAACTAGACAACCCCTTGTTAGAACCCTTAGTAATGTCATAAGCTCACTTGCATTCCCTCTGGTAATGTTATTCTTGCACCCCCTTTATAGGCCACCTACCACAAAGAAAATTAATAATAGCCATTTATTTCCGAACTGTTACATTTTTTTTTTTACTACTGTTTTACAAAATGTCCCTCAATTCGGTGTGCCTTTCGGCATAGGCCTCCTCCAACTGCCTCCATTGATTTCTGTCTAGAGCCACTCTTGGCCAATATGGCCCCAAGGTCATACGAATATCGTCTTCCCATCTTCTTATTGGACGCCCCTGTCCTCTTACTCCGTCTCTTGGATACCAATCCGTGACTTGCCTGCTCCATTTATTTACACTGCTCCTTAACATATGCCCTGCCCAGCCCCATTTCTGATGATCAATACGAGTGAGAATGTTGACTACTTTAGTTTTGGTTCTGATTTCTCTATGTCTTATTTTATCTTTTAGTTTTATTTCAGTCATACTTCTCCCCATCGCCCTTTGGCACTTAGCCAATTTTTCTCGGTGGATCTCGGTTAGGGACCAGGTTTCACAGCCATATGTTAAACAGGGAAGGATACAAATATCAAATGCTTTTCTTTTAATATATATGCTTACTTCTTTGTTCTTCATTATTTCTTTCAGAGACCAAAATTTCCTCCATCCTGTGGCTATTCTTTTATTTATTTCCTTGGACATCAGATCTCTGGGCGATATAATTTGGCCCAAGTAAACATACTCTTGTACATATTCTAACCTGTTTGAGTTCAATTCTATATTTTTCTCGATGGTGTTAGTCATTATTTTAGTTTTACAAGTATTTATTTCGAGCCCCACTTCTTTGCTTTTATTAGCTAAGGTCTGTACCATTATTTGCAGTTTATTAGGATCTTCTTCCATTAAGATTAAATCATCAGCGAACCTCAAATGATTTAAACGTCTACCGTTGATATTTAAGCCGTATTCATCCCAGTTTAATGACCTAAAAACAGTCTCTAATACAGCGTTAAATATCTTGGGGGATAATGGATCTCCTTGCCTGACACCTCTATTTATGGGGAATGAATCACCTATCGACTCTAGTTTTACACGGCTTTGACTCCTATTATAGATGTTTTTAATTAAGTCAATATATGTATTTTCAACTCCCTGTTGACTCAGACTTATCCAGATATAACTGTGATTTATACTATCGAATGCCTTGAAATAGTCTATGAAGGCTACGTATATTGGTTTCTGATATTCGTTATACTTTTCTAAAATTTGTTTAATGGTGTGGATATGGTCAATTGTACTGTAGTTTTTCCGGAATCCTGCCTGTTCTATTGGTTGATTTTCTTCTAAAGGTTTTGTTATTCTTTCTGAAATTACTTTTGCAAAGACTTTATAGATATTTGATATAAGGCTTATTGGTCTGTAATTGGCAATGTCGTCTTTGTCTCCTTTCTTGTGCAAGAGGATAATGTATGACTCACTCCACTGCCTTGGGATGACCCCTGTGTAAAGTATTTCATTGAACAGTTTCGTTAGAATTGGACTTAGTTCTTCCAATGTGCCTCTCATCAACTCATTACAAATTTTGTCAGGACCTGGAGCTCTTTCAAGTTTTTGCGATTTGATGGCTTTCTGTACTTCAATTGTAAGTATTGGCGGTATTTTTTCATCATCATATCTAACAATTAAGTTTGTATTGGTTTCCGTTAAATTGTCAATTTCTTTTTTAGAGTACAGAGTTCTGTAGAAATCTGTAGCAAGTTTCAAAATTTCTGTACGTTTTGTCACTCGATTGGAACGCTTGCACATTAGTCCCGAAATCCATTCTTTTCCATATTCATTTAACTCTTTATAGGTTTTTTTAATTCCCCCAGTCTTTCTGATTTCATCCTCTAATTTCTTTCTTCGTTTAGCTCTTCTGTCTTTTCTAATGTTTTCGCGAATTTGTTTGCTGAGTTTGGATATTTTATTTTGATTGTCTACTATTCTTTTTGTCTAATATTAATATCTTTCTTTCATCCAATAATTCTAACGTTCTTTCACTAAAATAATTTTTGTTATTGTTATTACTCTTAGCAATATTCGTTTGTGATAATATGTCATTAAAAAAATCGTATTTGTCTAATACACTTTTGTCGGTTTGAAGCATATCTAGCAAAGTCTTGATATTAGCGGAGTCGAAGTTTTTCGTGACTTTTTCTACTGGCAGTTTAGTGTTATTATTTAAGGATTTTCTTGATATTTTTGGAGAATGTTTTTTTAAGCTACAGCGTACCATGCGATGGTTAGTGTTAAAATTTAAATTTTGAATAACGTGTGTGTCATTAAATACTTTTACTCTGTTTGTTATAATATAATCAATTTCATTCTTATGCTTTCCATCTGGGGATATCCAGGTCCATTTCTTTCTAGGGTTTTTCTTAAAAATTGTATTGAGGACTGTTAAATGATTTTGTATTAGGAATTCTACTAATTTGTGACCGTTATTACTTCTCTTTCCATATCCGTAATTTCCTATTATAGAATCTTCCCCGGCTTGTCTTGTTCCAATTCGCGCATTAAAATCTCCCATTATTATTAGATAATAATAATAATAATAATAAATCATTTATTAGATGTAAGTTTTTACAAAACATAGTTATTTTGGTATTTTTTTACTATATTCGAGAGGGTGCTATAAAAACTTTCTATATCCATTTTGGTAGCTTGCTCTGTAGGTGCATATGTCTGTATAATCGTCCATGGCTTCTCATATCCTGGTAACTTGAGGTTAAGTATTGCTAGTCTATCAGATATTCCTAACAACTCCTGTATATAATTTTTCATTGATTGCTTTATTAGAAATCCTACTCCTCTGTGACCAGCTATTTCACCTTTATGGTACAAAATGTAGTTGTTATATTCTTCTATTTTTTCATCTAATCTTCTCATCTCGCTTATGCCGAGTATGTCGCATTTTAAGTTATCTAATGCCTTTTCTAGCTCCAGTAAGCTTTCGAGCGTTCTTAGGGTTCTAGTGTTGAGTGTTGCAATATTGATTGATTTGTTTCTTTTTGTTGGAGGGTTTTGGTCTAAATCTCCCGCGGGGACCAACCGTATTGGGAGACATTTTAGTTGCAATTTAGTTTGTCGTTGTGGTTGTCCGGATTTTTGAGTTGATGTATTAATTCCTGTAATTGTTTTTATCTGATAATGAATGTGATCTCTCGCGCATGAATTGAAAGGCATCCTTCTTTGTCATCTTTGGTGTATTTTGCTTTAGGCTCTGGTTGCCAGGGCTCAGAGTTTCTGATCTTTTTCTTTTTTCACTATCCTTTTTATACTTGTTTTTATTTTCTTTCTTTGATTGTAATGCTTCTTTTGATAAATCATGAGTGATGTAGGTGTTTGATTTCATCTTCTTTTTGTTCTTTAATATATCTATTTTTTTCTGAAGCGTAGTGGTGACTAGTACAATTGGTCGAATTTTACCTTCCTCAGCTAGCTTTTTTCCTACTCTTAGCACCCTGTCGATTTCCCCATTCTGAATATCCACATCTATTTCCTTTAATGTTGATGTTACCAGCGCCATTAATTCCTTGTGGCTTTCCCGTTCAGGTTCTGGCAATCCATGTAGCAGTATGTTGTTTCTCTTGCTGGTTCTTTCGAGACTCTCAATCTTTTTACCCAATTTTTCAACTTCACTTTTCAGTTTTTCATTTTCTTTTATTATCGGTTGCAATTTTTCATCTACCTTCTGTAAGACGGCTGCAGTCATATTTTCAATTAATGTATTTGTTTGTATATTCAACTGTTCTGTCATTTTTTCCAAAAGCAATGACATTTCAGATGACAACTGCGTAGTCATTATTTTGCCGTGGGATGTAATGTTACAATATTCAAATCTCCAAAAGTAATAAATAGTAATATTGCCTTATGTTTCCGAGTGCACCTTCCGATCTTATATTCCGAACACTGTTATAGCTTAGTATAACTTAAACTGTAGATATGGCAACTTTCGAACAGAGTTTTGCGTATAACGAAACTTAGTATTTCGTTCCCTGATGTAGGTAGCACTGCTGTTTGTAAAAACAATTTATGTAAATATGTAGGTAAAAATGTTATTTTATTTGCACTTTATTAGTTCTAGATGCTAAATTCGCACGATTTATAACACTGTAATTACACTTAGACTTTCTTTATAAGATCACTTAGTTATTAGTTTGTTATTAATATATATTTTTAACAGTTCAATGTTTATATTTAGGTAGGTACGCAACGCAATACGTCACGTCTATACAAACCGAGAAATTTTTATTAATGTTTTTACTTTATTTGTGCACTTTTATAACTTCTTTTATGCAATCCACTATTGTCTCAAGTAGCTTACATCACTGGCTTTATGTTTGTGACAATTACTGAACTGGTTTTTCGATATTTCGCGTTAAATTTGATTAAAAATAAGGGAGCGCCTTGCAATACGTCCTTACGCTTTAGACACCGGACAGAAATTTCACCACAAAGAAAATTACATTTATATTATTATTTTTTCATTTGATTCTTAATTTAGTATTTGAATAAATATTCTATGGTACAAATTTAATTTTAAAATTGGCAGAAAAATTAAATTAATTTTTAAGAAATTAGAAAAGTGGGCGCATCGTTGCTTCATCTTGGCTAATTCTAATTCTAACCAGATATATGAGAACTTCTAAGTCATCATATATCTGGTTTATGCTAAGAAAGTATATAGATAACATAATTCAGTGTAGATACAGTGCTACCTGTTCATGTTGATGAAGGTGTCATGATAACGTATACTTAGCTGGCATTTCGCCAGGATGCTTCGAAAGAGATGTGTCATTTATAAGAAGAACATAGATTAAACAATTCAGATAAGACAATTGTTTCTTTTACATCATAAAAAATTGCTTAATTAATATGAATTTAAGTAACTTACTTGACATCACTTATAACAGTTGTATCTGCTACTTGCTTAGTTCAGACTGTAAAGTTGAGCTGAAAACCATTTCGGCTTAATCTAATGAGCACATCATTAGATTAGAAAAAACACTGTTTAATTGTTTTAGTAGGTATTTTTGGGCAGACCGTCTGGCGGCAGTAACCACCCCATTACAGAATACCACCGTGAAATAACAGCATAATGTGCTGTTGTGTTTCACTTCTTATCCCTTAACCTTAATACTTCTATGGTCGGAAGAGCACATGCAGCACCTATGGCGTACGTCGCTTGTGTCATAGGCGACGGTAGCCATGTACCATCGAGTGAACCGGCAGCCTGTCTGTCAACGTTTTAACTTAATAATTACATAAACAATATAGTATATTAAAACTAAAAGAAAGGTTCTTTTGTCGATATTAACATAAAAAAAGAAAGATCAGTAAGATACCTGTAAAAAAAACTACATTGTTAATCGAGAATGACGCAGTTATTGAAAAGGACTCAGTGATTCTAAAAAAGAATAAAGAATATAAAACTTGATTTTATTTTATTTTATTATAAAATTCTTTAAGTTTCTAGTCTATGACAGTCGAATGCTTCCGCATATACGATATTTCGATTCGCCGAATTTATGTAACATTACTTATAAATTAAACACGGTGAAAATTTAGTTCATTTTATAATTAATATTACTGTATGTTAATTAAACTGTAAACACGTCATCGGGTACCATTAATATGCACTTTATAATTTCAGCTAATAGTTATAAAACGCTCAATTTAATTAAAATCAAGTTTAATAATTTTGTAGTAATTATTTTTTATGTACATGTCGCCAGACAGGCAGACAGACCAATTGAGCTGCAAGTTCGTTGTCGACCTTAGTAGGCTAAGGAAGGAGATATGGAAAAAGGCTCTGGCTTATGACAGCATGTGTATTCCGCTGCTATTCTATGCATAGCATAGCATAGCATAATTATGCTATGCTGTTATTTCGCGGTGGTCTTAAGAATAAATTTTATTTGCAACAAAGGACATATAAAACATACATTATGTTTTATGTCTGTTCCTCTAACATCTTCCGTTAGAGTCGATATGTTAAATATGTTTTTTAGTAAGCTTACTAAAAAACTTCAGTTTTCTGGAAAATGTTGGTTATTTACAGCTTAATCCGACTTTTAAAAATGCTTTTCAGATTACTGTTAAATTCAAAAACCTAATAAATTTTAGGCATATAAATGGTATTGAGCAAAAAGAGCTCAAACATAACATATATGTATGTACATTTGAAGTGAATAGCAATATTCTTATTTTAATTAATACTCGTTCAATGAGTCAGTGTTTGTTTTGCACCAAGAATATCGTCTGTAGTATTTCGAGTGCTTAATGTAAACATTAAATCATGATTAAATTATCCTCTGGCAGACATAGGTAGTAGGGATAGGTGGAATTATTTTTCCACTTATTTCTTACGAGTAGGGATACTTTGTAGGGATAGGTGGTATTATTTTTCAGCTTATCCCCACCAGTAGGGATACTTAGTAGGGATAGGTTTAAAGGGGCGGTATACATCGACGTTTTTCCAAATATATGTATAAGAAAACATTTATTCAGATTGATTAACAGTTAATAGGATAATAGTTTCCTATATCTTCTCTAGTAAAATTTTCATTTATGATTCTATAAATACTTAATAGGTAAATATTTCATTTATATGTTATCAGAAATGAATTCTATACACGCTACAACATTTTTAATTATTTTACTAACACTAAAATGTTAAATGAAGACAATCAAAATACAGAAAATAATAAAAAAATCATTAAGATCTAAATCTTATATCAATATGAATATTACATGTTATTAAGCTAACTTGTTATCAGTTAAGCCGTTGGCGTGTCTATAAATAAGTAAATAATTAAAAAATATTAAAACTTGAATGAGATTTTAACGCTTCCAAGATAAATATGAGGCAGGTACATGAAAAATTGCGTAATTTCACCTACATTTATGTATATTAGTCAGAATGCAATGTTGTTTATGATATATTAAGAACACTTGTACTATGGTTTGAGATCTTCTAATTAAAAGAAAAAACTATATTTAAAAAAGTAGAGGGGAGGGCACACTGCATTTCGCAGTCATTTGGGCAGCCCGCCTGGCGGCAGTAACCACCCCCTTACAGAAGACCACGGTGACAACAGCATATGTGCGGCTATGTTTCGGTGAGTGAGTCGTCACTCAGTGGCAGCGCATTTTGCAGCACCTATGACGTTGCTTGTGTCATAGGCGACTGTAGCTACGTACCATCAAGTGGACAGTCAGCCTGTCTGTCGACTTTAACATAAAGAAATACTGGTGGTAGGTAAAAATCGTTGTTGTTATATTATATGCAATAAGTGTACAATGAAAAACTTTTGGCTATGAATATGTAATGTTTCTATGTAAGTATGTATAAACACATATTTATTTTGGTAATATCAACACCTCTGTTTGTTTGTGGTTAGATGGCGCTGAGTCCACAGATAAAATATTTCATAACTAACTTCAAACGATGCTTATTTCTAAAATTAAAAACAATATCATAAAATTAAAACGGAAACAATATACGAGCATGCTCGATTTAAGAATCAATGGGACAACAGAACTGCATGTATTTAAAGAAAGTAAATTTTTATTAAGAAATTTAAAAAAAGCCTTATGCCAAATGGCTTAAGAGTTAATAAAAGATTATTATTAATTATTAGATTGCTATTGTAGGTATATCATAAACAAAAAATGTGTGCCATAATAGAGAGAGATTTATTTAATATTGTTTTTATTGGTTTTAAAATAAAAGAGAAATTCAAATAATTAAAGTAATAAATTAATATAGGTACAACTGAATGATCTATAAAATATTATTATCAAACTTCGATCAATATATTTCTCAAGCAGCAATTCGTTGGATTATATATAAATGAGTCGCATAATAAAAGATTCAAGATTATCAATATGACTATTGTTAAATCATAACTTCACAGACATGATCTTTTTAACATACTTTAATCGAACCATAGATAGGTATGCTCTCATACAATAGGGACTTAATTGTAGAAATTGTTAAAAAGCTCTCATGTCAACAGCACAAGTGCTGTCCCTGCTGTCTCAGTTTTGAGTGCAGAAAACAAAAAATTATATTCACAATCAGTAAAATTGGATATAATGTTTATCTAAATATAAACATTTATTTTTAACTAGCTGGTGCCCACGACTTCGTCCGCGTTGAAAAATATTTAGTAGCCTATCCTGTGTCCCGTACGTCCAAATGTTTATCTACCAAGTTTCATGAAAATCAGTTAATTCGTTTCAGAGTTATGGAGGAACATACATACATACATACATACAGAAAAAAAAATTCTAAAAATCGTCAATTTAGTTTCAGTATCATGTATAGAGCCTATAAACACGATATCTCTGAAAACAAAGTAACTTACTCCATGACCGACCCTTATAGATTTATTATTAGTATTGATAATACTTAAAAATGTAGAATTTAATATTAGTAATATCATTTAAGCAATTTCTAATTTAACCAATCACAGACCACTAAAACCAAATTGCATACAAATAAATCCAAACGTGTTTGAATATGTTAAATATACAATATAATTAAAACGTAGGGTTTTGTAGTGTTTTCACGCACCGCTTACTTTACTGGTATCTTTCAATGTTCATTGCCGTTTATTAACCAAATGTTAATAACATTTGAAGGTGTATTTTAAACATGGAAAAGACGATGATCATACGAAATTGCATTTTGCGTCGGGCCAACGTCGGGCGGAGTGGACGCTGCGTAGCGTCGCTGCGAACGCGCCCGCCCAAAGTGAAAGCTAAGATCGTTTGAACGTGTGACGGGTAGGCATCCGCCTAAAATGGGGTGATCGGGCGAGATGGTATCGTATTCCGGGTATAAAAAGCGTCAGAGCACCCCGCCGCCGGTCAGAACGGCTTCAAACGTGAGTACACCCGCACGTAACATATTCGTGCGTCTATTAGTGCAGTGATCGAATGCCAGTGCATACATATATCGAAAGTGACGTCGCTTGAAGGACCCCACAGCTGATTTATCTATTGGATTTGGATTGATTGTGAAGTGGTTTATTGACGGTGTTTTGGTTCGCCATTTGCGACGGCGAATTTTAGTAATTATTAAAGAAATCAGTGATTATATCATATTGAATAAAGTTATTGATTTTTTTTTCTAAAGATTATTCTATTATTATTATTATGATTTTTCATTTATATTAAAGAATAAAAGGCAAGAGCCAATAAGAGACTATTTAAAAATTGTATTGCATAAATGTTTGATATTATTATAAATTTATAAATAAATTTAACTTTTTTTTATTGAAAATAGTACTTTCATTTGGCATATTAAATTAGAAATAAATTAATTTCAATATTAAATTAGTTAGTTATTATTAATTGATCAATCAGTAACCAGCACCATAAAAGTCAATAATCAACAATCAACGATAGGATAAATCGGTTGGCGTCTCTCCAGGCGAACATTCTTCTTGACGTAACATCCGCGAAGAGTCGAGCGGGATAGCTAATAAAAACGCGCATAAAGTTGGTGTTACGCAAACGCGGTGTCGGCACTGGGCCGCTGGCATAGTTCCCAAACCGGCCACTACTCGAATTACAGCTACAAATAGACGCACGCGCCGAGCACCGCCGATCGTCGCCGAAATATACAACGTGTATTAACCTGTGCTGTGTTTCGCAGGACGGCTCCAGGGCTGTGTTCTTGTGTCTCGACTAGCCCAAAAGTCTCGTTAGCCCTCCGAAATGCCGAAGCCCGCGACAAACGAGGAGGATCCCGATCCGACCCCATACCTGTTCGTTTCCCTCGAACAGAAGCGTATCGATCAAAGCAAGCCCTACGATGGCAAGAAGGCTTGCTGGGTTCCGGACGAAAAGGAGGGCTTCTTGCAGGGAGAGATCAAGGCCACCAAGGGCGACCTGGTGACCGTCAGCCTGCCTGGAGGCGAGGTAATGCTCATCGTCCATTAACTTAATTAATTCATCCGACTCTATCTGGACTTGGATTTATTTTTTAAATGAGATTAAACATTTTACTAAATATGAAAAATTACATTTGTCTGTAGTATTGTCTATTATAAATATTTAGTACATAATTACAAAAACATGGAAGTCTTTTAGACATTAAATATCTGAAGACAAATTCAATGATATCAGAAATTAATTAGATGTTATGAATTTAGATAATAATTTGATTTAATTCTTACAACAATATAGTGTTAATTTAATGAAAGCAGTTACTAATTGTGTATTAAATGAGCAGGAAAAGACATATAAAAAGGATCTCCTCTCTCAAGTTAATCCGCCCAAATTCGAGAAAGTCGAGGACATGGCTGACTTGACATATCTCAACGACGCCGCTGTGCTACACAACCTCCGACAACGATATTATGCGAAACTTATCTATGTAAGTAGGCGCCATGAGCGCCTTTACCATTACTATTTAATTAATACCACAATCTCTCCCCACAGACCAAAGACTTCAAGAAGGATCTTGTAGGACAAGTGAACCCACCTAAGTACGAGAAATGCGAGGATATGTCCAACTTGACATACCTCAACGACGCTTCTGTGTTGTATAACTTGAAGCAGAGATATTACCATAAGCTCATCTACGTAAGTCGGGAGTTAGGACGACGTTGCGGTGTTGCAGTGTGCATGAACCTCATTCCTCACCTTACCAATCTTTCACTGTAGACTTATAATGGCTTATCGATTTTGGACACGCACCAAATTATTAAGTGCAATAGTAGTCCATGAACGGCGCAATATAGCTTGGATTGATAGATCTATTTGTTTGATATAAATAGATCATCAACTTGCAACGCGTCTATTTTTAATAGATTTTTATTTCGGTCGCGATCAAGAAACTTCAGATGTTTTCGATTGCAATGAAATGAAAAGTTTAGGTTGGAATACTACCGGATTTTTTATTATTATTCAATGAAACTGGTTCATTTAACTTCCCAATTATTTAATTGAACTGCTGCATCAAGCAGCAATTGAACATACAAATAATGTTACTGAACAATATACAGAAAAGGGAAAGCCTACTTAAAAGGTTCTTAAGAAATATGAAAAGAACAATGTAAGCATGTCTACAGATCCTTGATTGTATCCTTATACCCTATATCTACAGCCTTTATCCTCAGAGCCGTACTTGAAACCTCTCTACACAGGACAAGTCGGTGGCGATGGACTTCTGGGCGTCCGGGTGGATTTCATAGTGTTTTTTTTATCTTTAGATATTTTTACTGTTGTGATAAAGAAAATCTTTTACTTTCGAAATTCGCTATGTGTATACTAATTTTTATAGATTTAAAACTTACTAGTATTTATACTAAATTATATTTATGAAGTATTTAAGAAAGTAAAGGATATTCATATTTTATGGTTTGATACATCATTGATGTATCAAAGTTGCTAATTTTCTGTTACGGACACAAAGGATACGAGACATCCTTTTGCGACCGTCTCTAGCTTTTCTTGATTTATTTGATATTTCTATGTTAAACTTTTTATAAAATTTACTGCATATTTTATAGAAAGTCTATTTTGTGTTTACCACAAAGAACCAAAGTATCGATACAATACTATCTTTGTGGTTGTGTTTAATTTGTGTGTAATCATCATCATCATCATTATCATTATTATCATCACTATCACTATAAACCTTCCTACTACATCCCCTTATATTTCTCTTAACAACCCCTACACTTTTTAAATTCTTAATAAATATTTTTACGGCATATTTCGGAACTATTTATGTTGGGATAGTTCTCATCAAATACAATATTTGTAATTTTAAAATCGCCTTAATTTTAACTTCCTTGGTTCCCTCATCATCTAAAACCTTTATATCGTGCTCTTCATTATCTTCTCACCTCCTTTTGTCAGTCCTACCATAATCACGGCATTTTTACTAACTTGAAGATGTTTATTACCAACAGACGTATTCGGGTCTCTTCTGCGTGGCCATCAACCCTTACAAGAGATTCCCCGTGTACACCTTCCGATGCGCCAAGCTGTACCGAGGCAAGCGCCGTTCAGAGGTGCCACCTCACATTTTCGCCATCTCTGACGGAGCTTATGTCAACATGTTAACCAACCACGAGAATCAATCTATGTTGATTACGTAAGTATTTTTCGTTTCAGGCAACAGCCATAATATAAATTAATAAAATTCTTTATTATGCCTTAGAATGCATTTTTTCCTGTATATTTCTCATTTATCGCTCTTTTCATATGTAAAAACCGTATCAAAGTACATTGAGTGGTTTAGAAGAAGTTACAGAAGGGGAAAAAGAGAAAAGTTTCACACGAATACATTTTTTCTGCATATTATGCATTTTTTCCCGTTAATTGCACTTTGGTTATGAAAAAACCGTATCAAAATCTATTGGGTGGTTTAGAAGAAGTTAAAGGAGAAAAGTCCTAGAAATAAATAAATATAAAAGATAAATATAAATATTAAAATGCAAATAATGTGAACAGCGGTGAGTCTGGTGCCGGAAAGACTGAGAACACGAAGAAGGTAATTGCGTACTTCGCCACCGTTGGTGCCTCGCAAAAGAAGGATCCCACTCAGGAGAAGAAGGGATCTCTGGAAGATCAGGTCGTCCAAACTAACCCTGTACTTGAAGCCTTCGGTAACGCCAAGACCGTCCGTAACGATAACTCCTCGCGTTTCGTAAGTATATCATTATTAATTCATTAAAGTTTAATTTGTTCTAACATTTTTCACAGTGTAACTTTTGACACTTGTGCCATTTGGATATCTCCCTAAAAAGTGTCTGTTCTAATAAGTAGTTACTTTTATTTACTTGTACAAATACTTATACATATGTACTTGATACAAATAACAAGTAGTTATTTCAATTTAATGAAATATCATTTAATCTCCAAAAACTCCGGTATTTAATAAGACCATTATTACTTTTAAGTATTACAGTAAAATGTTAACTTATTTACCTCCAGGGTAAATTCATCCGTATCCACTTCGGTCCTTCTGGAAAACTGGCTGGTGCCGATATTGAAACTTGTGAGTACTTAAATATTTTTTAATACAAATATTTTATATATTTTAATTATTATATTATTAATGGACATTAATTATTGTTAATTGTGAAATAGAAATTTCAATTTTTTAATATCCCATCTAAAACAACATAACAGTTTTTTTTAAAATGATTTAACTGTAAAAAAACTTGTTTCAATTGTTATATAATATGTCGATTGTTCTTGCTAGATCTGCTTGAGAAGGCTCGTGTCATCTCCCAGCAAGCTCTTGAGCGTTCCTACCACATCTTCTACCAGATGATGTCTGGTTCCGTTGCTGGTGTTAAAGGTATGTGAGGCGACTCTCTTTTTAATTTTACTATGTTATTTACTTGGTAATAATGACAACAAGGCAGTAAAATAATTTGTTTAATGTTTTATTGGCTAGTTTTGTTTAATTTTACTTTTTTTCGTAATAATTATATAAAATTTCCATTTCAATGCACTTTTGAAAAAATTTGATGATTATTTTATTATTGTTTTTAAATAATCGTTACTTTTAGTATAATTTTTACACTGACGCATAGACATACCTAAACAGTTAGTAATTACATGAACACCACAAAATGTAGTCCATAAAAGAAATTAACACATGTTTACTATATTTAGAAAAGTGTTTGCTGTCGAACGACATATATGACTATAACATCGTATCACAAGGAAAGACCGTTATCCCCAACGTAGATGATGGAGAGGAATGTATTTTGACCGATGTAAGTTCAGCCCTCCAAGGATCAGAAGGCTCGTGGTGCAGTTCCAAATTTGTTCCTTCAAAGTGACCGTCTGCCGTATGAAACGGTTAGCGATCACGTCTCACCCTTGAACAGACTGAGATTACTATATACCTTCCACAGCGTCACACCGATAGCTACTGTGACAATAAATTGGTGTTGTTTTGTAGAAATCTGCATGTTGTCCAACGATGTTCACGATTACAACATCATAGCCCAAGGCAAGACTACCATTCCCAGCGTCGATGATGCCGAGGAGTTTAGACTTACCGACGTGAGTCCAGAATTGAGACAACTGGCTCATTTCATCTGTCACGCCGCTCGCAACGCCATTTCTCTACTATTCTCCATCTTTTTGCTTATGCTTTGCTTTAGGCTGAGGACGTCAGCCCGTGTATTGTGTATGTCAGACCAATTGCTGTTTTCAGAAATAACGATGATAAGCAACCGCGTCTCCGACTATCCCTTCATAAGCCAAGGGAAGACACGAATACCTGGTGTCAACGACGCGGAAGAGTTCGAACTGACGGTCGTAAGTCACGAACCTGCAAGGAGCGTGTCTTGGTTCAGATATTAGTGGATTGGCATCGGTTTTAAAAGAAATTATCATCTGACATACACAGGACATGTCCGCTCCCTGCAAAAGTTCAACCCCTGCACAGGTGTTTGTCTCACAATTAGATAGTGTATCCTGTTCCAGCACCAGCACATTCACACATAAACTAACTATGTGTGTACACAGAACACGTACAGCTAGGGCGTCTCCACACTTTGCAGGAATATTTCAGAAGTGTTTTGTGTATAAAATTAAACTAAATTTGATTACTTAATCCTGCAGAAAAGTGTCATTTGTCCAACGACATACACGATTACAATAGCGTCGCGCAGGGTAAGATAACCATCCCGAACGTCGATGACGGCGAGGAGTTTAGGCTTACCGACGTAAGTTTATAAAAGATTTGAGGTCCAAGATGTTCAATGTCCCGTTGAAGTAGCATATATCGCTACGACAATTCTGCCATGAGATTGCGGAATGAGAACAAATAGTTTACCAAATTAGACAATCAGATCCTTGTGTTTAGTTAATAGTACCATTAAGTTTGACTATAATGGATTATATATCTTTAAAAATGTGTGTATCCCTTAAGCCAGTGAAGGCGTTAGTTTCCTTGTAAGTACCATTTTGTACAGTCAACTTTTATTGTACCTACTCTCCCTTAAAAAAAAACTACTGATATACCCCTGTGCATAAGTTGTTGTGAACATAAACTTCAAGTCATTATCCTTCCAGCTCTAACGCTTTTTCATTATTTATTTATATATTAACATTAATTTAGTATTTGTTTATTTTTATACGAGCTTTTTGTTTATCTAAATATAATAAAATATAGAAATTATTTGCTAATAAAATTTAATGCTGTCAATTAAAAATATTATTTCTCCATAGTACAAATATATATATTAATGTGTAGGAAGCCTTCGATATTCTGGGTTTCACCCAAGAAGAGAAGGACAACGTATACAAGATCACCGCTGCTGTCATGCATATGGGTCGCATGCAGTTCAAGCAGAGAGGTCGCGAGGAACAGGCTGAAGCCGATGGAACTGAGGTAATTATTTTTATAGTCACTATTTTCTGTCTCTCTGGAAATATTTCCTTGTATCATATATATTTTATCTAGTGATTTATTGAAAGAGTCAAAGAAATTTAACACATGAATATGCTAAATAAAAGATTTATATGTAATAATATATTCAAGACTGAATGAACTTTCATTTTTTAAATGTGAAATAATTCACATGAAATTTACATTCACATGAAATTTACATTCACATGAAATTTACATTTGATCAAACCATGCAAAGAATTATTAAAAAACCAAAAGGGCACAATTTTTTAAGCTAAATATACAATTCATGTTGTCGGTGATGTTATAAATATTACTTAAACTTCAATTTTCTTTATTACAGGATGGTGAGAAAGTCGCCAAGCTCCTTGGCGTCGACTGCCAGGACCTATACAAAAACTTGTTGAAGCCCCGCATTAAGGTCGGCAACGAGTTCGTCACCCAGGGTCGTAACAAAGATCAAGTAGCCAACTCCGTCGGTGCTATGTGCAAGGGTATGTTCGATCGTCTCTTCAAGTGGCTCGTCAAGAAATGTAACGAAACCCTAGACACCAAGCAGAAGAGGCAGCACTTCATCGGTGTACTGGATATTGCTGGTTTCGAAATCTTCGACGTGAGTATTGACAACTTGGCGAAACAAAAATCATGGTATTCTTTATGATAAAAGCTCTGGGATAATCAACTTGATGGTAGCGTTACTATCCCAATTAGAAACACTAGCAACACCAATTAAGGAATAAAACTGAAGAATTTAGTGTTAAGTAGTTTAATGAATTTAGTTTGATTTAGAACATTAAATAAGTCCATATTGTCTTTACATTTCTACAAATATTAATTTCAGTTACAGAACTATCAAGCAGCAAGAGTAGCAGTATTGTAATAGTAGTAGTTGTAGTAGTAGTAATAGTAGATAAAAAAATATAAGTCTTTCTTGTATTAATACATATTTAATTTCTTAGTACAATGGATTTGAACAACTTTGCATTAACTTCACAAATGAAAGACTTCAACAATTCTTCAACCATCACATGTTTGTGTTGGAACAAGAAGAGTACACCAGGGAAGGCATCCATTGGGAATTCATTGATTTTGGGATGGACTTGTTGGCCTGCATTGATCTAATTGAAAAGGTATACCGAGTGTACCAAAATTCTCGGTTGGAGCCATGTGTACCATCTAGATGCCCTTTAGTTTACACACACGATTGTTTAGATATACACATTCTGAAACCCTTTGACTAATGGTGGTTAATTAGAATAGACTATGTACCTAACTGTTTTGACCTTTCCATTTATGTCGATTTCCTGTTTACAAAAGTTTAACGGTTTCGAGCAACTCTGCATAAACTTCACCAATGAGAAGCTGCAGCAGTTCTTTAATCACCACATGTTTGTACTCGAACAAGAAGAGTACAAGAAAGAGGGCATCGATTGGGCCTTCATCGATTTCGGAATGGACTTACTCGCTTGTATCGATCTTATAGAGAAGGTAATAGCCGAGATGGGTTAGGGCAAGCCAGTCGGCGCTGGGAGCGTTCTAGACGGCATACTCTAGTTGTTGTTGTTTTCATTACACTCTTCGATTCCTGCGAGGACCGGCACGGCTTCAGATCTCCTAGTATCTTTCAACCTCTCTTTCACCCTTAACTCAACCGTACATATTAATGTCCCTGCAGTTCAACGGTTTTGAACAACTCTGCATTAACTTCACCAACGAGAAACTCCAGCAGTTCTTTAACCACCACATGTTCGTATTGGAGCAAGAAGAATACCAGCGTGAAGGCATCGAATGGACCTTCATTGATTTTGGCATGGATCTCCAAAATTGCATTGACCTTATTGAAAAGGTAGATGGCGTTAAAGCAACGAGGAACGCTTGCATCACGCCATGAACCCTCGAAAAAAGTCAATAAATATTCCATCATTTTTTTTTTTCATTAATAACTTTTTTATTAATGAGATTTATATATGACTTTATTCGAGTTGTTCTCTCAATGCAACCGCTCACTGTGTTATATGTTCTTTTTATGTGTTACTATTGTGTGACTTTTATTCTATTTTATTCTTTTACACAGCTTTCACTTATTTATAGACCACACTTTTACATTACATCGTCTTCCACGAACCGAAATTTAATAAGAAAATTTCAATTATTTTTTCCATGTTCTCCTACGGTCCAGGTGAACGGGTTTAATCAGCTTTGCGTTAATTTTACGAACGAAAAATTACAACAATACTTTAACCATTTTATGTTCGTGCTAGAACAAGAGGAGTACGAAAGAGAGGGAATTTTGTGGACTTTTATAGATTTTGGTATGGATCTTCAACCGACAATAGACTTAATTGAAAAGGTATTACAGATAATAATGTTATTGCTTGAAGATAGGCGCGTATAGAACTAGCTTCGGGCTGATGTCACCAAACGGCGGCTGTAAACCCTTAGCTCCACAGAAATATATTTAGCATAAATCCTTAAGACTCAAATCTAATACATAAGTCATAAGCTATCTATCTATAAACCAGTAGACAAATTATGTATGTACGTAATTGCGTTTTCTAAAGAGAGTAGATTTGCACATACGTAATTTTTATTTTCATAATCTTTTTCAAACTCTTCTTAACTTACGTACTCTGCTTTTTAACTTATGTACTTACAAATATTTTCCAACTGTAGGTAAAAGGAACGTCTAAAACATCATTGATACAAAATATACAATTTCATTTTTGCATGGCGCTTACTTTTTAATGCTTTAATCTCTTTACTTTTTCCTTTTCAAAAACTTTTTTCTTATTTATAGTTTGTTAGTATCATTCTGTATTCAATTTTAGACTAAATTTAAATATAAATGATAACAGTTTTCTTATTATTTAATCTCTCATCAAAATTTCTTCTAAAGAAATTTTAAATAGTCATAAAAGTTTTATATTACGTTTACCTTGTTTCCAAATCCTCATATACATTTCCAGCCCATGGGTATTCTCTTTATAATTCAGGATTTTAACCCGTGGGCATAGTGTCATGGTATTCACTTCGTGTTCTAATCGTGCTCGTACATTTCTAGCCTATGGGTATTCTCTCCATCCTTGAAGAAGAGTCTATGTTCCCGAAAGCCACCGATCAAACCTTCGTTGAGAAGCTGAACAACAACCACTTGGGCAAATCTGCTCCTTACTTGAAGCCAAAGCCCCCCAAGCCTGGTTGCCAAGCTGCTCACTTCGCTATTGGTCACTACGCCGGCAACGTAAGTTTTAGTTTTTTCTCTTGACATCTTCCAAATTACAAATTTAAAACGTTGAATAGATTTTAATACAGCCTTGTCCTGGAACAGGTCGGGTACAACATCACTGGCTGGCTTGAGAAGAACAAGGATCCCCTTAACGACACTGTCGTAGACCAGTTCAAGAAGGGCCAGAACAAATTGTTGGTCGAAATCTTTGCTGACCATCCTGGTCAGTCCGGAGATGCTGGCGGCGGCGGTGGCGGCAAGGGTACGTATATTCTTCACCATGTTGATTCGCCCCTTTTATTTCTAGGAAACAATCATTGTTTTCGTATAGTTTAAATGAATAATGAAACTTATGTGATCTTAATTTAATAGCCGCAGTTTTTGATCACTAAATACATCAATGGAGAAGCAGGTATAATGAGCTGTAAAAACTTCACAACGAACATAATTATTGGTTTCAAATCAATAGGTACTGCAATTTTGTGTACCTATCTGAAAAACTCGTTACACAAGATATACTTATACCGACACGTCATCAAGATATTAATACCACTTCATGTATTACTTCAACGGAAGTCACAATTTTTATTTGTGATTTCTATCATTTTATCATATTATTAAGTTTTGTGTAAATGAAAACCCTATTACACAAAACATTTATCATCAATATATATAAAAAACTACTTCACATATTTTTTGTGATTTCTAACCATCTTATTGCTTTAAATAGATTTTTTTGAGGTGATAGCATCAGACAATTTGTTGATGATTTACAACCATCAGCTACTATCACCTCTTATTGTTCATTCTTCATTTTTATCATTTTTATACTGAAATAGGCGCTGGTGGCAAACGTGCCAAGGGTTCTGCCTTCCAGACAGTATCTTCGCTATATCGGGTAAAATGGAACATATACCAATTCGAAATTCGCTTTTGTGCCGTCTACGTGGCTTCATTGTCTTTGTCTATCGATATGCTTGAGGCTGACACATAACATTTCTACACCGTCGATCTTTTCATCACAAATTGCGATCGATTGTGTAGTATACACTACAGTGTTAGCCTCCCACGCTTTCAAATTAATCTTGCGTCCATGTTCGGTGTACGTTTTACAGCATAGCTCATGTCTCCGCAATTCTGTCGAGTGTCTACGAGTATTGTCCTGCGTTTAGCTGATTTGTGATCGTCTTTTACTAATAAATGCTTGTTAACTGTACATCCATAGGCGGTCGCGGTAAGAAGGGAGGTGGTTTCGCTACTGTCTCCTCCGCTTATAAGGTATTTAGTATACAAAGGTATTTAGGTGTTTGTTTAGTCATCCTAGTTCCGGTGCAGAGAGGATAACGTGTTCTGCACCGACTAACTTTAGTTATGTACATTTTAATTGAACACCCTTAAAATGTTACAGTAGAAAGGTAATATGAAATTTTACCGGCTCATAACCATACTTTTATTGTAATTTGTATAATTTGAATGTGATAATATGTAACAAAGCATTACCATTTGAAAAAAGATTTTTAAAAAGTCTTTGTTTTTTAAAAAAATAATTTCTGAAAATACCACCCAAAATATTACGTGTTTGCTGTGTGTTTACCTGCTTTGAGTGTTTATATGTTTATAACAATAACTCCGAATTATGAAATTTAACTCAAGAAGAAATCTTCTCTTGAGAGTCATTTGTCCTTCTTAAACTAATTTCTATATTGAGAGAGGCAAATGATTTTTAAAAGATGTATTCTCGAGTTGAATATTTCATATACAAATTAATTGTGTGTTATGTTTAAATAAATGTTGATTTATGTCACAAATACAATTTTGCTTTTTAATTTTCAAAAAATAATCAGACCAAAGAATACAATATGAAATAGCATTGATTACGAAATAGCTTAGCTTTACATAAACTTTAAAGTGATTCTTGATATTAATGAAATGATTCCTACAGGAACAACTTAACAACTTGATGACAACTCTGAGGTCGACACAACCTCACTTCGTGCGTTGTATCATTCCCAATGAATTGAAACAGCCTGGTAAGTTACGCCTATAATAAGTTAATTAAAATCATCTCTACTTGTTTAAACGATTTCGAAAAGTTAATTTACTGTAGCCTCAGCCATGGTTCATGTTTTTTTTTCATCCAGGTCTCATCGATTCCCACCTTGTGATGCACCAGCTCACATGTAACGGTGTGCTTGAAGGCATCCGTATTTGCCGTAAAGGTTTCCCCAACAGAATGGTCTACCCCGACTTCAAACTTCGGTAAGATTCCATAAATATTTTTTTATATATATTTAGAACATGATTTCAAATGTTATATTGAATTTAAATATACAAGATGAAACATATATTTATTTCAGCATCATATTTACAGTGGTCGTATAAACAAAATTATTTCTGTTCTGGAACATTCGGATTTATTTTTGTAATGCAGCTGATCCTTGACGTCAGTATAAACAGTCATACAGAACTTACACTTTATTGCTATGAGTCACATGTTTTTGGTGTTATTTTCGTCAGCCTCTTTCCAACGCCTCCGCTAAAACATATTATCACCTGGAGATTATAAATGATTAATTTTAATGAGTAACTAAGAACGTGATAATAATTTATTGTTTAATGAACAGCTACATGATTCTTGCGCCCGCCATCATGTATGCCGAAAAAGATCCTAAAGAGGCAGCTAGAAAGTGTTTGGAGTCAGTCGGACTTGATCCTGAGAGCTATCGAATTGGCCACACAAAGGCAAGCCTATATGGAGAAATGATACCATCCTTGAATGGTCTTAGCATGCCATAAGGATCCATATTTGTAACTATGTTCTAAAGGATAGATTTGTTTTAGTTCCCATGAAACCTACCATGAATGCTATGCCAACATTATTTTATAAAAGACCTTTTGCAAATAGTCTAATATTCATATATTTTGCTCCAGCACTGTGTACCCTTTGAACCAAATCGAATATTATATCATAGCATTATCAAGTGTTTTACCCGGTTAAGATCCACGTGTATAATTTTTGTTATTTATATGTTATTATTGTCACCCCCTCATTGTGTGTCCATATATTTTAATAATATAGCTACAAGATCCTGGCCCCTAAAGCAGTGGAGAAGGAATCCGATCCTAAGAAAATCGCGCAAGTCATCCTGGACGCCACTGGTTTGGATGTCGAGTCCTACCGTCTCGGTCATACCAAGGCATGTCTTAAACCCTTTGGTAGTTAGCGGTTTGAGACCAGAGCGATCCGAATGCCAACGTACTACAGGATTGCGATGCTTTCTAATGCTTTGTCAAACAATAACATAATTGAGACCCATGTTATTGTTTGACCCTTAAACCTTATAAGATAAGGCTGCTTTTCCCTAGAGCCCAACTTACAAAGGCTCGTGTTTGTTACCTTTTCTCCTATGTAACCTACACAAATACATGTATAGGTACACTTTTTATCTTATTTGTGTGTTCCTTAAACGCAGATACAAAATTCTGTGCCCGAAACAGCTCAAAGAGCCAATTACACCCGAGAAAGCCAGTGAAAAAATTCTTGAACATACCGGCTTGGATTCGGAATCTTTCAGACTCGGAAAGACAAAGGTAGTGATAGCAGCATGCACACTCGCCTCACTCTGTACACTAACTTCTATAAATTAATCCTCGCATGTACTCTAGACTTTTTCTGCAATCTGTAATTTTATATAAAACTGCTGTTATTTTTGTTCTGTTATTTATTTTTTTATTAAAATATTTTTTTTATATTTTTATTAAAGTTATTATTTTTGTGTTTCACAAATCTAATAATTTAATGTGGCTTTCCAATAAGTTGCTTTTCAATATGTCAGCCTTTATCTCTTTTTTAAGTTAAATAATTTAAAAAAAACTTACAAAAAATTACTTCAGGGGAAAGACAATTAATTTATATTCTTTAAAAAACTCTTCTTATACTTTCTTTTTTTTTACTTCTTTTCTATTTAACATTTTCATTGGTTTGTAAAATAATTTCTATCGCTCTATTCAATTTAACATTTGCTTGTGACATTACGCGATGTAGGGACACTTACTGATTATATGTGCGTGAATAGGTGTTCTTCCGCGCTGGTGTCCTGGGTCAGATGGAAGAGTTGCGTGACGATAGGCTTTCCAAGATCGTCTCCTGGCTCCAGGCTTACATCCGTGGTTACTTGTCCCGCAAGGAGTACAAGAAGTTGCAGGAACAGAGGCAAGTTGACAAAACCTGTTATAGATTAAATTTTAGTTATGTTTTATCTCTGACTGCCAAAATGTTGAAAATTTAAGTCGGTTGAGACCCCGCGGTCCAAAATATTCTACACCGAAGAGAAAATAAACGTAGTCGTTTAAGTCGTATCTGAAAAAATGGACAATATTTTTATTTAACGATATAATCTAGCTTATTTACAGAAATTGTCATATCTAGCTTGGACCCTTTCCTGAAGATAAGATTTCTACTATACACCTAATGTTGCTTCAACTATCATCCTGAGCAAAGAGGATAAAACTTTCAATAATTTTTCTGTTTGTCCAATCAGAGTCGCTCTCCAAGTTGTCCAACGCAACTTGCGGAAATACCTGCAACTCCGTACCTGGCCCTGGTGGAAACTGTGGCAGAAGGTCAAGCCCCTCCTCAACGTTAGCCGCGTCGAGGATGAGATGGCGGTAAGCATCTTTCATCGTCGGCCACATTATTAAAATGATTAAGTACTCTGACCCAATAAAGAGCGAATATAGCCGCCGTGATTCAGGGGAATGCGAACGTAAATAGAAGCGACCGCGCCCACCTGGCGGTTACGTGACACCGCAGCACCTGCCGACCATTTCTGGATCCCCCCCTCCGCCCGCCTTTCCTTGCGAGTAAGGTGCGTGCGTGGGCGCCGATGCGCTGGAAAACTCCAGCCACGTTCAGTGAAGGAGCGGTCGGCGGCGCGCGCACCAACCCCTTCTAAAATAACGAACGAACTGATATAATACCTTTGCATTCCTCATTCACTCTAATCGGGATTTCTTTTACATTTATGGTGTTTTAATTCATTTACATTAAATATAGAACGATGGCTGAAGTGATTCATAAGTCGGAATGGGACGGAGTTAATAAAAGTGAGGACGTTTTACAGAAATTGGAGGAGAAGGCTAAGAAGGCCCAGGAAGCTTTCGAGAAGGAAGAGAAACTCCGTAAGGAGCTTGAGGTCCTCAACGCCAAGCTTCTTGAGGAAAAGACCAACCTCCTGGCCAATCTCGAGGGAGAGAAGGGTTCTCTTTCCGAAACCCAGGAACGTGCCGCCAAACTCCAGGCACAGAAGACCGACCTCGAGGGGCAACTCAGGGTAAGTTTTGATTTAAAAAGAAACTTAAATATGTATGTCTATCTATACGTATATATAATGACAAAATTTGAAATAGCACCTAAAATTAGAACGCGGTACACTAATTAATTTTGTTAATTAGCAAGGCTGCCGGCGGTGATAGATAAATATTTAACTAATGTTGGAGTCTAAATAAGCGAAGATACTAACTTGCGTTTCGGTTACATACACACATGAGTATAAAGCTCTCTGCTTGACGTGTTTCTTCAAATAAACATGGACTTGTTTATACGGGAAATAGTTTGGGGAGTTAAAAATAAATAACATGTCTGGGAATTGCACGATTTTATTGCAAGCAATTAATTACCGGTATTATATGACGATAGACAAGAAACAGACGAGCAGTCATGAACGAAATAACCTACATTAAAACGAATACAGACAATTAACACGATTTCTCACTTATTTTATTTTTTGGTTAGGACACCCAAGATCGTCTCACTCAGGAAGAGGATGCTCGCAACCAGCTCTTCCAGGCTAAGAAAAAGTTGGAACAAGAGGTGTCTGGCCTGAAGAAGGATGTTGAAGACCTCGAATTGTCCGTCCAAAAATCTGAGCAGGACAAGGCTACAAAGGATCACCAGATCCGTAACTTGAACGATGAGATCGCCCACCAGGATGAACTCATCAACAAGCTCAACAAAGAAAAGAAGATGCAGGGCGAATCTGGTCAGAAGACCTCCGAGGAACTCCAAGCCGCGGAAGACAAGGTCAACCACCTCAACAAGGTCAAACAGAAACTCGAGCAGACCTTGGATGAACTTGAAGACTCACTTGAGCGCGAGAAGAAACTCCGCGCTGATGTTGAGAAGCAGAGGAGGAAGGTTGAAGGTGACCTGAAACTCACCCAGGAGGCTGTTTCTGACCTCGAACGTAATAAGAAGGAGTTGGAACAGACCATTCAACGCAAGGACAAGGAGATTTCGTCCCTCACTGCCAAGCTGGAGGACGAGCAATCCCTTGTTAGCAAGCTGCAGAAACAGATCAAAGAGCTGCAGGCCCGCATCGAGGAGCTCGAAGAGGAAGTTGAATCTGAACGCCAGGCTCGCGCTAAGGCTGAGAAGCAACGCGCTGATCTGGCCCGTGAACTCGAGGAGTTGGGTGAGCGCCTTGAGGAAGCAGGCGGCGCCACCTCTGCTCAAATCGAACTTAACAAGAAGCGCGAAGCTGAGCTCAGCAAACTCCGTCGTGACCTCGAGGAAGCCAACATCCAACACGAGTCTACCCTCGCTAACCTCCGCAAGAAGCATAACGATGCTGTCAGCGAGATGGGCGAGCAGCTCGATCAACTTAACAAGCTCAAGGCGAAGTAAGTACTTTTATTTTATATACTTAAAAAAATCTAAGTTTCATTTGATATAAATTAGCATTTCAATAATTTTAATCTATTAAAGAAAGACGAAAGCTCTCGAATTCATAATAAAATGCAAAATTCAGGGCTGAACATGATCGTGCCAATTGCTACAACGAGTTAAACAACACGCGTGCGGCAGTCGATCAGGTCGCAAGGGAGAAGGTAACATGTCGTCCCGAAGGCATGGCCTGGGGTGGCTCTTGCATGAAACCCTCTCTACCCTGAACGACCTACACAATTCTACATTCCATATTTCTGTTACAGAAAAACTTATGCGCTCTTTGGTAATAGCAAAAAAATGTACTTAATTTTTATTTAATATTCTATCCATCCAGGGCTGAGAAAGAGCGCTCTCAATACTTTAGCGAAGTCAATGACCTTCGTGCCGGTCTCGACCACTTATCCAACGAAAAGGTACAAAGTTATAGACATGTGTTGGCATCAGCAGGTCTTCGCTTCGCAGCTTTCGCAAATTAGTGATCGATAGATAGAACACAAAACATTGCAACACAATTCATTCCATAAAAAAGAACCCCATATTAACATTATTCAAAATGTACTAATAAATTGAAAACTCAAAATGCTAAAAACGCCAAATCTAACTTGATGTTATGTGTGAACAATAATAAATAAAACAATTATTTTGTATTCTTTTAACAAAGAAATTGTGTATTATAAATACATTCTAAGCTTGAACGCATGCTTGTTCTTTAGGCAAAACATTATCATACATTTGACTTTTTTCAAATATTTTTTTAATGGTGAAATAAAACTATCAAACAAACATCCATAAAAATAGTGGTATTATATATATTTATTTTTCTATTTAGGCTGCCCAAGAAAAGATCGTTAAGCAATTGCAACACAATCTCAACGAAGTCCAAAGCAAGGCTGATGAAGCTAACCGCACCCTTAACGACCTCGATGCCGCCAAGAAGAAGATGTCCATTGAGAACTCTGACCTTCTCCGCCAACTGGAGGAGGCTGAGTCCCAAGTGTCGCAGTTGTCTAAGATCAAGGTGTCGCTCACCACTCAATTGGAAGACACTAAGAGGCTCGCTGACGAGGAGTCCAGGGTGAGAACTTAATATTATCTAAACATTATTTTTGTGCGAAATTAAAAAATGTTCAAATAGTGTCAGTTTATTGTGTGAACATTTTATTTGAAGGTATAATCAATTTATTTTGTTAATAGGAACGCGCCACCCTACTTGGCAAATTCCGCAACCTTGAGCACGACTTGGACAACATCCGCGAACAAGTTGAAGAAGAAGCTGAGGGCAAAGCTGACCTGCAACGCCAGCTTTCCAAGGCCAATGCTGAAGCTCAAATATGGCGTTCCAAGTACGAATCCGATGGCGTGGCCCGCTCAGAGGAACTCGAGGAGGCCAAGCGCAAGCTCCAAGCCCGCCTTGCCGAAGCAGAGGAAACCATTGAATCTCTCAACCAGAAGGTTGTCGCACTCGAGAAGACCAAACAACGCCTTGCCACCGAAGTTGAGGACCTGCAACTCGAGGTCGACCGCGCCACCGCTATTGCTAACGCTGCGGAGAAGAAACAGAAGGCGTTCGACAAGATCATCGGCGAATGGAAACTCAAGGTCGATGATCTCGCTGCAGAACTCGATGCCAGCCAAAAGGAATGCCGCAACTATTCCACTGAATTGTTCCGTCTCAAGGGAGCTTACGAAGAAGGCCAAGAACAACTCGAGGCTGTTCGCCGTGAGAACAAGAACCTCGCCGATGAAGTCAAGGACCTCCTTGACCAGATCGGAGAAGGTGGCCGCAACATTCACGAAATCGAGAAGGCTAGAAAACGCCTCGAAGCCGAGAAGGACGAGCTCCAGGCCGCTCTCGAGGAGGCCGAAGCTGCTCTCGAACAAGAAGAGAATAAGGTATTGCGGGCTCAACTCGAACTGTCTCAAGTCAGACAGGAGATCGACAGGCGCATTCAGGAGAAGGAAGAGGAATTCGAAAACACTCGCAAGAACCACCAGCGCGCCCTCGACTCTATGCAAGCTTCCCTCGAAGCCGAAGCCAAGGGCAAGGCTGAGGCCCTTCGCATGAAGAAGAAGCTCGAAGCTGACATTAATGAGCTCGAAATCGCCCTCGACCATGCCAACAAAGCTAACGCCGAGGCCCAGAAGAATATTAAACGTTACCAAGCTCAAATCAAGGACTTGCAGACTGCGCTCGAAGAGGAACAACGTGCTCGCGATGATGCCCGTGAACAGCTCGGCATCTCAGAACGTCGCGCCAACGCTCTCCAGAACGAACTGGAAGAATCCCGCACACTCCTTGAACAAGCAGATCGTGCTCGCCGCCAGGCCGAACAAGAACTTGGCGATGCTCACGAACAACTTAATGAATTATCCGCTCAGAATGGTTCCTTGTCCGCTGCCAAGAGGAAACTCGAATCCGAACTGCAGACTCTGCACTCTGACTTGGACGAACTCCTTAATGAGGCTAAGAACTCAGAAGAGAAGGCCAAGAAGGCCATGGTTGATGCCGCTCGCCTTGCTGACGAACTCCGCGCAGAGCAAGAACACGCCCAAACCCAAGAGAAATTGCGCAAGGCGCTTGAACAACAGATCAAGGAACTGCAAGTCAGACTCGATGAAGCCGAAGCCAACGCACTCAAGGGAGGAAAGAAAGCTATCGCGAAACTCGAACAGAGGGTAAGAGAACTCGAGAACGAGCTTGACGGAGAACAGAGGAGACACGCCGACGCCCAAAAGAACCTCCGCAAGGCCGAAAGACGCATCAAGGAACTGACCTTCCAAGCCGAAGAGGATCGCAAGAACCACGAACGCATGCAGGACCTCGTCGACAAACTTCAACAGAAAATCAAGACATACAAGAGGCAAATCGAAGAAGCTGAAGAAATCGCCGCTCTCAACTTGGCTAAGTTCCGCAAGGCACAGCAAGAGTTGGAGGAGGCTGAAGAAAGAGCAGACCTTGCCGAACAAGCCATCAGCAAATTCCGTGGCAAGGGACGCGCAGGTTCCGCAGCGAGAGGAGTCAGCCCGGCGGTAAGTTTAAACTAAATTATTTCTCATTTAACATTGTCAAATCATTTCAAAATATTAAGACATATTCTTTCGTTTAGGCGTCCGTTAAAGGGCGTCCATAAACATCACTGGAGTAATATGTAAGTCAGCGAATATTGTTGCACGCCATCCTACACAGCACCAGAAACCGTGCTGGCCCTTGACCTTTATGTACAATTCACTTGATTTCATTTAGTAAATTAGTACCCTAATGAATTACTCATATCTCATAATTTTAATGGCAGTTTTTCTCCAATACCTATATTGTAAACATCTTGCATGCCTCCTACGCTCCTCAGACAAATATTTATTTATTTTTCCTGTTATCGAGGATCGAAGAGCGCCTCTTCAACCCGGCACGTATTGTCCTGCACGTACCAAGCAACGCCATAATTAAGTGCGATAACCGTTCCTAATTTCTTTTTTCTTGCAGCCCCCACGTTCGCGCCCCGCCTTTTCTGATGGCTTCGGCACCTTCCCACCAAGGTTCGACCTGGCGCCCGAGGATTTCTAAACGTTCCACAAACAAAAAAACGGACTGTACAGATTTTTCGTTGAAATGTAACTCTTTTTTTATACATAGCAGTTGAATGTTACGAAAGCGTGAAACGAGAAACTGTAAAAAAAAATTTAAACCACAAAAAAAAATATACACTAGTAATCTAATCTTTTTACGAAAGGCTATTTTGTAACTTGTTAATATTTATTATTATTTATATTATTTATTACCGTGGAGTATGTATCGAGTGTGAGAGGAGCGTCGAAGGGTTGCGGGTGCGCGGGCGCCGAAGCGCTTACAGAGACACACCTACCAACCCCCGTACCGGCACGCACACTCGCGAACCTTCGCCACGCTCCTATCACATCCAATAAAGCGATATCGTTGTCATAAAATATTACCACATGCCTTTTTATTTCCAATTACCCTCTCTGCGTAACCTATTCTATTTGGCTTCACAATATTTTGTAGATTAATTTTAATAAAAGTGATTCATACTAAGCTTTCAGTAAAAAAATGTTTTTGCACAGGACTAAATTTCAGTCTCTACAATAGTCGTTCTTTGTATTTGAAATCAGTTAAGAATGCATATTATAAAAGGCAGTGCCAGTACTACCTTATATTTTTTTGCTTTTATTATTATTGCTTTAATAATAATAAAAGCAAAAAGGGCAAAAAAATGCTCTTCAACATCAATACAAGCATATAAGTAAGCAAATAATTAGCCATCAATCTCAAGCAACCCTATTTAGTCAAATAAAGACATTATGTACTTACCTACTATAAATAATTGTGAAGCTTGATAATGAATTGGCACCTTATGTATTATAAAAATAGATGCATTGACATATAAAATATTTATTGAATCTTTTTTTTATGCGAAGGTCGTCAGACAAGCTGACAGTCCACTTGATGATAGATGGCTACCGTCGCCTATAACACAATCGACGCCACAGGCGCTGCAACTGCGACTAGGTAGGGATAGAAAGTAGGCTAAATATGCAATTAAATATGAAAGTTGTACAATGGAGTTGAAGAGCTTAGATATGTATTGGGACATAATTATTTATTATTTTTATTAATTTTCGTAAACCTTATTTTTATGTCTTGGTACATTTAGTAGCTAGAACGTCACAATATACTTTTTTTTAAATTTATTAATTATGAAATCCTAGCATTATTAATAAATTAATTATTTATTTATTTTCATATTCTTGTTCATCTTGTATAAATCCTGAAACATTGCCTAGGGTTGTGTAATAAAAATATAAACTATACATTTATCACGTTTACTTGTTACAAGTAAGTACGGTGTAAAAAAATTACTTGAAACTACTATACTATCGTAAGTTAAGAATAGCAAAGAGATGTAGAAACAACAGCGAAACTGTCACGCTCGCAGAAGCAGCTCCTTTTGTTTCAGGAGCAGGATAGTCCCGGCTGCAGAAGTCCAGGGCGTTAGTGTAATGCTGAAATTGGTCTTCAAATTGCTCCCAAGTGCATCCAGAGACGGGACAATAATCCGATTCTTTTTCGTTGACGAAGATTTGAACGCGATGTGTCTGCGTTCCGGATTCTGTACATCTGTAAGTTATGAAAATATATATTTAATTGTGAAATTATTACACTCGGTTGTAATTTGTTCCTTATAAGGCTGAAATACTATATTGACAGATTCGTCAATCCGAAGAAACGGATGTACACAAAGTTAGTATAAGGAAAATATGCGATTTTTTGGAGCTCTTTTATTGCACAACTCTTTGCTTGTTCAGTAAGTAATAATCTTTGTTTTGAAATTTGTTTATAAATATAAAAACTAATGTCTAAAATTTATTATTAAATGGAAAAGAAAAGAAAAGTTAACATTTTTATATATTCTTTCTTCAATAACATTACCTTTTCTATATTTTGAAGTAATTCTACCACATGAAAAGAGCCATAATTATTGGTATATTTCATGATTATTGATGTAAATGTGCTTTCAATAGGAATACTTTTGTCAATAGGAACAATAATTAATATATTTTATTATAAATACAGCAAAATGTTTATCAAACGTATAATAAATACGTATGAAAAATCATCGTATAAAATCCCACTGTAAATACTACTTTTAATAAAATTTATATCGAAAAAAAAATTACCGAAATATTATTGTGTTTATACTACTATTTCTTCCTAACGGTATTTTTACTTAATGTCCTAACTGTCCTAGGAAAATGTACTTATATAGTATAGGACCTCTCTGTCGTACGTATTCACTCGCAGCAATATTTCACTTTTTAAAACTCGACAACCGGAATTCAGTATCTCAACCATGAGTTACAATGACTGCACTCGCTAGCGAGAGCGTAAAATATTTATATGGAAAATTGACAATTTGACATTGACAGTTATTCATATAAATATTTTACGCTCTCGCTAGCGAGTGCGGTCATTGTAAACTCATGGTAAAGGTACTGGACTGATTTTTCGCAGACAACCCTATACCACCGTATATTCGTAATGAAATAATCTTTATTTTAATTTAACTTTAATTCATTAAACAGACCGGTGCAAGTTACTAGTATCGACCTACCTACCCAAGACTGGAAAAAAATAGTCAACCTAACGTTTGCATATTCTGTGGGCTTCATACTTTCGATTGATATGGAATTTGTCTATTAACCAAACCAGTCAAATGTTTTTTTTTTTTAAATTGTTAATTAATCATATTCTGGACTGAAATTTTTAAGACAACCCATTTGCAATATATTTATTGACATATTTAATTGGATATAAAATACTTTCATCAATTAACCAGCTCGGTGAAGGTCGTTTTATAATGGGATCTTAGACTAACAGGAATCTTTTTAAAATCTCAGTCTACATGAGTCTTTCCGACCACTTGTCGATTAGAAATAGTAACCGCTTGTTAAAACAGCCATGAAAAAAAATTAATATAGGTATGTAAAGTATTCAAAGATAAATAAATGTAAAGTCCTCTCTATCAGCAGTTGAATAGAGTAGTAGTAGTGGATCCCTGGCAAAATAGAGTAGGTAGTTACCTTACCTAGCAAATATATAACTGAATAGATAATAAAAATATATTATTCACCTATTGAGAACAGCAATAATGTTAGTAGAAAAGGCAGCAATGTGACTCGTTCTCCACAATCTGTTAATATTTCTGGCACTGCCACGAATTGGTGAACTGTCTTTGTAAAGGCCCATAGCACAGAAAGCCATCTCCATCATGGTGTCGTGAGTAAAGTATGACACTACATTCTTCCCTTGACCAGTGGTCACCGATTGGAAGTTGTCATACAAGTCTTTAAGAACTGGTCCACCCAAATTCACGTTAACCTGTTCAGTAAAAGCATCATATTAATTAATAATATATATGTTACTGCTAAAGATAGGTGTGAACATAAACTTAAGATTAGCCGGCTAAAATTAGGTTTATCTTCGAGGAGATGTTAATGTTAGTTTCATCTATCATTAGCCGGCTAAACTTAGGTTTAACTGCAGGCCCTTGGCTAAAAATGTAGAAGAAGCAAATGAAAAAGGAAACGGTATAATAATGTTTACTATTTCGACACGAAAACTTTTATTAAAAAAATAACCACTCTCATTACACATACTTATGTAGGTATACAAAATTACAAAATAAAACTTCTGCAGTGTTAATAACTTAATACAATATCTAGTCATTAAAATAAAATAATAAGGAGCCCTATCCCTCCCTTATCCTTAATCCATCTATGGTCGGCAGCGCACTTGTAGCACTAATGGCGTTGCTTGTGTTATAGGCGACGGTAGCCACCTACCATCAAATGGACCGTCAGCCTGTCTGTACCTTATCATAAAAAAGGAGCTATTTGTTGGAACATGATAAACTAGAATGGCATTTCGAATTACAAAGAACATTATTATTCGATGAAATCCATCGAAACATTTTTAGCCGTTTCGTTTCGGTTAATGTGCACATTAACCGGCTAAAGATGGAAATTCACGACGCAAACTAACATGATATCGAACTTTAGCCTCCTCTCGAAGATAAACTTAAGATTAGCCGGCTAAACTTAAGTTTATGTTCACACCTAACTTTAGCCGTAACATATATATTACTAAAATCTATATCTGAATCTACATTTAGCTCAATAAATTTACTTATATCTCCATTTTTTTTTCAAGAATCCATAATTTTCGAGAATTTTCGTATATTAGGAATGTACCTACGTAAGTTTTAATATACTAGCTATTGAACGCGACTTCGTCAGCATAAATTTTTTAGAATATAATCTATGTTACTCGCTGATGATAGAGCTTTCTAAGAATTTTCAAAATCGGCCCAGTAGTTTTTTAGTTGATTCATTAAACATACAAAAAAAAAATCTTGTCTCTTTATGATATTAAATACCTACTAATGTTATACTAAAACATTTTTTTTAAATATTTTTTTATGAAATAATAAACTTTTTATTTATGTTAAATAATAATTTATAAAATGGAATCTGAGGCTGCCAGTACATTTTTTTATTATACTCACCCAAGATCCATATCCATTCCTGTGATAATGTCTTACATCGTCTCTGTACTCAAGAACGACAAGGTCTTCGTCTGAGAAGACCGAGCACCATGGCGACTGTTTCACGGCGCTCCATGAGCGGTAGAACCTACATATTTCATACAAGGTGTATATGTCGTCTGGCGTCAACTGGGTTGGGATACCTAACCTTTCTTGGACATTCATTTGAACCTGAAAATAATTTTACGTAAAAATTATTTACTTTACTTGTTATGTAAAAACATATGTCACATGAAAATCTTTGATAAATCGTTCAAGTTGTACTTTTGTAAAGTTATTAAATCTGTATCAGAGATGTGAATTATTTGAAATACATATATTTGAAAGGCAAATACAAAATGTCTATTTTTATTTTGCATTTCAAATACTTTTTTCAAAATTTTACTATTTTATTTGTAACAAATATTGTAACCCTTATTAAGTTATTGATTTTTGCCTTTAATAAAAACTTACTTGGATATATTCATCGGTTTCAGCATACGCTTCTAGTTCCTGAACAAGGGTCTCACCCCCTCTGACTTCTTCTTGATATCTCTCGCAGTTTTCATATGGCTGAAAAGAATAATTCCGATATTAAAAAAAAAAATTAATTACAAAAAAACGTAAGTTAAACAGCACTCGTGCTGATTGCTATGTTCAGGTAGTAATAGATTTCAGAGTTCAATGCCTCATCCACCTTGTCCCTTCCATATTCTTTATCCTAGCGCATTTGCAGCACCTGTGATATTACTTGTGTTATAGGCGACTGTAGCCACCTATCATCAAGTGGACCATCAGCCTGTCTGCCGGCCTTAACATTAAAAAAAATTAATTAATCTACTGTCCCTTTGCAAATGTATAAGATGTATTTATTGATACTATTTTTTACATGCAGTTGAATTTGTTTTACGTATTCTTTATGAGAAATGACGTAACGATTAGATATCTAATATCTCTTGAGTCTTAACTGTCATCTTGTTAAAATATATATCACTTTTATTAACCATGAACAGTAAAGGCGAAATATATCAAAAGTCTTCGAAATATATATGTAGAAGCATGGTAACAAGTAAACTTGCTATGGAATATAAATAAATAATAAATAAATAAATATCTCCACACATTCCACACAGCACCATCTAGTTCCACACTAAGCAACTTAATGCTTGTATTATGGATACCAGACAGTTGATATAATACATAGATTACTTTTTTTTTGTAAATACATACATATTATAAATACAAACATCCATGACTCGGGTACAAAGGTAAATGTTAACACATAAACATTTGCCCCTAGCGGGATTCGAACCCGCGACCGTTTGGTTAACAGCTAGGGTTACTAGCCACTAGACCAAACGTGTCGTCATAACTATGAGTACTAATACTAACCCTAATGATGTCATCTCTTTCCCAAGGTCCATCAATACCCAAAGTCAAGTTAGTCCCTTCAGTAAGGCCGTGAACGAACGCAATTGAACTTGTGATAGTTCTCTGTTCGTTTGTCGTTCTAAAGTAATAATTGTCTTCTGATCCTCGCAAGAGATGAGGATATTTCTGACGGATTCTAGTCGCAATGTCGTAAATTTCCTCGTATCCGACACCAGTGAGGAACGATTGAGATGTCTCGAGTGTTTCGTTCCAAACAAATTTGCGGAATTCTTCGATGTCCTAAGGAATTAATTATTTAGTTTATTATTTACTTTACTTACTTAGTACTATAACTATTAAAACAATATAGAAGAACTTAGCTTAAAAAGCTGTTAGCATATTTAATATACAAATTTTCATAAGGATATTTTTCTTGAGATATAAACAATTTTTAAAACCCAAGAACTGATTTCAATCTGTCATAATATATAGATTTTCTATTATAGAATGTCATATATAGAAATATATAGAATGCCACTAATGAAATGAATATAAATGATCTAAATGAGTATATATAAAGTCGGATTAATTCAATAGAACAGTTAACAAAATAAATTGAGACGATTTTAGAAACTTGCCACGTGAAAATTTAAATGCCAAATGCAAGAGAGAAACAAGCAAAACATCGCAATCAGAAAGATCAAATAGTAATGAGCCAAATATATTTTTATTACCATTATATTAATAGCCTTTTTATTCAGTAGAAATCAAATTTTTTCTTTAATTAGCAAGACAGTGAATGAATAAAGTATGATATACCTGCGAACATAGTTGACTCCTGCCTTCGTCGTAGCTGGCGACGATTTCATCCTTCAATGAAGCTATGTCCTTTATAGCTTCAGTAACACTAGTTCCAGGATTTCTGTTCCCATGTCTATGTAAAGACCAGACACTGATTGCTTCACAATCTGAAAATTAATATAACTTTGAGAATTGGTTTCTGCCACAGTCCCTATGGTAGGACAAGGACAAGGACAAGGACAAGGAAAGAAACAAGGACAAGATAAATATCACTTTTATCTTGTCCTTGTTTCTTTTCCTATCAGGGTATCTTTTCCTACCGCACTTGCGTCCTTACTTGTGTTTACAGGCGATGGTAGCCTCTCTAGTATTCACCATATTATTCATGGCTATTATTAACATTTTATCGCATCACCGTGATACATTCAATTTTTTTTTGTTGCGTTTTCATTTGCAATCAGTCAATTCTCAACTATAAGCAAATCTGTTGTGTGCTTTTCTGTCTTTTTGAGGCTCTCCCCTGCAGGAGATGCCACCACTTAGTTTTCACCACCTAGCATCCAAATCTTGGATATCATTTTAGGCGTTTGTCATATATCATCGTGATGAGTTGTGATACATTCAAATGTCAGTCTTCAATGGAGCCACTAAATGAATGAAGTAAAATAGAAATACTAGAAGTTGATAAAATCTTACTTTCTGGGTGGACGTGATCTCTGATGTCCCCTCGGACTGTGTCATATGGAGTCTTCGTTGAGTATAGTTGAAATGGACATTGGGCGTTCCAATAGCAAGTCTTTTCACTTATTACTGTATTTACTAGTAGTAATAATAAAAATGAGATCATTTTTCCACTATTTCTATATTGATTAATAAATAAATTTTTCGCGAAATAATAATTCGATTTAAATATAAGTATTATTGAATGATATATATAACCGACTAAAGTGCCTATATATAGTTTTTGTTTAATCATTACATGACACTATCGTTAGGATAAAGGCGCGTTCACATGCGAAGGTATAGCAAAATTATTTATTTAGTATAATTGAAATTTTCTTAACAGATGTGTTATAGAATTAAATTATTTTCTAGACTTAGTAGCTTTAGTTGTGCGTTGATACTTCATTGAAAACAATTATTATAGTTATAGTGAAGAATTCATAAAATATACTTTTATTACATTAAAACAAAATTTAATATACATAATTATTACACTTTAAAATTATGAACTAAATATTAAATGTTGCTTCGACAGATGCTATGTCAAAGCATTGAGCTCGGCTCGGAATGACGTCAATCAATGGAATGCAGAATGAACGCCTCGTGACTTGATGACACAAGTGCAGGCCGTATTTAGGTCGGTGCAGGCTCAGCAGCAGTCTTCGTATATTAGGCTTGCGTAGCAAATAAAATGCCTATTATAAACAAACAAAAAAAAAACGAAAACACCAAACAAAAATATCTTCAAATCCGGATGGACGGGTCACAGTAAAATTGTAATACAAAAAAATCACACAAGCAAAAATTATGCCAAAAAAAGTAAAGACACAGACAAAATGGGAATCTTTGGAGGAGCCCCTTACTGTATCTAGGGTTGTTAGTGATAAATATAATAAACAACTACTAACAAACTTTATTTAATAATTACTAATAAAAAAAACCTAATAAATCAATAGTTAACTAAGTAATCGACAAATTATTTAAACTTGTTATAATCACTACTTAATGCAACTTTTTAAAGAAAATTCAACATAAGAGATAAAATTCCCCTTTGACATGCATTTTTCATGATAATTTAGTTAATAAATGATGTGGAGATTTCAGACTTAATGTCAAGTAATCAATATGATGGTTTATTTTTTAATTATTTACTTTCCCACTACATAAGTTAGTACAGATACATATAAGTGAGCTACAATACAAGGCAGTAATTATGTATTTAAATGACCTACCCACGTAACGGTATTTTTTTTTCTATGTAAAAATTTGACTTAGGTTCATTTTTATCTATGCTTATTTCTTTAAGCGCTAGATAATACTTAAAAAAATTGTTATGATTGCAAGTTCACCCAGAGTCTAGTGTACACGGGTAGAGTAAACGGTAGAATCAACTAGCGTACTATTCTACCAGTTCCAAGTACTCTACCAGTTTTAGTAGAGTAACTGTTTACACGAGAATCATCAGTCTTTTATAGAAACCGGTACGTCACACTGATCGAACACTATGAACACTCATCGAAAAATTGTAAAAAACCAGGAGTGGGGGAAGGCAAGTAGTAGAGTAGCTTGCCCGCGATGGTAGCTACTCTACTCTTCCATATTTTAGTACTCTACTCATACTCTACTCTACCAATACTGTTTACATTAGTATAGTTAGTAAGAAAGTTAGAACACTACCATGCTACTATACCGTTTACTCTACCCGTGTACACCGGGCTTATTGGATTGGGTTTTACAAAGTAGCCAATAGCATTTAAGTATTAAATGAAACATTACCTACATGTGAGCCTGCCCTTACCTATATTGGATTATCTTTTTCAATCGTCTGTCAAGAGATAAGATGACGATTTATGATTTTACAACCGTGATACTCGTATGAGATCACTCAGTGTGCACAATGAATGATATCTGTACTTCCACGCCCACAATCGGAAGATATTTTTTTATTGCTGCTGTCATAATATTAATTTTAAAAAAGTACTATTAGAGTCGTGTTTAGATGAAGGATAGTTGAAGAGGGGGAAAAAGACTTGTTTTATTATCAAAACAAGCTAGATACTTCTATCAAAAATTTATAATAAAACTAGCTGGTGCCCACGACTTCGTAAGCGTTGAAAAATATTAAGTAGCCCATCCTGTGTCCCGTACGTCCAACTGTTTATCTACCAAGTTTCATGAAAATCAGTTAATTCGTTTCAGAGTTATGGAGGAACTTAAATACATACATACAGAAAAAAATTCTAAAAATCGTCAATTCAGTTTAAGTATCATGTATAGAGCCTATAAACACGATATCTCTGAAAACAAAGTAACTTACTCCATGACCAACCCTTACAGATTTATTATTAGTATTGAAAACTTCATCTCTCCATTGTTTTTTTTTATATATTAAGGTGGTCAAAAAACGCCACTGTGTTGCAATATTAAGATTTAGGATTAAGAGCAGGCCCCACGAAAACAATTCCTACGCTCGCTCCGCCCACGTCCCGCCACCCGAGAGTTACAAGTTGCTCGGCGGCTCTCTAGGATTTTTTTTAATATATCGCAAGATACAGCTTACGTAAGGTTGAATATTGCGTACATTATTTGAAGAATGATTTGGTATGCACTAGCTCGGAACTAAACAACGTAAGTCTCAAAATTGTTTTCGTTAATTATAGGAGTAAAAATAAACCTAAGTTTATTTTATTTTGACAATCACTGGTAAACAATGTTTCCTTGCTACGAGCAGTTTTTTGGCGATATAACTCAAGCCGTTTAGTAGAAAAATGTAATATTCTCCGGAAAAGGCGCCGATTTCGATCAAAAAATGTATCGAATGAAAATCACCTAATTATGTTTCTGACTTGATAATCTACAGATAAAGGTCTCAATATGTATGTATGTAAATTCCACATTGATCAGATATGTGGTTGACTCAGCACATTTATTTAAAGTTACCTTAGTTTCATAGGGCCTGGCCTTAAGAAAGATTAGGGAAAGCCTCAATCACAAAAACGCATGATATTATTTCATTGTGATTTTTTGTAAGAGGATGGTTACTGTCGCCAAACGGGCTGCCCAAATAACTGCGAAACGAAGTATGCCACTAATTGCCAGGTCCAGACGAGAGCCAACTATATAAAAAGTTCATTCATAACGGAGAAACAGAGCGACTTATTTTTTTAATGTTAATTTTTAACTTAATCTATACAAGATTATAACTCATATCATAACAGATCAAAAGTGTTATTACTACTAGTTTTATCTAGCGGCCTTATCACTTACCATCACATAACGGCCACACACCGTTCACGCCTCCACTCTGTGTTGATAATAAACATCGCTTTATCTTATTATTTTAATTTATTAATATCAACGTAATCAATTGGATTAACATCGCATGTTTTTTTTGTGTTTAACAACCATAATATAAAGGTTTCGTCACAATTTTAATATTTCAAGAAGTAAGTCACGAGTCGTGGTGATAATGTTTTATTCATATCTAAATATATAACTGAGTAAGTATAATATTTAATGTGTATTTTATAAATTCAATTATTTAATTGATGTCAATTAAATTTTATTTAATTGATGAATAAATTATTTTAAATACTCTTACAATGTAAGAGTAACAATAGGTTGTTATATTTTAATAAGCAAAATACTTGTTGATTGACCAAAGTACTTGAAGCCGAATTTTCCAAAAGTTAAGACATGATTTAAAAAAAACTAATTATTCTTGTTTATTAAAACAATAATTAAAACAAATGAAACAATAATTAAAACAATACACATATTTCATTCAGCATCGTATTAGAAATATAAAAAAAAAATTTTTTAATATGCTACTATAATATGTGGTATATTAAAATTATTTTCCCCTTTGCTGCATTACTGTGAACAGTGAATACGAAGCTTTAATTATCTGAAAAAAAAAAAAAAGAATATTCTTGACATGAGTTCGAAAATGTAATACCTACATAAACCAAATAATGATAGTGTTTGTACTTACAGAAGTAAAAGCTGAAAGAGAGAGAGTGATCATACCACCAGCATTCAAGTAAGTAGGGCGACAAGTGCGAGACATCATCACCAGGATCTGGCGACGACTCTTCAGTGGAAACTTGTACCAAGGGCATTCATATGCTGCGGTAGACACCTCAGCGCTCTGAAATCAATTTGATAACTCTGAAATGAATAGTCTCTCCTCATAGACTTTGTACTGTAATATGAGTTTCGACGAATGCCTTTTAAAAAAAGGACAATTCGATTCATAAAGGAAAACATCCTTAGATACAGTTGTTGTTATTAATTAACTTCGTGGGCAAATCGTGGATCACATACATATGATATTATATACAGCCTCTAAACGATAAAATCACAGTCTATCACCTCGTGGCAACAATAGAAACTTAGCCAAGCGTTATTTGTTAGTCCCTGAAAGTCAACCGTACACGATGACGCTTCCGTCCCCACTGAGGCGAGTATGTATGTAACCCCCAGCCAGTGTAGTCAGGCGCAAGGAACATATATACTCTCTAGTCAGGCGTCTTCCAGATAAGATTCTAACATGCGCTGTCGAAGGGACTCGACCTTTGCAGATCGCATTTGCCCAGGCGCATACGCTTCGCTGTTGCAAGTATTTCTTTCTGGACGCGACATATATAAAAATTACGTGTCAAGTTGTTTGTCCGCGATGAACTCCCAAACTACTGAACCGATTTTGATAAAATTTCGTAACTATATGTAATTTGGTCCAACTTAAAAGACAGGATAGTTTATATCTCATTTTGTTTATAATTTTTTTGCAAATTATATAATATTATTAACATAGCGCCATCTGTTGATACTTATTCAATCCCCAGCAATTATTTATCTGTGAGTTCCAAAAGATTCTAACAGATGGCGATGTAAGGTAATTTTACCAGCTGGATTGAGTAAAAAATTGCACCCGTGCGAAGCCGGGAGCGCGCCACTAGTTGAAAAAAAAAGTTCTTTTATTTATTTATTTTTACTCAAACTCAAAGTACAATTTGATTCACCCTGGTATGATACATCAAAATAAATAAACTAACTTAATTCAAACATATTACCTCAATAGTTAGTTGGTTTCCTTCATAGCAGTATAAGAAGACCTGGAGCATCATGTCGATTAAGTACGCCACCGTGGATATAATCCAAGTAATATTTCTTTTACGCTGGAAGTACAACAAAAAAAAAATGGGTATCTGAGGATCAATCCAAATGAGAGCGAGATAAACTGAAACTATAAGTTACCAAAATGTGTTATTAGAAACTAGGACTTAGATTTTTGAATTAAGAAAATGAATAGGAAATCTGATATGACATTAACCTTTTTGCCAATTATTAAAATTAAAAACATTTCTGTTTATTATATATGTACAAGGTTTTATAGCAAAATTTATTCGTTATCTTCCACACTGTCAAATACGGTAATAAAAATAATTACGATTTTTACAGAAATTTGACGAGGCTTCGATTTCTGATTGCGTATGAATCGCATCAGAAAATTTTCAATACAGTCTTTTTATTTTTTAAATTTCAAATTTAAAAAATAAAATAAAAAAAATATCACTTGTGGTTTCAGATTTATCCAGATGTTAATTAACTTAATATTCTTATATATGACCAAATGGGTCAGCCATTTGGTCACATATAAGAACATAAAGTAAATAATATAAGTAAAGTAAAAAAAATTTAAGAGTATTTCTAAGTTTGAATTGAATTCTAATATTTACTTATACATATAAACGAAATAATTCATGTTGGTGTAGTTGCACCAACATGAATCACGTTGGATACTTACAAAAGCCAGCTCGTACGCAGTAAAACATATTATGATCATGGAAATAGTGAATTGTCCCAGAATAGGAATGGAAAAGCAGGTTTGCAGTTCTTCAGTAGTATTTAAAACTGCCTGGTGTTTCACTATGCAACTTCGTAGACGCTTCTGCACTATTAGCTCTTGCTCATCAGTAAGTTTCTGAAAAATATACTCATATCAGTTATCATCTTAGGTATAGGACATAGGCCTCTCCTATAATTTGTCAGAAACACTATTTTTAGATATTATTGCCTGTTATGACACAACATCATACAATATTATCTAAAATTCCTCGAGAAGAGAAAAATCAATATACAGGGTGTGGCACTAATAAGAGCAATAAATTGAAATATAGATCCTTTAACGAATCAATAATTAATTTCAAATGGTTTCAATTAATTAAAATGAAAAACAAATTTACTCTTATTTTCTAACAAAATTAATAGAGCCAGAAATGTACTACTACAGACATAATGTGTCCAGTCGGAGTACTTGACCCTGTATCAGTACCCTGTACCAAGACATCTGACTACTGATAACCGACAATTTAGCAAACATGAAATTCATTGATTGATTAACTTTGGATTGCTATATCTCTGAGTATAAGCACTTTGGATTAGATTAAGGTAACTGAGCATACTCTATAGAATAAACGTTTAAATTTATTGCTCTTATTACAGGCCACACCCTGTAATTCGATTCAAATTAAGAAATTGAAATATTGCCAGCCAGTCTTAAAATTATTCGGGTCCAATCTGTCATACTCTGCAGTAGAACTACTTGGATATTTTTTGTCCAAACTGTTCTATCGTAGAACTACTTGGACTAACCCTTGTTTTTACAGTTGTGGTTTCAGTTCATAGACACACAGTACAGTAGGAGGGCATGAAAATACTCCGCCAAACTTGTGGGGATGACAGCCCACTTGATGGTGGGTGGCCATTTTCGACTAAAAATATAAGCAACGCTAGGTGCACATGCATGGCGGGGCACCGATGTCATGTCATAACGTCCACGCGACCTCGCCAATCAACGAATGCGCTAGAAAGTCGTTGGATTTTAGCCGGTACGAATCCGGCATAACCCCGCAGTGTCCCCTACACTGCTGGGTATCCAGGACGATTTCCCAACGTTAAAAAAAGGGGTACATATATGCGAACGCACAGTCGACGCTGATAAAATAAAGGCTCAACAAGTTAAGGATAAGAGAGTGGATTTTTCTTACGTCTTTAACCTGAAGATCCTCGCATATGTTCCTGAGTGATGATCCAATGAGCCTTAACCGGCAACAACACTGAGCTACAAGAGACACTACAAGTGTATCCACGCTTACATTGAGGAATGCTGTCACAATTAGCACAACGCTCTGAAAAGAAAGAATATCGTCACCATTTGATAATAGTAGTTGATAATTGAGTTAAAACCTTGATGAGTGGTTGGAGTGCTTGCCATAACACTCTGTCTCAGGGGTCCTAGGTTCGATTCAAAGTTGGCTTTGGTCTGAATTTGGAAGGGCACATTGAGCGTCCCAGTCATTTGAACAACTTGTCTGTCTCTTATCCCTTGCAGCATGTGGTGTTGCTGTGTTATAGGCGATGTTAGCTACCTATCATCAAGTGGACCGTCAGCCTGTCTGTCAACCTTAACATAAAAAAGATAATGCTTAAAAATTTATAAACAACAATAAAAACAGGAAGACGATATAAAAGAAAGGAAACGAATGCATTCTGTGTAAGTATATGTTGTATGAAAGTGTAATAGCGTGGGTGGTGTTTAATATTGTGTATATGCAGGGCCGGCTTTAGGGGGGGGCGACCGGGGCGGCTGCCCGGGGCGCCAGGTAATACAGGGCGCCGCGCGCGCCAGCTCAAAGACAGTCAGGCTACTCCAATCGAAACATTAAACTTTATCAAAAAACACAATCTTCAAGAGTTATATCCCAACATTTGGATATCGCTGCGTATTCTGTTAACAATACCAGTGACTGTTGCAAGTGGCGAACGAAGTTTTTCTAAACTAAAATTGATAAAAACTTATTTGCGGTCTACAATGTCTCAAACAAGATTAGTTTGGCCGCGTTATCAATTGAAAATCAAGTTGCAGAAAATCTAGATTTTGCCAGTCTTATCAGAGAATTTGCTGACAAAAAAGCTAGAAAAATAAGATTTTAATTTTTTTAATGGTTATATTTAAGTAAGAATTTAATTTTTTTTAATGGTTCGTGACGTGAATAGCTAAGGTGCATTGTTTAGAGAATTAATGGTTAAAATATGTTATTATTAATATGTAGTAATGAATACATGTGATGTTTGTAGTTTTCTATTAATTCAATTAAAGATGTGGTAGAAATTAAAAACAAGTTTTTTAAATTGTAATGAAATAAATAAGTATATAATATCTAAAAGGGCGCCAAAGGCATGACTCGCCCGGGGCGCCTACATGACTAAGGCCGGCCCTGTGTATATGCTGTGTATATCGACAGAGATTACCTGATGTATGTATGTCAACTCGTGCGCAGGAGATTTTGATGTATCATAAGGGTACCTAGAAAAAAATATGAGATTTATTTATTGGTTACACTTAATAACTTTTAGTAATTCAATATTGTCAATTCTATAATAAGTTTGGAAATCTATTTTTATGTATTTTTTTTGTTTGTTTGTTACTACATTTACGAGTATATACAATGCTTACCAAGCTCTCAGAGGCAATCCGTTGTCGGGGCTCGCAGTAGCTGCCCATCCGAGAACGGTAATGCCAGTCAACAGAATATATGCGAATAGAAGTGTACTGGTTTCTCGATTACAGCTACAGAGAAAAAGAATTTTTTGATTACTGCTCTTTGTTCTTTCCCTACGTTTTTTTATTTTTTTTATTAGAGATGAGTTTACTCTTGGCCAGCATCTAGCCGTGTACCGAAGGTGAAGCCTATGATGGAACGAGCTCTCCCAGAAAATGCCTATTCACTCGAAATTTGAAAAGATTTGGGTTATATGAGCTCGGACACACAGACGCCACATAATTATAATTCACCGACAGACAACATGTGTTTCGGTAAGTCAGTAAAGGATACCAGAGGCTGGCATGATAACAGGCGACAAGTGGCTACCGTCATACAAATACAAGTATGGGCTCCTGTTCACGTTCGTTTTATGTAAGAGGTTGGTTACTGGCGTCAGACGAGCTGCCCAATTAATGTTTTTGAATTGAAAACTTCTTTAGGCGCGTTGAGCATTTTTGAGATGGGAAAAACCATTGAGCTCGCGACACTGTCATGTAATGTAATGTAACCGAAACCTCTGTATATTTTCAGATATTGCGCTTAAATTTAATTTAAACTAGCTGGTGCCCACGACTTCGTCCGCGTTGAAAAATATTAAGTAGCCTATCCTGTGTCCCGTATGTCCAAATGTTTATCTACCAAGTTTCATGAAAATCAGTTAATTCGTTTCAGAGTTATGGAGGAACATACATACATACAACATGCATACATACAGATTTATTGTTAGTATTGATAAATTTAAAAAAAATGACAATATGGCGCGACGTACGATGGTGAAAGTTGGGGTATTTCAATTGAATACTCCACCTTTGAACAATAGACTTTTCTTGCTCAGTGTCAGCTTCCTTCAAGGCGTTGTCACACTCGTCAACTATGCGTCGAATCATTTTCTTCTTCCATATGACATTCAGTGTTTTAGCGCTCAAAGCGAAGTTAGTTAAAAGCAGAAAAGCATTTCCTGTCATTAAAGCCACATCTCCCCAGATGTCAATCATATCCGCTACTTGGATAACATGGTAGATTCCTGACACAATTATACTTTAAACTTTATTTAATAAATTTTTATTACATTGAGTGAAAAGCAATAAATCGATTGTATATCGTGATATAAAAGGTGAAAGATGAACATAAAAGATGAAAGTTAATAGATAAACAGGAAAATATAAGAGAAGATAAAGAGTTTGGTTTCTGATAACTCTTATCGATAATGCCCTTAATACTTACTTAAATCGAAATATTTTTATTTTTGCCATCATGCGTCAGATGGGCTGCCCAAATTAGGACTGCTGAATGCAGGACCTGGATGGAAGACGATCTACTCAACGGTGGATCCAGGCTGCTTCTGACCGGTCCTTTTGGAAATTTATGGGCCTATGTCTCGGTGGAGATGATATTTAAATAATTAATATGCTTACCCAAAATTAATGTGTATGAAAAATAAGTATAAAATTCAAAAATAAACTTTCTTATTCCTTCCAAGTGTTTAGGTTCCCAATATCCAACTGCGGCAAGCAGGGATAGTGACAAGCGAAGGGACAAATTAGAATTTTTTACAAGAAATAACATTATAAAAAAAAATCATTTAATTTCTTCAAAGTGAAAATAAAAAGTAAGTTTTAAATGTTGGGGTGTACATCAGTTTTAATAGAACAAAATTCAGATGTTTTGAACTATTTGATTTGTACTAGTGTCTTTAACTTAACTTCGATTCTACAATTTTAGTCAATAAAACATTTTTTTTTAATATATAATTTTTTTAATATCTAACATTAAAAAAATTAAAAACAAAAAATAAACTCAAGATCTAGAAAATTTTGAATACATAAGTAATTTGTCCATAATTTTTGATATACTAGACTTTATTTCTTTAAAAAGACATTATATTGTTACCAAATGTTATCAAACACTGATTTATTGATTCCGTTAGATTTTTTAATAATGTGTTAGTCAAATCGTTTTAACGAATTTTTAAGACATTATCAACTCCATAATTGACTAAAATAAGACACTGTGTCGAGTAATTAGCTTAAATTATTAACAATATATTTCGTAAGCCAAACATTTGTTTTATGAAAATACAAGGGCAATTATTTTAATTACTTTATATATCACGATGACAGTTGTGGTTTTAAGTAAACTGTATTTAGAAATGAACCTTTCAAAGTTTGCTCTAGTCTTGATCTGGCAAGTAGTGGCAAGGCACACTGCGTTTCGCAATCATTTGGGCAGCCTGTCTGGCGACAGTCACCACCCTCTTACACAAACAGTAGTAAGTAATGAATGCCAGAGCCCATTTCCCTATTCCCTCCTAATTCTTTATCTTTAATTCTACTGTGGCAGCCGTATTATAGGCTAATAAGCCATCTAGCATTAAGTGGACCGTTAGACTATTACATTAAAAAAAATTTCAATAAATTAACTACAAGTGTAAATTTCCTTATAATTATGACGTCCAATGAAATATTTGACCATGAAACCAACAGTGGCGACGGTAGCCACCTTCCATTAAATGAACCGTCAGCCTGTTTGTCCGACCTTAACGTAAAAAAAGCAACAATGCTTTAAATACTTAAATCAAGTCAAAAATATTACTTTTAAAAATATATAATACATAATAAATTATAAGAGAAGTTAACAAGGAGTAAGAATAACTTCTATAGTATTAGGAGATAAAAAATAAGAAATGTTGATTTTCAACTGAAAATTATTTATTTATTGTATGCTTCTAATGAACTATTATAATACTGTTAACTTAACTGTGACAACTAATATAATGCAATATTTTATGAAGTAATATATTATCATTATTATTCAAAAGATATATTATTTCGATGTTATTATTAGATACATTAAATTTATTGTAATTTAAGTAATATCAATTATTATCTTCATTGATCTGTTGCAGGACGGTGAAAAATGAATATGATGCTTTCATTATCTGTAAAAAAATTAATATTGTATATCTCACAGCATTGCTTTTTTAAAATTTTTATTTAAATAACACATATACAAGTATAATACGTAAGTATATTATTATGAATCTTTCCTACCAATTAAGGACTTATTTATTAATATAAAAATAAATATGAATACGAACCAGTCTATAAATAAAGATTATGTACCTAATATGCGCACGTTTTTGGATGCATGCGTGTACGTACGTATTAGTAGGGGAGGCCACGAGGGGATTTTGGGATTTACTCGAGCGCGTCAGATATTGCCAATGTATATTCCCCACGTCTCTCCGATAACGGATATGTATTAATCTGCCTGTTTGGTTGGTGGGGTTGGTGGGGGTTGTAGTAAAAATTTAAATACAACTCGAGAGCGTCAGATTTTCAGAGGGGATGTTAAGTGAACCCAAACTAAGCTCGAATTTAAAATACAGACTATTCGAATGTAACGTAACGTAAGCTCGTGGCAGCTTTTTGAAAATGCAAAAAAGATTTTTAGCGTTGGCCATTTTGTAATACTCGAGCACGTCAAATTTTCAGCCTGAATTCCTGATCGTGCTGATTCTTAATCTGACGATTATTTAGAGGATTTTTTTAATACAGTGTTTACAAACTTTTGAACGCCTGTAGACTCTCACCCCACCGTTGAAAAGAAAAACATCATATAACCTTTTATTCTTCCTACCATCTAATCTTCAAAATCCAATAAGTCCCCACGACGCTCGAGTGACTCCACATTTAGCATCGTGGGCTCCTCTACCATATGTGTAAGGCCGGATTTAGAGCTCGCCTGACGGTCGGTTCTGACTAGTATGAATTATTTTTTTGCTTTAGAATAAACAGGTAATAAATATTCTAGAATAATATTTACTCATAAACCCCGGGCAATCTTTTTGAGGGTACCAGAAGACCACCTTGAAATGTATGTACGTGTATGTATGTACTCTTGTATGTCGTAATAATGGATGCCATAGAGCCCAAATCCCCATCCTTTATTCCTTATCCTTTATTCTTTTAAATTCGGCAACGTTTATTTATTTTATTAGGTTTGGCAACGTCAAATGGTACTTTAAAGTCAAATGGTACTATAAAGTCAGATAGTACTTTAAAGTCAAATGGTACTTTAAAGTCAAATGGTCCTTTAAAGTCAAATGGTCCTTTAAAGTCAAATGGTACTTCAAAGTCAAATGGTACTTCAAAGTCAAATGGTACTTTAAAGTCAAATGGTACTTCAAAGTCAAATGGTACTTTAAAGTCAAATGGTACTTTAAAGTCAAATGGTACTTCAAAGTCAAATGGTACTTCAAAGTCAAATGGTACTTTAAAGTCAAATGGTATTTTAAAGTCAAATAGAACTTTAGTCGCCACTTGCCGCCATAAATGAAGTCAGCGATAGAGTAGTGAAGCCTCCTGCCGTAAGACGAGCGACATGGCGACATCGCGTCATTAAAATGAGAATCGATCTTTTAACGGGCACCGGGAACGTATACCATTGAGTCTGGTACACTGCGTCTGCCACCTTGGTACTCTGTAACATAGGGTAGCCATAAAAAAAAACATAACTTATGCGTTATGATTCCTACACATTTGTTGTTTAAATTTATCTAAATTATATATGGGTAGGTATATGTAATGGGTAATTTCTGAAGCTTTTTCAGACAAACATTGTATAAAATATAAAACTGTACATTAATAAAGTGATAAGTAAGCATTGTGGGTTTATACTTTACCTCTTCAGTCAACTTGTCCCCCTGGTAACAATAGAGAAATACTTGGAACATCATGTTGAATAGATATGTTCCCATCGACAGCAAACGAACAGGATTTCCAGTTTGCTAAAAAGAATAATATCTTATTTTTATTGAAGAGGTAAGAAAAGGTTAGAGCAGTGGCTGTATAAATAAATTTTCATTTGCATAATCACTTGTCTAAAGAATCTTAATTCATATACAGCGTTGCAGTACAAAGTTATTCTTTATGTAAAGGTTTGCAGACAGGCTGACAGTTCACTTTATGTAAGGCGGCAACCGCGTTCTATTAACACAAGTATCAAGGATAAGGAAGGGATAAAGAAATGAGCTCTTGGGCTAAGAACACAAACAATACCAGGCCAGGGGATGCTAGCTACCTTGCAGGAATTTGTCAACGGCTTGCTTAAAGAAGCCCATATATTATCCAAGTGGAAAAACCTCAGAAGGGTGATGTAATCTGCATCTATAGTAGTATTGTAAAATTACTTACTGAAGTTAGTTGAAAAGCGGTAACACAAATAATGACTAAGGAAACAGTAAACTGAGCGAAGACCGGAGTTGAGAAGCAGGTCTGCAATTGTACAGCGGCTTCTAGGGCTGACTGATGCCGTTCAATGCAACGTCGAAGACGAACCATGATTATTTCTTCCTGATCTGGAGTTAACAGTGACTGTAAAACAAAAACAATTATGAAGTTAAAACATTTATTCAATCTTTATCTTCTATCTATATATGTAAAAATCTCGTGTCACGATGTATGTTCGCGATAAACTCTGAAACTACTGAACCGACTTTGATCAAACTTCATAAGTATCTGTTATTTGGTCCAACTTAAAAGATAGGATAGTTTATATCTCATTTTGTTTATTATTTTTTTTGCAAATTTTATAATACTATTAACATAGCGCCATCTGTTGATACCTATTCAATCCAGCAATTATTTATCTGTGAGTTCTAAAAGATTCTAACAGATGGCGGTGTAAGGTAATTTATCGGCTGGATTGAATAAAAAATTGCACCCGTGCGAAGTCGGGAGCGGGCCACTAGTATTAATATATAAAAATAACGTCACATGTTCCTCAACTACTGAACTGATTTTGATCAAACTTCATAACTATCTGTAATTTGATCCAATTTAAAAGATAGGATATATTTTATAAAGTTACGCGGTCGAAGTCGCGTGAGTCAGCTAGTAAGTAGTTTATATATTTTTGTCGAGTCGAATTTTTTATTTTTGTTTTTATATGGTTTCAGTAACCCTATATTTTTGTGGATGAAAGGTAACCCTATGTCTTTTACTGTATCCCTGACGTGTATTCAAAATTTCCTGAAGACCTGTAGCGTAACAAACAAACTCACTTTCGCATTTAAAGTTTCCAAACACACTTAATAAAATTACTACATGTTTTATTTCCCGCCATCTATCGACTGAGTATATAACACTTATTGCAGCAAGAAATGTAGCGTTGTCGTTCAGCGTATCCATTGTACATTTGGCGTGAGTTTTTAACAGATGTCTATGACTATGTAAAGTGCATTAACAGCATACACTATTGCCTATTTGTTATTCTAATATATAAACTACAGTTCTGCAAGGTTTCATTAAACATCAGTAGTTTTTGCGTAAAGAGTATTAAATATAAATGCAAAAGAGGGGTGTTATAAGTTTAACTCATACGTGGATGTGTCTGTCTGTGGCATTGTAGCCCCAAAAAGGATGGACCGATTTTGATGCAGTTTTTTTGTTTTTAATCTTACATGATCGAGATGGTTCTTAGCTATAACTTATGAAGATCTGTTCAGGCCTTTGAAGATTATCAGCTCATACCCTAATTGACGAAGGGATCTCACTAACTTCTCACAGGTTCGATTGATTTGAAATTTCGGGGGTATTTCCGCCGAAGTAACTTGCACCAAGTTTAGTTATAGCTATATGTTATTATCAAAAGAGACAGGCTTATTTCTCCAGTACGTTAGTACATTATACCTCTATGTTGTAGACTTACTTCATTGGGGATCTTTAAATCCTGGCTAAGAGTACGAAGTGAGAGGCCGACCAGTGTCAACTGGCATCGGCATTGTGCTATCAATGTTGTCACTAAAGTATCTTTGCTGACATTCAAGTAAGCAGCTATAAACAACGCTCCAATTTGATGGAAATAAGTTATCTCGTATGCAGGTGACTTTGTTGTGTCATAGGGATACCTGAAAATGAGATTGTCATAGTAAATTCATAACATTAAGAATTAAAAATTACATACTGCGATGCCAGGAAATATATGCTTGCGCTGCAAATTCTGACAATATATAAAAAGGGAAATCCCAATGAGATAAGGGGTATCTATCGCCCTTATAATGTGGTAGTTGTTAGATCTTAAATAACTTGGCTAAATTAAAAATGTTAAACCCAGTTGACGGTCCACTATTAGTATTAATTTTATTTTTTGCAGCGCGCAATTTTACTCCCAAGTGACTGGATTTCTTAAAGATTAATCATTCGTATAGAATACTAACACAACTATGTTTATACTGATTGTACGATCTTACCAAGCCCTCAATGGCAGTTGATTACTCTCGGCACTACCTGCCCAGCCAGTGACTGTCACAGTAGTCAAGCAAATGTAAAAGATTTGTTGCCACTTCGTCTCTAGATCACATCTAAATAAATAAAAAGTTGATTAAATAAATCTATTTTCAACACTATAAAAAAATAAAATATATATATCGAATCAAATAAAGTCGTAAATAAGTAATAATAAGTCATAATAAGTAATAATTCGTCATAAGTAAGAAATAAATAAAGTCGTTTTTCGCGTCTGTCTGTTGCTCAGCTAACTTTTCTAAGCCACCCAACTGGAACCTGTGTGAAGCCAGGAGGTAGTCGCTAGTATTTATTATGAAATTTAAAAAAGTCTCTCCCGCTTTTTTTAGTTTCTCCGTTAACATCTTCTTAACCATCCAGCGGATTTTGATATGGTTTTTACTATTAGGAAGAGCGATAAACGACGAAAGTTTGTGTGTATAATTAGCAGAAAAAAGCCATGGGGAGGGTCGCTACTAAAGTATGAAACTAAATATTTACTCCCTAACAATCTTTTTCGCCTCTTGATTATCTTCTGCTCTCAATGCCTCATCTGCATCATCAATTATTGCCTCGATAGTCTTCCTTCTGAAGAATATGGTAAATATTTTTGCGGCTTGCGCTAAATTGGTGAAGAGAACAAAAGCTGTTCCTGTCATTAGTGGAATATTTCCCCAAATAATGAACAGGTCCACTGTTTGTACAACGAGGAAAGTGCCTGAAAAATACCTGAGGATTACCGGATTGTTTGAACATTTCTAAATCTTTTTGATTAATAATAATTATTTATTTCAGATAATTATCCATAGTTACTACTAACTTAAAAACTGTTAATACAATAATCAATAATAATAAAATAACAAAAAAGACTCGATATCAATATTGTTAAGGAACTAGGACGGGTTAGGGAAATGGGTTCTTTAATATTCTATTTTGTTTCGTGTATTTTGTTATTTTTTTCGTATTTAGTCCCATCCAAAATGTTTGTATGGGACAGTCGACCTTATCTATAATTGTTTTCAGAATGCTATTCGTACTGCCACGTATCTTGTGCCATAAGGATGCCACCTTCTTTCTTCTTATGACATAAAAATCTGAATTATTTTGGGCAAACTTTTGGGCATATCAATATCCACATGACAATATTATAAGGAAGTACCATTTTTTTTAACATGTAATTGTTGTTTTGTTGTTTTATCTGCCTGAGCTACTTGTAAAATCGGACGCCAATTTTATTTATCTACACCAAAGCTAATAGCGTAAATATAAATAAAACAATAAAAATCATTAAAGTTAAATTAAGGCAATATGTTTTAAATTCTCTCTCCAAAATTCCTTAGTGTCTCAATACAAAAGTTTTGTTGTTAGTGTTGACATAATTATGGCGCTGAAATTGTATGAAAGCTCAACGTCACTTAACGAGTTGTGGAGAGGGCTATGTTCGGTATTACACTGCAAGATCGAATCCGAAATGAGGAGATCCGTAGACGTACGAAAGTTACTGACATGCCGGCTGAACAGTAAGTTGAAGTGGCAGTAGGCTGGACACATAGTACGGATAGCCGACGGCCACTGGGGCTCTAGTGAAGGTTCTCTAGTGAAGGCAGTGGACTGACAAGCGCAGCGCAGGACGTCCACCCACAAGGTGGACTGACAACCTGATACGGGCCACGGATCGACAGTGGATCCAGGCTGCTTCTGACCGTTCCTATTGGAAAATTATGTGGGAGGCCTATGTACGGCTTACATAGGCCTCCCACATAATTTTCCAATAGGAACGCTGATTTCCAATAGGAACGCTTTCCAGCTGATATGCTGATATTTTAAATGTATTGATACATTTTAATGTATATAGATATTGCTTATTTTAATAATAACTTTAAGTTTAGTAAATAAGATAATAAAAAATGCCTATAGAAATAGACATATTTAGTTAAAAAGACTTTATTCTGTAATTATTAATAATCTAGCTGATTTTCAGAAATTATTTACAAATTAGTATTTCATTAAATTTAGATATGTAGGTGTACCTATTCGGATATCCAGATAAGTAATTTGTTATAAAGATTTTGAAAATTATTGAAAATTAAAAATTATTGAAAATTTATTGAATTGAAAATTGAAAATTTACACGATTCGGACACAAAATTTTCGGACACTTGTCCAATTTTAACAATAGTCTTTATACATACCCAAAAAAAACATGAACGTGAGAATAAAGTACAAGTTGTATAATATATATTTGTGGCCACTCAAGTAATGTGGAGGCCAAAACCCAACCAGTTTCAACACAGTCAAAGATATACACAGAGATTGGTTCGCATTTTGTACAAATACAGCCATCGTATTTTTGTACTGAAAATTAAATAAGCTTAAAAGAATGCAAAATTATTCTAGGTTAGGTGTAGGTTATTTCCAATTAGTTTTCTCCAATATAAATATAAATTGTTTCTTATAGACTCAATGGCTAGAGAGAAAATCCATGTAAAATTCATAAATCCACAATTAAGCTATAGATCCTGTAGTTTGATATAAGTATAGCTTCCTTTATTATAACAATAAAAGAATTTACACACAGTAATAAGTCTAGAACTTAAGGCTATGGTATTTTATTCTAAACTAAATCAACAACAATAAACTTTTATGTTTTGAATTGATTGACGAAGGAAAAGGTTGTCTATAGAAAACTAATAAAAGCTCATAGGTTATTTAACTGCAGTCATCAAAACAATTAAAGTTCAAATCATACAATGTGAAGTAACTAAGGCCTGCAATTATACCATGTGTTGTTGGGGACATGTATTGACGACTTTCAAACAATATTTTCAGCTTCAGAAGAAAATATTGTTCGAATAGAAGTTATTGGAAGTTAATAAATTAGAAGTTAATACAGGAATATAAATGCTAAAATTAAAAAACAATCCCACAGTTTCGAACAGCATGTATGTAAATCGTATTGGCATTGATATATCTATAATATATTATTATTATTATCTAAAAAGTTGTGTGTGGTCCTTTTACATGTATTAGGCCTATAATATTACAGATATAAATAGTAAACTCATATCATTGAAAACTTTTGAAATATTGTTGCTTCGGAAATGATTTTATTCATAATAGTGATAACTAACTGTTCAACTGTTAAGCTGTAACAAATATATCACTTCTATATTCTATGCATAATATATAGATAAACATAAAAAAATTCTGTCTTTATAATATTAGTATAGACTAAATTATAAAGACAGAAATTTTTTATGTTTGTAATTAATAAACTCAAAAACCACTGGACTGATTTTGAAAATTCTTTTACCTATAGAAAACTATATTATCAACGAGTAATATATGAAGCTATATTTTATAAAGTTTACGGACGAAGTTGCATGCAAGAGCTTGTTATAAAACAAAGTCTCTTTCTCTGTCTCTGTCTGTTTCTCCGGTAACTTCTAAACCAGCCAACCGATTTTGATAAGGCTTTCACTAATAGAAAGATCAATAAACAAATATGTTTTGTGTATATATAATTTAATATAAAAAAAATTACATCCGTCCGCAGCTGGGAGCGGGCCACTAATGTAATTTTAAATAACATACTGTCGTTATAATTGTATATTCACGAAAACATCTTAAAAATATGTTAAGTAATTGAAAGAAAATTACTTTTTTAAATATAGTAAGAAAATCAACAATAGTGTTGTGTGTTTTAAGTTTTAAGGTCACACTGTACACTAATTAAAAGCATTGATTAAAATAATCACAGCTTTGCTGTCGTGAAAACACTTAATTGACTATATTACAGAGTCCGCGTTGTAATTTCATTATCCGAAAGAGGTTTAACTTTAATGTCCGCATAGGGTTGAAACAGCCCGCATATGGAGCAGCATATCACACATTTTCGGGTTATCTTTTCACTGAATCCCTTCAACATTAAATATAGTGAGTTAAATAAGAAAAATATCAAAGCTAGTGACGTATATTTAACGATAGTTAAATATTTCAACAGCCGTTAGTTTAGAATCCCTGTAAAGATGTTCCTTAAAAAGTATTTATTTATTTATTTGTGTATCGACACATCGACAGCTTCACATAGCAGTAATATAATTAATTACAATTTAATTTAATAGTAAGGAACACTGAAATTTAGCCGATACAAGTCTCGGCATAGGGTGAGGATTTCCAAACTTTAAAAAAAAACAGAAATAATTAAAATTTTAAATACAAATTGTCTATGCAAGCCCATTCATTATAGACGAAACCAAAATAAATAAAATTATCTACTAAAAGATAAAAAAATGTATAAAATATCTATCTAATAATTATTAGATATTTTTTAGATTTAATCAATAGTTAACAGATTTCATATGAAAGACACTATGGTCTTTTTTGACAATGACAATGTATAACAAATTAAATTTATATTGTTAACTATTATTATGTAGAAATCAATATCAATACTAATAATAAATCTGTAAGGGTCGGTCATGGAGTAAGTTACTTTGTTTTCAGAGATATCGTGTTTATAGGCTCTATACATGATACTGAAACTAAATTGACGATTTTTAGAATTTTTTTCTGTATGTATTTTTTTTTATTCAATAAGGTACACAAAACAGGACACTGACATTAAATACATTGAATAGATATAATTACATGGAAGTGAACTAGACAGAGGCCCAAAACATGTGTACACAGCATGTCCAAACAAAACAGTGTTACAGAATAAAACAAAGGAAGAAAACAGACGCACTTTCATCCAAAAGCAAGCTTAGCCACATTCTAAAGGAAGTCAATTTGAGATGAAAGGCGTGCCCACACAAAACCACAATAAAACAAGTATTACATTAATATATAAGTGCAATAAAATATTATCAATTAAGAGTTTATATGTTTTTTTATTTATTTATTTATTTATATATACGTAACTATTAATTTTATTTAATGACGCAAGCAGTTACGATGGCCGTGATATGCTTTTTGAATTTAGTTAAGCTATTTTCGAATATGTCCACTGTACCGCTATGTTTAAGCAGGAGATCGTTATATTGTCGACACATCCTGACAAGGGGGTTATAGAAACAGGTATTATTGGTGTGTACTTGTAAGGCAAAGGTATTTACAAAAGGATTTCGATTTCTAAGTTTTATATTAAAATTAATAAGCGACAAAAGATATGGTGAGTCAATGCGGGAATGAATTATTTTAAAAAGACAAAAGAGGTTGTGACAATTACGGCGGTACTCGAGTGTAACCATATTAAATTTTGTTAATCTATCTCGATACAAGGGAATTATATATTGTATAATTCCCTTGTATATATTTGTATGTGTTGTTCCATAACTCTTAAACGAATTAACTGATTTACATGAAACTTGGTAGATAAACATTTGGACGTACGGGACACAGGATAGGCTACTTTATTCTTTTTCAACGCTGACAAATTTGTTTTTATTATCTGTAGTTCCACAAAAATCTAACAGATGGCGGTGTACGGCGCACGGGTACAGTAATTACTCATATATTTTCTTTTTCAACGCGGACGAAGTCGCGGGCACCAGCTAGTAATTAAATTAGTAAAATACCAAATATTTGTTTGATAAAACATATACTACAGGAAAGAAGATAGCTCGTGAAATAAAGTGAGATCGACTAGGCGAATATGTATGCTATTCGCTGAATGTTCCATTTCTATTTATCGCTAACAATGAATGATTGCGAGTCAGCGTGGATGCGGTGATTGGTCAAATCTGCGAAGATCACAGGAGGTCACGTGGGCGTGTCTCCAATACGAGGACCACGTTTATTTAACTAAAGCCAGATGTAAGGGTCTATGTACATTGTATACGGGATTAAAATAAACATTTCATTTTTATTTCTTTAAGTAGAGGTGGTCACACCGGCTGGCAGTCACACGTGGCTACCGAAGCCTAGATAATAATATGTGTAAGGGCCAGTTTTACAACGATCCGTTAGTTAAATTTTATATCAAATAGACGAAAAAAAGATCTAATAGTATAATATAGTGTATTATAAACAACTGTTTGTTAGTCAACAGTATAATTTGACAGCTAGCGTTTACTGCCTCTTTACTGACTATGATAAGGTCGGTTTATCTTACGTATCGTTTATTTTGTTATTTATGTAAATAAATGTGTTTGTGACGCGACACTTGACAGTTCTTGACAGACTACAACGAAACCATCGACAATATTCATAAACTTCGGCGTATTTTTTACGGGCAGCTACCGAATGTTTAATTTCTTTTATAGAACCACCGTCAGTAAACGTTATTGACAGACCGTTAACCGTTCGGTTACTAGCACTGTAACGAACGGGAAAAAGGTATGTCGTTTATAAAACTGGCCCTTAGTGTATCTCTTCCTCTTGTTTTTTTTTTGGTGGATTTTAAATATACATTTAAAAAGTGTCCATTTATACTTACATCTTTATATAGTACTAGCGCCTCGTTCCCGGCTTCGCCCGGGTGCATTTTTTTACGTAAAAACTTTACCTGATTATCCCTCTATCCATGAGTGAAGACAGAATTAAAATCGGACCAGCCGTTCTCGAGTTTTGCGTTTAGCAACACATTTAGGGCCAGTTTTATAACGGATCGTTATAAAACTGGCCCTTAGGGATTCATTTTTATATTATAGATAATTTGAAGTCTTTCCGCGTCTGTCTGGCCTTCTAAACCGCGCAACGGTTTTTGATGCGGCTTTAACCATTTGTTAGATGTTTTTTCACGAAAGGTATATAATAACATAGATTAAAAACTAATTAAGTTTCTATGCAAGTAGAAAAAAAAACCTTGCGAAAGTTTCTCCGTTACTTACTTCTAAACTACTCAACGGATTTTAATTCTGTTTTCACTTACGGAAACAGGGATAAACGAGCAAGGTTTGTGTGTATAAAAAATTATATCCCGGGAGCCGGAAGCGCTCGCTAGTTCACATTTTATTACAACTCGATTAAAAAATAGTGTCAATGTAAAAGCACCTTTACTCTGTATTGCGTAAAGCCAGTGGTGAGAAGAGGACTTGTTGCGGATGGGCGTGGTGCGTCTAAGCCCCTCCCACCTCACCAGCAGGTGCCCTCGTGGTGTGCACGGCCAGTTCCATCGCAGCCGCGTCACCGACTACACACACGATGGCACACCTCCTCAGATTCGACATGAGACTTCTTTCGCCAGAACGCTGACGGCTACTCCGACCCAAGGTATTGTGTGTCTTCTTTACTACTTAACCAAAAATTTTACCAACCAACTTAGTTTGATGTTACATTTATACTTATCTATACATAGTAATAATAAAATCGTAAACGAGCCGTGTCTGTTTTAAATATTTTTTCAAAAAAACAATTATTATACATGTTGTACTTATGTTACCGAAGTCATAAAATAGTTTTTAGAATTTTTGACTGTTCGTCTGTTTGTGAGATTTTGCACGCTCAACTCATAAACGGCTAAACGGATTTTATGTAAAGCTTGGCACACAGATAGTTTATTACCAGGATAAACATATAGGATACCATCTTTGTATCCTGGAAAAATTTTAGGTTCCCGAGGGATCGTCTAAAAATATAAACAAATTTAGACTTAAATTTGCACTGATATTAGCTTTTAAATTTGCACTCTAAATGACAATAGAACGGCACCTTACGTTGTGTAAGAGCTTAGGACTTCGGAAGTTCAAGTCTTATGGTAAAGAAGCAACAACAAAGAGAAAATAAACAAGTATCTACAGTAGCGCTTGTCAACTTGGCGGCTCGCCTGCTTTAGATAATTTTTTGAGCATATATACTATAATAGCCCTTTACACCATACAATTTGAATGAATATCTTAGTTGTTATCGTAAATTAAAAAATAAAATAAATTCAAGGCATATATGCTCATAGACAGGTAATTAGGCTCGCGAATTAGACGTGATATTGGTTGTCCGGAAAATCTCCGAGTTGAGCCTCAGGATAGCGCCTCAGAAAACTGAGGCGTTGTGGTTTCATTCCCCACACAGGAGAATGGTGATATATAACAATAAATGACCGACTTGGTCATTTACCGAATGGTTATCATTACGGTGATAAGGGTAGGGAACACAGAAGTCCAAATGGGGCAGTGCACGAGGTACCTCAGTGGCCTCACCCTGGATCCGAAGTGGGGCTTCGAAGAACATTTCGAGCGTCTTGTCCCCCAAATTTGAGGGGTAGCTGGTGCATTGCACAGACTGCTGCCCAATCTCGGCGGGCCACGGGAGGAAGTCCGCCGCCTCTACATGGGCGTCGTGCGATCTATGGCCCTCTATGGGGCGCCTGTCTTGTCAAAAGACCTGGCGGGCTCTTCCCGCTGCAAAACTCTCTTGAACAGTCTGCAGCGGTTGATGGCTATCGGGATCGCACGAGGATACTGAACAATATCTTTTGAGGCGGCGACAGTCCTGGCACGTTCCCCTCCGTTTGACATCCTGGCTGAAATGGACGCAACGGTCTATTGCAAGTTGCGGGGCGATGGCCGGGAGGAGGAGGGGGAGTGTAATACGTCAGGATCGGGGCTCTAAATGTTACGGCGGACGCTCAACGAGGGGCCTTGGAGGTTTGGCGCGCGAGGCTGGAGGAGCCTCGTGGTATGCGCCAACGTATAGTCGGAGCAATTCTGTCGAACTTCGAAGCATGGATAGACAGAAAATTTGGTTGTGTCACCTACAGATTGACTTAGATACTCACCGGGTACGGCTGCTTCGGTGAGTATCTGAATCCAATCGGACGGGAAAGGCCGTCACAATGCCACCATTGCGCTTCTGACCGGGACTCCGCCCAGCATACGCTAGAGGACTGCCCTGCTTGGGCGTCCGAACGTCGAGTCCTTGTCGATCAAATCGGGCGTGATCTGTCCCCGCCAACAGTCGCAGCTATGCTGGTGAGTGAGGCAGTAATGCTTCAGAAGGAGGCTGCCGAGCGAGATCGGGAGAGGGCTCTCTCGTAAAATGGGGGGCATAGCGGGGGAGAGCCCTGGTGCCCTAATGCGAGCCCAGGTTCCTCCTGCTGCTGTGGAAGACCGCCGCTAGGTTTTAGTGGGTATAACTCCCTCATTATGGGGAGCGGAGTCCCATATAACTACACCGTCCGTCCCCCCAGATGGCGTGTGTATGCGTAACGCATTTCCTAGCGTCAAAAAAAAGGCATATAATATGCTCTACTACCCATACGAAGCCGGGCCGGGTGACTATAAAAATATTAACGCCAAAAATAATATTTATGAGAGATTGAATAAATGTTTTAACACCTAAGAAAAAGAGCGCGGACAAAGTTGCTGGTAAAAGCTAGTAACTATATACAGATGTGAATTATTTGAAAGGCAAAAGGTGGTTAATTTTTTAATTTATATTTCATACTTTTCATTTATAAATTCAAAATTACTCCTTAAATATTAATATGTAATTGCTTACCGTGTTCTGCACCTGTTGAACGACTATTCGTTGATTCGTTTGGTGGAATGATTATAAGACCACATAGACGGAACAAGAAAAATGAACTATTTGAACAAACACTAGTTTTAAAATTATTGATATAATAGTACATATTTTATTGGAGAAAGCTATTTTTAAATGTATTTAAAAAAATATACCTAAATAATTTTTTCTTTTTTTTTCTTTTTTATTTGCTGAATATAGGTTACAATGGTTTTACAATAGATATTTCTCGCTACATAATAAAAATGTATATACAAAAAAAAATTAATGTAGGTGCATAAGTACCTACATAATTTGCATTTCGTACCGATGTTACATTTATGATTTGAGTTAAAAATTTGTACCTATATCTACCTAGTGATAACCAGTATTTTAATTTAGCACAAATTAGGGATTAAGTTGATTTTAACATTAAATATTCAAATCAAGTGAATCCCTTGAATTTGCATATAAAAGCGTCATCTATCTGTTACTTCCTGATTGAGCTTCTTTGTGGATTTACCTATTATTTATTGTTCTGTGAATAATTTCCTACTGTGTCAAATAAAAGAATCTATCTCTTAACAAAAAATAATTTAGAATAATAATAATTTTTTAATTGTCTTGTCCTATGGGGGAAATAAATGTGTATATATTTTTTCATGTTAAGGTCGACAGACAGGCTGGCGGTCCACTTAATGGTAGGTGGCTACAGTCTCCTATAACACAAGCAACGCCATAGGTACTGCAAGTGAACCTTGGAAGACCATTGAAGGATTAAGGATAAGCGATGAGGAAGGGATGGGGCTCTACTGGCATCCCCTACTCAGTCACCAAAACACAACAGCACGTATTTAATGGTGGTCTTCTGTAAATATAATTAAGACTAGTAAACTTATATTAAATACCTATGTACTAGGTATACATGGACATTTCAAATTCTACTGTATCTTCTTTATTTATATCCATAGATACATATTATAAAATTAATTCACTTTCTCCACTAACTTCTCCTAAACCAACGGATACTAAAGAACGATAAAAGAACGATACTTAATACCTTATTGGTAAAGAGGTTCGGTTTATTGCATCCATGTGAAGTCGAGGGCATATCGCTAGTTTCACAGTGAAACAGAGGGTTGTCGTAATTCATAGGTCATTCGTCATTACAAAGCAAACTTGATGTCAAGTTATGTTTATCATAAACAAGTTGTCGTCAACGGTCAAAGCTGAAGGTGTTTCGTTGTTTAAACAAAGTTTCAAACTGTTTTCAACTTCCAATGAGGTGTTCAAACTTGTGTCGAGCTAGTTCATGGGCTATCTGAAAATTAAGGTACTAATAACTATGTTTCGGAATATCACACACGAATATTATATCTAAAGAAACCCCCGGTAATAGCTGTCTATTTTAATTTGACTAAAAACTAAAAATTCTAGTGTAGTAAAAAGTACATTGCGAATTCGCACAGGGAGTGTGGTACATAAAGTTTTCCTAGAGGTTGGCAGAGATTTTTCTCGTGTATTGTAGTTCAAATGTTTAATTAATAAGATAGATCCGGACCTATGTACGAATTGGTATATGTTTTTAATGTATCATTATTCATATTTCATATTATTATGTACCTAAACTAAACACGAAGCAATGGCATGTAGCCATGCATGCCTTTGACCTTGACGACAGGATAACACTGGTTACAAAGCCGCAGATAGCTTGCATAAATGTCGCGTGGTACAAGTTAGAAAAATAAGTAATAGATTTAACAAAATGTTACCATCACTTGAAATCCGGTCTTAAATTTAATAATTTCAAATATTTTTTGAAATTACAGTCTTCTAGTGCCCCTAAGACCACTTATCGTCTAATGTCGATTGGAAACAATGTTATGTTTCATCAGTAAATGTTTTAAGTGCCTAATTCATAGTGATTTATTATTATTAATCCATAGTGATTCAAATCTATTGATTTGAAATTCTATTATAGGTACTCTTTTCGCTGTTTGTAAGTTGTCGCGACTTACAAACATGACGTAATATTTCAACTGCTATTGTAGGCAGCGCAGCACCTTTTGCCGTTGCTTGTTTTGTAGGCGACGGTAGCCATCTACTATCATGATGTAAGTCAGCCTGTCTGACAAATTTTACATTAAAAAAGCTTGCAATTATGTTTTAACAGTGATAACTTATTGCGACGAAAGCTCAACTACTAACAGATGATGTAAGTTTAAATACCAGGAAGACTTAATATATACGAGTCGAGTATGTACCGAGTGTTTTAAATTTTAAAATTTTTTGATTTTTAACAGTCTAAAATTGGCTTGCATGTTGAACTAAGACTGCACAACCTTAGACAAAGAAAATAAGACCAACAGTAAGATGCAATACAAGTCAAAGGCTGATAAAACATTTTTCCTATAACTCAAATTCCATCCAGTGCGAATAAGTGAACTATAGATAACAGATAAGTATACGTTTTTGTATTTTGCTGTGTGAGGGATACCAAAACGTCTATCCTAATCTTATCCCGTGCTTTTTATACTATTTATTCCTTTTTTTTGAGGAGGGGTAAATCATACTTTACGGATTGTCCTTCGCCGACGAGGGCAGTCGACGAAGGGTATGTGGGACTCGCCCGGCGAAGTGACCTACCACCGGACAGTACCGCACTAAAAAAAACCCATGTTCCAGCATCGGCGGCAAATATGAGACCCGGGATCACAGCAAGGCCTTTTCCCCGGTTCCCACAAATACCGCCATGACCTTGCGGACCCACCTATGTGCGACTTAGTCGCGTTCTACTCCTTTTGTGGCGACCCACTGGAACATCTGTGCCACCGAGGCGACGTCGTCTATCACCAGCTCCTCGACCCTGTGGAGATTGGGCCGGATGTTACCCGGGAACACGCACCGGCACCGTCGCCCAAAAAACTCAGACGGGTCGGCCCTACCGGCCAGAGCCTACCATGGCCTCCCCCGCCTCCCTGAACTCAGAACTTACGACCCCGACGACAGCTGACAGGGACAAGTCGAGGCGGAGGGACAAGCCCCGCACCAGACCGTCGGGGTCGCCCTCTTCCGAGAGAGCGCTCCTTGGAGCACTCGTCCTGTTATAGTGCCCTGCGCCACGAGCTCCGCTAAACAGAGCTCGCTCGGAGCACACGGGTGTGGGCCTTCTTAGTCCCCATCAACAAACCAACCCGATTGGACCGGCCCCTGCGACCCATCGGATTGTCGAGCGTAAGCCTATATAAAACGCCCCACCACGAGAAGGTCATGGCCCACCTAGGGGAGGATACTATTTCTTCCTACCCCTCTTTGAATTATGGCACAACTGCTAACCTCTAGCTAGAGGTTAAAACTGACGGTTTAAAAAGTGAATAAAAACAAAAAAAGAGCTTTTTCATAAAAACGAAGCCTAACACCAGACAGTGGTGGAAACTCAATGTGTGTAGAAAACATTTAGAGTGGCGAAAAAGCAATTACCTCCTGAATTCCTCAAGTGTATTGTCACAGTGAAGCGGCCGGAAAAGTTTAGAGAACAGTTTTTGTCACTACAGAACGGGGGTTGCACACCCCGTGGAAATGTCTAAGCGTAAATTGTAGGCAACATTTTCATGTAAAGAACGAAAAAAATTAAACTCAATTTTTTTATTAATTTATTCATTATTTTCACTGATTAACAGTACCATTACTAGATAAAATGACTCCATAAACTAACTTAGAAATGAGTACTTAATTTTAAATGACCCATTATATCTTACGATCGACACCGCAGTTGCAGCAGCATGTGAGACGTTTCTTGCGTTATAGGCGACGGTAGCCACCTACCATCAAGTTGACCGTCAGCCTGTCTGACGATCTTTACATAAAACAAGAGTTCGCTGTTATTAAAAAATTATATTCCTCTGTATTGTAATTTTTATATCCCCATCCAAAAAATTTAACTCAATCTCAAAAAAAATTGTATAAATTAAATCACTTAGACAAATACGAAGAGATTGATTGATATTGAGTTTTTATTAGAAAAGTTTTAATTTATTCATAAAACGGAAACAGATTAAAAACCTTTTTTTTATCTTTCCATTCAATAACGTAATACCACAATACACAAAAGAGAAACGGTGGATGACCTCTCTCGGCAATGTCTTTGAAAAAAATTACTTACGCCTTTTCAGTATGAATTAATACGAAATTTAAGACACACTCCGTTTGTCTGTTAGCAGAATACCACACCGTGAAATAACAGCATAAGTGCTGTTGTGTTTCGGTGATGCTACGGCCACACCTGCGTCTTAACGCGTTAATTAGCGCGTTAAATAAGGCATTACGCAGATGTGGCCAAGATTTTAACGCGTTAAAATGCTAACGGCAATACTAATGGCATTAGACGTTAAGCGATTGCTCGGGTGTCGGTTTTTTTGACACATCAAAGGGTTTTAACGCGTAATTTAACGCTTAACGCGATGTTGGCTACATTAACGGCTTAATATCGTCTCATTCCGCAGGACCGAGTTCAACGACGATGCATTTGAATCATCCACCATCTTCTTCTTTTTTGTTTTTTCTTTTTTATTAAATTGCATAAATGCATATAATCATTAATTACACTCATTGCTGCAACTAGTGCAGCTGCTTCAACTTCCATTTTGTATTAGCGCGTTAACGGGATGAATTAGCTTTTAACGGCGTTAGAACCTTAATGTAGCCAAAGCGTATTTTTAATGCCTTAATTAACGCGTAGTTGGACATTAACACTAACGTTAACATTAACGCAGGTGTAGCAGTAGCATGAGTGAGTAAGAGATGCCAGATCCCATTACCCCATCTCCCTTCCTTAAGCCTTGAATGACTTTTGGACGGGCTTAAAATTGATAGAGTAATTAAGTAAAATAAGATGTGTGTAATTCTGAATTTTATTACACAACTTTTGTTAGAATAGAAGTGTTCTATTTAGCCTTTTAAACCAAAAATAATGGCAATTCTCGTTTTATCGTCAATAAAGTTTAAATACGCCGTAAACGCTATACAAAGAGCGTCTCGGAAAACCCTTACATCGACTCTTTTACATATTATCAGGCATTTTCCGAAATCTTACTTTTGTAGCATGACCCAAGTTTAGAATTTTATTGGTTTTTTTTTATCGTATAATAGGTCTGCCTTCAATGCACAAAAATATATAACTTTTACTAAGTATTTTGAATAAATTTTCTATAAAAAACATAAAAAAGAGGTATAGCTCTGAATCATGCATTTAAAATCATCTTGGCTTCTCTCGATCGTCAAACTGGAAATAAATTGATTTTATCTATCACCTTAAAATTTGAAAATTTATGGTAAATTAAATGTAAACTAAATTAAGTTTCACTCAAAACTTGCAAAGTAGCACAAAATTTGATTTTTGAAGTTTTAAATTTTTAACTCTCAAGTTAAATGTTTACACTAAAATTCACAAATTTTGTGCTAACTAAAAAAACACAAGAGTTTTGTGCGAGAAAAAAGAATGTAGATTGATAAAAAGATTTTTAGTGTATACCCAATTTAAAAAAAAACCAATCATTTTTGCCATAATAATATTTGGTGGTCAAGTGTGTATTGAAGTCCACATACGCTGTTTTTACTAACAGTCTGCCACTGTGTCAGTCCCTTATCCTCTATCCTAATAATTTCGGTAGCGAACTTGCAGCATATATGCCGTTCCTTGTATTAGTTGGCGACGGTAGCCACCTATTCTCAAGTAAAACTTCTGCCAGTCTGCCTATCTTTACAATAATATAGATAGTTTGTGTGAGAAGCGCTAATGTCTCTGGCGTTCAATGACTGCTAATTGGAAGTGAGAAGGATCAAAGACTCGCCGTTCGTCTTGTTGTCCATAAAAAGCCTTTTATTGTACGTCGGATTAGTCTTGATTAATTTACTTACATGATTAGCGGCTCTTTCAAAGACTCTTACACGTTATATACGCTTAGGGAGAGATCAGGGCATGCGCTGATACTGTTATAACAGTAACATTATTTTACAGTATGTATATATTATATATCCACATATGTGTATATAGATATAGATAACATTGATCCCCAATACTAACTCCATTTTCTTCTCTTTGTCAAAACTTCAAATAACTAGGCAGTAATTGTAGAAAATCAACTTAGCAAGCTATAATTTAATACAGAAAATTATTTATGACCAGCGACTCGTTCCCGGCTTCGCCCGGGTGCATTTTTTTTTACGTAGAAACCTTCCCTGATTATCCCTCTATCCATGAGTGAAGACAGAATTAAAATCGGCCCAGTAGCTTATGTTACTCCTGACGACCCCCTCTTCATGTCTGCAAAGTTTCTTCGAAATCGCTTCAGCCGTTTCTGAGATTACCCCGGACAGACAGACAGACAAAAATTCTAAAAAAGTTATTTACGTTTTAACAGCATGCGAATGACTCTAAGCTTAGTTTGAGGCAGTTTTTCGCAAATCACAGACAGACACTCTGATTTTATTTATATAGAAGATTATAAGAATCATTTAGATTTACCTACATTTCTTTTTTATATCGTATATGATATTTTATGATACTGAAATTCAAAGTACAGTTATTTATTTTGTAATGAAGATTCTAGATAACTGTAACATGCCAACGTCAAGTCAACTATCAGCCTGTCTGCGTCCCTTTAACATAAAAAAAATTTTGAAGTACTTTAAAAGTTTACAATTCAGAACACTGGTTACTTTACAATCCGGACAAGAAACATTAAGTTGAATGCAATGAATATTAAGCCCCGTGAAGTGATCCATTACTTTTATTTGCCAAGCAATCAGTCCCCCAGTCGGCCTCTGTGGACTGTTTGTAAGGGAATGTCTCGTCAAACAAACAGAATTGACGACCGGCCACAACAACTCCGTGCACTGGTTTTATCAACTTTTTTCACTTTGATGAACAAGTGTTTTCCGGCGCGATTAAAAGATAACATTTTTCTTTGGAAATTATTTTCCAAATGTTAATCGGCAGGTTTCCGCCTTTCATCTGAAAATTGCGAAAAAGATTTATTTATTTATTTGTTTAACTTGAAATTGTTACTATATATTGTCTTAGTGACGACCCACCCCCTGCTGTTTTTCTATAAATTATTTTGCGCTCTTTACTTTAAGTGAAAACCGTATCAAAATCGGTTAAAAGTGACTTTAGAAGAACATAGAAGCGGACAGCCACTTTATTTCATTAAACGTACTTGTATAGATATATAAATATATGTATACACGGTTTAATTCTAAGAGACCTGGAACTTTGAGGGAAAATACCTAATCTAAATGAAGCAAAAGTGCATTCAGATTTTTGAATTTTTGAACTCTTGCCGCATCCGGGAACGGAACCGGTTAAAAATTACCTTTCGTCTATTTAAGTCTAAATATCTAAATTAAGTATCTATAATTCAGTCTAACAATTGTCTAAATTAAATGTCAGCAGTGTATGATCTACACCTTTTATGTATAATTTATTTATTGATATAAATACAACACTTAATTAACTATTGCTACTCAACAAGTATTTTGCTACAAAAGTGCTTGAGTAACGTTGATTGTACACGTATACTGCCTAAATTGAGTAATGGCGATTTAAATACTGACACGTCACAAGTACTTTACTTGGATCGTGTAAGCAGAGTTGGCTGTTACCGTCAAAGAACCTTATTTATATTTGTGTTAATAAATGGTATGTGGTCAGGGGGAAAGCCCTGGGCCGGAGAGGCGGAACGGTGAGTGCTCGGACTCCGAACCGCCCGAGATGCCGTCAGCGGAGGCTACCACCACACCATCAGCCCCTGACAACCCACCGTCCACCAATATCGTGAGTATATTTATAATCCAACACAGTATTTTTATATTTATGTGTCTCTTAAAAACAAGTTTATGTTATAGACTCAAAAGTTTATAATAAGTATAGACTTTTCGTGTACTCAAAACTCAAGATACTGATCATTAAATATCTATAATATAAAAATGAATCCCTAAATGTGTTGCTAAGCGTAAAACTCGAGAACGGCTGGACCGATTTTAATTCTGTCTTCACTCATGGACAGAGGGATAATCGGGGAAGGTTATTACGTAAAAAAATGCACCTCGGGCGAAGCCGGGAGCGGCCCGCTAGTTTTGCAATAAAAATACATGAAAAAAGTGTCACAATTTGTTTACTATCAGTCAAAGGTAATAAATTCTTAACAGCTGTTTAGTTCAATTATATCTATTGCTAATTTACCATGTTATAGGTTAACATTTTTAAAATTGGTAAAAAAAATTCTTAAAATAGATAAATTTATAAAATCTTCATTAGGTAATGCAGCAAGCCAGATAAAGTATGTTTCAAGTGACATATCCTGCTAATTATATCAGGAAGCTTGATGAATTGATTTGACTTAAACAAGTGATGTACACTTATCTATCGCCAATCTTTTAAGGGGATTATTGATCGAAAGCCAACTAATAATTACAAGGTTTCAATGTCGCCCTGATATATGATTTTATATGTTGAAAACGCAATTTAGTTAAAATTGTGTGATTAAATTAAATTGGAAATCTACTTGAATATGTTACATTTTGATCATAATAACATCACGCTATATTTTTTTCATAAGATTTACTATATACAAACAAATTGTATTTATTACTTTTATTTTAATATAAGTTTTATATATTTTAAGGTTCTTTTAAAAAATGGAATAATATTTTGAATACGTTGCTAATAATTTCAGATCCTTAATGTTAAAGCGACGTATACACATAAGTTTAACTATACATGGTCGTAAAAATATTTATAATAAATAATAAATTAATTAAAAAAAAGCTTTTATTTCTTGCAAAAGTTAAATACATGTGACTATCCCATATTATATGGTAAATATATGAGTTAATTTGTGATATTAGTACATTTAAAATTTAACTTCTGCAAGAACCCCTCCGCAGGTGAAGGCTTAAGAATTGATTTCCTCCAAAGAAAACCAAATCTTGGGCTGCTTGCCAAAATATTTAAGAAAATAAAAAAACTTAACGAGATAAGGAATCTTTGCAAAAAATAATAGGTTTTAATATTATTTCATGATACCTAAGATAATATTCAATATTTGATACATTTAAATAATTTTCCTCTAGCTTCCACCGCAGAAGACTCGCGCAGTGGTAGTGTCACTGACGCCGGCTCGCCAGAGGGAGACTTGGGCGAAGAAGGCGGAATTTCTTCTAGCCGTCGTCGGGTTTGCCGTAGACCTTGGCAATGTCTGGCGGTTTCCCTACATTTGCTATCAAAATGGAGGCGGTAAGTATTGTGATGATTAACTTACAGTGTGTTTTATTGTGCTGTAAATAATGTACATTCATTTGCAGGCGCATTTCTTATACCTTACTGTGTAATGTTGCTGTTTGGTGGGCTCCCACTTTTCTTTATGGAATTGGCTCTGGGGCAATATCATCGGTGCGGATGTCTTACTTTGTGGAAGAAAATCTGTCCAGCGCTAAAAGGTTTGTTTATTTATTTAATAGTTGTAGGATACTACTTGTAGTAGCTAATCATAAATACTGATTAAATATTTGTATAAACATTCAATTTAATTATTATAAAAAAGTTAGGTGATTTAACTAAAGTTGGCATGTTCACAGTACTCACACCAATGCATTTTTGATATACAGTATGTTGAAAAAAATGGTTCTATTTCAACGAATGTTCTTATGATTCTTATGATGATATTAACATTGCATATTCCGTCACAGTTAAAACAAGTAATTATAATTTCCAATTCACTTGAAATCACAGCAATAACTCAGAAATGAAAGCGCGTTGGGGATTCTGTGGTACTGTCAGCCACATGGCTAACCAATATTGACCATTATTGAGTAATATTGACCAGTAATATAACATAATTCAATCTCGAATCAGATTTTTACTGAAGAAAATTATTGTAAAAGTACATACTTTCATGCTCATATAAAATACACGAGGGAATAATAATATAGAATACACCTTTTAGATAATTGTGCTGGTAAGTGATTGCTGATTGTTGTCGTCCCAGCGGTGATACTCCCATTTTTGTTTGTACTCTTACTTCAATATCGGATATCCATTACAAATGTTTATTTATTGAAATAATATTACAGCGTATTTTGCATTTAATATAGAAAGATGTACTTAGCAACTGTTTTATGTAATGGTCGGTAGGTAGGCAGATGGTCCACTTAATGGTTTGTAACTACCGTCACATTTTAACACGAGCCCGTTGGATGGGTGGTTAGGGTGCTTGCCTACCCCCCGCGATGGCCGGCGTACCTCCACTGTCGGGTACGCCGAGGTTCTGACAGGGACTGACTGACCCCGCCCATCAACAGCCGCGCTAGAAAGAAAGTCGTTGGGTTTTAGCCGGTAGGAATCCGGCATAACCCCGCAGTGTCCAAGAGGATTTCCCAACGTTAAAAAAAAGGGTGCTTCCCTTAATGCTCCGTCTAAATGTTCCCGGATTCGATTAGCGGTAGGCTAAACTTTGCAAACGAACTTTTCAAAGTTGATTCTGCTCTGGATCTGGAAAGTAGTGGCAGTGCATACTGTGTTTCACATTCATTGGGCTGCCTGTCTGGCGGCAGTAACCACCCCCACCGTGTTTCGGTGAGAGAGTAAGGGATATCAAAGCACATGGCCTATGGCGTTGCTTGTCTTATAATTGGGGCTGGTATTAACCTCCTATCCAACTTCACATAAAAAAAAAATTGAAGTCATGCTAATCCGCTATTGGTGAACTTTCAACTTGGTGAGGAAAAGTCGATTCCCATCAGTTTGGATGTAATATTAAATAATGTATATAGGTCAACGAGTTACATTATATGTAGATAGCATTGTTGTAAAGTGAAAGTTATGCACCCTTGGTTCAGTATTTGCTGTCTCCAACTACCCACTTTCCCCGCCATTGAGTTGAGTGCGGTGACCACTGTGGAGGGTATACTCGTATATGCAATTGATTTCGTGGAGATTTCATACATTTTAACAAGCAGGGCCACGCCGCTCGGCTCCACCATTTGTCTTGGCGTTAAAAGTATTACCTACTGTATATTTATAAAGGCCGATAGTGGTAATGTTCCTTATATGTATCGCACATGTGGTTATGTGTTCTTATATGTTAGGTATACTGATCGTATTTGGTTTGGTTCTACGATAAAACAAATTAGTATAGAGAAACAAAAATATTAACTAATACCAATCCGGCTTTGCTTAAGTGTAAATTGTTAACAGTACGGATAAATAAAGAATTAGCCATGTGAGCCATGCATTATATTACCTATGTCAGGATAAAAATTGATTTCTACTAGTTGCCAATTATTAAAGAAGCATTGCGAATTAATTAATTGTAAAAATAAATCGCAATTTCAATGCGTAACAAACAACTGAACTCACTTTCGCAATTATAATATTAGTTAAGAAGTTAGGATTTCAAATTAATCGTTTTGTAGTGCAAGTAGGTACAAAAGACAACCTTGAAATAGCTGCACGTGACCATCAGTATCTTTTATCCTGTTAATGGCGACGGATGCTAGACTTTGGTTCTATCCTCGCTTGTGTTTATCGATGACGGTAGCCACATACCATCAAGTGGACCATTAGTCACCTTTTCACCGTACTTCAATCGATTCATTTTAAAATTAGAACGAATTTACATCAAAGTATGATGATGCAATAATATTTAATGTATGAAAGTATGAATATGTAGGTATACTCATATATAAAGTATGTAGTTAGAACGCGACATTGGTCATACTCGAATATCTTCAATGAAAAGATGCTCAAATATTTGAGTTAGCGATTTCCTGCTCTCGATAGGTATTGATTTTACAGATATTTAAAACAGAATAGTCTAAAAGTAGGCGTTTAAATATTTTAAAAACTAGATATTAAAAAAATTAAAATTAAATGCTCTGTTATTGCTCTAAACAGCCTTAAAATCTGTTTTCCGCTTTAACATAAACAAGATCTTAAGTACATATAAATAGAAACGTTTTTTCTTCGTCTTTACAAAATGTGGACTTACATTTTTCTAAACATTCCAAGGTGTTGTTGAAAAATAAAGTGATCCGTGACCGATTGGCACCATCAACCAAGTATCAGCCTGGAGAAAATCTTGCCACAATAATTTAACCAATCAGAGAACATCTCGCAATATTCGCACACAGTTGGAATTCGGAAAAGTTTCTGAATTATATTGAGACCATCTTATTAATTTGACTCTATTGATACTGTATAAAAAGACATTTTTATTTTAACTTACTAACTACTAAAAAGCTAAAATTTAATTCTCAAAAAAGGATGCGAACAAAGTAGGGTATAAAATCTAGTATGAGAATTCATAAACTCCTATCATCTACCCCTACCCCCATCGATACATCGTAATGCGTGTGTAAATGTGCTCCCATCCACTCATTTCAACCCTTATCTTTTCCAATACGTCTTCCCTTATTTTAAGTAACGTGTTAGATATCATTCGGTTAGCATTTTTATTTAATAAAAGCTCAAAAGTATTTTTATAACATAAGTAGGTACCTGATTTTAGACTCCCAATAATTGGTATCTTAAAATGGTGCTGGCAAATATTAATATTAATTAAATATTCATAAAATGAAATAATTAATTTTAAATTTAACTACTGTATAAATCTAAACTAGAAAAATCTTATGAAAATTCACTATCTTCATTTTGTTTACTTTATTATTCCTAAATGTAATAATTCGATAAATAAGTTAAAAAAAGTGCATTACACATATTATGAAACGGCGTCATCTTTGACATGACAAAAGTTAAGTTACAAAAAACGCCATTAAAAGGCTGATTTTTACTAAATTTATTAAAAAAACTAGCTGGTGCACACGACTTCGTCCGCGTTGAAAAATATTAAGAAGCCTATCCTGTGTTCCGTACGTCCAAATGTTTATCTACCAAGTTTCATGAAAATCAGTTAATTCGTTACAGAGTTATGGAGGAACATACATACATTTACATACATACATACAGAAAAAAAATCTAAAAATCAATTCAGTTTCAGTATCATGTATAGAGCCTATAAACACGTTATCTCTGAAAACAAAGTAACTTACTCCATGACCGACCCTTACAGATTTATTATTAATAGTATTGATTGTTTCAGTAAAATCAAACCTTTTTCTTACTCGTATCATAGTTTATTTTAAAAGCCAATAGTTATTTGTTCAATGTAGAGTACCCGAATGAAACATGGCTGAAGGAAAATATTAAATTTAATCATTTGTTAGAGTTGTTAACATCGTCAATAAATCAAGTTCGTCTCGAATCGCGTAAACTAATTAAAGATGCGACGCGATATCATTTCATTACCGACAGATGGCGCTGATTCGATTTGAGACATGGCGCCCGGAAGCGTCAAAGTTGGCGCCAAGTTTGCGCGGCAAAATTGACGCGAGAGGTGATGATTAATTGAATTTTCAACGCTTGAAGATTTATTGTAACTCGATAAACGGATGAACGCTGTTCAATTACCACTTATAACTTTATTGTTGTTAAACTTATGATAGTGTAAATTTAATATTATATCCTTACATTCGGTCAATCAAAATAATCTCTGGCTAATTAAATACCTAATTGTAACTGTTGAATCATTTCACTATACTAAATTAATTAATAAAATAAAGAAGTTATATATTCATTTTAGGCATTTAGAAATGGCCCAGATTTAATGTATTTAATTAATAATTAAAGTAAATTAATAAATTGAAATTTTTCAAATATTCCTTTGATCTGTACAAAAATAATTTAGGTAGGTACCGACTTAAATTAAACAAAAGTTACTTCGTCTCTTACACACTGTATTAAAAACGTCTATTAAAACATTTAACATTACTGTCCCAAAATTTTTATTATTCAAGCATCTAAATATTTCAATAGGCATACACATTTTCTAATATTGGTCACGTTTTAATGAATTACATTTTCTCAGAGGATACTTTGTTTTATCCTCTTATAATTGGCAAAGCACTATACCTTTCTGCAATTGTAAGCGCAGGAGCCTTGTCATTAACATCCATGTAACGTCATCCGTAACTAAAAAGTCGGCGGCAAGTATTCGTAATGTGTCACGAGACTACATCTCCAAAAAGGCGACCAGGTGCATTAGCAATTTGTGGGGCTTATAGTTTTGTGTTTACAAACGAAGGTACTGCAAATCATCAAGTATATTGTGTCTAATAATAAAAGAATTATTATATTTCAACCAGGTGTTGGCTACGCCATATGCATGATCGACATCTATATGGGTATGTACTACAACACAATAATCGGCTGGGCGGTCTACTACCTCATCGCATCGTTGGCCTCCATCAACTCCGTACTACCTTGGACCAGCTGCAATAATGAATGGAACACACCACTCTGTATGCCAGTCACATCACCGCAAATCAATCCGAATTCGAGCACACCCGCGAAAGAGTTCTTCGAGTGAGTTTATGCCAGATTTATGCTGATATCCATCCTACGCTAACAAAGTCAATAAGCTTGCTCGTCCCCATCCGATGAACCCCAAGACCTACGAAACGGGCGGACTTTGATTATAAGTTTTTCAGGGTTGTAACCATTGGCCAGTATAGGGCTCTATATAATGTTGAAGGTTTTAAAGATTTGGTCATATGCCTGATAGAAACTTCTGGCGAAATAAACACTAGCAGCTTATTTGCAAAACGCATAAACAATATTCCCAAGATATTGCTTTCATAAAAGTTTCATGTTGTAGCTTTTCTAAACTTTAATATTGTTAATTTAAAATAAATCCTAAATTACTTTTAGTTTATTTTTATATAAAAAATTACTGTACATGTGGCTTGCCTACAGACGCAATGTTTTGGAGCAGCATAAGTCTAACGGATTGGATGACATGGGGCCTATAAAACCGTCTCTAGCTTTATGCGTGTTCGGAGTCTTCGTTCTTGTGTACTTCTCCTTGTGGAAGGGGGTTCGGAGCGCTGGAAAGGTACTGTATGATTCCTTGTATTGTTCTCATCGGAAAAATTACTCAACAAAAGCGTTTTCATTTGCTTGTATTGCTCCTAGGTTGTGTGGGTGACTGCTTTGGCTCCTTACTTGGTCCTGCTAATCCTATTGGCTAGAGGAGTCACCCTTCCCGGTGCCACCGAAGGTATTCGCTACTACCTGACTCCAGAATGGCACAAATTGAAAAACTCAAAGGTACATGTCCTAATGTATTATTACTACATATAACGATATAAATAATTTTGGTCTATTATTTACCAATTGCATAACATTTATGAATAATGTAGCTCTAGTGAATTCATTGTGAGTACAAGTACAATAACTATAACAATAGCATGTCTCTCATTTTAATTGGAATTCATAAGATTTTTTAATAATATCTAGGTATGGATCGACGCAGCATCGCAAATCTTCTTCTCGCTGGGGCCAGGGTTCGGGACCCTTCTGGCCCTTTCCAGTTACAACAAGTTCAACAACAACTGCTACAGGGACGCCCTCATCACTTCCTCTATCAACTGCCTCACGAGCTTCCTCGCTGGTTTCGTTATTTTTTCTGTTTTAGGGTGAGTTACTTTTTTTTTCTATTCAATTTGTCTTGGACTGGATGTTTTCTATGTATTCTGTGTTTTCTACAAAAAGTACATGAGTATATTTACCAGTCAGTTGTCAGGTATAGTCAGCCATAGTACAAGCTCTGTTAATTTTAAGCGTATATGGGACGCAGTGATATATGTGCCAAAAAATTATAAAATCTTTCAGTTATATGGCGCATGTACAGAACAAGAGTATAGAGGAAGTGGGTTTGGAAGGCCCAGGGTTGGTGTTCATCGTGTATCCCGAAGCCATCGCCACCATGACCGGTTCAGTCTTCTGGGCGATCATCTTCTTCCTCATGTTAATCACTCTCGGTTTGGACAGCACATTTGGAGGTACCTACTATACATCAAATTTCACTACTTTGTGTTATTATTGTGTTTTAAAATAAGGCATACAATAACTTTTTACTTTGAGATAGGTATTATTTATGAATAAATTTAAACGTATAGCAGCAGTAACAAAATTTGTACTGCTGCTTTAAGTAGGTAATGTTGGAAAAATAAAAAAAAATAAAAACACGAGTAAAGCAGTCGAGGATTTGTTTGCAGTAGATAACATTCATATGAGACAGTGTTGAAGTTATAAAAGGATACCGTACGTGACCAAGTGGCGGAAATGAAACCTTATCCAGGTGATATGCTACGCATTAAAACTTGAAGTAAATATCTTCGCGATTTAAAACAACTCACTCATTTTGATTTAACACTTTCTCTCCCAATTAGGTATATTAAAAGGGATATACGAACAAAATAGCAGCTAAAACAGTTAATTTACGAGATTTCTGTAGGTATACAGCTCCAGCTTACTGGCCTATCTGCGAGAAATTACGTTTGTAGATCATTAAAAAAAATTCCAATAAGTAATATAAAATATTCGGGATTATATTAGACATGACAAAAATAATAATTTCGCAAGAAGCTTACATTTTTAGGGAATAAAAAGTTAAAATTCTTCTCTGAGTAAGCTTTTATCTATCGCGCTGCTAACCCGCAAAGTTGGATGCAACGGAATTTTTGGAAAACGCTTATTAGTCGAGCAGCCTTCTTCTGACTCGTAGTGTATCCCATTTCTACTAAATTACCTTAGTAATTTTGTATATTATGAAGGCATTTGAGGCAATAAAGACATGAACAAAGAATAATGTGTTTTGACAGGTTTAGAAGCGGTAACAACGGCGCTTTGTGACGAGTATCCGCGAGCTCTTGGTCGACATAGGGAAATTTTTGTTGGTTTTCTCTTACTATTTATCTACATTTGCGCTTTGCCTACAACCACCTACGTAAGTACTCAATATTGTTACTTATAGGTACTTACTAATTCAACCTAATTTTTAGAATATGATAATAATCTATGTTATTATGTTATGAATGTTGATAGCTGTTAAGGCATTTTATAGTAATTATATTACTCACCGAAACACACACACGGAAACAATTTAGAAGGAATTTAAATTAAATAAATCCGGAATTTTTTTTAGTGAGTAAGTAAAGGATGTCAGAGCCCATTTCTTTATCCTACTGGCGTGGATTGTTTGTTGCCTTGCACTATAGGCGACGGTAACCACCCACCAATTAGTGAAACATCAATCTGTCTGCCCATATTCAAATTATATCGACCGACGCTCCGATATCTTTATCTTTATATCTTTATCTATCTATATATATAAAAATCTCGTGTCACGATGTATGTTCGCGATAAACTCTGAAACTACTGAACCGACTTTGATCAAACTTCATAAGTATCTGTTATTTGGTCCAACTTAAAAGATAGGATAGTTTATATCTCATTTTGTTTATTAATATTTTTTAAATTATATAATATTATTAACATAGCGCCATCTGTTGATACCTATTCAATACAGCAATTATTTATCTGTGAGTTCCATAAGGTTCTCACAGATGGCGGTTTAAAGTAATTTATCGGCTGGATTGCAAAAAAGCACCCCGGGCGAAGCCGAGAGCGGGCCACTAGTAATATATAAAAAAAACCCCTACTGCTAAAAATTTAAATGTTTTGATATGAAACATCTTTTGCGGCGGATTAAACCGGCTGTTCATTAAAAAAATACCCCATCATTATGAGGTTTACTAAATGGTCACATTATGAGATATTAATTATTTGGTCGATTTTTGTAGCGTACAAAATGTTTATTTTAAATATACTTCACACAAGTAGTCACTATACTGACCTAAGTATTTTGTGAATGATCTAACTAAACGATATGCAGAATAGGCAAGACAAAAATTCTTATCTAGTGAAGAAGGTGGCTAAGAAAAGCCGTATTTTCTAATTCATTTGACTCAGTATAAATAAGTGTTTCTCATATTCGAATCATTCGACGGACAATGAAAAGAATAGTGGCATTAAATCCGAGTGTATCCGATAAATTACCAAAAGCACGTTATCGGTGGCGTAAATTTATTTCGTTGCATAATTCATTGCGGCCGCCTCTTACGGGGATGACTGGCGCTACGAGAGATGGACGAGTTTCTTTTTCTTACCACTTCTACGAGAATGCTTTTGTTTTTATTTCGTTGACCGTTCATGCAAAAATATAACATGAATTGCTCGTGAATAAAATATTGGTTAATCACTCATTTTTGACTATATAATCAAGTAGGTATGTACCGTTTATGAATGATCAGATCAGATCATGAAGATCGGTTTATTATATTGATTGAAATGAAACATTACTAGAATGCATTAGTCAAAACCTTATTCAGCAGATTTCTTATGATTTTTGGTAGTGACATCAACAAAACTTAACATATTCTCAACCCAAAATAGATACCGCGAGGGCCGTATCTTTTTAAACACGAACGCTGTATATCTCAGGCTGTTCGCCAACTTAAGAGCAGGCCCCACGAAAAAAATTCCTACGCTCACTCCGCCCACGTCCCGCCACCCGAGAGTTACAAGTTGCTCGGCGGCTCTCTAGGATTTTTTTTAATATATCGCAAGATACAGCTTACGTAAGGTTGAATATTGCGTACATTATTTGAAGCATGATTTGGTGTGCACTAGCTCGGAACTAAACAACGTAAGTCTCAAAATTGTTTTCGTTAATTATAGGAGTAAAAATAAACCTAAGTTTATTTTATTTTGACAATCACTGGTAAACAATGTTTCCTTGCTACGAGCAGTTTTTTGGCGATATAACTCAAGCCGTTTAGTAGAAAAATGTAATATTCTCCGGAAAAGGCGCCGATTTCGATCAAAAAATGTATCGAATGAAAATCACCTAATTATGTTTCTGACTTGATAATCTACAGATAAAGGTCTCAAAATATATATATGTAAATTCCACATTGATCAGATATGTGGTTGACTCAGCACATTTATTTAAAGTTCCCTTAGTTTCATAGGGCCTGGCCTTAATGTGCGGACTCTATTTGAGTTTGCTCTCGGATGGAGATGAAGTCCAAGAAAAGAATACTATGCAAAAGATTCAACCCCTCAGAATCCAGATACTGTCACAATTTTGTCAACTAAAAGAAGTTTATTTACATTACGCCAATGAAACAACAAAAAAGCATTGTTTATTTCTTAAAAAAAAAGGAAGTGACGTGTCATCAGCAAACATAGCTATTTCATTTTTATCTTATCCAATCATTAATATGAACTAGACAAAGGTTGTCAAACTGGTAGTGAGACAGATGAGATCCAGATCAATACATAAAAATCGATGTACAAATGCACTGGTACCTTTGTTTAGTTTTCAACTAAATTCTATTCTATGACAAGGTATGCTGTCTCGCTCGCAAGCTATCTATCTCACTCTCTCTCCTACACATTTAACACGGCGCATACACGACTCTCACAAATAATAAGTTTTAATTGTAATTAGATTAAGTTATAGTGAATAAAGTGTCAAGATATGAAAATCCTTTATTCATGTGATAACCAGCCCTATAGACAAAGAAAAATATACAACCTTTTTCCGCAGATCAGGACATTACACTGAAGTGTCTCTTAGAAAACCTAGCAAATATTGTCTGTTACAGGGAGGCGTATACTTGGTGGACTTGCTAAACGTGTATGGGCCTGGGCTAGCGATCTTGTTCGTGGTATTTGCTGAGGCAGCAGGTGTCTGCTGGGTGTACGGCGTGGACCGCTTCTCGGAGGACGTGAAGAGCATGCTGGGCCACTCGCCCGGCTGGTTCTGGAGAGCTTGCTGGTCTTACATCAGGTTTGCATTACACCTCTTAAAACTCGCTTGATCAATATTTAATAGTGGCTGGTCACACTGCATTTCGCAATTGAAAATTGGTTAGACTGTCTGGCTGCAGTGACCAAACCTTACAGAAGGACAATGTGAAACAGCATGTGCTGTTGAATTAGTTAATTGGTTAGCATGTTAGAAATATTTTATGGTTATTGTTTTCATTTAATTGTAATCTGCTTGAGTACTTTATTAAATAAAATTTAAAAAAAAAACTAAATAAATGAAATAAGAATAACAATAAATTTTATTTGCAACAATACAGAGACCCTCTATACATAAATAACATTATATAAAAAGTCAGTCCCCTGCCACAAATGTGTTCTAAAAACTAAACAAATCGAGCCTTTATAACAATTATTTAATACTTTATAAATTATTTGTCACACAGTAAACTTTAATCAGAACTTTAACTATTCATGTTAAGTGAAGAACTGCTTGTTTATCTGTGCAATTTTGTTTTACAGTCCTGTGTTCCTGTTGGTGTTGTTCGTGTTCTCGGTGTTGGCTCACGAGGAGATGTTGGGCGGCGAATACGAGTATCCCGAGTGGTCCATCACCGTCGGATGGGTGATGACGGGTACCACAGTCTCTTGCATCCCACTCTACATCGTCTACAAGTTCCTCATTACTCCTGGAAACTGTACTAATGTAAGCCATTGCAAACTTTTATTAATGCGTTGGACTTAAAAATATATATTGTGAACTAATATCATACCATAGTGCACTTTTGATTCAGTGTGAAAATAAAAGATACGAGAACTCCTTGACAGTTATTGGCATCATTTTATTACCATTTTATTAATTTATATATTTTAAATTCTTCTAAACCACTTAACGGAATTAGATACGAAAGGAGCGATGTATATAATTTGCAGAAAATAAATGCATTTATGCGAAGCCAGAATCGGGCAGTAGTTGGATATAAAAGAAAATGTATATACGAGCTTGAGAAATTTAACTGAGCGCATTTTTCAGTAATTGCTGTAAACAGAAGCATAACAGAGGATGTTTACTACCAAAGTTTGGAATTTAAACTTCTAATATTTCACATAGAAGAAAACGCACTTAATCGCACCTTTTATTCCCGAGGAACTTAGGAATTAATGATCAACACTCATCTAATATCATTAAATTAAATATTGTATAATTCAGACTCTACGAAAAGTCATGCATATTTGTGTATGTATTAATTTAAATATTTATCTACCAAACTCACTTAATTTTATCTTTACTTTTAACTTTTATAATTTCTTATTAAATTCGTACTTATTACTCGTACTTTTCATGTTATTTTATGTCAACTCTAAATATGGATTTCTCATATTTTTTTATTTTTAGTTTGATTTATCGTGAGTTTAACATTAAAAAATACGTACCTATTTATCCAAATAGTTCTATCTAAATTAATCGTGATATAGGTTTTTTGTTTATAAAAACTTTCTATTAATAAGAACTAAATAAATAAATAATCGTTTTGAATTTTGAATGACAGCGAATCAAAACCATAAAGCGACCTGAAGAGACGTCGATACCTCCATCGGAGCCAGGCCTGTGCAGTCTGTGACCTGACCTGCAGGACGCCATCTTACACACGAAGCCAGCGCCTCTCGAGTGGCTCGTGTGAAGCACAGTACTTGTATCATATTTTAGAGCAAGTGTTGCCATCACAGAAAATATTTAAAAAATTAGTAGTTAAGAGAAAAAAATATACCAAAAAATATTTAACATTTTTTTATAGGGAAATCACTTTGTAGGAAGTAGGTTTATGTAATGTTATAATTATATATTATAAAATATTTGAATTTATAAATGTCTATGGCGTTGTAGTTCGGTAACATGTGCAACGAAAAATTTAATTAAATAATTAGATACCTATATACTTATACTATCATTGTAAATAAATAATAAAATGCTGGTCGGACTATAAAAAAATATATTGAAATATTGCTTTAAAATATATTTATTCTACTTACTACATACATATATCTGCTAGCATTTAGACTAAATATTAAGTGAAACCCTAATAAATAGGCGTAGAACATATATTACTTGATGTTATAACTTATTTTTTAAAGTAACGATATATAAAATTCCTGTGTTCCAGGGCAATGAACACAGAAAAGTTATATTTATCATTAGTTTGGTAATATTTAGAAAAAATTAATAACGAATAAACTTATTGATTGTAAAAATGTAGTTTTATATAGAGTTGTGTTTAATATCTAACATACCTTTATCTTAAATAATAATGTTATGTAATCTAGTACACGTTTTACTTAATCCATTTGTAGGTATTTTAACATTAATAACTTAATATTTATCTTCGTATTGTAAATAATCACTCAAAGTTTCTGGGAACATATACATAGTCATAGATACTAAATAATTGGTATTTTAGCGGAATTTTTTTAAGCCTATATATATTCGTTATAAAATGACGATTGTAAAACTCATGGCATAACTCAAAAATAATTTAGAAAATATTAATAAAAATAGGCATATATTCGTATGCATTAATATTTGTAGATCTTCATTCATATGTCGTTTAGATATAGATCAATAACTTATTTATTCATAGAAAAATGATATATTAAAAATGTGTTAAGTAAACTTATTTCCCCTAGGATTTTTTTTTAATATCCATCAAACAAATAAAATGTTGCATTATATGTTATTTTTTAGTTTTCTGTCACTTATCGTAATATTATATTATTCTCCACGTTATGTAGGTATATAAATTAAATCGTTGTGTATAAATTACGCATTTTTATTAATTTTTGTGAAAATTATAACTTATAAACATATAATTCGAACCGAAAGATCACTCATTAATTTTTTTATTGCAATATTATAACATTTGTCCTTTTAATCGACAAAATTATATATACGTAAGTTGTATGCATTAGAAGCAAGTTTTAAAAAAGCTTACTTTGTTAAAAACTACATGTACTTAGAGTTGTGATCAATGTTATTAGTAAAAAATATATTATATAGGGAATACCTAAAATGTATGTTAGCTTAGAAAAAAAATAGACCTCGGCCTATATAACGCCAAGGTTTTAGTAGGAGCGTGTTAAAAGTAATAAAATAACCTTAGAAATAGGTACTATACATACTCATGTACCCAAGTAGGATGTTCATAAATGTTTTTTGTAATAAAATAAATAAATAAAAAGTTCATATACCTACAAATTTACATTTTCTTTGGAAGATTTTATTTTTGTATATTTTAATTTTATTACAAAAAATGCGTTTAAATGTTGTGAATCAATAATTGTTCCATGTTGTAGTGTGACTATATCCTGTTTATGATAAAAAAAAATATATTAAATTTTAACAAACGCTTAGACGTGGCCCGTAACAGCCATTGCGGGTCATAACTATACGTTTGTTGTCAAAAAAAAATGTTTTATTACTTTCCTTACCTAATTAGCATATTACGATAGACATATTTTCTATAGTATTTTTTGAGTGACCACACACGCAGTTATAGACACGCACCTAAATATATATTTTTACTAGCTGACCCGGCAAACGTTGTTTTGCCAAAAAATAAATAAAAAAAAATTGGGGTGGACCACCCTTAACATTTAGGGGTATGGAAAATAGATGTTGACCGATTCTCAGACCTATCCGATAAGCACACAAAATTTCATCAAAATCGGTCCAGCCGTTTCGGAGGAGTTTGGCAACAAACACCGCGACACGAGAGGTTTATATATTAGACTAGTGGCCCGCTCCCGGCTTCGCCCGGGGTGCTTTTTTGCAATCCAGCCGATAAATTACTTTAAACCGCCATCTGTGAGAACCTTATGGAACTCACAAATAAATAATTGATGTATTGAATAAGTATCAACAGATGGCGCTATGTTAATAATATTATATAATTTGCAAAAAAATAAACAAAATGAGATATAAACTATCCTATCTTTTAAGTTGGACCAAATAACAGATACTTATGAAGTTTGATCAAAGTCGGTTCAGTAGTTTCAGAGTTTATCGCGAACATACATCAGACACGAGAGTTTTATATATTAGATTGTGTCTCGGCCTATATCTACACGTTACTTACAAAGTTGTTTGTCCTAACTGACTATCAAAAACAAAAAGGTGAAATTTGGAACTTAGCTTTATTTTATAACGTAATCATCACAGTGCCGGATTAAGAATCCGCGAGGCCCGTAGCAAATTCTATCAAGAGCTCCTTGGTTTTGTTAACTTTTGTATTAGGATCTTCAGTTTAAGGTGTTAAGGGATAACGTGGGTTTCAAATGTTAAAATATAGTGTATTTTCTCTATTTAAAAAAAAATGTAATATAAAAATAATTTTATTTAAAGTTTTAAGTACTACATAAAAGAGTAACATTTTGAACAATATATTCTGAAATGTTCATTTCAAAATATTGAAAAAATTTCTGTTGAGATCTGGTTTGTTTGGGGTGTGTTTTGGGAAGTTAAAAAGAGCTTATTTTATTAGAATTCCTAGAATCAACTAGAATTTAAAATATATGTTTTAAATTATAGATAGTTTTCAGTGGCACCTATCATGCATAGGCAAAATCTATGATTACATAACCAACATGATTTTGATAGCATAAAGTGACATTAAATGTCAGTCAATGTAAAATGTCGTAAACAAGTAAAAATTGTTGTGTTCGATGAAATCTAGAAAATGTTGTTAATTGTTACGGGGGAGGGAGCAAGGCTGCCTCGAGAGCTTTGGTATTGTTTGCATGGCGGGGAAAAGCGTAAGCTTCTATCAATGTTGCGTAAGGAACCAGACTTTTTTATTTCTACTTTTTTGCTGGCCATCTTTGAACATCTCATTCTCATTAACAAATATAGCCAAGACACCTCTCTCCGATGTATAGCTTACACAATGTCATACAACATTGTGCGATTAAGTGCATAACATAAAAAAATCATAAAGACATTGCAACGGAAATCTAATGCAACGGAACCTCGGCATGGATTGTCCTATGGGAGAAATAAACATAATTAAGACATCATCATCTCAGCCGTAGGATCTCCTCTGCTGGACTCCCCATAATTTTCCAAAAGGACAGGTTAGAAGCAGCCTAGATCCACTGCCGACCCGTGACCTGTAAGGCCTCCGTGGCCTCCACTCGAGAACCTTCCGGCCTCGAGTTTCTTCGTATATGTAATTAAGACTATTAAACTTCTATCAAATACCTATGTACTATTAGATGTACCTACATTTCAAATTCTACTATATTAATTTTACTAACAAACCACCCCCGACTTCACAAGGATGCATATTTTCTGCAGAAACCTTCCTCGTTTATAGGCTCTTTGCATCAGTGAAAACCGTATCAAAATCCTTTTAGTAGTTTAGAAGAAGTTAGCAGAATACTTTTAAGTACGATTATTATAATACTTTAATAATAATAATTTTATATTTATAATAATATACATACATATTTATAACGTTGGAATAAAATTCAAAAAATTACTTGCTGTAAATAGCGTAGTGATTTTATTATCTCAATGAACTCTACATCATAGGTCCTTCGAGCCGAATATAAATGAACACGCCGATTTTAAAACAACTCGCTTTTTTATCATTTTAGAGTTTAAGTGAGTCCCAGTTGGAGACATTATCGAAGTGGCTCAGCTGCAATGGCGAGATTTGGGGTGTGGGCCCGACGGTTGTTTTCGCGAGCGCGGCAGCCTTATTCCTCTACAGCGAACTGGAAGCCACCCTCATCATTCCGGGAGACCAGGCTCGTGTTTCCGCCTTGGAGAAAACCCTCATCGTGGGTATATTCCTACTTATAAAATAGGCAAACTGAGACAGCTAAAACACAGCGCATTTGGATGTAATGAATGATGTATAAGGCATACTGCGTTAGCCCATTATACCAAAAACAACCGCACAAGCTTAAAGGGAAAAGTGGGCATAGCAGAATATCCTCTTGCATCTGTTACCCATGAACCAAAACCCAAACTTGCACTGTAAAAACTCAGCATAGAGAAAGACGCCGCTATACTTTGGCCGAAACCGTCGTACCACTCCTTAGGAATGCGAGAAGGGGCGGGAGGAAGGGAGGAAAGAGCAGGAGTTCACATGAAAGATATCGATTTACAAAATTTTTTATCGGTTGAAACAGAGCTCTGCCTATATTTATTAGTAAATCTAGGTAAAGTCACAGCTTTGTTACGGCAATCATAGGCGACAGACAGACAGAGCGGAGCTGGCCTGCGCAAATACCTTAGGCGTGGTACAGCAGTTCTGGTCAAACTGTAGTAATTTAACTTCATACCTATAAATGAAATGTATTTCCAGTCGACAATGGTGAGCGGTATGCTGGCACTCATGATTCACATCTGGGTCTGTTCCATGCGTTTCTTTCAATACTACCTTGAGACCCTTATTAGAGACGTAAGTAGTACACATTACCTTGCCTATCTTGCTATGGTAAAAACTTAATTACGGAAATCGAAACTTCGTTTTTTGATTTTTCAATCAAGCAAATCCAATATTTTTCCAATTTATTATTTAAACAGCTACAGTTATTTTAAAATCCATATAGGTATATCTTATGAGTTAAGTATATAAAAAGGAACTAATCCAATATTTTGTTTAATTTTTAAAAAATAAACAGTAAACAATTCTATTAAAATACTCGCAAATAAATAAATAGACAATCTATATAGGCTCTAGATAATCTACAAACACACCCTACTTTAGATAGATTTAGGGTGTGTTTGATATATGTACAAATTTGTATAAAAAGTATGTAGGCTAATATAATAAGTATGTCCTTTTTTTATAGACTCCAAATATATTCTTGGAGATGACCACAGCTGGTATCCTGGGCAATCAGGAGATCGTGCCTCTAGGTCCACTGACCAGGTTCCTGCGTCAACAGCAGCCGCAAATACACATAACGTTCTGCTGGTTCCTCTCCTTATGCTATGCGGATTATGTCAGGAAGCATTATTGTCAGATGTTCAATATGCCGTATTTGGAGCAGTGGTGAGTACTTTGGAACTCATCGGGGTGTACAAATTTAACTTTAGTAATAAATCGCTTATTTGCCTGCTGTGAATTCGATTCTGCCATTAAAAATTTCTTTTTAAATTTGATAGCCCTGACGAGATTAGCTATTATTATTAGACTATTTACCATGACGCTACAACCCTTAGGAGCCAAGCAAAAATACTTATATCAGAAAGAATCTGAACGTTTTGTCTGGCAATGTAGACTTTATGGACCAAACTCTTTCTTATGACTTAATACACCTGTTTTGACTTAGCATAAATACGCACTAGGCGGCCAAGTCTATACGCCCTCTTGCCGTTAAGTGCGTGCGATTTTAAAATCTACGAACTAATGCAAGATCTCATTGGCCGCCTAGTGTGCATGCATGCTTAATGTTTCTTTTACTAGAACGCCACGCATAGCTCTGTGGCAGGTTTGAAATGTACAAAAAGTAAGGTAAAGTTTATGTGACTTCACTGGTGGGGCCAGGCAAGCGGAGCTGCACGAGCGCGCCTCTCACGCGGTTCGTCGTACCATCGACCGAGCGCAGAGCTTCGTTGGGGCCCTACATCAACGGCTGCGCGGCTACGGGCCCCAAGACCCGCTTCCACAGACACATGACGCACATACGTAATATTTTATCAACTTTATAAGCCCACGAACGTCCACTGTTGGACATAAACTTACGCCCTCCGCATCTATCCACTGTCAGCCGCTCTCTCGAGATCGTCAATCCAAGGAGCCGGTGATCGGTGGTCTCTACTCCAAGAAGAATTCGGCTGAGCAATTCTCTGAGCTATGTCGACCACCTTGTTTCTCAATTCGATTCATATATCCCTCACAGCAAAACCAACCAAAATTATTATTATTTATAATCTGTTCTGTATGTTAATGTGTATCTGGCTGAACTAAGCATGCTGTAGCCAAGCCACATAACTCGTGGAACTAACAACCGTATAGGACGTACCGCAGGAGACGCTACCCTGAACGACCCATTAATACGATTAACAGTATAAGTAAAAATAGACCTATTGATTGATTTGTAACCACTAACTGGTACAAGATAATCTGTTTATTTCATGGGATATTTCTTATTTTGCTATCCATATAAAGCAACTAAAATATATTTTATTCTTGGATGTCCACTGTATTCTTTTAGGGATATCAAATCATCTCCTAGAGCGCGAAATTTGTGTCTAAAACAACTTAGGTCTTAGGAAAGCGATTGTTCACTAGAGTGAGAGCGTTGGCCCGAAGAGTTCCTCAATGGACGTCAGCGCCGCTGCTAGCAAAGTGTCTTGGGGAGACGTCAGATGCGAAGGAGGCAGCGAACACGGCCTGTGTGTCGACAACAACCAGCTCTGTGTGCGTCTCGTCAGCCAGTCCAGCGAGACCACTGTTGACGCTATCGCAAGACTCAGGGCTTTTGTCGCGGTAACTAATTACTCTAATTACTACTCGTCGGAAATATCTCGACGACTCGAAAGAATGCTACACTACACGCTACAGTCGGCAACAAAAGTGTTTAAAAAAAGGAATTTTAAATGTACTAATTTTTTTATTAAAAATTATTGTTTTATTGTTCTAATAAAATGTCTAATCTTTATTAATTAAAAACAAAAAAGTCAACAAAAACTAAATATCTAAGTAACAATAACAGAAAACAGAATCGAGGGAAAGAATGCGGAATAATACACGTGCTAATGCGCTAGCGTTGGCGACGGTACTGACGGGGCGGACATGCGACGCGGGAGGGACGAGGCGCATTCTTTCGAGTCGCCAAGATATTTCCGACGAGTAGTAACTCATTAATTTATATTACTATTAACTATACATAGTTTTCATTAATGGATAGAGTGATAGACGAGGAAGTGTAAGTTCATAAAAAAAAGCATACATGCGAAGCCGGGTGCGCGTCGCTAGTGTATATAGTTATGAACCACAGATAATGTGTTATGAACACTCACTTACTCATAAAAATACACAAGCAGACACACACACACAAACGCCATTTCTTAAAGCAATAAGTGTAAACTCTCGTCAAATTTTATTATGTTAGTAACCTGGTAAGTATGTTGCTCTAAGGCTTAAAAAAACCATTAATATATATTGTCCAAATTAATGATGCTAAAAGTGTTTTGATAATAATCCTAATTAATATTATAAATGCGAAAGTGAATTTGTTTGTTTAGCTTTCACGCCTTAACTACTCAACAGATCATCATGAAATTTGCATACACGTTGTCAGGGATACAAGAAAAGACATAGGATACCTTTCATCTACATAAAAGAACTGTTCCCGAGGGCCTGAAACCAACACAGCTGGCAAAAATATGTATATGAGCAATAAAGTTTGAATAAATAATTTAAGGTCGCGGACGAGGTTGTGGGCAAAACGTAGTAACAAAGATATAATATAATTTTTCAGGCCAACAAGTGTCCATGTAAATCTGCGCAGAGCACTAGCGTTGGGGTTTCCACTGCAACGGCTGACAAACCTTTGGAGGCACCGTAACACAGTGATCACTTGAAAAAATTGTCTTTTTATTTTTAGTCGAGCTCAGAAACTGTTACAAAAACTGTGGTGATTGTAAAATTAAAAGTAAATAAATTATAATTATTGCTGGAATTATTATTGTAAATATTGATTGCTACTATTATAAGATGCATATTTTTATAGCTCATACCATACAAGTTAACTGGGAATACGTAATTTGTTTTTCAAGACTCCAATGTCAGTTGGGATAATATAGCGTCTACCATCAAGTGGACTGACGGTCCATTTGATGGTAGGTGGCTACCGTCGTCTATAATACAAGCAACGCCACAGGTGCTGCAAATGCCGACCACTGAGGTTGAGGATAAGGGGTTGGGAAACAGGCTCTGGCATCCCTTACTCACTCACCGAAAAACAACAGCATATATGCTATTATTTCACGGTGGTCTTCTGAAACGGGGTGGATACTGTCGCCAATCGAGCTGCCCAAATTATTAGAAAGAAGCGGCAGTTTGCCCGCCCACCATTTTCCAAATCCAGACCAGAGCCAACTTTGAAAAGTTCATTTCCAAAGTTGACCTTGTCTAGTGAATGAAATCCAGCGGCATTTTCAATCCAACTGGATTTGAATGTGGCGAAATGACGTTATAGGCGAAAAGTAGACTAATAATTATTATTATCTCATACTAATATTATGAATACTCTTTCACACAAACTACTTAGTAAAAGCGGTACCTAAACAAGTTAAGTTTGTGTATAACCTATAATATGCAAAAAATAGCATCTGTGCGAAACCGAGAGCGGATCGCTAGTGAGCTATAATCAATAGAGTTACGCTTACAGTCACGAAAAAAGCCAGTTTTATATAAATTTTATATTTTATGTCTATGAAAGGCATATTTCCAAGTTTCTTTGCTAATACAAATTAAATATGATCAAATAAAGATAGGATGTCACATAGCTTGACACAAAAAATGTCACAACAAACATGGTAACCTAATGGGAATTAATTGAATTAATGTTAAAATTTCTTATTATTGCTAAATCAATATAAATCTGTGATGTGGCAAGATACATTGTGGCAGTATTTGCGAAATGAGAGTTACACGGTAAGGCTTTTAGAGGTATTGCTAAATGAGAACCGCTTGGTTGAGCGTTTAGAAGTGGTTAATAGGAACCAGAAGTTCTAAACCATAACTTTACCTATTTATATTATTAGGTACAGGACATATTATTGCTACTGCCTATATTATTGCCTAAATATGTGAATTTGTAAATTTTTCAGTTGTTTGAATGGGCCAAATGTGGGGACAGCAATTTATCGACAGTCCCCACAGCGCTTTGGGCGGTGGGAGCAGCTGCGCTTGCGCATCGAATGTTAAGCGGTCTATTCAAAAGGTCATTATTCCGACGAGTGCCACTTTGGGAAATATTATTACAGGTAAAACAAATTACTAAAAATTTCCCTGCTTTCGATGCTCCTTTAATCGCCAGAGTTTTTATAATACCCTGAAACTTTTCAGCATCTTCTCTTCGTGTGGGTAGTAATGTACAGCCTCTACTTTTGGACAATTCTTGTGAATATTCTCAAAGTTATAGTGGAATACTGTTACCAAGATATTGTAAGTAAACAAATTATACGAATGTTATAATTTAACATATATTATGTAGAATAAATTTTTTGGAGAGCCGTGCCTCAGATAATCTTGTACCGAAAGGTGTATGAAAGAGGATCCTAGATGTACAAATATAGACACGTAGTTGGTCAGAAAAAGAGTACCTAACCATTGCAAAAGTACGAAAATTTAGAAAATGATAAACTTTGGGTAATTCTGTCCAATAATCTAGTCTTCTGTAAGGAGATTGATACTTCCACCAGATGGAATTCTCTCCCCTAACATTACTAGTCTCTACTACTCTACTATTATTTTTTTTCTAGGTGCATCCGTCATGTCAATTTGAAGACGAACCAAAAGGTCAAAAGATATTGCAGCAATGGATCATATGGATGTGGGGAGTCGCACCCTTGGCCATCTATTTCTACACCAGACCAAAGCCACAGTCTCCGCCTGTCATGATATGGTTTATTCTTGACATCGATATTAATTAGGCTGGTCGCGATGTCTTAATAAGATATCATTTACCAAATTATTAGAAATTAGAATGCACCATTATATTTCGGTAGTTAGGCAGTGGCATTAGGTTAGAGAATGTACTAGAACAGTGGTTCTTAACCGGTGGTCCCTGGAAGCATCCCAAGTGGTCCACAGAGCCATCCTAATTTTAGGCGGAGTACATTTTAGGTACTGTATATGTCTATTTGTCCTCCAAAGCAATAAACCAACTGGGTGGTCCATGGCAAGAAAGAAATTTGCTCAAATGGTCCCTCATAACTAAAAGGTTAAGAATCACTGTACTAGAAGAATCTTTTGACAATGACCTTCAATCGAAACCTATTTAAATCATGCGACAAATTCTCGGCCGAAACGAAAAAAAAGACATTTTCTACTACAATATAATAAGATAGCTTTTTTATTGGCAGGATAACTACAAATCCTTGGCATCGGCGCGAAATGGGACCACACGGATACTACCTGAACCGGCCACCTTCCTCCATACAGTCCATAACTAACATTCATCAACGAGCCACCGCTTTAAGGAAATCATATAGCGACACAAACATTATAATAAAAGAAATGCCCAAGAAAAAAAGATATTCGAAATCTATTTAAATTGCATTTTGATAAGAGATTTATTATGTTTGTAATCTGTGTATGTATATTAAATGAAATAAAATTGTTTTAAAATCATGTTAAATCGTTTCCTTTTATTTAGTACTAGCTGGTACTCGCTTCGTCCACGTTGAAAAATTAACATAAAAGCAATATGACGCTTGACCCCTTGTTGCTATAGCCAGGCGTTAGTTTTTATTTTATTTTAGAATTTAGATGATCCCTTGGGAATAGAACTTTTTTTTGGAAGAAACGTACCCTATGTCCTTTCTTGCATTCCTGACAACGTGTATGCAAAAATTCATGGTGATCGGTGTGAAGAGGTAACAGACAGACAGTTACTTTCACTTTTATAATATTAGTGTAAAGTATAAATATAAATAGTATAAGTATAAATATATGGAAGTAGGATTCTCATTATTTTGTACAAACTCTATTGAAAGTGAAAACTCGATGGCCTCAATTACTTTCTTTCTAGGTCACTTAAAAATCGTAAAAAATATATTAGAAATAAATTAGTGAACAATAGATGTCACTGTTTTTCTAGATTATATCGCGCTATAAAGGTGTATTCGCGAAAGGTATAAGGAAGGTATAAGGAATTAGTGCGGTCATACTAACCTTGCGCAGGGTGTACCGTGATCAAGAAGGCGGTTGCCCCGGGCCGACTCTGGTCATTGCACACCGACCGGGTCCAGTCAGCCCGTGACTGTCCCTAAAAAGACACGTCATGCGTGTAATTTTTGGTAGTGGGACTTGCGTCCAGCGCAGTCCCTCCCGAATTAAATTAATCTAATTGCGAGTGAGTTTGCTAATTGCTTTTTAGTTACGCTTTTACGCCTTAATCACTAAACCGATCCCCACCTGGGTATTGGACCATCTGGACATGGGATCAATCCAAAAAAAAAATACTGTTCCCAGGGATCATCTAAAAATGAAAAAACGCCTGACGAAAATATGTGATCAATAAATGTTTAAACACTTAAGAAAAATCACTACTTGCTCAACGAGTTTTAGAGGAGGCATTTGGGGCAATTTTTAGAATTTCTTACCAGTCTTGGAGTGAATGCCAGGTGGGCAGGTTTTTATGTTAAATTAGACAGACTGACAGACTTTTTTGTTAAAAATTTATATCATTTATTTGTTTTGTTTCATTATTAGTTGTTTATTGATTATTAATTAAATCATATTAATTAGTATTTTATAAAGCCAGCATTTAACGTTAGCATATTTCATTTATTTTTTTTTCAAAATTTCGAAGGGGGTTTTGGGCGATTAAAGCCTCCACCTGCGACATAATGAGAGACTTTCATGTTACGTTTTTAATAATATTTTTTCTACAAATTATATACAAAAACCTTCCTCGTTGAACGCTCTTTTCTTTAGTGAAAACCACATTAAAATCCATTCAGTAGTTCATGAGATTATCGCAAACATACAGACATACAAATATGTTTTTAAACTGTGCCATACTGATAATATTTTAAACTTTGGATTTTTGGACGAACAAACCCCTCACAATTAAATCCACTTATTTATTTTGTAACTTGACTTTATAACATTAAAATTTGTAATGACATTATAATTTCTCCCTTTTTTGTACTGACCGAATTGTTACCGCGAACTTTCCGCTCACTGTTTAAAAAAAAAAGAATACAATATCAAACATTATAAATTTATTATTTATAACATAGAATTAAAAAAAAAAAGGTATCACGTCACATGCAATTAGGTTGTTCATAACGGTGTGATGATTCATAAATTAATACCCGGTCAAGTTAAAAGTATATTATACTGTTTTCATACAGAGCCTTAGAATAATATTTTATATATCATTAAGAGGACATTGACCAATTTCATTAGACCAAATTATAGAAGGCATAGTATTTGGAGGAGACCTTTGCCAATGGGCAAACAGATAAAGAAAAAAAAATTAAAGTTGGACTGACGACATATTAAGGTCCTAAGGGTTTATACGATCCAGGCTGTGTACTTAATGTTATGGTTTATTCATCACACCGCAATTAACAATAGATCGTTAAAAAGGCCATATCTTCCACCCACACCAATACTAACTGAGTGTTAAGTGTTAAGTGTTGTGTCTGTCGAGGGCTTCTTCGGGTTCTTCACTTGAAAACTTAGCAGCGGGTTGCTTTGACGGGCCTGGAACAAACAAAAACACATCCTCAACACTTCAGCAAAGTGGCAGCCGTTAACCGGGATTGTTGCGCATTGCGTTACATTATTGCGCATTACATTATTGATTGCATTACATTATTGCATTGCATTATTGCGCATTACATTATTTTATTACATTATATTATTGCGCACTGAATTACATTATTGCATTGCATTATTGCGCATTACATCATTGAATTGCATTGTTGCGCATTACATTATTTTATTACATTATATTATTGCGCACTGAATTACATTATTGCATTGCATTATTGCGCATTACATCATTGAATTGCATTGTTGCGCATTACATTATTGCATTGCATTATTGCGCATTACATTATTGCATTGCATTGCATTATTGCGCATTACATTATTTTATTACATTATATTATTGCGCACTGAATTACATTATTGCATTGCATTATTGCGCATTACATCATTGAATTGCATTGTTGCACATTACATTATTGAATAGCATTATTGGGCATTGCGGGAGTGTTGCGGCATTGTTTATTTTTTTTCAAACAATTCAAGCTATCATTTCCCATTTTTATTCTTCAATATACGATTGAACAGTTCATTTGAGAAAATCAAAGTTAGTTACACTCAACCTGCAACTTTTCAACTCAAATTCGATTCCAGGTACTCAACCTGGAGTAGTGGTATAATAAAAAAGTACTATTTATAATTTACAAAATATTAATTGGCAGGGGTTTATGGGATTATTATTAATTGGTAAGAGACAACTGAGTCTTGCTGACGCCATGTATTTGCTTATTTAGTTGGTTTGGTTGCAGTAGAGAAACCGATCCGCACATACCTGATACATGTGCCTCTTTGCACTTTTGAATTTGCTCGGCTGCTTCCTCTTCTTGGGAAGGACAGGTGCTGCCGGAACATCCTGATCCGGGTGCACCGTCTCCTCATTCCTCAGAGCAGCCGGAAGAAGGTAGTCCGGGACGTGGGCGAGGTGCTGCTGCACCTTAACTGTGTGCAACGCCCTGTCTCGCTTCAGAGCCGCCAAGTCCGAGGGGTTCTCCTCGAAGTAACCCTGAAATGTGCGGACATTTAAACGCATACCGCTCATATCTGTCAATTGAGTTAAGTGACAGGTATAATATATTCAGTGAGAAGATTAGGCTGTCATCACGCATGTCACGACATTAATGAGCTTTCATGTTGACATCATTCATTGGATCTTAAACTTTAAAATTAAAGCGCTGCTTCAATTTCTTGTCTGATGATATCTAATGATCGACATCTACAAGGAATCCTAATTAATTGTATCGATATACCCTAGTTAAAAGCCTCGCAGTTGCCTCATAAATAAATTAATAAGTTATGTAAGTATCTGCTAACTGCTTTCTAAGTCTTGTCATTTTATTTGTTTCATCATTTGAATTTAGTGTAGTACTTTTAATCTGAGGACCTTGAAGCGACACCGGACTGTTAGGTGATCATCAGACTTAATCTTAGCAACTCGCACTAGTTTATTTGTTATGTCCGCGAATGGAACCACGCCACGCGTCGCGCGACCTGTACCTGAACCCCTCCACCTCCTCCACCCACCACTCTAACTATATATAATATATAGAGTAGGGCATACCTGCAGCTTGGTGCAGTTGAGCAGCTCCTGCTTGATCTCCTTGAGACGAGCCTCGCGCACGGCGATCCTGGTGACGGCGCGCCACGCGTCGCGCGACCTGTACCTGAACCCCTCCACCTCCTCCAGCGCGAACTCGTACTTCCTGATGTAGAGCACATAAACACCTCACATTATACTTTTGCCAAGTGTTGGATCTTTATTTTTAGACAGCTAGTGCCTTATTGGTATATTTAGCCTATGTCCATCCTGAAATTTTATCCTGAAATTTATGAAGATTACCTCCTACATACAAACAAACAAACACACAAACTTTACCTCTTTATAGTATAGACTAGTTCTTTGTTTATCGCTCTCTCCATTAGTGAATCAATATCCATTGGGTGGTTTAGACTATTTTATACAATATATTGTATACAAATATACCAAAAAGTATACAAATGGAACTACTAAAACTAGAACTAGACACCTTATTAAGTCTTTTTCATCCAACCTGTTTTATATAAAAGTAAATGAAAACTTACTGCAGCACTTTTTGGCCTTTGAAACTCTTTGAGAGGTGATTTTCCACTTCGTCCAGGAGAGATTTCTCGCGAAGAGACACGAACGACAACACCGAACCCTGTTTGTAAACAATCAAATTAATTTAATATAATTGGAGGGAAAAAAACTCATATAGACAAATATACATATTTTGTATAGTGTAGGTTCATCAAATTATTTAACACAGGGATTCCCAAAGTGGTCGATATCGACCCCTTGGGGTCGATATCGGTTTCCTAGGGGTCGACATAAACGAAAAGTGATTTTGGGGGTCGACGAGGTCTAAAAATCGACCCCTATTATATTAACACAAGTTCTTATTTAAAACTTTCAAGATAGGTAAGTAGGTAGTTACTGTATTGTTTATGTTGTGTTACGTGTACTAAGAATAATTAATATTTTTGTAGGAAATAATGTTCCAGGAATGTAAAGTTTCAAGTTCGTACAAGATGAAAAACTCGGCAAGTCTATGTGGACAAGTTTGTGCAAGATTGAGTTGGAGCGTACGTCTTTCAGCGGCGTTTTGACTTGCTCTCTATTTGACGATAAAGTGCTTATCACACTATTCAATTTGAACGATTCCTATTTAGGAATCTAAGTAGTGAGCTCGTGATCACACTACGCTAAATTGATTTCTAAATCGAAGATATAGAGTTGAAAATGGATAAACTCTTAATTGAATCCAATCTGTTCTAACTGCGATCACACCTTCCGATTTCCTAAATTGGAATCGTTCAAATTGAATAGTGTGATAGCGGCTTTACGCGAATTAAGACGAACGAATTCATGATCAAGTCCAAACATGTTCCTGATATTTTACTATTTAACGAGCTTGCATTTAGGTTGAAAGTTCATTTGCGTTTTGAAATTCGTTGGAGCTTGAACGATAAAAACTCATATAGCTAAGTACTCATTTATTTCAAGAGATTACAAACTTATTACAAAGCTAAATTAAGTGAAGTAAAGTGACTGAAAAAGTGTTAAACACAACATACAACATATTTTAAATAGGTATGTATAATTGTATTTGTAAAAATTACTAACACTTAAGTCTTTGGTTTTCGTTCTTATTCTACCTAATTACCTAATACGAAGTTTCTATACCTAATTACCTACTGTAGTTACTTCCCAATATAGGTATCAAAGTTTATCAAAGAGTAAGTCAGTAATACTTAACAAGAATCCATTAACTGAGTGTGATAAAAATAAGATAGTGTGCAAATTTAACAGTTTATTATTGTTTTTTATTTAGGTTCCTTATTTTTTTGTTTGCAGAATTACTGAAAGTTTTATGATGGCGGACACGAAAAAAAAATGCAGACAATACAGTTTGGACTACTTGAAGTTCGGATTTATTGCATCTCCATCAAATCAACACTTCCCGATGTGTCTCATATGTGAAAAAGTATTTAGTAACGATGCCATGAAGCCTTCAAAAATGGATGACCACTTATCAAGAGTACATGCTAACAAAAAAAGTAAGCCCTTGTCATATTTTCAAGCACTGAAAGAAAAACTAGACAAAAGGCCATCCATAGGATCGATGTTTGCGTCATCATCTATTCGAGACAATGATGGTTTACGAGCGTCCTATAATATATCTTTACTAATGGCGAAGTCGGGGAAACCCCATACAATTGGAGAGCAGCTTATCTTACCAGCCATTGCGGAGGTCCTTAACAATGTATTGCACAAACCCGCACATGATATTTTAAAGAGAATACCTTTGAGCAACAACACCGTTCAGAGACGCATAGATGAGATGGGACGCGATGTGGAAAACATTTTATGCAAGTTCTTACAGACCCGCAGATTCTCTCTCCAGTTGGACGAGTCTACATTACCCGGCAATGAAGCTCTATTGTTAGGATATGTTCGATTTATCAAAGATGAAAATATGTGCCAAGAACTGATTTTTGCTGCATATTTAGAGACTGATACTAGAGGAGAATCGATTTTTCAGGCCGTGGAACATTTTTTTACTGATAAAGCTATTCCATGGAAGAATATTGTTTCTGTTGCGACTGATGGTGCACCGTCTATGGTTGGTCGTCATCGTGGCTTTATAGCTCACTTAAAGCGACAACTGCCTGATGTACTGGTTATTCACTGTGTGATTCACAGGCAGCATTTAGCAGCAAAAAAGCTGAGTCCTAGATTGCATAAGTCTTTACAATATGTAATAAATGCTATCAACAAGATTCGAAGCAATTCTTTGAACTCTCGGTTATTTGCTCAACTATGTGACGAAAACGACGAAGTCTTTACTCGGTTACTTCTGCACACTGAAGTTCGCTGGCTATCAAGAGGCTCTTGCTTAGAAAGATTTTCAGCCCTTTTTGAATCTGTGTTGGAGTTTTTACAAGAAAAAGATCCGAATTTGAAAGAAAATCTGAACAATTGTAAAACAGATATTTATTACTTGACTGATATCTTTGGAATGTTCAACAAAGTTAATTTGCAACTACAGGGTGATGATCTTAACTTGATTAAAACAAAATCAATAATATCGGCCTTCGTGGGTAAACTAGTTCTTTATAAACAAAATTTAGGCAGAAAAGAATATTCGCAGTTTCCGCATTTGTCAAAATTACCAAAAATGCTTCAAGATGATGACATTTTCTGCAACTCACTAATATTGAACCGGATGTAGCTAGATTGGTAGATAGTCACCAGGTTCATCCATCGCACTGAATGTTTTATTTTCTCTTTGCGAATTAATAGTTTTTAAAATATAATTTCCTACCAACTTAAGATGCTTTATGTATTAATTTGTAATAATTATAAATTAAACTTGATATTTACTGAATTGGATTGTCTTTTTATTTTGTTAAATTTTGACGAGAAAATGAAATCAACTTCACTCACTTAACCAAGTGCAAAGTTTTCTAATTGGCACCTTAGTACCTAGGTATTTTGTACCAATAGGAAAAAACTAAAGATAGACTAAGATAGATAGCTGCTTTAAGTTAGCGGACCATTATGAATAAGGGGGTTGGTCTTAAAAGTAGGTAATTTGACCATGGGGGTCTGAGGTAACAGTTCATTGTTGAAAAGGGGTCACTTGTCCAAAATAGTTTGGGGAACCCTGATTTAACACATTATCATGTAGGTACCTAAAGCAAGGCCAACGAGACAACGCAAAGAATGTAAAAAAACCTTTCAAGGATTGTCAAGATAGTCAAGTAGTCAAGAATGTCAACAATTCTTCTCCTTCTTCTCTTTTAATGTCTTGGCTCCATCAGATCTTCTCCGATGATTTTGCCAGTGTCATTTGTAAAAATAGCAATTTATCTTATCAGCTCCGTGCGCCCCCGTCTTCGCACGGATTTTTTTTTAAATTGAACGAGTAGTTTTGAAGATTACCTCCTACATACAAACAAACAAACAAACAAACAAACAAACACACAAACTTTACCTCTTTATAGTATTAGTATAGCCGGGGGCGCACGGAGTTGATAAGATAAACAATGCACATCAGCGTTTGGCTCTTTTGAAATATCTGTTAATTGGCATTACTATTAATTTAGAGTTTAACTCTTAACTGCATCTTGGGTTTATTTCCGAGAAAATAAGTTAGTTATTGTCTCACCTGGTTGTTTCCCCTGGCAGTTCTGCCGGCTCTGTGCACATAAGAGTTGACATCTTGTGGAAAATCAAAATTGATAACATTTGATACGTTCTGGAAGTCGATGCCGCGGGACACGCCCGACTCTTTGTCTTTCTTCCGTTTTGATGTTTGCTAAAAGACAAACATTAACTTAATTCAAGTTAACAGAAGAAAATGTAAAACACAATATTGATATTAAACCTCCTTGAATCTTGTTAAATGTTAATTTGTTTATAATTTGGTTAATTTATATGAATAAAAATGAACCAGCCAACCATTTTGGTTAGTATTTTTTTTTATTATAAAATATTTGTTGAAGTCCGAAAAAGGTTCTTATGAAAAGCCACAGTCCAGTAGCTTTTGATGTAACGATGTCTGCGGGTCAGCTAGTAATTATTACATACTAGTGACCGCTGCCGGCTTCGCCTGGCGTCCAATTTTTTTTTACGTATAAACCTTCCCTGATTATCCCACTATCCATAAGTGAAGACAGAATTAAAATCGGTCCAGCTGTTCTCGAGTTTTAGCAAGACGAACAGCAATTGATTTTTATATAATTATATAGATTTTTAATACTTCATAATAATTGTGATTATCCAATCACATGCAAGAAAAATTAGGCCACTCAAAAATCAAATCAAAATAAATTTATTATAAGTATATATTGAATACAAATTTAAGAATGAAGAACAAAATTCTACCTTCTTTTTCTTTTTTCTCAAATCCTCCTGTGATAAGAGGCCACCGTCAGGTTTCTCCAAAGCCTTTTCATCGGAAGCTATTATAATTTGGTACCGACCCCTGTTGAACTGATCTACGGACAGACATCTCACAGCAGCTGGCAACTCCGAGTTCAATACGCACGAACCTATTTTGAACTGTTCCAAGTAAAGTTTCAATCTGAAAACATATAAGTTTATAGTAATTTTTTTATGTTAACATTGATAAACAGTCTGACGATCCACTTAATGGTATATAGCCTACCATCACCTAGTAATAGATTAGGAAGGGATAGAGAAATTATGTTATTATTACTCTTTCACACAAAAACGGCTAACAGATTTAGATGAAATTTGGCTCACAGATAGTTTATCACCTGAATTAAGATATAGGATACTTTATGTCCTGGAAAAATGTTAGGTTCCCGAGGAATCTTTTAAAAACATAAAAAATTGGGTGTCAGATATTTTCACAGGTGTTTCTTAATTTTTCAAAGTGGACGAAGTCGCACTACTATATAATGACTTGTTAACTTACTTATAACATCTATCCACAGTTCTGACAAATATAATGCTCTTTCCTCTGATGAGGTTCAGCTTCAAGAGTGCATACAATATGGCAGCTTTGTCATTCTCCTCGGCAAAGAGATGATAATGCTGCAACTGTGACGATCCCACCAGTTCTGGCTCCTCAAGCTTCAGGGTCACCGGATTACGGAGCACGATCTTCTTTAGGTTTAACACATCATCTGATAAAGTTGCAGAGGCAAGTACGGCTTGGTAAATTTTCGGTAAAAAACTGTAAATTAAAAGAACAATAAACAAAAAATCAGGATGACAAACATTTTATTTAACATATTGAATAATGAATATGCTTCACTAGTCTATAAAAATAATAAAATAAAGATGAAAAGTTATTAATGTGATTATTTATACTAAACGTTACTCGCTGGTAATGTAGCTTTCTATAGGTGAAATTTTTTTTTCAAAAATGGTCCAGTTGTTTTTGAGTTTATTCATTACAAAGCTTTTCTCGTTATAATATTAGTATAGATTATAATAATATATGTGCATAGTTAGATAAATTTTTTATTTTTATTTATAAATACTAAGATTAACAAAAACTAACTCAAATATCACTTAAATATTACACATTACTTTACTTTGTACTATTATGAATTATGTGACATTACATTCATATGTATATTTGTAATTTTGGTTTGCTAAACAGGACAATGTTTTGTGAACATAAACACTGATATTATAACCAAAGTTATATGTTGTTATAACCAAGTTATATGATGTTATAACCAAACCAATGTTATACTTCGGATAAGTTATAAGTTATTACTAGTTTCTACTCTATTGAAGATTGTAACTCAGTCTCCACAAAAACTTTGTACACCTTCAAAGACAAGGGATATTAGATTAATAAAATATACTATACCCCAATAACTCTTTAACTTCATCCTCATATCCAAATGAAAAGACCAAGTCAGCTTCGTCTATAACTAACATTGCGAGATCCTTTTTCAATGTCATATTCTTTTCCTTTAAATGTGCAAGAGCTTTTGAGGGTGTCGCCACGACAATGTCAGGTTTATCAGACAATAAAGATTTTTGTGTTTGCATATCGCCATTGGCAGATATATCTACACAGCGGACCTCTCTTGTGCATTTGTATGTAAGATCACTTATCACAGATGTTATCTGAAAAAGTTTATCTATTTAACAAGGTAATTTAAATAAAACAATTTTTTTTTAACTTAATTACTTTTGTAATGCAGACATACAACTTTTTACTTCACAAGACCTATTTCTCATATATTTTAGTTTATGTTAGCGCCTGGACAATTAGTGTATATTTACGTATAGTCTTATAATGGTTGCTCTAACTTTTTGATGGGCGTTTTTACGTTCGACAAGAATTTATTCATACAACGTCACTACAAATATAACCTTTGTACTGTAAGCAACGATTTTATTGTCTTCAAAATTATACATCAAATTATACTAATCACTCAAGGTTTTATGTCTTTTATTGACAGTTTATTTTGTATGTATACAAAATAAACTAAAATTTGTATGTATATAAGGTTTTCTTACCTGGCCACATAACTCTTTACTCGGTGACAGTATAAGTGCTTTTATACATTGATGAGCACTTGTATTTTTTAAATATAATATTTTCTGTATAACAGGTATGGTAAAAGCAGCAGTCTTTCCAGAACCAGTTCTTGCCCTCATGAGTACGTCTTTGCCTTCCAATAATAAAGGTATGGCTGTTTCCTGTATCAACGTGGGTTCAGACCATGCCAGTTCTGCTATGGACTAAGGATTAAAAAAAACGATGTAAGGAAGTTATTAAAAATTCTTCCACGAGTAAATCGCAATCTTATTAATAGCCGATAGTTGCAAACTTGTTACCTTTAATATACGATCATCCAATTCCATCTCGTGGAACATAACCTTCTTTTCCTCGTCCATGTTCCGTTTATGTATTACAATTAAAATAAATTAAACCTAAAATTACACTTATGAAAAAAATTAAGACAAAGAAAACAAACGTCCTGTTCGTATTTTAAGTTAAACAAAATAGGATTTTTAAGTCGCAACTCGCAATTTCCCACAAATTAAAAGAAGATTTTCACAGCACAAATAAACAAATACAGTAGAAAAGTCCACAGTCCATGAAAAACCATAGACTGAGTATTTGTATGGAAAATTGTAAATTGTCAATGTCAAATTGACAGTTTTCCATATAAAAACGTAAAAAATTTTACGCTCTCACGCGCTCTTGCGCAAGCGCGGGCATTATAAACTCACACTAGCCAGAAATGTCTTTGAGCCAGATTGAGTAACTCTGTGGTTTAATCATCTATACTATGCCACAGCACAGAATATTACCAATCCTTTCTGTTATGCCGGTCACTCACATTCGCGCGAATACGCGAACCCACAAGTGTAGGACGACATTTGCAAATGACTATGCGAAGTTTTTGCTACATTCGCGCTTTTCCGTGCAGTGTCGGTTCCTTCACGTTCCTTCACATGCGTGCAAAGATTCGTACAATGTAAGAATGTTTGCACGCATGTCAGTGACCGGGGTTAGTGTTAAACTAAACTTAAATTTATTTCTTAATCTTTTAATTTTTTTTATCGTGATAACTATTTTCTTACTTGCTTTTACTGAAAGAATTGGAATATTAATTTGTAATTAGAATTCAGTAAAAAAAATAAGTGAAAAATATTGGTCTGGCAGCTGGCAACACCACAATATGGTCGAATTGTTTTCTGTCTTCTGCATTGCTAAACGTAATAAGATAGAAGAAATTTATTTTTATTTCTAAATTTTTAGCCTTTTGTCATTATTGTATTCACAAATGAGTGTCTTTTAGTTCTTCACATTATTCATAACATTTTTAACATGTTTCATTGCGAAGGCGTTACGGGCTGCAGTTCATTGCCTTATGTAAAACTCGAAATGGAGTTTCTTCCGTGAATACCGAAATAATACATGTGTACAGTGTTCAGTGTTAATGAGTGTGCTGTGAGTTATTATACTAAAAATGTCCACTACTTCTAAAACAACTGCTCAAGTGTTGATGAAGAAAGGTAAAAGAGGTGCAGCTGCGTACATACACGCGGATTGTGCAAGCGGATCTCCCCAGCATTTGGGCCCACTGCTGGACGTATTACTGAACCCCAGCAAAGCCATAGACGAATGGGAAACTGCCGACTGGTGCAGATGGTTGCTGGCTGGCGGCAGAACTCCAGACGAATTCGCTACAATAGGCAAGTTTTATAACTGTAATTTTATAGTTCTTTCTAGGTTAAGACAAAAGTATCACAATACCTGAAAGTTTGATCATTCGACTAGTAAACTTAGTTTCTATTTTGCATTCTTACACTATCTTAATGATATATTATGAGTATAACCTTATAAGCCTGTAGTACTTCTACTTGACCTACTATTGTGTCCCCAATTGTAAACATACTTTGAGTGTTCCAAAATTACAAACTCTGCATTTAGGTAGGTACCTACTTTTACTGCTTGGAAAGTAAACACCTATAACATGTAAGAGAGAGAGAGAGCAACAATCAAATAATAAAACAAAGGTATTTTATTATCAAATAATAATTGTTCACTAGAGGTATGTCCTCTTTGTGATTAGCTTCATCTTTTATTGTTATTATAGCAGGCCATCTTAGGAATGCAAAGTTTGGGTCATAAACCTTTTTACAAGCAGGGATATCTATTTGTTTGTGCAGCAGATAAGTTGATAAGGCACTCTTTTGTCAATGGATTTTCTTAAAAATATTGTGAAACACATATGAAACAAAGTAATTATATTATTATAATTAATTAAACTTTGACCAAATTTATATAATGGAATATGAAATGTTAGTTTATATTTAAAAAGCTTTGGTAAAAAAATAAAAGAATACCATTGTTCATATATTTTTTATATATTTACTTGTATTTACTTAAATGGTACATTGTTACTTAGTTAACAATGTGTCATGGCATAAATTGAAAATAACTTTAGGTACATACACCTGTTTTTATTATTATAAAAAAGCATTAATTAATTAATGTTTCTATTCTCATAAATAACACTAATGAATACTCTTCACTGTTTTGAACTTTTCCTTACTCCAAAAAATTATACATTCTAGGTCTTCTGTCTCAGCCTTTCTATCTAATATTAATTGCCTTTTAGAATATTCAAACAATTATGAAAATACAGTAGAAATGACATATTGGTTACAACGACTAAATGGCGAGGTCCCTGTTAAATTCCTATAATGATTTAATATTGCTTATAATGACTATCCGTTTATTACGACCAAATTTTGTGGTCCCGTGGAAGGTCGCTATAACAGATTTTCACTGTAGTAATTTCCTAAATGATTACTAACTATATACATACTACTAATTTCTATATTTGTATATTCTATGCATTTTTTTATGTGAAGGCTGATGGTTCACTTGATGGAAGGTGGCTACAGTCAGCTATAACACAAGCAACATCACAGTTGCTTATGTGCACTGCTGGCCAAAGTAGGATTAAGGATAAGGGATTATCTGGGCGGCCCAAATGACTGTAAAAACAGTGTGCCGTGCCACTACTTTCTAGATCCAGATTAACTTTGAAAAGTTGTCTGGTCAACTTGCATGCACCGAGGATTTTATTCCACACTAACCACTCATCCAAAGGTCGTTGATTATCCTTAATAACACTGTAAACTAGGTAATATATCATATGGACTTTATTGACATTATGACAGTTCCTCAGTATCATGCCTACAACCTTGAACTGCAATAATGCACTTTACCACAGAATGATGTACTGCCTAGCCTCAGGCCCCATTAATAATTATTTTTACAATTCACTATGGAACCTTTTGTTAAATGCTAAATTTGTAAAATCTACAAATGTTATTTACACTGTTTGAAGTTCAATTAATTAACTTAACTTACGGGGTCACATCAATTTCCTTTTTAGTATTTTAGCCAATACTAAACTGAAACAGTGTTTGAAAACAGGGTTGTTACTCTTTCACACAAAAAAGGCTCAATTGGATTAACATATATAGGATACTTTTTATCCTAAAAAAATGTTAGGTTACAGAGGGATCGTCAAAAATACAAAATAATTGGGGCAGCGCCACTTTCCTCACAGTGATAAAGGTGTCGGGTGTTTATCAGGTTATTATATTTTTAACTTTCCAATGCGAAGGAAGTCGCGGGCCTTAGCTTGTTTTGACATATACCTACTACCTACTTACAAAATTAAAATAGCTTCTTTTTCTTATTATTGATCATCAATTGCTAAATCCTTTTTGCTGAAATTACGTTATAATTTTAGCAAAAGGGGATCACATCCTAACCAAACTTTTCTCTGCTTTTTCTTTATTAAAAGAAAAACAAAGAAAGAAACCTGTTTAATTTTTATTTTGTGACAAGGTACACACTTTGATAGTTTCTGATTAATCCAAAAATATTTCTAGCTTATTAATTTACAAAGACTACCCTGAATTATCAAACAAACTATAATAATGACAATGAAATTGGTTCTTTGTTTAGGGACACGTTTCTTGTTTGTAAATGAATTAATAATACACTTAATATCTGAAGCAAACAAGCAGATGGCCCTGTGGCTGTTGCCTTGTCCTTTTTTGCATTTCCAATGTCAAATGACATTATGCCTGTATTGCTCACTTGACTCTTTGTACTCGCAAAATAATTGTGTAAAAATAAACTGCCAACCAAATTTTATGTTGATCACTTTAAATATGTGTTTAAATGCACATTTGTATAAAAAAACCTTTGACATAAGTTTAGTAAGCAAGCATACAAGTTAATTTACAGTTGCCTTAAATAGGCACACATATTAAATTGATCAGGCTGTTTTTTCTTACCAGGCTGTTATAATATTATTTTATTTTGATTGTGTATGTAACACTAAAATTAACTTATTAAATTAATTACCCCAAGCACAATTTACATTTCTTCGCTTATATGACCTATAATTAGTGAAAGCCCACTTGTATTGTATCTATAGGTACTAATAGGTATTATAAAGAGGTAATGTTTGTATGTTTGTTTGTTTGTATGTAGGAGGTAACCTTTTTTAACTACTCATCCGAGTCAATCCTATATATATGATTAGTTATATAATTATTGCACCAATAATTTCAGGATGGATGTAGGCTAAAAAATATTCCACTAGGCACCAACTATCTAAAAATAAGGATCCAATGCTTGGCAAAAGTATAATGCAAGGCATTAGGTAACTATATATTGCTTTAAATATTTTGTCAGGCGTTATATTTATCATTTTACAACGCGAACTAATTCGCTGGCATCAGCTAGTCCAATTGAAAATATAAAAAATATAATATTAAATAAACATTTGTTAAAAATTTAATAAGCAAGAAAACCAGGTTTTAGATTAAAACACTTTGAATTTTGCATGTCTTTGAATTGAATTGGTCAAGCTCTGAAATTCAATGAGGTTATTAAGATAGGTAGTTTATCTAGGAATGATTTTTTTTAATATAATTAGTTTTATAACGTGCCACTGGGAACTTACAGTCTGGGTCTTAGTAGTCTTAAAAACCAGTTTCTATTCCCCTAAACATTTTCACCTGTCACCTGACGAAATTGACCCCAATTTGATCAAGAAGCATTATTAAAAATGAAATGAGTACATAAACATTGTTCCTATGATGGCAGACTATTATTAGAGTAGGCAGGCAGGGCGCGTCGCGCGTCGTCGGCAGTAATTTTTTTTTTTGCTACCTGTCTCGTGCCACTCATCCAATGTCATCGCCCTTTACGCGCTTGACCTAAATGCCAATTAATGTAACTAGTTTTGCAGATCGAACTGCACTTGCATTATTATCAATAGCTCAATTACACAGGCCAACGAAAAAAATGTTTGTAAAAACTTTTTAAACAAATTTTCCCTAATTTGATGTATTTTTGGATGCTGAAAGGTTAATAGAAGTTTTTTTTAATACCCACCATTCGCTCACAATACGACATCTATAACATATTTCAAAAAAAAAAATGGAAAAATTTGATCTTTTAAAAATTCATAGTTCTTTTTATTTTGTTATAATTAGATGTTTATATTTTTCTGTATTTCCTCTCCCTTTTCTCTGTAAAGCTCATTGAATAGCTTTTTCGCCGATGTGATAGGTACGTTTTGTTGTTCTCTGTAAAGTGACCAACAGTAATCACCCATAATTTTGATATCCCACCGTCCATGGCATCGTTTCTTTATCTCTTTTATGTCCTGATGTAACCTTTCCCCTTTTTCTTCACTCACATCACCTAAGTTCTCAGGAAAAAGTCAAGATGGATCTGCAAGAAGTGAACTTTAAGGCTCATCAGACAACCAAGAGTTTTAAACTTTTTTATCATGTCAGCTTATTGTAAGTACAATAAGTTTTTATTAATTCAATAATCTTAGAGAGCTAATACAAAACTATTTTTGATTAACTATGAAAAATTATTTATCAAACAAAATATTTTTTGAAATTAACTACATGAAGATGTCAACGAACAACATCCATTTTTAATATTTGTAGTAACTTTATTTTTTCTCTAGATATCCCTAGGCAAACTTTTTTTTGTCGGATGTCCACTAGATTCAACTCATTCACTAGAAAATTAATTAATATTTCAACTCGCTTTTTCAACTGAACGTATTTGCATGAAATTTGGCACACATATAGTTTATTATCTGGTTTAACATATACTTTATATCTGGACACTTTTAATCCTGTAAAATTTTAGGCTCCCGTGGGATCGTCTAAAAATATTAAAAATTGTGGCGGCACCACCGTCGCGTCGTCGCAGCGATAAAGATATCCGGCGTTATATTAGTCGATATATTTTATTTTTCAACGCGGACGAAGTCGCGCGCACCAGCTAGTATAGAATAAATAAATAAATAACTGAACTTGTCTACATTTAAAAGACATTAACTATATAACTATTAAGTTTCTTGTGTAAATTACCTACTTAGTCTTCGCATATTATGTAACTCCGTATCCCGTGGGAACTAAACTCATTTCGTGACGATACAGCACCCAGTCCGAGACGTGACCGAGCAACAGAAATTCGCATTTCTAATATAATATTGTATATTAGTTATGATGGCGACGGCGACGCGACGATTCGCGACGTCTCGGTCACCCAAACCGCCTGTCGCATACATTGGAAAAATGACTCACGTTCGCAATAATTTTGACAGGCGAACGCAGTTGAATTCCTCTAAAACAAGGTGGCCCCCGTTTTCATGTCAAGTGTGATGAGTCTTGCAGTTTCGTACTGAGCGGTGTTATTCACCGATCGTCGCGGACGTTGACCTTGGCGAACAGCTGATTGGGTGCTACCACGGACACCAGATTTCATTTGACCAAATGATTTGTCTTACTTCAGAATCGTAATTAAGCAACGTTCTTAATATTCAATCGTATAATTCCTAATTTTGTTGGATTTCCAGACTTAATACCAGACTTCAAATGTTAAATTATTTATAATTGAAAAAAATATATTAACATTCGCTTAGATGTTAACATTTATCATGCGTCATTATTTTTAGATGATTCCTTGGGAACAGTTTTTTTTTTCTGGCTGAAATGAAAGGCATCGTTTTCTATATCACCGACAAGTGTGACAACGTGTCGTGTGTATGCAAAATTTCATGATGATCGGTTCTGTAGTTGAGGCGTGAAAACGTAACAAACTTAATTTCACATTTATTATTAAACTTTACTTTTGAGAATGTTGAAATGTATAATAATGTTAAGATTGCTAGTTATATTATATCAAGGTGATATTCGGTACCGGCTATTTTGTTTACTATGCCCAGTCTAGACACCCCCTAATACTGTTTTACTTTGTTTTGTATCTGTATCTATATGCCGCCTAAAACATTTAAAATACATGTTTTATACGGCCGCGAATCGCTTACTGTGAAGTTAATTTTGTGATAACACCTTTAAAAACTAATTCCAGCCTGTTTGTTTTGTAAATTGGTGATAAATAAGTGGCTGGCTGGCTGGCTGGTGATTATGGAAATGTCAACCCGAACACGGCTCAGTATGAACGGCCCAACAGCACCGTGACGGTCAGGGCATTAACCACCGATACGTGTACAATGAACGTTGATACAAACCATCGACTCGGCCACCTCGCCAGGCGCACGCGCGCCTCCTAAACCCGAGAACACACTATACAATTTTTTTTCATCATAATACTACGCGCGCGAATTATCTCTGCACCTAGCCGGAATGCGATTCCTTGATTAAAATGATTAATTATTTGTTTACTTAAATATTTGTTTTTATTTAAATATTTATTTTAAAATTTGTTCTTTTTTACACACTATACTAGAGCGTCAATATGACATCATTAACGCGAGGTGCAGTTTCAGTCTCTTACAATATTATTGTCAATTCTTTTGCATTTACCACCAGTTCGAAATGCATGTTGTAAGAGGAAGAATTCATACCTAGTTGCTCTGCAACATCAATTTGATACAAAAGTATGTACAATAAACAAAATAAAATCATCGGTCAAATAATAATAATCATTCATGTACATAATTTCTATATTATGAATTTTAATGTTGTAGACCTGACTATCACGGGAGGAAGGGGGTAATTATTTTTGAAATGTAACATGCATTGAAATTGTGATTGTGTGCATAAATGAAATTGATCGACGTATTTGAAAGCCGCATCGCCAAAATATAACAGTTTAAATGAAAAATTTGACAGTAGAAAACTATTGAGATGATAACTAGTAAAGAAAGCAAAAATGTACAACAGGGCTAATTGTTGCGTAATGTAATGTGTTCGCGATTATTTTTCTTGCTGATGTAATAAATTAGTAGTTTGCCACAGATTCTATAACTGAAATTACTGAACCGATTAAATCTTGAATGAAGTTAAGATAAAGTTGATTGAAATTATTTTTATAAGTTCTGTTTATAAATCTAACACTTGACTCGAAATGCATTAAAATAATTTTAATTCAATATTATTGTTAACCAAACGTTTGTTGGAAACCTCTTCAGGTTTGCTGGAAATTGATCATTTGTATTTTTTCTTTCATTAAACTAATAAATTAAACAAATAACAATAACAAATATAATTTCTACCACGTAATGTTACAACTCCAGCTTTTTGGAAAGTACCTATGAAACCATTCCTTAAAATAAAGTAGTTTATAGAATTATCCATTTTTTGACAACTATTCAAATTACGTATTTCAACTGATTATGTATTGTCAATTACTTCAACATTATAAGAAAATTACGACTGTTGGAAGTCTTAGAAATCTTGTAACGATAATATAATGATATTTGGCAACTTACATTGGTCTATTTTAGAATAGAGTTATACAGAGTATATTAATATATTAACTATATATATTCTTTAGGCATTAAGTGTCACCTAGCTGTGTGTGCCTGCACGGGTCTCCCCCATCTGGGGATTGTTCGGATGCCTCCGGGCAATCCCCCGTTGGCGTCAACCTGGCCAGCAATGGCCAGACCGCCCGTGAGGGGTGGGTCGGAGCAGTTGGTTCGCCAGAGCCCGTCCACCCCCCGCAATAATGGGCACCGCAAAGGAGGCATCGGGGAGTTTTAGTGGGTAGGGGCAGTTCCGCCTGCTACGTGAGCAACGCGGAGTATACTGTCGACCCCCACATACCCCTGCCGCCGGCGGGCGGTAGGGGATCAATAAAAGGATTTCTCCTCGTCAAAAAAAAAAAGGCATTAAGTGTCACCTATTAAATAAACATGGGCATCAACATTACTGTGCGCAATTTTAGCGTCCCAAAACCATAAAAAACGTGCAATTATTTATTAGTTACTAGTTATTTCATCACCATCATTGCAGCCGCAGGAAGTCCACTGCTGGACATAGGCCTCCCCCTTAATTTTCCATTAAGACTGGTCAGCAGCTAGATTCATCGTCGACCCGCGGCCCTTATCAGGTCATCTGTTCACCTTGTGGGTGGACGTTGCTACGCTGCGCTTTTCGGTCAGTGGTCTCTGCTCGAAAGCTTACCGGCCGCAGCGGCTCATGGCTCTCAGTAATATTATGTGTCCTGCCTACTGCCACTTCAACTTACTGATCCTCCGGGTTATGTCGGTGACTTTCATTCCCGATTTCTTACTCGTCCTCTTCGTTGAGCGACGTTGACCTTTCTTACGAGACCCATAGTTTGTTCATAGATCCTTATATTAGGGGTTAAAGTATGAAATTGCCGATTTGTACTGAAAAATAAAAATTCGTTTTTCTTTTAATTTAACATATTTATTTAATCAAAATAATTACCATTATTATCTATACATTGCTGCCATCTAATAGGAAGCTCATTTATGCCTTTGCGATAGAACTCTGGTGATCTAGATTCGACAAACTGTGTGAAAGCATTTTGCACTGCCTCCTGAGAAGAAAACTTTTTATCACGCAGAAAATTGTCCAATCACGAAAAAAATGGTAGTCCGTTGGAGCAAGGTCTGGCGATTACGGAGGGTGACGAATGGTTTCTAATTGCAGTTCCTGTAGAGTCTGCAGATCAGTCAAATCATGAGGCACCCATTTTTCATATTTTTTTATTTTATTGATTTGACGCAAATGAGTCAATATTGTTGGTAAGGTAACGTTAAACCATGCCGCTAATTCCTGGGTAGTTTGGCTCGGATCGGCTTCCACCATCTCTTTCAAATCATTGTTATTCACCTGTGTGGGCGGTCTTCCACGTGGTTCGTTCTTCAAATCGAAGTTTCCATCACGAAAGCGTTTAAACCAAAATCGCACAGTGCGTTCATTAGCAGTCCCCTCTCCAAACGCAACATTAATATTGCGAGCTGTTTCTGCCGCGTTAGTTCCGCGTCGGAACTCGTATTCAAAAATCACACGAATTTTCGAAGTATCCATCTTTATTGTCTAAGCTGAATAAAAAAAACAACTGAAAGTTGATAATCGAATGTTGCACATTTTTTAAAAGAAGAACTACATAGGTACCGTATGAAAAAAGTTTCACTCAAAAATCTCAAACCATGAAGGTTCTATGTCAATTCGAAGTACCTATTACAATAAAACGGCAATTTCATACTTTAACCCCCATAGCTCATCTCTTGATTTTGACAACCGAACAAAGTTTTACGTTTCATTTGAAAATAGTGTTTGAATCTTAAAATAGGTATGACTCATAAATAATAAACATTTTTTTAAATCTAATCTGTCCATTTCAGGGTTCAATCAAGTTATGAGCAAAACTGCTAATGCTTCATAAAATGTGTAAATATGAATTTCAAAATTAAATTATAATGATGTTATCTATACTATAGCAGTAAGAAGTGTACATATATACATATGTATACATATATGTTTTGGGTTAAAGCCAAATGCGTGGGTCGGACAAAATGTGGGCGCCAAAACGAATCTACAAACATTTCTATGTGTATTGAGATTTCTAATGAATTTTGATTATTGTAATCTTACAAACAAAAATGAATGTATGTTTGTCCCCTATTGATTTCTAATAACATTTATCGGAAATGTGATATAACTTCCAATGGGTTCTGTCTAAGACTGCAGTAAAAAAAAATAAAAAAATAAGCGTCATTGAAAATATTGCAATACATTACTTACCGGTGTTTTATATTTATACCTGCTGTATAACTTGTTTCTTTGCCACTTGTGCCGTCGTTTGTTATTTGACGGTTTGTTACAGTTTTTTTTTTCTTTTTTAATTTGTTCTACATATTTTATGAGCATTACTTGAACCTTGAATCGTATTCCAATGGTTTATATAGTACAACGACTTTTAATTACCCATGCTACACACGCTAAATTACACGGCAACATTATCATTGCTACTAACGTTGAGTAAAATTTAACCGATCCGGTTATACTTAATTTGTCGACTGATTGTAATTAGAGAGGATGATGTGGCGCTTCTTTTGTGTGTCATTCACATTTCTCTCTTGATCGGCCTTCAGCCCTTCAGGGCTGCAATTGTTTTGATATTTTCATGACGAATATATACAGTATGTTTGGAAGATGGATGCAAAGTTTAAGGAGGTAATATTTCAAGCCGTGTTTATCTTAAAGAACATTGAGTTATTGTTTTTTAATTGCATTTAATTTAAAAAAATACAAAATTAGACAATTATTTATTGCTAATAATAACCATTTAAGCTCCTGGAATGGCAAGGACTTGGCATCAACGTTAACGGCGAGTATATCACTCACCTTCGATTTGCCGATGATATTGTGATCTTAGCGGGGTCGATGAGAGACCTCGGCACGATGCTCGAAGACCTCAACCGAGTTTCTCAAAGGGTGGGCCTTAAGATGAATATGGACAAGACGAAAGTTATGTCTAATGTCCATGTTGTGCCTACCCCAGTAACAGTTGGAAACTCAACTCTCGAAGTTGTTGACGAGTACATATACTTGGGACAAACAGTCCAGTTAGGTAGAGCCAACTTCGAGAGGGAGGTCAATCGTCGAATCCAGCTCGGATGGGCAGCGTTCGGGAAGCTCCGAGACATCTTCTCGTCCAAAATTCCTCAGTGTCTCAAAATAAAGGTTTTTGACCAATGTGTGTTGCCAGTGATGACATATGGCGCTGAAACGTGGTCTCTTACTATGGGCTTCGTAAGGAAGCTCAATGTCGCTCAACGAGCAATGGAAAGGGCTATGCTCGGGGTTACACTGCGAGATCGAATCAGAAATCAGAGATCCGTAGACGTACGAAAGTTACCGACATAAGCCGGCGGATCAGTAAGTTGAAGTGGCAATGGGCAGGGCATATAGTACGGAGAGCCGACGGCCGCTGGTGCCGGAAGGTTCTCGAGTGGAGGCCACGTACCAGCAAGCGCAGCGTAGGACGTCCACCCACAAGGTGGACAGACGACCTAATTAAGGCCGCGGGTCAACGGTGGATCCAGGCTGCTTCTGACCGGTCCTATTGGAGAGTTATGGGGGAGGCCTATGTCCAGCAGTGGACGTCCTGCGGCTGAAATGATGAAAATGATGAATAATAACTAGTTGAAGTTGATTTTTCGTAAGTAACTAGTGTGTAAAATAATGTGTAGATAATTCTATTAGCAAATTATGTGTAAATAATTCACAAGCATCCGTATAATCAGGAAACATAATAAGGCTATTTAAATCTTATAAAAAAAAGATATATATATATAAATAAGAATTTTATCAAAAAATCTTCAAAAACATGCTTACATCATTGCCTTTTCTTTTGGGCTATCATCACACACAGTGGGAGACTACACTATTATAAGAATTAGGTTGATTTAACTAAACCGGGCGAAACTTATCTAAATTTTTTAATGATAAAAAACATTATTTTGCTAAAAATATTTACTTTTAAAGTTTATCATTTCCTAACACCGCCACATTTCTTCGAAGTTTACATTATAGTTTACACTTATGATGCAGAGATATTTCCAAAGATCGTAAGTGTAAACTAAGAGGAGATTGCATTTAGACATATTTAGCTATAAATCCACACTTTACGTAACTATTGACAACAATCTCGAAAATTTTTATGATTTTTTTACGACGTCATTAATTTATGTTTTCACAGCAGTTATTTGCAAATTTAGCCATTTTTAGGATAATGGATACTTTTTAGGAATTTTCGTGTAAATTTCAAGTCACCACTGAAGATTAGTTTTAAATGAATGAATAATAAAATGTATATAATGTAATTGTTACAGTGCGAAGCTTTGACAAACACGACAAATGCGGTCTCGTGTGGATACCGCGCGTTGTCGCGTACAGATGTCGGACGTGCGGCATTTCGCCTTGTATGTCGATATGTCGCGAATGCTTCCATCGAGGCGACCATTCGACGCACGACTTCAACATGTTTCTGTCGCAAGCGGGTGGCGCTTGCGACTGTGGCGACAATTCCGTTATGAAGGAGGACGGGTAAGAATTTAATTCAATTTATTGATTCCGCGTAGATCACGGCGGCTATATTGACACTGACACACACTTAAACTCTAGATTAGTCATGTCATGGTGACTAAACTCTTGAGTGAGAGCTCTATCTATGTCTCCCTCGTTAGAGGCTCTTGGAGTCGGGATTAATAATATTTTAAGGTGTTAGGTGGGCTTTAGCCTTGCCGTGTTGTCCGCATTGAGGATTCCGCATTGCATAGGGTTTCGTTCAGTTTGACGCAATAGCGCAAAACTTTATAATAAAGAAAAAACTTCTAGGTATGCATCGTACTTTTGGCAGAGCGTTAGGTACTAGTCTAGGTACTGCGGTGGCGATAGACAAACCGCAGTACTTGCTTGATACTTGGTAACTGGGGATGAAGGCGTTTTTTTTTTTAAATGTAGCTAGGCAACATCCACCATGCATATATCCATAATATCCACCTTGATTACATTAATTCTACATTTCCTATCTATCAGTCTGTAATTATTAGACACATATCTACAAATTATTATATATTTCGAGAAAAATATTATTGCAGATGATAAGATATCATCTATTTATTAATATCACTGGACCTATTGGTATTTCAAGAGCTAGGTGTTTTAAATGTGGTGTCGGACGATGTGTGATTAAATATTGATATTGGACTCATTCATGACACGCATCAATACTACAAGACTAGATGTGTCATGAGTTAAGGTATCCTTCCTGTCTATATTTAGATATAGGTCGTCGCATACACGAATCACGCTCTATGTTAATGTACATATTTCCAGTCGATGATTGAACCGAATTTGCCTCCGCGTGGCTTAGTCACGGTTTAGCTCAAATTAAGGTTGCGAGCTTCTTACATAACAGAGCGGGACTCTATATTTTGGGGCACTTTGCACTGCAACCATTACAGCGGTCTTTAACACTGGTAAATCAGGCTTTCGATTATGGGGCTAATCGTAATAGTAAAATTTTTTGATCACATTGTTATTACCCCATCGACGCTCATTGCAACCTCAAGTTAAATCTCTTGGTCTCTTAATTTATAATAATATTATAAAGAGGTAAAATTTGTATGTTTGTTGTTGTTGTTGTTGTTGTTGTTGTATGTAGAAGATAATCTTCGAAATTTCTCATCCCATTTAAAAAAATCTTTCACCAATAATTAGAGTAGAATTTCAGGATGGATATTCCATTCCACGAGGCTAAATATTCCACGCGGGCGAAGCCGCGGGCACCAGCTATCTAAAAATAAAGATCCCAACACTTGGCAAAAGTATAATAACAGACGTCAATGTAATAGGGGTTAAAGTATGAAATTGCCGTTTTATTGTAATAGGTACTTCGAATTGACATAGAACCTTCATGGTTTGAGATTTTTGAGTGAAACTTTTTTCATACGGTACCTATGTAGTTCTTCTTTTAAAAAATGTGCAACATTCGATTATCAACTTTCAGTTGTTTTTTTTATTCAGCTTAGACAATAAAGATGGATACTTCGAAAATTCGTGTGATTTTTGAATACGAGTTCTGACGCGGAACTAACGCGGCAGAAACAGCTCGCAATATTAATGTTGCGTTTGGAGAGGGGACTGCTAATGAACGCACTGTGCGATTTTGGTTTAAACGCTTTCGTGATGGAAACTTCGATTTGAAGAACGAACCACGTGGAAGACCGCCCACACAGGTGAATAACAATGATTTGAAAGAGATGGTGGAAGCCGATCCGAGCCAAACTACCCAGGAATTAGCGGCATGGTTTAACGTTACCTTACCAACAATATTGACTCATTTGCGTCAAATCAATAAAATAAAAAAATATGAAAAATGGGTGCCTCATGATTTGACTAATCTGCAGACTCTACAGGAACTGCAATTAGAAACCATTCGTCACCCTCCGTATTCGCCAGACCTTGCTCCAACGGACTACCATTTTTTTCGTGATTTGGACAATTTTCTGCGTGATAAAAAGTTTTCTTCTCAGGAGGCAGTGCAAAATGCTTTCACACAGTTTGTCGAATCTAGATCACCAGAGTTCTATCGCAAAGGCATAAATGAGCTTCCTATTAGATGGCAGCAATGTATAGATAATAATGGTAATTGTTTTGATTAAATAAATATGTTAAATTAAAAAAGAAACGAATTTTTATTTTTCAGTACAAATCGGCAATTTCATACTTTAACCCCTAATATGTCAGGTGTTGTCATTTTTTTTTTATTTTTCAACGCGGACGAAGACGCGGGCTAGTTTAATATACATATAAAACTAAGTAAATGAAAGTCGTTAGTTCTGCAGGTCACTTGGTTTACCAATGGACTGTCTCACCTTACCTGCCTCCATTCAATAAAAAAAAATCGTAGTAATAAAAATATAAAAAGTTAAAATCTGCACTAGGCCCACTATGTCCATGGCCTTCGTGTGACATTACTTACTGCCAAGTTTATGTCCTTTAATACTAAATTACGATCGCAAATCGAACACAAGTCCACCCACACGCCCTCATAAATATTTATCTCAGTGTGAACACGCCAACTATACTTTTATGGGATTTTTTAAATGTGCTACATGTCATTTCTTTTAATTAAAAATGTGTATGATTTTTAACTGGGTATTATCAAATTAATATCCAATGACCAATCGTATAAAATTAGCCTTTAACACAATATCACCAAAAACGAAACACCAAACAGAACAAGGCTTTAAACATAAAAAATATTTTTTAATCACTAAGTAATGATTTTATGACATATGAAATATTATATAAAATTAGTATTGATAATAAAAGATTTATTTTCATTAGTATTAAGACCTAAAAGATTGAGAGGCATATTTACAGAAATACGTGGTACAGATTGGATGAAAAAAGGAGACTAAGAAAACATTTGCGGGAATGTGTTAAAGGCGAATTTGATAAGCTCGAAATAGCTTATTTTATAATACTATTTTCTGTTAGGTTAAGTAATTGAAATAAAGGCTTCTTTTTTTTTAATACATAAAAGCTTTGTCCTAGCATAAAAGATATGACTCCAATACAATATCGTGGTAGAAATAAGACAATCTATAGTTTCATAGTTTATGCGATGTAATCATACTTATACTTAAACCGGACTGCATAAAATACTTGTTTAATATGATGCAATGATTCACGCGGACGATGCAAGGTCATGTCTAATGTTTTCTTGGTAATGTTTGTATTGTTACAATACATAAAATATTTATTTTGTCCGTTTCAAACAGCAGTCGTAAGCCAACAACCACATTGTTTACATAGTGTTTTAATTTTCAATGCCAACTTTATTTTATAAAACATAAACATAGGTAATCAATTGTAATTTAAGCTAAACACTTTTTCTCCTTTTCTCTTATGTACATTAGTTTTCACTAGGTTCCTTAGATTCCTTGATAACTAATCCTTCAAGGGCCCAGATTGGATAATTATATTAAAATAAAATAAATCATTATACTGTAACGCTTTTTGTGATAAGTCGGGTGATTCAGGGTGATATCAGGGATGTCCGAATATTCGCATCGGCATTCGCAATCTACACTTTCGCTTCAATTACACACACAACTATATCCGCAACTTTAAATCAATGCGAATCTTTTGCGGATGCGTATATGGAGCTATCCCTGAAACTAGCAAATTTCCCAGGATGAACTGGAATTGTTTCAGTTTTTGAAGTGATAACTTCTTTAGGCACGTTGGGCACTTTTAGTATGAGGAGAAAACAGTGAACTCGCACCGTCACGCTCTGTAAGCGACACCCTCAGTGACGTCTTATTTAATGAAATAAGCGTCATCTACCGGAATTAGTACGCACTTCTTAGTTCGTTTAGATCAGGGTTCCCCAAACTATTTTGGACAAGTGACCCCTTTTCAACAATGAACTGTTACCTCAGACCCCCATGGTCAAATTACCTACTTTTAAGACCAACCCCCTTATTCATAATGGTCCGCTAACTTAAAGCAGCTATCTATCTTAGTCTATCTTTAGTTTTTTCCTATTGGTACAAAATACCTAGGTACTAAGGTGCCAATTAGAAAACTTTGCACTTGGTTAAGTGAGTGAAGTTGATTTCATTTTCTCGTCAAAATTTAACAAAATAAAAAGACAATCCAATTCAGTAAATATCAAGTTTAATTTATAATTATTACAAATTAATACATAAAGCATCTTAAGTTGGTAGGAAATTATATTTTAAAAACTATTAATTCGCAAAGAGAAAATAAAACATTCAGTGCGATGGATGAACCTGGTGACTATCTACCAATCTAGCTACATCCGGTTCAATATTAGTGAGTTGCAGCCTTAAATCTCCACGTTCGTTGATTTTCAAACGGTTTCTTTGTTTTGTCAAAATGTTTGTTACCACACTGAAGCTTTTTTCAACTAGATATGATGATGGAAAAGCGATAAGGTATTTTTCAGCAATGTTCCACAATGTAGGATACTGTGTTTCAATTTTGCGTTGCAACCAGAACTTCTGATAGCCTTGGTTGAACTTTTGCTTAAGCTCTTCGTCTGTGCTGATGGTAATCAACTCTTCTTGCATTATCACATTGGCTTCTTCTATGGCTGTGGTGTTATACGGATTTATTATCCATTGAGGAATTTGTAAATTTAAAAGATCATCAAACCTCTCCGTAAAATCCTTGTGTAATGCGTCCAAGTGAGTAACATATAATAAAATGTCATCATCTTGAAGCATTTTTGGTAATTTTGACAAATGCGGAAACTGCGAATATTCTTTTCTGCCTAAATTTTGTTTATAAAGAACTAGTTTACCCACGAAGGCCGATATTATTGATTTTGTTTTAATCAAGTTAAGATCATCACCCTGTAGTTGCAAATTAACTTTGTTGAACATTCCAAAGATATCAGTCAAGTAATAAATATCTGTTTTACAATTGTTCAGATTTTCTTTCAAATTCGGATCTTTTTCTTGTAAAAACTCCAACACAGATTCAAAAAGGGCTGAAAATCTTTCTAAGCAAGAGCCTCTTGATAGCCAGCGAACTTCAGTGTGCAGAAGTAACCGAGTAAAGACTTCGTCGTTTTCGTCACATAGTTGAGCAAATAACCGAGAGTTCAAAGAATTGCTTCGAATCTTGTTGATAGCATTTATTACATATTGTAAAGACTTATGCAATCTAGGACTCAGCTTTTTTGCTGCTAAATGCTGCCTGTGAATCACACAGTGAATAACCAGTACATCAGGCAGTTGTCGCTTTAAGTGAGCTATAAAGCCACGATGACGACCAACCATAGACGGTGCACCATCAGTCGCAACAGAAACAATATTCTTCCATGGAATAGCTTTATCAGTAAAAAAATGTTCCACGGCCTGAAAAATCGATTCTCCTCTAGTATCAGTCTCTAAATATGCAGCAAAAATCAGTTCTTGGCACATATTTTCATCTTTGATAAATCGAACATATCCTAACAATAGAGCTTCATTGCCGGGTAATGTAGACTCGTCCAACTGGAGAGAGAATCTGCGGGTCTGTAAGAACTTGCATAAAATGTTTTCCACATCGCGTCCCATCTCATCTATGCGTCTCTGAACGGTGTTGTTGCTCAAAGGTATTCTCTTTAAAATATCATGTGCGGGTTTGTGCAATACATTGTTAAGGACCTCCGCAATGGCTGGTAAGATAAGCTGCTCTCCAATTGTATGGGGTTTCCCCGACTTCGCTATTAGTAAAGATATATTATAGGACGCTCGTAAACCATCATTGTCTCGAATAGATGATGACGCAAACATCGATCCTATGGATGGCCTTTTGTCTAGTTTTTCTTTCAGTGCTTGAAAATATGACAAGGGCTTACTTTTTTTGTTAGCATGTACTCTTGATAAGTGGTCATCCATTTTTGAAGGCTTCATGGCATCGTTACTAAATACTTTTTCACATATGAGACACATCGGGAAGTGTTGATTTGATGGAGATGCAATAAATCCGAACTTCAAGTAGTCCAAACTGTATTGTCTGCATTTTTTTTTCGTGTCCGCCATCATAAAACTTTCAGTAATTCTGCAAACAAAAAAATAAGGAACCTAAATAAAAAACAATAATAAACTGTTAAATTTGCACACTATCTTATTTTTATCACACTCAGTTAATGGATTCTTGTTAAGTATTACTGACTTACTCTTTGATAAACTTTGATACCTATATTGGGAAGTAACTACAGTAGGTAATTAGGTATAGAAACTTCGTATTAGGTAATTAGGTAGAATAAGAACGAAAACCAAAGACTTAAGTGTTAGTAATTTTTACAAATACAATTATACATACCTATTTAAAATATGTTGTATGTTGTGTTTAACACTTTTTCAGTCACTTTACTTCACTTAATTTAGCTTTGTAATAAGTTTGTAATCTCTTGAAATAAATGAGTACTTAGCTATATGAGTTTTTATCGTTCAAGCTCCAACGAATTTCAAAACGCAAATGAACTTTCAACCTAAATGCAAGCTCGTTAAATAGTAAAATATCAGGAACATGTTTGGACTTGATCATGAATTCGTTCGTCTTAATTCGCGTAAAGCCGCTATCACACTATTCAATTTGAACGATTCCAATTTAGGAAATCGGAAGGTGTGATCGCAGTTAGAACAGATTGGATTCAATTAAGAGTTTATCCATTTTCAACTCTATATCTTCGATTTAGAAATCAATTTAGCGTAGTGTCATCACGAGCTCACTACTTAGATTCCTAAATAGGAATCGTTCAAATTGAATAGTGTGATAAGCACTTTATCGTCAAATAGAGAGCAAGTCAAAACGCCGCTGAAAGACGTACGCTCCAACTCAATCTTGCACAAACTTGTCCACATAGACTTGCCGAGTTTTTCATCTTGTACGAACTTGAAACTTTACATTCCTGGAACATTATTTCCTACAAAAATATTAATTATTCTTAGTACACGTAACACAACATAAACAATACAGTAACTACCTACTTACCTATCTTGAAAGTTTTAAATAAGAACTTGTGTTAATATAATAGGGGTCGATTTTTAGACCTCGTCGACCCCCAAAATCACTTTTCGTTTATGTCGACCCCTAGGAAACCGATATCGACCCCAAGGGGTCGATATCGACCACTTTGGGAATCCCTGGTTTAGATAATAGTTTGTTAAGATGTTAACAGATGGCGTGTTTTCACTTCTGACGTGCAGTCCCACAAATGAGTTTTTTTTTTATTTTGTTCATTTTTCTACTAAAATTATGAAAACGTATTTTTAAAAATTTAATCTATTAAAAACAACTTGTAATCCACATCCGTATCCGCAGATGTTAAAAATTCTGCATCCGCAATAACCCTGATAAATATACATATAAACTCTTTTGTGCTTATTTCTAAAAATGAAAATCTTATCGCTATAAGATTAGTAGACGCGAGATAATGATGTAATGTAGTGACGTCACCAGCTCGTGGAGTGGATCAAGGTGAAGGTTTAATGCCAAGTTCAGTGTGTTGTTTAGGGACGCTGGAAGGTCGGTGCGATAGAATTAATAACCTGTCTCGCTCTAACAGAGTATTGGATTGAAACTTTGACTAATTACTACTGGCTTAAACATTATCTTAACAGTTATCTGTCAATTCGAAGATTGTAATCGAACTTATTTTCATGAGAGTTGCTGCCCTACAGATTATTTTATTACTTATCACTCCTGAGCCTCCCGAACAACAACAATAAATGAGTCAAATGGAATCTATTTCCAACAAATTTCCAATCTCCTTTTAGTGTCAAGTTACAAAAAGATATTTGTGCCTTCTTATACATTACTCACTTAGGTAATTGATTAAGTAGGTAATGTCTTGCTGGATTGATGACCACCGTGAAAGAAAGAAAGAAAAAAACATTTCCAATAGAAACATACAGAAATAATACCAATATAATTTGTTTTAGACTAAATAAATAACATTAAGCTGCTGTGCTTTTCAAATATATCCTTGATTCCACGAGGAGCTCAAAACTTGACAGATGACAAAGGATTTAAATACAATCCTTTTAACCCGATGTAGGTTTTTTTAGTACAATAAAATTTAAATAAATAAATTATTCCAGATTTTGCAGTAATCACGGCAACAAATGTCCGAGGCCCGGCACCGCGCCCGCCGAGCTCATGTGCGTCGCGGAGGCGATGATGCCGCGACTCATACTACGGTTACTGCAACACTTTAGGGAAAACAGGTTAGTAAAACAACAAACATTAACTAATTGCAATTGTCAGTTGACGGGGAGGTCTTACATACATTCAAATGCGTTTGCGTTACAGCAACGGCATCAGACCGAACCAGGACGCGGTGACGACGTCGGACATGTACCGTCTGGCCGTGCAGGAGTGCGAGATGTACGTGCAGATGCTCATGGAGTTCAACAACATGGGCGACCTCATGCGCTCCGCCATGACCAAGGCCCTCATCAATCCACAGGTATCGTTGGTTTAAGAAAAACATTTTATGCTGACGGATTTCAAAGCTTAGCATGTATTACATAATTTCAGTTGGCCATTCGCCAGGTGATTCACAATTTTTCGTACTGTCTCTGGCCCGAACGTATGTATATATGTACTTTTTATGTATGTGGCTTTCAGGCTGCTAATATGGGACTCATGCTGATAGCTTTAGAAACTGTAAAAATAATCATCAATTGGACATAATTTTATTTGTGTTAATATGTGTACAAAAAGATGACGTAGTAATAAAAGTGATTTACGTTATTAGTTCTTTTTATCTTAATAAGTATACATATTATTCTATTTCAGATGTACAGAAACCTAGTGGAGCCGCCGTTTCCGGAAACGGAATACGGTTGCTACATGGCTGAGTCAAATAAAATGTATGAAAAAGCGATCGAATCTTTTCCAGCGCCGGAGCCACCTGACGAGTAAGATCAATTTAAATTGTATCCCTTAACGGTTATGCTCTCGCAAAGTTCTCAGATTGTTATCATAATCTAACTAAGAACGGGTGGCATATAGTATAGTTTTCACTGCTTTCGACTATCACCTGGTTAAGTACCATAACCAAAGCTTTTACGATAGGAAATAATCTGATTAGAGGATAATGAGCAAAACATCCCCACCGACCAATAACGTCCAGACATGTTATATTGTTGAAATTATAACATGTCTAGGCGTTAGTATCATCGCAAAAATCAAAATATAGTTCTTTACGTAAAAAAACCTACGTCATTCTATTAAATAAAATAAATAGAATTCTCAAATAAATATCCTTGTTACTAAAAAATGACTTGTTATTGTTGAGCCTGTATACAATAATAAGGGCTAGGTATGCCAGTAACAATAGCTGAAGTATAAGACAAAAAAAGAACTGGGGGAACCCTCTAAAAATAAAAATAAAAAGTACACAATGCATTGTGCTTGAAAAAAGTAATGTTTAAGTGTGTTTTTTTGCAATAACAACAATATAATACAATGACCCGTCGTTTTTTGTCACCTGAGGGACTTGTCTATACATTTTTGCTGATCTTCCTTTCATTATCACTCTCCCTTTTATCGCCGCCGAAGTTCACTTTCTTCTTTAGAATAGTCTTAATTATCCGACGAATAATTCATCCATGTTTTAATATTACGATAATAATGTTGTTTGTTCGCATTTTAGATACCGCCATTTGCCAGCGCTCGCGCCAAAACTTCAACACAACACGTTGCTGGACGAGTTCATATTCTGGACTTTCAAATACGAGTTCCCACAGAACATTGTCTGCTTTCTGCTCAACATGCTGCCCGACCAGGAATACAAGGTGCAAATTTTTCTATTCTTACAGACATATTTTATAATAGCCACAGTAATCTATACCTACTTACAAAATCCTTTATAATGTTATAATGTTAAACAATCGTTAAGAAAGGATTTTTGAAAATTTTAACTCGTGCGAAGTCGTGGCAGGGCGCTAGTTTACGATAATGCTTCAAAACAGAATTTGTGCGAACATTACAAATTTCTCTTAAAACAAATGATAAGAGAGTTGAGTTTGCAGGAGCACTTGACGCGCACGTTCGTAATGCACTACGCCCGAATCCCGCTGGTGCTGGAGGCGTCGGCGGACCCCGACACGCTGTCGAACCGCGTGGTGCACATGTCCGTGCAGCTGTTCTCCAACGAGGCGCTGGCGCTGCGCTGCGTGCAGCAGCTGCACCTGCTGCACGTCATGGTGCTCTCGCTGCGCCTCATGATGGGCAAGATCCTCGTGCAGAACACGCTGCACGAGCCGCACCGCAACTTCCACTACGTGATCGACTGCACGCGCCGCGTCATGAAGGAGCACTGCTACTGGCCGCTCGTGTCCGACTTCAACAACGTGCTGTCGCACAAGAGCGTGGCGCTGGTGTTTCTGCAGGACGACGCGCTCGTAGACATGTGGTTCGAGTTCCTGTCCATGCTGCAGGGCATGAACGTGAACGTACGCGAGACGGGCGGCCACATCGAGTTCGAGCCCTCGTCCTACTACGCGGCGTTCTCGTGCGAGCTCGAGGCGGCTGCGTACCCCATGTGGTCCGTGCTTGGCCACCTGACGTCGCGCGAGCACGCGCCGCTAGCGCGCCGCATCGTGGCCTCGGCGCTCGCGTACCTGCAGGAGTGGCTGGACGCCGTGCACTTTACACCCGCGCGCGCGCCCGCCCCCGCGTCAGCGCCCGCGCACGCCTCCTTCCACTTTCCGCTGCACCGCTATCTGGCCGCCTTCCTGTGCGCCGCCGTGCGCTCCATGGAGCTGCGCGCCCGCGACCTGCTACCGCCCGCCGACCTTCTCGCCCTGCTCGCCTACCACCCGCTGCGCGTGCAGGTCAGTCCGATCTTTATTACTGCAAACCTTTGTTTTCAGGCATATATGCTTCATAAGATGACCTGATAGGACCGAGGATCAACGGTGTATCCAGGCTGTGCTTTTAACCAGTCCTATTGGAAAATTATTGGGGGGGACACTATGTATATGCATCCTCACTTTAAGGAAAGGCCTGCGCTTTGCGGTTAAACATAATAAATAAATCTATGTAAATGTTATAAGTCAACAGTGTGAGTTTTAATAGGTTAATTTAATTATGAAAATATCTTTAGGTGAAATATTAGCTACAAATGAGAGATATAATTTTTTTCCTAGTAACTTATTGCATTTCGCAGCCATATAATGCGCGACAGTAACCACCCTTTACTGAAGACCTTTATGAAATCAATTCCACTGTTTTCCATTAATTTCATAAAAACAGTTCTATGTGTTCTATTACGATATGTATGAAAATCGAGACGATTGGGCATGTAGAACTCTTTAATGCAAACAAGTTCAAATGCAGGAATTGATTATTTAAAAAAAAACACAAGTATTGTTTATTAATTTATTTACTTTATTATCAAAAAATCTTACATAATAGTATACTACACATATTAATAATATCACAAGTAACTTGATAATATTATTAATAATATTAATAATGAATAAAATGAATGAGTATAAATGGAATTAGCCTAATTGATGATCGGCACGAATTCCGTCGTGTCCTCGTCCTCGTCGTACGCGGCCGGGGGTGATTCGGCCGTTATGTGACGCGAATAGTCGTACGTGAACAGCTTGACCGCGATGAATCCTCCGCTCCCCTTGCCTCCCCTGTGAACTATCCCCGCGCCGCTAGCCAAAGCTCCCCCTTTCAGGGGCAGTACGGGCTGTATGTCAACGAAGGGGACAGTGCTCTGTGCGGCGTCCGCTTCGAAGTCGCTGTGGGTGAACTCCACGTATTGGTCGTGTTTAGAGTCCACCTTTAGGGAAGTGTGCGATCTAATCGGAATGTCCGGCTTGTACAGCTCGAGGCGAGATCTGAAATTTTAAACATACATTAATAAAGCATAAAAATTGATAGTTTAGTGTGAATTTGAATCTTCGAGCTCATATTCATACCATTACACAAATTTTCATGGATTTTAACTAATGGAGTTGCTTGGGACTAACGGTTGATAACAAATTAATGTTAGTTCTTTGTCGTAAATATGCATTTCGAATTCACACTAGTGGTAAAAGCAAAATAATTTACTATCGTAAGAGACAAAGTAGTTCTGTTTGCATATATTTTTTTTAATTTTCTTTAGTACTATTAAGAACATAATATGTACTTACCTCGGAACATCCGTGCCATCTGTATTGTCATTGCTGATCCACTGGCTCTTCTCTGGTGATAGCCGACCCGTTGTGTAGTTGAATGGAGTGGAGCGAATCTCAAAATGTATGTGGGCGCCGATCATACGGAACCTGAAAATGAAAATGAATGAAATGGTATCCGAATTATCGTACTTGGATAAGATGCCGTAACGTACAGTTTGGCGTTTCCTCTTGGTTACTATATGGGCATTTTCAAGCTGTTGCTTGTATCCTTAGACGCAAGTTTTTAGCAAAATTACTGTTTACTGTGATTGAAACAGATAAAATTATATTCAGAAAAGAATGTGTTTGAGGATCGTACCTAACGCCAGTGAGAACGTGGCCAACCGGGGAATCCAATTCGTCCAAGTCTATAGCTCTCCTTTCGTATGTCAATGTGTGGAAGTCTACGCCCTCCCTCACTTCTGGATCCAACGGATCGAACTTCTGAACGGGAACCCAATTTCCGGCTTCAACGGAACCACGCTCCTTCAGTGTGCTCTCGTGAACTTGTAGATGAAACACCCTTCCTATTTTCTCAAGTCGAACACCAGTCACAATTCTGAAAATTTACTGTTTTCTGAACTGTTGAACAGGAGAAAGTGGAAAGAAAATTACGGACACCCGCACACCCATGCAGTTAGTCTAATCCCCTACTATATTGTGTAATTAGTGTCGAAGTCTCGAAGTTGTTAGAATAATAACATTGGTATATAGATATTATGTGCGCCCTTAATCAATCCACGAATAATGTTTTGATTAATCACAAGAAAAACCCGAAAGTGCAAAGACTGTACTGAAATTAATTTTCTGGATTATTGAACTATAGCTAGTTGAGAAAACTTTCTACAAAGAAGAACCCAAATGAATATGAATATCTAAATGGAAAAGTTTTGGACTCCTCAATACTGACTTGCTGTTTTCAAAGTCTGCTAAAGCCTCCTTAAGGCTAAAGAACCTTTCGCTAAAGTTGACTTCGTCTTCGCAGAGACATAAGCAGTATGAACAGTGATGAAGGCTCCACCGCCACCAAGAATCCACCTTTGGAGAAAACATTGTATTAACGGCTAAATGTGGTGCTCAACTGTGATTCTAAATTACTAGAAACGATTTTGCTAATTTCGATTGCTATGTGTCTTAACGAGTGCGGGTGTCCCAATCGGTGGGCACTAACTTGTTCCTTTTAACGTCTGATGTCGCGTCCCACAAGCTGAAGTATCTGTCCGAGTCATGGCTCGGGTCGTCACAGAGGCACATACAATACGAGCAGTGCCAGAACAGCCACCTCCACCACGAGTCCACCTAAGGAAACCTCTGTATTCATCATTTTTGAAGTGGATGTTGTTTATCACACTTTAAACAAATAACAAGTCAGATTACTTCGCAATCGTATGACCCTGTTCCTAGTTAGGGTCAAAGTGATAAGCTTAATGTTCGATCATAGTATTCCGTAGGCTTATTATCTAAATGCCTCTGCTAGCGACAGACGCAAAATTTGTGCATAATTTGTGCAATATCACACTAAATCGTGTTTTTGGTATCACGTAACTCATAACAGTAGTGTAGTTTGCGTAAACGACGGTGCTGCTTCTGACGTGCTGCACAAATTATGCACAATTTTTGCGCCTGTCGCTAGCAGAGGCATTTAGACATTTAGATAATAAGCCTGCCGATATGTGTATGTAGTACTATAATAAAATTATTGATGCAACATTAGCACAGCTAATGTAAAGGATTCGTATAATCAAACATTCGACTCGACATCCCGTACGTGTACCAAATTGTTTTCACCTTGGTCGTGCCTCGCTTGCAACTGCCCACTCGGCCAAGGGTTCGGCCGTTTTCGTACTCGATCCATTCGTACCGACGATTACTGTGACGATCCTGAAATCAATTCACACGGATCCATCAATTCTTTGGAGTTTACTCGAGATAGTGCCCACATAAAAGATATTTGATTAACAACTTGTTTGTTTGTTGACTTACCGATGGCGGGCAGATCCACATGTCAGAGTCTATGTACTGGCAGTTGATAATTCTGCCTCCACATCGACTTTGCTTGGCGCAATACAGATCCTGGTAACAGCTGTGGCTCTTCGCTAGGGTGTAGTACGCGCAGTTGTCCCTGCAGGTCTTGTCCGGGTTCATATCTACTTCGTTCTCGACGTATCCTTGGAGGAGTCGTGTCACTTCAGCGTACGTTACTCCTGAAATTAAAAAAATAGATTTTTGTAATCATTTTGACCATTCAATGATTATCTTTTATGCCTTGTTCGTGTACAACATATTACCTTGTTCGTGAACGGGCGGATCGCATCTGTAAATGTCTCGATTGGCCATCGCAAGTGCTGCTTTGGCTGCTGCCGCAGTCTTGGCCGATCGCTCGCCGAACCTATGCCTCGTTAGGCTCGCTTCTTGGGTGAAATTTCCTGTAATTTATATCACAAGGCCTTTTTTAGGCGCCTTAAGATACATTCAGGCATCAAAGCAGATAATAAGACACATTTTATGTTCTTCTCATACAGTTTCTGAAAAACATTTTGTGGAGAAAACTGGGGAATATGATGTGGCTACATATCAACCTCTACACGCGTACAGATAACATGCAATTAAGACTAGTGTACCTACAACATTGCGTACAATTATATAAACGTGACATAATCATGTAAAACTGCACTGCAAAAAATAACTGTGAAACAAATTTATGACTAATCAGAACGTGATTTTCAAATAATTGCAATTCAATTGTTTATAATGCAAAAATGCTTTGTATGAGCAGAAAGTAAGGCGCACAATAGGAATTGCAAATTGCAAAACAATATTTTGATATTATATTAGTATTTATAAATTTTACAGATCTAAATTTAATATAATATTCAAACTTGTTTTATCGGAAGCCATTCTGTAGTAATGCATCGTAATTTGTAGAACGCCCCAAAGGCCTTGACCAATAATGATTGAAATAAATAACATATTTACTAAGTAACTAAAATAGTAAAGTATAACAGTACAGTTGTTATTTTTCTAAATAGGACGTGTTAATCACATCCTCATTATATTTGATAATAATGAACCACGTACAAATGACGCTAAATAACCAACTCTAAACAATTCCCCTTGTTATTATGTAATTTGAAAGTGATAGGTTCTGACATTAATACCTTTGCCGTATATTTTGAGCAGCATCCACGAAAACTGCATCATAGCGTAGCCTTTGATTTCGGTCAGAGAGATTGTGTTGTACATGTCGTAGACCACCTGATGGGGTGACAGCTGGAGCTCGCATAGATCCTGTTGTTCCTCCTGGAAAGTTACAAATTTCCATTTGTCAGCTGAAGCCATGCTTTTGACCGCGGATTCGTCCACGTAATTGAAAATGAAAAATGGACATTGTCGTGTGTTACGTGAATACGTGTATCGTTACGAGTAATATTTCCCTTAAGCGTATTATATTATGTATATATGCAATGATTTCGAATATACCGTATATATATATGTATACCAAACGATTCTTCGATCCTTTAGCTATCGAGTGGTGTGGTGATTAAATTTTGAACGTAGATGATAGGTATGTAAGTATAGTAGCTACAGCATCAAGCTTGTGTCTCCCGATTTTGTTATCAGTTTTCTGAATTGCCTCCCACTATGTAAGCAAATTTAAAAAGGTATTCAAGTCAAAAGCTATTTAGTCACGTCATGTCTGTTCCTTAAGTTATTCTGTAGTAAGTAATACCCAAAATAGCTGCTGTGTTTTTTAATTTAAATTGACATAGGCATGCATATTTCGAATATGCTCGGTAATGCTCGATTTTCGCGTTCAAACAAAAAACAAATGCATATTTCGAATATGCTCGGTAATGCTCGATTTTCGCGTTCAAACAAAAAACAAATGCATATTTCGAATATGCTCGGTAATGCTTGATTTTCGCTCTCAAACAAAAAACAAATTCTGCAGCTATTTATATTATGTAATATACATTTAGTTCTGAATTATGTGGGTATCTAAATAACATAAGTCATATACCTATACATCTGATGTTATTGTTATTAAAAAAAATTAACTCAACAAACATAGTTATTTTGTTTTTTAACGACAACAAATTCAACAGACTTCAATAGCGTTTTGATAACAACACTTAAGTATAAACAAGAACATGTTTTACGATGAGCACTCAGTGATGTAAATAATTAACACTAAATGATCATTAAATGTAGCTTAGGATCAGATTTCTTTGGAAATGAACAAAGCTTTAGTCACAATCTCAGGTGTCCACGGAATGTGAATGTTTGTTTGTTTCTGATACATCCTCGTTATCATAAAAAGGATGTATCATTTCCTCAATATTTTTAAATGTACTCTTATTTAAATAAATTAAATAAACTGACTAGAATAATGTCGTTAGTGCAGATTCCATTTTCAAAATGTAAAATATTGTTCCAAAATTTATCCACATTTTGTCTTTTGTGTATTACCTACACAGTAACACACACTCCTCTCTCGTAATTAATGTTGATGACAATATCCTTTGTTATGATTAATTACTCTCTTTGGGACAATGAACTAGTTATATATATATGACAATTTGTATTGTATTTAATATTTAAAACTTAATTTGTTAATTTTGCTAATTTCTCTTAATGTTTTGCTCGGAGTGACCAGCTCAGTAACTTTTAAACAATAATATAGCATTTCGTAACGGTCAGTTATGAAATCCTAATTTCATGTAGGTAAGATCAATATAACGCGACTTTCACATAATCGATTCGTGTATATTCGTACTTTAGGCCACTGACACGTTTGTTTCTAAAATCGCTACCTAACGTCTTTGTTTCTAAAATCTCGAATACGACACGTTACAATGAGTAGGGTGACGCTCCCGAATTGTTATTCCTTTCGCGTCATAACACATGAGTGGAGTACGTCCAAGTGGGACATTTAATATACTTTTATAACTTCCGTTGACTGTCACTTTAAAACGGTCCGTACCTGCAGTGCCGTTCGAAACATGTCACCGTGCTCCATCAGATCGTCCAGTTTTCTGACCGCCTGAGCGGCAGACTTCGGATCCATGAGAACGCTTTCGGCCAGGTCCAACCATTCCCTGACCGGCGCGGGAACAGAGCCAGGAGCCGCCTGGCGTCTCACGAACTCGACGAAGTTCTTGTACATGCTGTCGATGGCTTGCATCTTCTCGATCGCCTTCGTCCACAGCCAGGTGTTCAACGGCAGCCGTGGAGGTCTTCGCACCGACTCTAGCTCCTCGTCGAATGTCACAAACGCCTTTGTTAGCTCAATGTCCCCGCCGAGGCCGGCGTCCATCCAAGCGGGATCTGTCACGTTCTGCCATAGTATATCTTCTAGTTCAAAGAAGTTTTTGCGTATATGGTCAACGGGCGATGGGTCGCCAGCGAGGGCGATTGCGAGCAACGCAAAAAGCGCTGCTAGTTTCATTGTGACGCAAGTGGAAAGTAAAACGTTACGCGTCGCTGTCCGGTCTCAACTGAGCAGGCAACTGCGGAGCGAGGGGACTGGCTTCAACTAAGTGGGGTATAGGTTTAGTGATGTGCCTAACAAATGCAATCGATATCGATATTAATTATTTTATTAGGTATTTTTGTACAAACAGCGCTTGCAAACATCACGCACTCAAAGTGTATTAAAAACTGAAATAACAGAAACCTCGTTCTACACTTTTATATTATTGTTGGACGAGACGTGACCTTACACTTTAGGCATTGCATTGTTAATTCCTTTCGGTAATCGAAGGAAAAGTTCGTGGTTGTTTTGTTTTGTCTAATTGAAAGCGGCCATTGTCGATTTTCATTTACGCGAAACGGTTCTGAAAAGCATCTTTGAGGGGTCTATTTTTTTAAATTTAGTATTCTTTAGTTTTATGTGGTTACAATACTACAGAATATTATCCCAATTTTCTACTCTAGAAGATGGCTACTCGAGCTATTTATAAATGAAGCCATAATTCATGAAATCAAGGAAATAAATCTAAAAATAATAATTATACGCAAGTACATACCAAAGGCCTGTCATTTATTTGTTAAGATAAGTGATTGTTGTAAATATAATAATAAAAGGCTGTAAATCGAACAAGGCTTACGAAAAATTAATTAATTCTTTTTATGATGTCATTAAATAACTTAACTTCTATCTATAATAAGATCCCAAGTTATATTACATTTAAGCCGTATCGTCCTCATCGTACTTCCTCATAAAATTAACATTCTTAACTAGCAGCAAATGCAAAAGAATTTATTATTGAAAGTTGAGTACAAGTAATTTTAAGTTACTCTTTAAATTTTATGTAACTTGATATTTTTAAATTTTTTTAATGATTAATACTTATATTTGCTATTTAGGTACATAATATGCTAAGCACCGTTTCATATTTCATTACTCACGCTTCGAACATTGTCGCGTCCCTATCGACCCGCATATTAATACTGTTAACTCAATCCAAAGTTATCCGTGTATCCTGAGTGAACCTTATTGCGGAGGAGTAAGGCACAGTTTGCTTTGTTATAGTCGGACGTTGATTTTGTTGGGGTTATTATTATTGCTCATTATTTGGTGTGTCAGCTGAGATCGACTCCCGCGCAATCTGTCACACGTACTCGTCGAGATGTTTTTACGTGATTTTTCCTTTGTTATATTATTCAAATAAGGATTTTTAAATATTAATCTCTGTTTCTCTCTCACACACGTGTCTTTATTTGCCAATTTTCTTGTAACCGTCATAGTGTGCTAAATGTGTAGATTATTTCTACAATATTAATATGTTTTCTTTTATTTTTAAAATCTCTTTTTTTCATTAATACAACGCAGAAATCAAATGCCGTTGAAAATTTAGTAAATATGTTTTGTTAAAAAATGTATTTAAAGAGCAAAGATCCAGGCAAGGGTTATAAATAAACCACATGACATACTTAATCATGTTAAAATACTACAAACAATACCTCCAACCATTTTTAGATATTATACATTTCCAATATGTAGGTAGGTCCAGGTCCTATCTATTTAAAATTTTAAAGTTTCTGTTATCACCTTCAACTTGGCATGTTTATTTAGGTACTTATAGATACCACAGTATCTTAGCCAGCCCTATACGCGTTTGAGTTTGATATACATAGTTTCAATTCTTGAGTTTTGCCTTGCAGCTTGCAGCCAATAATAATCAAGAAAAAAATTACAAGGTAATTTTAACGAATTGGAAATATGTAAAATGAATTGTCTTTGTGCTGTTTTCGAGAATATGAATTGTGAAGTTATCATAATGTATATTACCAAGCACAGTCAAGCAAGTCTTGTTAAGGTCACCTAAACGTTCCACAATATAATGACGTATTTGCACAAAAATTTCAAAGTAGGTACTTATGATTTCTAATTTTAAGATCGATTAGTTCAACTAACGCCAACCAGTCTCTTTCTTGGGCACGACTCTTAGTAATTCTCTAACAATTTTCAAAGATACATTAGTAAAAACAATCAAAAAATTTTAATAACAAATTAATATGTTTTCTAATATTACTTTACATATAAATATTTGTATATTGTGCCTGTTTCTTTTAAAATAATTAATTAATTTAATTGATCAAAAAGTATAGCAGTGTTTAATGAAATCATTTACATTGTGCATAGCGAATAGAAGTTACATCCGCAAACATAGTTAGTGTCCCGAAAGATAACAGACAAATAGCAGACTTGTCGCATTTTATAATTGATAGAATTCTCAGAATGATACATACAATGTACTCTTGTTTCACTAATAAGTTGCAGTAGTTTGATAGCCACAGTGCCTATTTCCGACTTTGTAACTTTCGACGATGGCCCTGTGTTGTTTATGGTTCGATAAAAACTTGACTGTACAGTCAGTTCATATTATATTAAAATAATAATGAATCGTTGTGTATAATATTTTATGCGTCTTTTAACATATCACTGATACAATGAGTCAACAATGAACATAGTTGTTTGACCCTAAACGTTCAATGATTCATTCATCCGAATCTCAATTTGTATAACAAAGTATATAATGTTAATTGTACAAAGTCCACGTATCAATACAACAGAACTACTTGATATGTTTGCTATAAATTTCAAAACCGAGTAGGAATTTTAAGTGTTTGGGGTGCAGTATTACACCATAGACTAGACACATCATGTCTATCAACGTACCTAGACTTTTTAATATTATTATTAAACCTTTATTTTCAAGCTAACAAGTTTGTGCTTTCGCATCCTGCGGTGTATCGCATGAGTCATACAAGTAACTGTATCCTTAGCGTCACTTGCTCGTTCGATTTATTCGTGCTAATAAGAGAGAACAACTTTTTCAAATGCCATGAGAAGAAATGCCTTGATTTTTTAAATATGCTTGTACATACAGTCGAAAGCAGCCAAAGCTATATTACCTATTGTTTGTGGTTAATACCAATTAGGTATGATTAGATCAATTAAATATGTTTGAAAAAGAGAAATTTAGAGAGAAAATTAAAAAGTGTGTATCTTTTCCTTGGATCTATTAATCTTATGATTTTTTTGAATTTTGTAATCTATATCAACTACCAAGAACGCGAGTATAGATTTCTCTGTTTGCGACTTATTCTCAGTTTCTTCTTTTGAAAGATACAAATTTGGGTATGCATTTCTAGTTTCCTTGCTAAAACAAATGTGTATATAGCCAAGTATAAACCTTGAACTTAAACATCACAGTCACGGTTCCGTGGCTTGGTAGTATAATGGTCCAGTGTCTTGAACGCGAATAACATAGTAGTAACACAGCAACTTGTCAGCAAAACGGCAATCGTAACAAACCTTTAATTCATTGACGACCAAATCGAGCAGCCCAGTGCCCAGCAGGAATTTGTGAGGGGGCACTATTAGCGAGTACACTCTCTCCATGAGGCCCATCAAGGCGCCGGGTTCGTGGGACACGCACCACGTGGCGAAATCTTCGAGAGTGGTCCTCTCCAGTTGGTACTGGAGTCTCACGTACTCCTTCATCTGCCTCTCGGCCGTCGACACCCTCGCTAACAGGTCGGCAGTTTCGTGCAACTTTAACTCCAACCTGGTACCTCTGCTCCCACCCTTGGTCATCAACAACACCATAGTCGACAACTTATCAACGTTCAGCTGCAACTTGTCAATGGCCCTCGTTACGAGGGCCAAGCGCGACAGTATGAGCCTCTCCTTCCGCCGTATGACCGGCAGGTCGACACCGCCGCTGGCATTGAACGGTTTGCCTATAACGTCCCAAGAGTTCAACACTTCTTCGCCTATCTCTTTACCTAGCTTGATGATTTCGACCGCTTCGTCGATGAGGGCGCGCGAGTGGACAGCCAATGCGATGACCGCGAAAAGTGTGACGCGAACGTGCATGACGAATGGCGTGCGCGCGCCTACTAAGTTAATGTCTAACTTTGTTTCTCTTTCTCCGACCCAGCGAGGTCGGCTGTCGGCCCGCCGCCGGTGTTGTCAGCAACGAGAACACGTTTTGCTTTACTAAAAATTTCTACAATTCATTCTCAACATTTAACCCAATGCTTATTTATGTCTCGTATTTGGTTTAATTATGTGAAACAAATTAATATAAATCTCAACGGGTTCTTGTAAAAATGAATTTGATATCTAATCCTTGACAGATTATATTGGCGGCCCTCCATGTTGAGTATTATATTTGCAAAGCCCTATTGTCCGCTATTTATGATTTAATTAGCGAACCACTCCCGGCTTGCACGGGTGCTTCCTCGTTAAGGCCAGGCCCTGTGAAACTAAGGGAACTTTAAATAAATGTGCTGAGTCCACCACATATCTGATCAATGTGGAATTTACATATATATATTTTGAGACCTTTATCTGTAGATTATCAAGTCAGAAACATAATTAGGTGATTTTCATTCTATACATTTTTTGATCGAAATCGGCGCCTTTTCCGGAGAATATTACATTTTTCTACTAAACGGCTTGAGTTATATCGCCAAAAAACTGCTCGTAGCAAGGAAACATTGTTTACCAGTGATTGTCAAAATAAAATAAACTTAGGTTTATTTTTACTCCTATAATTAACGAAAACAATTTTGAGACTTACGTTGTTTAGTTCCGAGCTAGTGCACACCAAATCATGCTTCAAGTAATGTACGCAATATTCAACCTTACGTAAGCTGTATCTTGCGATATATTAAAAAAAATCCTAGAGAGCCGCCGAGCAACTTGTAACTCTCGGGTGGCGGGACGTGGGCGGAGCGAGCGTAGGAATTTTTTTCGTGTGGCCTGCTCTTAAACGCTTTTCCCATTAGTGAAAATCGCATTAAAATCCGTTGCGTAGTTTAAAAGACGGCGACTTTATACTATGTAAAGATTTGAAACCTCCAAACTTCTTAATTGTTATTGGAACTACAACCGGATAGAGTCCTCGTAATTTTAACTAATTGCGCTAGTGCATTTAATTAGTATCATTTAGTAATGTTTTAGTGGTACTCGTTAACAAAAATTTCAATTAACAAATTAAATTAATGAAATTTACTGTTTGTACACAGTATACATTTAGATGCTACTAACCTTAAAATAAGACAAGAAAAGTTTTGAAAAACTGTGTATTTGATATTTGTATTCATTTTACTCCTTTGCACTCCTTTGGCAATTTAATTTGTACGGCGAGTAAATATGAACAACTCTAATTCGTTCATTTAAAGCAATTTGATTGTCTTGTAAGCTGAAAAAAGATTTTCAGAAATAAATTTGCACATTAAAATAGTTTTATCATTGAAATTGAAATGTTTCCGATACCCTTAAAAAGAGTATAACGTAAAAGCTGGCAACACACAGACATCCTTTTGTTGTGTTTACAAGGGATTTGATGCATCCGCCAGCGCTCATTTTTTATGTGTCCAGTTAAGATAAAATAATAATAAAAGCATGCGCTGGAAATACTTTTTTTATATGTACTTAATGGAAAGAAATTAAAATTTTATTTTACACCCGTTATTCTTGTTACGCCGTCACTGGTTTTTTTTAAACGAAAAAACATTCAAATCTCCAGGTAGGTACGATTTTTTACAAGAGCGGTACGAATACATTTTTGGGTTTTATTTAACCGTTTTTGGAATATGCTTTTATTCTGAATATTTTTTTCTTCTCTATAATTAAATCTAGCGACATGTCATAGTAAATTTGCAATACATTGCAATGTTCCTAGGTAATACAATATTAACAGAAGATAATAATTATGATTTGTCTATTTTTCAATAATATGTCCTTGCGTATCTTTATAAACCATAGGCAATGTGATATTCTGACGTATAAACGATAGTACTGTTAAGTTTGATCAAAAATCTTTGAGTAGTTTTTTCGTGAATATAAACAAATATCGTACATCCATTCTTACAAACTTTCGTAATTATAATATTAATAAGACATACGACACAATACATCTATTTATCCAAAAATATACGAACATCGAAATTAGTTAAAATATTATTTCGAGGGCTAGGCATTGTTAAGTGTATAATGCCTGACCCCTTGTCTGCCATATGTGGCGTAGCCAAAATATTTATCGATTTCAAAATAACTAGCTTTTGCTCGCGACTTCGCGTTTCCTTATAAGTTATATCCTATTTTTCAAAAAAATGAATAACACATTAACAGGATTTTATTGACAGCGTTTGAGCGTTCGGAGATAGACGTGAATAAACATGGTGACATAAATATTAGATTAAGAAATGAAACTTTGTCCTAAAAAGTGTACCTACAAAATTTAGAGAGATAAGGGGCGATATTATCACTACTTTATTTACTTTTTTGAATATTTATTATCTAAAAGCGACTCACGAATGTGATGTGATGTGATTGTGTATTTTTCGCTTAAACTTTGCCATTGACCACACGAACAATACACCCCACTACACACTATAGGGGGGTGAAACCCTAACTAGAAGGGTGCTCTAATGTATATTACGTTTGATACCTTTGTACATACGCATCAATGTTGAATATTAATTTAGTAGATAGGAAACTAATGGAAATCGGAGGTTGCTAGCAGGTCAGGATTATTTCTAGATATTGGCAGTAGAGATCTGATTTATTGATTTAATGAACGGTGCTTTTCCAATACTACCATACACGAGTGGATGTGGCCATAATCTTTGGAGCTTGTCCGAACTTTGACAATGGTTTTCTCATTAACCGTGATCATCTTTTCAAAAAAGATTCGGTTTCAGTGAGCTCGTGAGGCATCCAAATATCGACCAATCAATCAATTGTAGCGTGGTCAATAATGATGCCGAATTTATCTGTAACAGGCTGCCAGTCAAAGTTGAATTTTAAGGCTATTCCCAGATTGAAAACTCAGCATTGATTCAATTACAATTTCATATGACGAGACATTTGACAAGTCCATTGGTCGAGTGGTTAAGGTTCTTGCTTGCCTAAGCGCCCTTGACTCAGGGAAATCTGGTTCGATTACCAACAGGACCGAACTTTAGAAATTAACTTTTCAGTGTTTTAAGTAAGTGACAAGGCACACTGCGTTTTACAAAAAATATCTAAATAACTGTACATGTGCTGTTACAGTGCTTCAGTGAGTGGGTAATGGATGCCAGAGCCCATTTTCTCGAAACCTTAATACTACTAAAGGTCGGCAGCGCATTTTCAGCACCTATTGTTAGCTTGTTGGCGACTGTTGCCACCTACAATCAAGTAGTCCGCCAGCCTATATGACGTGATATTATACATTTAAAAAAACTTGCAAATAAAAATACGAAAAGACTACCTATTGTGGTTTTTCATCTTTCATTTTATTTTTTTAGCTCCCTCATGATCCCCTTTTTATTATTTTCAATTGAAAGTTTCAAAGAACAACATTAAGTAAAAGAACACATCCTTATCAGTATTAAATGACGCCATTTAATATCAAGTTGGCCTAAGCGTTTCGTGTCGTTGTAACTGTTCTGCGAAATGCACCTACCTACTCGTATTGTAATTCGAAGAGAAATGGTACAAACATGAACATTGCAATGTCAACTATAATAATGTATGGAAATTAAAGAGAGATGTTTTTGAAGCAATTCACCACTGTACAAAAACAATGTAGATATCTAATATTTCAGAAATGGACACAGTATTGAGCTATTATTAAGTTATCATAAGTGAAAATATCCAAAATAAAACGTGTTCCGTTTTTCATCCACAGAGTTTGTTTTACGAGATTTTGGCTGGCGTATGGGTCCGCAACGGCCTCCAGATCAAAGGGCAGGCGATGACGTACATTCAGGCCAACTTCTGCAACTCAATGGTCGACATGGACATATACTGGCTGCAAGTTTGCGCGGCGCATCTCCCCGCCGATCAGTTCCTCGACATGTGCATCGATATGTGAGTATTCCATTCTGTGTGTTTTCGTGGATTTTATTGAAATAAATCTGTCTCTGTCTAACTCACCTACGCACAAGTGAACTGTCTTAATTTCTTTGAAATTCTTATTTGATTCTGGCTACGCCCCTTAGTAGAGTAGAGTCATTCGAAATGTGGACACATGGGCGCATGCATGCTGTCCGTCCATTAGCTGGACTCAAAAGGTGTCCAACTTAAAAGTCCTGTAACTGATTAGCCAAAACTAAAATGCAACCCCTTGCTTCAGTTGGCTGAAGTCGGAAACCTTTAATTTTTCCTGCATCCCAGTTGGCAATGGAGGCTTCAATGTTTCCACTCAATGCATTACGTTGCAGGTTCGGAGTCCGCGAATGGCTGAGCATGTCGTCGATGTCTCCGGTCCAAGCGGCAGAACAGGACTCAATGGTGGAAGGTCTACTCACCTTCCTCGCCATACTCGTGTCGTCAAGAACTAACCTTGGTAAGACATAATGGTGGATTGTGTTTTTGTGTTGGAGGGATAGAGTTAGATTGTGTAAATTGTGGTTGTTGGTTGAAACAGGCAACGACGAGCTGACGCAGTCGCGGCTGGAAGTGAGCACTCTGCTGGCAGCCGGCGACAAGACTCATTCCCAACTCCTCGAGCTGATGCCGGAGCGCTCTGGCAACGCTCACACCAGGAACTTCGAAACCGTCCTCAAGGAAGTAAGTTCTTTATCTCACCAGAGTCTCGCGTCATTAGATTAGATTATTTTGATAGTGTTACTGAATGCAACTTTAGTTCACTTTCCCCACGGTTTCACATGCCGATTAATTAAAAAAAAAATAGATTCTCTGTCGGTCTGCCGAACTTCGGCCACCCAGTAAGTATATTAATATAGATTGCCTATAACAACTCTCTAGAATTGGGCTATGAAATGCAAAAAAAAAATCAAATCCGATTGCTGACTAGTATCAGAGATTAGCGCGTTCAAACTGGTATAATTTTCCTTAAATATGAACCCTTTAATAATATTATTTAATAGAATAAATCCTAACTAAATTATACTTTTCCTTTGCCATCAATCGCAAATGCATGTGATAGTTGAATGTGTTTGCTAATCGAAAATGTAACGATATCTTATGACAAAGACATTTGTGTACTTTAAACTGTGTCATTGTTTTGTGCAATGTTTACGGCATTCGCATTGCATAATTTGAAACTTGTGTGACACATTCCACTTCGCCCAACATATGTTAAGATTTAAGGAAAACTAAGCTTCACAAAATTATTGATCGCAAGAAAAACAAGAGAAAATATATGACTGACACACAATGACAATAAATAGAACATAATTATTTAACATGAACTTCATTATGAGATTGAAAAGGTATGTTGTTATGAAACTAGATTATTGGTCAGAGGTGTATACCACATTGATCCTTGTTTATCATATCTAGTAAGTTTACTTTCATATGCAGTGGTCTGCTTATTGTTCTTTTTTTAAAATATTTTAAATTAATATCAGCTACATCAACGCTTACCATGACACTGTCGCGATTTCAATAATTTTATCCCATATCAAAAATTGTTATTTTTTTAAATATCGGTTACATTACGTAACATGACACTCTCGCGAGTTCAATGATTTTATCCCATCTCATAAATGCCCAACGCGCCTAATTGCATATTATGTGAAGTTGCCAAACAGATATTTAGCATTCGCGTAATGCGAATAATCACGGAACAGTCCATAGGGCAAATTATTATCAATAACTTAAAGCAAGATCTTGTAAGGATTCAAAATATCACTAATTAAGGATCCATTTTATAATGTTAACAAATGTAATATCGAATCCATACAGTGGAAATTTACAAAGATGGTGTTTAATTTTAAGAGTGAACCTTTAATACTGTCTCGCTAGGTGTCGACATACCGTCCCCCGCCAAAGGGCTCTGAGAACCTGGAGCAGGGCCTGTTCGTGCCGAAGCCGATCGTGTGGGAGCAGTACTACGACCCGCTGCACGTGCTGCGCCGCGCCGTGCACCGGAGGGACTACCACGCATCCATGGAGAGATATACTGCATAGTTAGTACACCTACCTTCCCCCCGCCACTCAACATCCTTACACTATATTAACAGCTAGAGTTCAACTCTAACGACTATGATGTCTGTTGCAGCGTTCGCGAGAAGCACAAGGCGGAGACGGGCGGCGCGGCGGGTGCGACGGGTGAGGCGACGAGCGCTCGCGTAGAGCCCGGCGCGGCCACGAACGCGCTGTGGCCGCCGCTGCGGCGAGCCACCGCACCGCCCGCGGGCGCCGGCGACCCGCGCGCGCTTTGCGCGTCGGGCGTGCTGCACGGCGCGCTGCTGGCCGTGCTGCACCGCGGCGTGCACCGGCGTGGTGGCGCAGAGGGCGCGCAGGCGGCACCGCACGCGCCGCCCGACCACGTGCTGGCGCTGGCCGTGTACCTGCTGAGCGTGGGTGCCGAGTTGGAGGCGGAGCGCGCGGCGGCGCACCCGCGCTCCGTGTGCCGCAGCTGGACGGGCCGCGCGGGCGCCGTCAGCGGCCGGCCACTGCTGGCCGCCTTCGCGGGCGGCGCGCTCGCCGATAACGCGCGCACCATAGTGGGCGTCGCCGTGCCCTATCGCGCGCGCGCTCCCGCCTCCGACGCCGCCGACCGCGGCCTCAGCCACGCCGATCCGCCCTACAGCTCCGACAGTCAGTATACCATCTTCTCAATTGTTACTATCTAAAAATATCATCTTCATTAGCAGCACTTGATGCATTGTGCTTAAATCGTGCTTGTTGCAGGCGACGCAGAGTGGGAGCCGTCGGAGCCGGACACCACAAAGTTACCTTCGATCAACAAATCCGTCTCACTCCCCTCCACCAGCACCGCTCTGGCCGTACCGGCCTCTCTAGAGGTAACCACACGACTACATCCCTTCGTACTCCTCAAACCCTCGACGGTGTTGTGTTATTAATGAAACTCTTGCATCAGGTTGCCAGGGGCGAATCCATACAGGAGGTGCAGTCGGATGCGAGTGGCGACGTCCCCATGAGGGCTATTACCAGAGCGCTAGAGGTAAATTCAAATCTATACAATATTCTCACAAATTTTTGAGCAGCTTAAATTCCCTTTTCTCGGGAAATTGATAATTTGGTTAGTTGTAAAGTACGCATATATAGGGAAAAGAAACGTCTCTATAATAAAATCCTGTGTCATTTAGAAAGTTTTAAAGTATTATTGGAACCTTCAATTCTAAAAAAAAACTATAAAACTGATATAATAAAACGAAGGTTGACGTTGGAAACACAACGAATTGGCAATACTAAGTGAGGTATGATGTTTGCAGGCGGGGAGCAGCAGCACGGGACTGGAGTACTCGACGAGCGAAGACAGCGCCGGTGCGATCGAGCAAGAGACGAGCCGCGCGCTGGCGCTGCCACCAACGCCCCCCTCCATCCACTACCTGGTGCCGTCGCTGGTGAGCATGGAGATGCTGCGCGATCCCGACGCCGAAGATCGCCGCTCGCCGCCGCCATTGCCGCTCGACGAGCCCGCCGCGCCCGGCCCGTCGCCGCCCGACGAGGCCGCCGTACCCGTCAACGAGTCCCTCATCTCGCTGCTGCTCAAGCTGCACACGCAGCTTTCGGGCCGCGCCGACTCGTTTGCGCTAGACGAGCCGGAGCCGGCTCCGGGCGGCGACGGGCCGCACTACATCGGCGCCGTGCTGCGGCGGCTGGCTGAGCTGGACGCGCAGTGCGCCACCACCATCGCCCATCTACGCCGCACGCTCTGGCCGCATCAGCGCGACGCGCAGGCCGAGCAGCGCGACAGGTAACCACTTCTTCATGTCAAACATATTGCCTCTCGCTTTCCTGTAATCTGTGGGAGTCCTGCAACAGTGTAACAGGAAGCCGGGGGTAAAGTGTGTTACTTTAGTAGGTAACGTGTAGAAAGCTCAACACAATCGGTTTTGTGCAGAGAGAAACGCGAAAAGGAAGAACGCTCGCGGCGAGCTCGCGAGCGCCAAGAGGCGATGATACGGGACTTTGCGTTCCGGCAGAAGCAATTCATGTCGGCGATGCAGGGCATGGAGGGCGCTGCCGCCATGGAGTGGGAGGATGAGGAGGTGGTGGAGCGCGACTACCACTGCGTCATCTGCAACACCAGCACGCCCACCACGCCCGCTAACCCCGTGGGGCTGGCCGTGCTGCTGCAGTCCACCTCGGTGCTGGGCCACCGCCGGCGCGCGGGCGCCGGCCGTGCGCAGCTCGCGCTTTCGGAGACGGAGCGCGCGCGGCTGCAGGCGCAGCGGGACACGGCCGCCGCCGCGCACCACTACCGCGTGCACGACGACCTCGATACCTGCTTCGACCGCGAGGCCTGGCTGCTCAGCGTCAGCGTCGGCTGGGAGGGCGGCGTGCACGTGCAGTCGTGCGGCCACCACGTGCACGTGCTGTGCTTGCAGTCCTACCTGCGCAGCCTGTCCGCGCCGCAGCGCCCGCACAACCTGCAGGTGGACCGCGGTGAGTTCCTGTGCCCCGTGTGCCGCCAGTTGGCCAACAGCGTGCTGCCACTGGCGCCCACGCCCGCGCGGCCGCCTCGCGCCCCCGCGCCTGTGCCGCACGCGCTCGCTGCCGCACAGATCCAGGACATGCTCGACGCGCACCGCCCGGAGCCGGTGGCCAGCCGCCTGTCTGAGGAGATGGGCAAGTGCATGGAGGACATGACCATGACGGCGTCGATGAAGCTGCGCCAGCGCTACGGCCAGTCGCCGGCCGCCATTTTCACGTTCGTGGCGTCGCTGGTGCGCATCAACCTCGAGTGCGAGCTAGTGCAGCGCGGCAGCTCGCTGGCGTCGTCGGCGCCGCCGCGCTACAAGCCGCGCAACGACACTGTCGTGCCGCTCATGGTGGTGGCCGGCGCCCACGCCCGCGTGCTGCAGGCGGCGGGGTCGCTGGGCGCGGCGGAGGCGTGGCGCGCGCTGTGCCCACGCGAGCCCGCCGCCGTCTCCCCGGCGCCTGCCGCACCACCCGTGCCCGCGCGCCCCGCGCACCCCGTGCCGCTGCTTCTGCGCGACCCACTCGCGTTGCTCGTTCAGCTGCTACTGCTCGCGCCGCCCAGCCCGCCCTACCTGGACCTGCAGCACTTCACGTGCATCGTGCGCGCTCTATACGCGCTGACGTACCATCAGATCGTGTGCCAGATGTGCGCGTGCGCCAGCGCCGAGGGCCGCGCGGCGCTCGCAAGCGGCGGCGGCGGCGTGGCGCAGGCGGCGCGCACCGTGCTCACGGCGCTAGCCGGCTCCGACTTGTTCACGGAGGACGGCACGGGCACCGCCGAGGACGCCCCGGACGCGGCGCACGCCGAGCGTCAGCTGGAGCGCCTGATGCTGCCTTTCCTGCGCGTGGCGGCGCTGCTGCGCCACCATCTGTACGGCGCGCCGCTGCCCGAAGTGGCGGAGGCTCGGCTCGAGTTCGCGCGCCTGTGCGCGTACTTGGAGGTGGGCGAGGGCGCGGAGGCGTGGCCGGCGGCGCGCGGCTGGGCGCGCTCGCTGGGGCGGGCGGCGCAGGCGGCGCGAGCGGCGCTGGTGGTGCGGCGGCTGCTGCGCTCGCTGCACGCGGAGTGGGCCCCGCCGGCGCTGTTGGCGCTGCCGCGCGACTACGACCGCGTGTTTACGTACTACCACGAGCGCGTGTGCCTGCAGTGCGGCGCCGTGCCCAAAGAGGCGTCCGTGTGTTTGCTGTGCGGCACGCTGGTGTGTCTGAAGCAGCCGTGCTGCCGCCACCACAAGGTGGCGGAGGCGGTGCAGCACGCGGCCGACTGCGGCGGCGGCACGGGCATCTTCCTGGTGGTGACGTCGACGTACATGATCGTGATCCGCGGGCGACGCGCGTGCCTGTGGGGCTCGCTGTACCTGGACGACTACGACGAGGAGGACCGCGACCTGAAGCGCGGCAAGCCGCTGTACCTTAGCCAGGACCGACTCGAGCTGCTGCAGGCGCAGTGGCTCGCGCACCGCTTCGACCACACCAAACGCACGTGGGTCTGGCACCGCGACTCGCTCTGACTCTTATGCCGATCGCTATTCGTAGGGCTGTGAATATTTTCTACTCTTAGCCGTCACTTACCAAATAGATCGTGTTTTACTCACAACTTTACGTCTGGGAGATGTGGTTGCTTAGGGCTTAGATCATTTAGTGGTTGCTGATTTCTCAGAAAATATTATTACTGTATAAGGAAATCCTAAACCATAGGATTTCAACGGTTCATAGTTTCCAAAGTTCATAAGGCGATTTTTGAATTTGTTATATCAATAGTTTAACTACTTAATGCACTTTACAAAGTTAGCCGCATTTACAATTTTGTACACAACATTTTTTTTATGGTCACTATGCGATGACTATAAAATTGACTTAATTTTTTTTTTAATACTGCTTGACTCGGTTTCATGTGACATTGATCAAACATCAAACAGTATGAAAATAATGCTTCACTAAATGTTCAATAAATATTTTATTATTATTATATTACACTCGGTTTAATTAAAATATGATCATGTCGCTTGCCAAAAAAGAAGGCTTTTAAATTGACGTATGGTATAATAAAATAAGGTTCAGGTGCATAAGGTTCAAAGATTCATACCGTAACCGAGAGCTATCGCTCGCCTTAAGCTAATATGACGTCCTCGCTCTGCTTTGTCCTTTAAGTTATTGGGAAAACATATATAACTATGCTCATACTTAGATAAATAATAATAATTATTATTAATAATGGCTGTCTTATCTCCACTGTCTCTCAGACAATTTCAATTTCAATTTCTAAGCACAAAAAAGTGCAAAGCGAACTCAGTATGAAAGATGACAATAAAATTAATTGAAAAAAAAAAATAAAAAATAAAATAAAAATAAACAAATACTTTATCCCCATATAATATAGAGATATGATCTGATTTTGAATTAAACGAAAATTTTGTGTGCAATTAAAGCCTCCATTGTCGTATGTATATATATAGTTTAGATTATTATATACACACACCCACATATAATATGTCATAGTTTCTTTTTAATTAGATTAGTTTGTTTATTTTAGTTAGTTGTAAATTGTGCATAATAAAATATTGCGTGCAGTGTGGCCACTGCCTTATTTGAGTTTATTTAATTACAACGAAAGCTAACATTGATTTGATTGCTCACTCGTTAACATCGCGTTGAAATAGATGAAAAATAGATAAAGCTAGACTAGACAGACGAAAGCACCGTTTTTCAATTTCAGCTCATGTAATGTGGTCAAATAATAGATATTTTAGGAATTATTGCGATATTATGCAATGTCAATTCAGCAAAATATATCGCTTAACGATAATGTCAATAATATAACCGGGTTTCATTGTAGAACTTATTATTCTGACGCGATATATACTTAATTGCGATATTATTATTATTTTGTGTAAATACATTTTATAGCTGTGTTTTCTTTTTTTATTAAGACATTTAGCATACGTATATATATATAATTTTATTTTATTATTTGTACATATTTAATCGCTGATCTGTATAATTATGTTTGTTTGATAGGTGATTGTCAAATCATCACCCTTACACCCATTTGTAAGGTTTCGGTGAATTAAAAACTCTGTGCCTCTTTTAGAAAAGAAAGAAAAAAAGAAATGATGAGTTGTCAGTCTCGTTGCCAGATGTCGTCTATGCCCAGTAATGTTAATGTTAGGATCAGTGATAATTTATTTAAGGGCCCTCGTTCCCACTCGTGCAGCTCTTGTTAATAATAAATATACCTTGTATATATTCAAACATTAAAGTTGTTGATATTTCAATTTGTTTTTATTGTGTCAATTTGCCCCGTTTCAGATTTAAGCATGTGTGCTTTTGTGTTTCGGTGAGTGAGTAAGGAATGCCAGAGCCCATTTTCCTAATCCTTTATCATGTGAAGGTCGGCAGCGTACTGCACTTGCACTATGGCGTGTATTGGCGACGGTAGCCATCTACAATAGAGGTAGACACATTAAAAAGTGATAATTTTTCAAATTATCCAATACAATTTTTAGTTATAGACGTATGTATTGTTTTGTCTACTAAACGCTAGATGTCTCTAAAATATGATTAAGATAAAAAGATACGATTTAGAAATGCCAATAATTCTTTAAATCGATAATTTTTACACTGCTGAATGAAGAAGCCTTCTTCATTCTAACTTAAGTACTATTTGTTTTATACTATGTAAAGACAAGACACCTTCTGGAAAACTGAAACTTATGGCAACTCTATTGAAACTTTAACTTAAGAGCGTTCATCAATTAAAATCACGCTGGAGTCAAAATTTATGATTTCGGTAGTTTCAGATGTTTGTTTGCAGATAAGATGTTTACGTCATATTATTTGTAGTTGTATAATCTAGTAAATAGCTGAATAATATTTTAAAGTGAATTTTCATTAGAACTTTTTTAAACTAGCGGTCGACGGCCTACGCAGATAAATATACAAGTTATTAAAAAAATTATAACACAATCTTTTAGAACATTAATGACTTCACAAACAAGGTCCAAGAAAAAAAACAGAAATATCTCAAATTTGATCCTAAAATAACACGTTTAATATCACGAAAAATTACTAAAAGTGACACTTTTGATTATACTTTTCTTGAATGAAAATCTACAGAAATCGTATGTTTTTTTTTTTACTATCTAATAAATGATATGAATTTTTGGAAAATCAATATTTTTATAATTTTTCGCATATAATTTTACTAATATATCTCGCTTCTGCGTCGACCGTCGACCGCTAATTTTAAAAAAGGGTTGCTTAAAATCTGTTCTAATGAGAAAAGTATCCCAATATTTTAAAATATTTTTCGACTATTATCTAGATTATAAAACTACAAATAATATTACGTTAATATCTTATCTGCAAACTAAACACATCATGGCATTATGATCCGCCGGGAATCATAAATTTCTGATTCTAACTCTGTAACGGCCTTAAGCTTTAAAAAACTCATAATATGAAACCATAAACATATTTTCCCCAAATAATTATACTTTTTAACTATTATATCAATAAAAAAACCACACATAGAAGGTAAAAATAAAACAGAATATTTGTGTTAAAAGTTTTATATTTTACATCAACTATTTTTTGTTTAGAGGTAGAACATACTACACTTAAACGGCTAAAAGGTTACAATAAAATATAATTAATAATATATCGCTCGTCGCCTTTCCTTCCGTAGTCATTAATATCATTGTTTTAGGCGGAGTGAGTAAATTACATAGAAAAAAAAACGAACAAACAAACTGTTAATATTTAATCACATAAAAAAAACCCTTTTTTATTATGTGTATTTATTAATAAACATCAATTAGCAGCATTACTTAATATTTTCAAGTAGCGTCAGACGCGACAATGAGTTCAAATCGGCGCAGTCTTATTTGTTGACGGTACAACTTGTACTTTTTTCATATAATAATATACATATATATGACTGCAAATACAAAATAATCTAATGACCTTTTAAACTATTACAATGGCTAACACTTTTTTTTTAAATATTTCAAAAAAGTAGGAGATCATCATTCATCAGTATCTGTAATCCGTTTTTTTTTTTTCGTTTACAAAAAAAAGAGAAACATTACAACGGACTATAAACAGATACACGTGCCTTCGTTTTTTTTTTTTTTTTTAATAAAAATAAAATTATCACAGAAAACAATTAATACTATCAAAAATACAAAATGGCAACTCAAATTATGCACCACATCTTAAAAGTAATTTATTTTTCGATTAATATAAATAAATATTAAATATCGAACTAAAAGTGTGTGTATATAAAATAATAAAATATTTCTCAATACTTCTGGAATGATAATCATTATTATTATACCAATTGCATTTTATTTTTTTTAAACTAAATATAATTTATACATAATATATTAGTTTTTAAAATAATTAAAACACTTAAAAGGTTAAGTGATTACTTATACGCCTTATTATCTGGGAAAGCAGCTAAACTTTTTTCATCATATTTTCTTATAAATATTGTTTTTTTTTTTTAGGCTTTTTAATAATTTAAAAAAAAAAAATTATTTAAACGTGTCAAACGTACATATTGTTTATCTTTGAATATAAACGACGAATATATAGAAAATATCAACTATAAATTTACAATGTACGAGTATGTATACAACTTCTAAAAATTCTCTGAACACATTTCTCAGTAAGATATGAAAAACTTTTAACTTTAATACACTAAGTGCGCCCAACGGCCTTCCCACTCCTTTTTAATATGGCACAAACACAATCATAAACGAACCATCCCCTCGCTTGGGCAAGCAACATTTACCGAATAGGCCGAATGCTTGGCGTTTTTCCTAATAAGCATAATATTTTACGTATATAAGTGCAAATATATCGTTAAGTTATAACCTTTTTTTTTTTTTTAATTAAATTATAAATTCGTACTCACTAATTCATATTTTTCGCAATCCACTTTCCAACTAAGGACACCATTAAAAAAAAATCCCTCGTTGGCATAATTAAAAATCAAAATCAAAATTTAAGTAATTCTCTGGTATTTTTGTAAAATTATGGAAACGATTTATGTCTCAAGCATTCTGAACACACATCATAGTTTTAATATGATATTGTACTTTACCATCATAACATAACAGGGGACACACATTTGTGGTCTATTTTTTTTAATACCTAATCACTAAGACACTTTTTTTTTATCATGTGTGATCATTTTTGTTAAAAAAAAAAACCCAACAATTTTGAAAGCCAATTTTGTGGTGAAAATTATTTAATACAAAAAAAAAAACACACCTAAACTAGCTTTGTAAAGATTGACATTGTAGACATCTTCATCTTAAAGAACAGGGGGCCTACTATCAACTTTTAAAAGACGATTCAGTTCAATTTAGGTTACTAAACAAAATCGCTAACATTCGTACCATCGCCTTAGTAAAACAGCGCCTCATTTGAATCGCTAAAGAACCTAAAAGAACGAATGAAATCGTAAAAAAAAAAACCACATTTGTCTCTGAATCACAAATTCCAGGGTCGAAGCGGGAAAGAAAGTAAGGTGATGGTACGAATTTACCTTTAAAAGAGTGAATGATATTGGAATGCGATTTTGTTTGGGTGTCGACCTAAATTGAATCGTAAAACGAAGAATGCAATTCAGTTTAGGTCCTAAATTAAATCGTATTAAGAGTTGATAGTAGGCCCCCTGGACTGATCCATTTCTCCATAATTATGAGTCATAAGACAAAAATCTATTTCGATTTCTTATAAATCTCATTATACTTTTTTGCACTTGTTATTTCTCTTTAAATACAAAACACAAAAAATAATGAATATTTTGAGCATTGTCTTGAAAGAAATTCACTCAATTTTTATCAAGCATATGGAGATTCTTATAAACATGACAGCCGTCACAAATTTAATTAGAATTAGGTTAAATCTCTTGTTTTTATTAACCATTCAAGTCTGGATTGAGTCTAGATCTTTGAAGACCTTTTAAGGGACCTATTTGTTGGTTGGAAAGTGATTTGCTCTTAACTCGTATGTCTCTTAAACAACTTAAAATGTAAAATGAAATATTTTACAACCCTTCATTCTCAGAATATCAGTTAATTTTAAAATCAGTTCAATTTTTGTTGTTGTTTATGTCAAGATTTCCTTTTTTTTTGAAGTCTTCCTACAATTACTATTATATAAATAAACCTTATATCATATTCTGGGAACGAAGGTTCACACTTAACTAAAATCTTTTATCGTGATAATAATAATAATAATATATAATATACTGGTCATTCTGAGATCTGTTCGTCACCAATACTGTTAATTTAACCATTTCATACCAGATGTATGCCACTTTTTCAAATTATTATTCCAAAGGTTAAGATGTACATTTTTAAATATGTTTTATTTGTATATTTTTGTTTTGGCACTGTTTGTCTGTCGCAAGTGGCATATTTTGGTAGGTTTTTTTTTCTCCTTCATATCCCTGGCATAGGAATGGTCTAGGAATCTAGATGTTTTCTATGTACCTATATATTTAAGAATATAAAGTAGAGTCAAGTGGGGAGGGGACAGTGTAATATCAAGATTAACTCTGTTCTTATTACAATTACAAGCTTAAAAAAGTATTATTTTTCAAAATGTGTCGAAATAATCATCCCTGCACACGAAAAAATATCTTTAAACTCGTTAGATGACGAACATACATACAAAATAAACATTTTTAAGCGACCTTACGTGTTAGAAGGACGTTCTTCTTGTAATACGCGTTTTAATATAGATCATCATTGACGAGTAGAAGCTAAATAAAATTGCAATTGAAACCAAATATAAAGAACTTTATGACAAGGGCGATAAGACTGAAAATGGTATACGCCGAAGTTTTCCCCCACCGTGCACTCTATGGTCCATTTTGTTACATAAATATAACCACAATAGTTAGTTTTAAAATATAATTACATTTAGGTAACTACCCTACCGCTAACCTATCCTATAGTATAACTATATATATTTATATATTATATAATAATATACATGTATAAATTTGAATATTGTAGTTGGCAGATATGTTGGTGTACTTTTCTTTCAATTATTTATTTTTAAAAATACTCTCATAGTAATTTTTTCTGTTGAAAAAAAAAATATCTAACATGTGTTTCCTCGTCCATGGCTTTGACTGACATTAATTATTATACCTTGTGAGCCAACTGGGTCAAATTTTTTGACATTCGACGACGACATCTTCCCCACAGGGTTGCAGTTTCAACAAGTTAGAATGTGAAGTGTTATATAGAGGTAATGGAGCGCCGTTATAAGACCTCGGGGGGCCAGATGGGGGCCGGGGGCGGCGTGGCGGGGGGGCAGTCGCAGTCGTCGAGTCGCGTCACGATGAAGTTCCCGTAGTCGTCCGTCAACGAGCTGTGACGTAACGCGCCGCACACGTGACGTCGCCCGCCGTCGCACCACCACCCGTCTGCCACAGACCAATCTCAATTACAAACTAGCGCAACTTAGTCTGCCCTTATCCTTCTGTGGTCAACAGCGCACTTGCAGCACCTATGGCGTTGCTCGCGTTATAGACGACGGTAGCAACCTAACATCGAGTGGACCATCAGCTATTATTAATAATCACTTATTCTTTATTTCATATTTACCTCTGCTGATATCTACTTCTGTCAACTCTTCGTTCATGAGCGCAGTCAATGCATCGTCTGTGTGTTTACTATCTGTAATCGGAAAATCCATCAATCAATCTTAACCATTCACGATAAACGCTACTCAATCGATTGATCGGTATGATGACGGAATGTATGGAACATACCAACTTCCTCTTTGACAAAGGGCTCCTCCTTGACCACGGCGGGGATGGTGGGCGAAGTGGGGGTGGTCGGGGTGGCGGGAGGGGTCGGCGCGTCCGTGGAATGGGGCAGAGTCACCCCCACCTCTCCGCTGCTGTTCGAACTGCACTCGGGGCTGTATGGCGCCATCTGTCACAAGCATAAGTGGCGACTGTCACAAGAGAACACAAGCGTCATCAACATACTTGAAGAAACCCATAATTATAGTCATTGTTCAAGAGAGTTATAATTTCAATATTTATGTAAATAACAGTTTGCTTAAATCGTTGAATATCCGTGTGTTTTGCCATGGGTTAGGCAGCTTGTTTACATTTTATTATAAATCAATGTCTCAAGTATGTAATCATCAACACTGTGATGACTCAGCCATAGGTCATCCAATGTTAGACATAGACTTCGCTCATAATTTTCCAATAGGACTGATCAGAAGCGGTCTAGATGCACCGTCGACCTGAAGCCTTTATCAGATATTTTATTCACCTTATAGTCGGTCGTGGCCTCCACTGGAGAACCTTCCGGCCACCGTAGCCATGGGCTCTCCATACTATGTGTCCTGCCGACTACCACTTCAACTTAATAACTAAATAAAGTAAAATTACCCGTAAACTTTTACGACGCCTCTGCGTGACCTCCGCCATTTTGTAGCTACTGTCCATTGACCAATAGGAGCCTTTGCCTGGATCGTCTTTACTACGAGCCACCTTCATGAAGCATTTGTTCAAAGACAGATTGTGGCGTATCGAGTTCTGTAAGTGTTTCAAAGTAAAACTTTTTCAATAACAACCAATACCTGAATGTAAAGTTGAGTAAGTTTATACAAATGCCCCTTTGCAAAATTTAAATAAGATTACTTAATAATACTTCTGAGCATATTAATTGTAATGTAATTACGATTTTTTACATTTGTTGTGTTCAATAATGTTTCCTTAATTTAAATAATTTATTGTAAACTAAATTTTGTTTGCAATTTCGTCCACAAAAAAAGGAACTACATCGTCTCGTAAAGTTTTAATTTAATATAATAGCTTACCATCCATCCCTTCCCTGCTTCTTTATAATATGGAAAAGCATTGCAAATGTAATTGTATATCTCATTAAGAGTCATTTTTCCATTGGGCGAGCTGCTTATGGCCAGTCTTATCATGCTTGCGTAACTGTAATATATAATAATTGTCACATAACTTAAATGTTCTCATATGAATAAAGGCATTTAAAGAAAAATATGGATTTAAAATATTTTTAAGCCAAATCACATAAGAGAATATCACGTTAGAGATAATTTTTGTTAATATTTTGCTTAAAATATTTTTAAGTTATACATTATACAAGTTTATTGAAGTGTCAATTTATATTTTAAAAAAAATATTACATTTTTATGAATCAAGGGTGCTCAAACTGGCATAGATATATTAATAACTAATTGGTTACCACGGTTTTACACATCTCAGCTGCTAAGGATTATAATTAAAAATTCGTAACCTTCCTCAAGAATTGAACTAACAATTTTTTTAAACCGACTAGTAGTTCAACAAACCGATCAACTTTATTGTATTAGCATAGATTAAGAACACTAAAATATGTGTTGTTCAATATTACAATTGCCTAATTGTAATATTGAAATAAATTAAATGTAATTATTCAGTAAAAAATTCTGACCTACACAGCACAAATGAGTCATTTGTGTACTACATACTTGGTAAGTTTAAAGTACATGCACAAGGAAAATTCGTAATTTACCTATACGCTGGTTTAGCATGTTTAATTTTGTTTGTATTTTCTTGATCTGAATCTTTGTTGTTGTTCTCTGGGAGCAAGCATGAAGGCTGAACGTCCTCGTAGAGGAATCGAGGAATGGGACCTAGTGGGCTGTGCCGTGGCGGTCCGGGACTGTACGCCGGGAGCCACTCCACGCCTGGCGAATCGCTCATTGTCCCATTCAAAAAGCACCGCTTCAACACAATCTATTGCACTTCACAATTAGCCATTTTAATATAATTGATCCTAACAGATTAGATTTATCGCACACTTCAACAGTTCAATCACCACCGAGAGAGTATTTGTGACTTGCTACCGTTTATGAAGACGATCCTCGCTATTCATTGTAAGCTTAAAAATCCTTGAAATGACGATTGAAGAGTATCTAAGATAATAGAAAAAGCAATAAGCAAGATTTAATGGTGTAAACATATATATCACGAATTATATCAAAGTGGTTTTAATGAAAAGTCTAAAATAAGGTAAAAAATTAAAGAAAATTAATTTTACAAAATTATTATGACATTTGAGACACGGAGACACCTACAACAAGGAAAATGGCGGTGGTCAATCAAATTATATCAAAATTGTTTGGTGGTCTGTATTTTTGTCTATGCATGCGTGAATCGGAACGTAGATTGGAGCAAGAAAGATTTAATTAATATTTTCTCCCAAATATTACTTTCAATACGTATTGATATTTTTTTTTTCTTATTAAAACGGTGCTCAACTCGAAGTACTTCGAATTAAATTAATATTTATAATGCTATTTTTATGTCAATGATCATCAAATGATCATACAACAGAACTACAGATTAAATAACAAAGCCGTTTCCTTGTTTATGGTGTCTTGTCAAAAACATTCGTGTCAATGTCAAACCAAAATTTATTTTTAAATTATTGCCAGTTTGAAACGAATGATGTGAGGTGGAGGTTGTGTTAAATTTCACATTATTTTTAACGGTTTGTTATTAAAAATTTGCAAACTAAAGAAACAATTAGTGTGTGGCTAACTTAGTAGAGTGGAATAAAAGTATAATAATCATGGCGACTCAACCGGAGGTCGGTGTTCCGGACTTTGTCCTGCTGGACAACTTGACCATGGACACTTTTATCGAAAATTTGCATTTGAGGTACCCATATTAAACTTTACTTTTTGTTTTAGAAACATTTGCAAAATGTCTTTTTGTTTGCACTTTGTAATATAGTATTCGAGCCAAGTTTTTCTTGAACTAAATAAGCTACTTCTACTTTTATCAGCGGCAATCTGAATATTTTTTCGACCTTGTATTTCCCACTTGAATCAACAGACTATTTTTTTTTTAGTAAAACATATTTTGTAACACTATTGAACACGTATTGCAAAATACATGTTTTACAGTACAATTAGAAGTTTTTCATTTGATTTCTACCAAAGTGCATTAAACTTACTAACCCTATTTTCGCGGTACAAAATGTGCAAATTATTAATTACAATTCTGAAAAGATTAGTGCATTTTTTTCGGATTGGTAACAGTCTCTAAAGAACAACTGCCTATATAATTAGGCATTCTTGGGATTTAAACTGTAAATTATTGTTACTCCAGTCAAAACACTTATTAATGTTTATTAGCACTTAAGTACCTATCATATACAACTTAAATAAGTTTCAGTATTACATAATTAAAAAATAAAATATAACTGAGAGACTATAACTATGTGTTCTTATATTGAAAAAAATAAAAAAAAATAAAAACTGCTGTATCAAATCTATACTAATAAATGATACTAATATTATAAAGCTGAATAGTTTTTTTGTTTGTTCAGTTTAATCTCGGGAACTACTGGTTCAAATAGAAAAAATATTTTTGTGTAGGATAGTCCATTTATCGGACAAAGTCGCAGGTACCAGCTAGTAATTCATGAAAGTAAATTCATGTGTTGTCTCACTGTTTCCCTTTTAGTCATACTTTTTTTATTACAAAATTATTACAGTTTGTGTGAAATATTTTTTTGTGTTCTATTATAATTTCTCTTTTCTTAAATGCCATTCTTCATTCTTCTAATAAGATATTCTCTTGTTAGAATTGTGGAGAAATTTGATTTGTTTGATTTGCCTACTTGGATGAAATTATAATAAACACTCACTTTATTTAATAATTGTATTTATTTTGTAGTACTGTTAGGTACAATGTTTTTGAGCTTGTTTTGTGTTATTTAGAGATTACATACTTGCTCATATTTTCTGACTGTAAATCACTCAAGTTGACTGTTTTTTATTTTCCTAGATATTCATTCAATCTTTCCATTGAGTTTCAGTAGATAGGTACCTATTTAAAGTCAATTTGTAATATCAGTAGATATCACAAGTTAAAGTTTTGTAGTGCTTAGTTTTAAAGTGATGTTATCTATTTGAAGTGACTAATGTAATCTAAGTTTAAATATAATAACACACCTGAGTCATATGCAAATCATAATAACTATAATAATACCTATTGCCTACTATGTTTCATCAACATAGTTTACATAAAATCTATATTTATATATACTAATAAATTAAATTGAAGTGTGTTTGTACTAACTACTTAACAAAAAAAAAATTCTTTTTTATCTGTTCAGGGCTAATCTTTGAATTTGCTGGACCGATTTTGACAGACTTTCATTGGCAGAAAATAAAAATTACATCATAAAAATAACCTGTCACATTGTTGGTCACCAATGAACTCCTAAACTACTGTACCAATTTTGATAAAACTTGTAAAGAACTGTGTAAATTGGTCCAACTTAAAAGATAGGATAGTTTTTATTTCAATTTGTAGTATTTTTTGCAAATTATGATTTGTTTATTATATGAGGAGTTTATAAGTAAATTACATTACACCGCCATCTGTGAAAATCTCATGGAACTCACAGTTGTTTTAATACTTATTTTAAGTTATCTGTGAGTTCCATAAGATTCTCACAGATGGCGGTGTAAGGTAATTTATCGGTTGGATTAAGTAAATATTTATTATAAAAATTGCACTAGCTCAGCTAGTAAAATATAAAATATAATTTACTCATTTTAATGTTCACTTTCTTTTCTTTATCACACTAGGCACGTCAAAAAGTTATTAGGTAAATAACAAAAGACAAATGATGTCATCACTCAAGGTGTCGTCCTTTCATACCCATCTTTTCCTTATACTCCATTGTTTGTGCCTTTATTATTGTGTCATCAGTGTCAGTCAATTCTATTTGTCTCTAGTTAGTAGCGATGATTTCATTCTAAAGGTAAGCGTCGACTTAAAACAAATAGGGCCACAACAGTCCGGATTGCATTTTTACTTACTGCATCCACTCATACAGTTTGCACCAAAAAAATTTACTTTTATTTAAAAAAAAACTAAGGGTCGGCGCATACTAGCCGAGTCGAAGCGCATCGAAGCATCGATCTCAATATGTACATGGCATACGAATCCCTGTCTCCACAAATTAAGGCACATATTTCTACATAAAAAAGGCACAGACCCGCGAATTCGCGCCAACGATCGCCCTTCTTTTCATCATACGAACGAACTCAAATGTTCACACTGCATGTATATTACATTGGAGGTTCTGACAAATGGGCCTTTAGACACCGCAAAATCGCCCCCACAATAGCATTATTATTTAACCACTGCAACTATATTCAAATAAGACTTTCCATTTAAACTTTACTATCCAATTTCATTTACAGTTAGCATAGGATTGGCTGTAAAGCATCTTGCAATATTTACCTAAAGCCGCAATAAACTCTATGTGTGTATCTGAACCTAGAGCCTATCAATTTCAACGTAAGATTTCTTACCTATTGTATACAGCAATGCGCAACACAACAGTGACATTTCTTTAGTAAATAGCTACACATCGTCGGTACTTCTGTGGTGAGGACTTTCGGATGGGTTGAAACTTTATCCCAACGCACGAACTTTGGAACAATGTTCCCTTCTGTGGTGTTTCTGCCCGACTATTTAGTATAATATGGACTTTTTCAAGCCATAGAATAGTATCTTTTGTAAAGAAATTACTACAGGGACTGCAGCGCATCTGCATGCCCCTGGTTTTTCTTGTGTCTTTTAAGGACCGTAGCCAGAGCCAGTGGCTCCTAGCTTCAACTAGACCGTCAGCGACCTGCCTACCACTAAATGTCGTCAGACAGGCTGACAGTCCACTTGATGGTAGGTTGCTACCGTTGCCTGTAACACAAGCAACGCCACTGGTGCTGCAAATGCGCTGCCGATCTATGCTGTTATTTCACGGTGGTCTTCTGTAAGGGGTTGATTACTGCCGCCAGATGGACTGCCCAAATGATTACGTATTTCGGGTATTTGACGCAGTTTTTTGCCTTTCTCCCCTAAGTTTATGTTAAGTATAAGGAAAGCAAGAAGAAAACCCTTCTTACAAAAATCCTTCCTTGGATAGAGTTGTATTTGTAGGTATAAGTTACTGTAGCTATATTACTAACACTGCTAAAGTGTTAGCATATCTCTAATGACTCGCTCACTTATCGTTGGTTATTTATCGAAGGTATGCACACGCGACAGAGATAATAAAACATTTTAGTAAGTAACCTGCATTTACTGTTTTTCTATTAGTGTTGTATTGTGTCGAGGCATTAGATATCAATTCACGATAACTATGCCTCAAATTCTTCATTTGAACGATACAATCTAACTGCTGCGCTCGGCTTTGCATGTGTAAGATTATTTATAAAGAGAGGCTACATATCTTCTTAAGCTAAAGTTTATGAGCAATGGATCGTCGATAATTCAACGTTACTTGGAATTTGGAATTTTGGATCTCCACCAGCCCAGAGGTGAGAGCAGTCAGTACCTCACCTCTGGGAATACAATCATCGTCTTGGATAGACGTTTACATGTTGCTAACGCAAATTTCGTGCTCTGATTCGCGTTTAAAGGTCAAACCATACACCTATAAAAGTTGGTTTTAAGTAATAAGCTCAAGCGGTAAAGTGACCTCATTGCGGGTTCTCATTCTACAAATGGACTAACAATTCGGATAAAATTCTTTAATTTTATCTGATTGAAAAATACTTATTATCAGTGTCGTTAACGCACTTGTATTTATAGGCGATGGTAGCAACTTACCGTCAAGTGAGCCGTCAGCCTGCATATCACTGTCTGCATAGGAAATATTGGCAAAAATTTTGTTAGTGTCGTCTACTAAAGTCTACCTTTTTTTTACAAATAACATTTTTTTAACCACACAGACACAGCCATACTTGAAGAACTTTTTCCAGTGGCGAAAATGAGGAAAGAAAGATATTTTTTTTTTTTTCACAAGATTATACTTGTGATCGGATAAGTTCTTTTTGTAGCCAACAATAAAAAAAATATGTAGAAAGAAGCAAAATATTCCGTTTTTACAATCAGTAACGAAATAGAGAAAAAAAAAAATTTATTTAGCAGTTACGAAAAATGGTTAGAAAAATAATGAACTTTGATTTCCCTTTAGATTCAAATTAACTCGAGATAATGATAACGTTTAACGTCCTTCCTATTTGTTCTATCATGAAACTGGATCATGAAAAGAATGCCTTGAACACAATTAACACACGGATTGTGTTTTAAGAGCGTTCATCAATTAAAATCACGCTGGAGTCAAAATTTATGATTTCAGTAGTTTCAGATGTTTTAGTTTGCAGATAAGATGTTAATGTCATATTATTTGTAGTTGTATAATCTAGTAAATAGCTGAAAAATATTTTAAAGTGAATTTTCATTAGAACATTTTTAAACAGCCCTTTTTTTAAACTAGCGGTCGACGGCCTACGCAGATAAATATACAGGTTAAAATACTTAAAATACTAGGTCCAAGAAAAAACAGAAATATCTCAAATTTGATCCTAAAATAACACGTTTAATATCACGAAAAATTACTAAAAGTGACACTTTTGATTATACTTTTCTTGAATGAAAATTTACAGAAATCGTATGTTTTTTTCGACTATTATCTAATAAATGATATGAATTTTTGGAAAATCAATATTTTTATAATTTGTCGCATATAATTTTAGTAATATCTCGCTTCTGCGTCGACCGTCGACCGCTAATTTTAAAAAGGGGTTGCTTAAAATCTGTTCTAATGAGAAAAGTATCCCAATATTTTAAAATATTTTGCCACTATTATCTAGATTATAAAACTACAAATAATATGACGTTAATATCTTATCTGCAAACTAAACACATCATGGCATTATGATCCGCCGGGAATCATAAATTTCTGATTCTAACTCTGTAACGGTCTTAAGTACTTATGTTACTAATAATATATTATATTTGTGACTAGTATAAATGGAAATGGCTATTTCCTCATACCATTTGTAACTTGTACCATTTCTTCATAGTTGCTCGATGACGCCATTAGTTAAGACATTTGTTTTGTTCTGTAATCGTCCATGTAATTGTTAGTTAACACGGGTTTAACTGTGAAATCACTTCTATTTTAAACCAGTTAATTGATAAGGACTAATTCGATTTTTTATTAAAATATGATGTTGGTAAATTAACCGTTGAATCCGTGTTCCAAAGCGAATCTTTTGATCCTCAAAATTTACAATAAGCTTGCTATTCTATTTAGCTGGTTATTAAGTATTTATTAACTTAAATAATATAATAATAATAAAAATCATCTAAAATACCATATGACATTCTGTTATGGCTCCAACATAAGCAACAGAACATTCGACCTGCAAAATATAAGTTGTTTCTTGATCAAATAACAAATTTTAATTTAGAAATCTTTGAGTATAATTAGAACGCAAAGTATAATACAATACTACAGTAGAGCGTCGATTATCCGAACTAATTGGGAGACATAGGTGTTCGGAAAACCGGTTTATTCGGATAATCGATCTATACATACATGTCTTTACTTTTATGCATTTATGTACCAATAAAAACACATTTACAATATAAATCTCGTTTAGTACTTTATGTGAAAGGTTTATGTTTTTATACTTTAGGTTGTATAAATCAATAAAATAATATACCTAGTCCAGCCATAATTTCTGTTACAAATGAAAATGGGAAATTTAGCCACTGCTTACTCTTTCTTAAGAGACTCAATGTCAGCGTGTCGTTTAGAGCAGGCCATGTCCTCTAAAATTGACCATAATTTGTAGTCTAAGGGGTTCAGATCTGGGCTAGACGAGGGCCAATCTTCATGTCTTATAAAGTCTGGAACGTTAGTTTCGAGCCAGGTATACGCATAAAATGCTTCAGAAGCAGAAGGTATATTTTCGTCTTCATTTTCTGAACTAATGGTTGATGAGATGCTCGCAGCATCAGCTTTGTCAGGCCTGACTAGAAGGTCTACAATTTCGCTATCCTGCAAGATTTGGTAACCTGGATAGGCGCATCACATTAGGGGGTACTGGGGAAGGGATGCGTGTGCGAGCGAGCGAGAACAATCAGTTCGGTTAAGCGGTCGTTCGGTTAATCGACGTTCGGATAATCGACGCTCTACTGTACTTGAAACCTGAAAAATAAAATATATCGGGAAGAGTACTTTTTTCTGGATTTAAGGTTCCCTCTATATTTCTTCTCTATCCTTGACTACGTATATGCAAAATTTCTTGATAATCGGTTAACTAGTTAAGGCTTGAAAAGGTAACAGACAGGTTTCACATTTATAGTATAGCATGGACTTTGCAAGTATGGATGTTTAAAAATGGCAGATATCTTTTTTATATCAAAGCCGCTTCCCGCCGTCTGTCCCCTCTGTATGTACCTACGTTTAGTTCTTTTAAACTACGCCTGAGACTAGGCAACTGATTTTAATGCGGTTTTCACTAATGGAAAGAGCGTTAAAGCAGGAAAGTTTTTGCCAAAAAAAATCCAAGAGAGATCCAGAAATTTATAATTTTCTAGAGAATGTACATTGTAAAATAAATATTTTTTTAATATAAATACCAACTGAATATAACAATGTATAATTGTACCAAATGTGTCATGAAACACTTGCAGTTTAAATACATACACATAGATTAGATTATTGGACCAAAGATAACATTCATAACTTGTACATTAACGTATATTTATTTATCTTTTATTTAATTCTAAAATAGCTTTATCCACATAAAAGTAAAAATAGCCTTTTTTTACTAAAGATCAGGAGTCTATTCAAATTGCATTTGTAATGTAAAACTATGGGTTAAAAAGTATTAAATAATAATAATTTATTTGCAGAATATAGGTAAATTACAATGAATAAGGCTCGCTACATTCTACCCTTTGGGCTGTGCAAATATTTTGAGAACACTACATAACAAAATAATTTTTTAATCACCACTATCCACTAAGTTATCGGACATAAAATCTTTTAAATCATAGTAACATTTATCAACTAGTAATATTATATTATATTAAAGTAAATGTAAAGGGCCCTTAAACCAGCCGTGTGTTAAGACAGCATAAAATAAAGACGTTGTCACTGACATGACATAATGAACAATAAGTGGTTAGAACATTAGCGAGGTCACCGACCGCGGTCGCGCGGTTTCGCAGGTCAGACGAACGAGGCGCCAACAGCGAACCTTGCGGAACACCACCGCGCCGATGTATACTATTCACCTACTTAACTTCACCGTCGCGTACTTTGTCTAAAATCAAATAGGATAAGTACTTATATTGTTTATTTTTTAACTTTCTTTCTTAAATAATCTTTATTTTTTCTTAGTGCTTTACTGAAAATTATAATTTTTCGTGTCGAATGCTTAATAAATTGACGTAACGTTTAGTACTATACTGTATAATAATATTATTATTAATACGTAAAGCATAATTTCTGATTCATTTTTCTTATTTTTTTGTGATTTTTTTTTGTTCAGTTACTATTGACGAGCTTTTTATAAATATAAAAATAGAAACAGTGTTTTTTAAAAAGATTTTGGGCGAACCCTTGTTAAAATTAATGAATTAAATTTTATCTCAGTGCTACAAATAGCAATGACCGTTCCCAGCAGTGGTGCGAACACACAGCAGACGGAAATTCGTATCCTTTAAAAATCCATGACCATGAAATCATTCCTTTAAGAACTACTTTATTTCATTTATTATTTCATGCTAATCTATCGTACCAGCTAGGTTTCAGATGTCAGCATGTGCTGCGTGTGTGCTACAGCCATACAACACTGAAAATTTCCCATAAATTCATGGATATCAGCTCAGGTCTAATTAATTTTACTGCTCCTCCTTGTTTAACTCTCTCAATTACGAATTGGTTGTGCGATATATTCGAAGTTAGGAATAAAATTTTCAAATTTGATAAATGTCTGCCAGTGGACTACTAGCACAGTAAAAAAATAACTATAACTATAAACGTGAATACATATACAAAAACACATTTTCTATAAAAATTATTATGATTCACATTCTCGACGTGCGGTGACGTAATATAATGACTGTTTCGCGATTAGCATGTCTATATTAGCTTACAACCGCATTAATGCCTTTAAATTAATGCTTGTTTATATCTCTTACATAATATTTGGATAATAATCGTCTTTATTATCGTTCGTCGAATGGTAAAACAAAGCGAGCTTTGTTGCTCATTAAATGGGTATGTTATTTGGAAAAGGTAGGCACGGGTTATAATAAATGTAATCGCTGTTTGTAAAAAATTATAATTTTTCATGATGGCTATTTAAATAAATGAAAAGATTCATTGTAAGTAAAGCATACTGACCTCAAACCGAGACAACGACAATAAGTTTCGTACATACTTGAGATTAATTACGTTTTTTTATAATTAACGAAATACGATATGGACACATTTTACTTTAACAAAAAATTGAGAATCAAAAGTTTGAATAAAATTATCAGAATTTTGAATTCGTTCAGAACTTTGATAATCCTTCAATTGATATATATATTTTTTTTTTTAGTTACCCCTTGCGTAAGCAAGGGACCTTGTTCATCTTTTTATTATTTATTACAATTTCCCAGTAGTCATCTATTTAGTTTTATTCGTCCTGATCGACACCGTTGCCACTTTGTGGCAGAAGTCTAAAATCAATTGATATTAGCACTACACCAATTCTAAGAAGTTTGTAGAATGGAAGCAAATTCAATAAGGGATATGGACGCTGATTTGTAAGGTCGCTAGTTGGGTAACTCAAATATTCGATTTAGGCCCCATTGGTCCAGATGAATTCATTAATTTTAATAAACCTACAAAAAAATTATTTGTAGATTTATTGTACCGATTCTTATTTCTTATGAAATACAAACCTGTGCAAGTTATAAAAATTTAATAAATTATACATTTCACTTTTGCGTTGTAATATTTTAATAATTATTTTTTATTTAATTGTATATTTATGATTCTATTTTTATAAAAATTAAATAGAAAAATTGCATATTTACTTAATATTGATTACATCCCAGTACTGAGTCTTTATGTCAACATTTCTAAAAAAAAAATGATAATTAAAATAGTGTAATTATTTTTAATGTAGGTTTGTTTAATTGTTTGAAATGTAAAAATTAATAAAACATTTGAAAATTCTGATTTTGAATGTTTGATAATACCTAGTTACTTTTAAATTATGCAACATTGCAGTTTTTTTTAAAAAAATTTATAAAGGGCACCTTAAATGGTGTACCTATGCACAGTGAACTGTATATTTGTTTGTTTTTAAATCATAATTAAAATAGTGTAAATTGTTTTTAATGAAGGTTTGTAAATGGAAAAAAATGTAAAATTCATAAAACATTTGAAAAGTTGGAGTGCCCTAGAATGGCCCTCTTACAATAGCTTTTAAACTGGCGAAATTACTTCTTTAAGAGCAGGCCCCACGAATAAAATTCCTACGCTCGCTCCGCCCACGTCCCGCCACCCGAGAGTTACAAGTTGCTCGGCGGCTCTCTAGGATTTTTTTTAATATATCGCAAGATACAGCTTACGTAAGGTTGAATATTGCGTACATTATTTGAAGCATGATTTGGTATGCACTAGCTCGGAACTAAACAACGTAAGTCTCAAAATTGTTTTCGTTAATTATAGGAGTAAAAATAAACCTAAGTTTATTTTATTTTGACAATCACTGGTAAACAATGTTTCCTTGCTACGAGAAGTTTTTTGGCGATATAAAAGCCGTTTAGTAGAAAAATGTAATATTCTCCGGAAAAGGCGCCGATTTCGATAAAAAAATGTATCGAATGAAAATCACCTAATTATGTTTCTGACTTGATAATCTACAGATAAAGGTCTCAAAATATATATATGTAAATTCCACATTGATCAAATATGTGGTTGACTCAGCACATTTATTTAAAGTTCCCTTAGTTTCATAGGGCCTGGCCTTAAGTATGTTGTTAAGTAATGTTTCTTGTGCTAGCATTTTTTAAGTAACTTAGACATAATAAGTGTAAGGTCTTGAATACCTTTAATATTCAAAATAAAATTAGTTCACCCGTTGTTTCTGCTATCGCTATCAAAATACATTCGCAGGTGAGTAGAACCTACTAATTCGGGTGAGTAGGGAAAACAATTTAATATTCGGGTGAATGGGACATATTTTTCGGACCAGTTGGGAAAAAATTATTTGGATCAATCTTGCGAGTGAATGAGAGGGACCTAAACCAAATATTCCAATATCGAAAATTTTAATATCTAACTTGATTAATTGACCAATCAATTTAACTGGACTTAATGAAATCAGAGTTTACTGACTATTATTAGCTTTCAGTTTCGTTTAATTCTAAGTTTAGCTTCCGTTGGAGGTATTTTTATTACTAAAAACATTTTCCATAAATACCACAACAATTCTTAAAATGTTTATTTTTAATGAAAATAATGAATGTTTCCTCGAAAAACAAGAATATGAACTTGTCGTCGGCACTTTGCCAAGCACTAAACAGGTGATATGGCTTCGGTGATATAAAGCATTTGTGATTCTTTCACTGATGACAGCATCCGAGTGTGTAGGTAAATAATTATGCTCGAATAAATATTAACTCCAATTATGATTCAGTAACCTTTTCATTCTATTATAATATATTTTTTCATTAAACTTTTGTACTGTTTTATACGCAAGCCTTACTTTTATACTTGGGTAAGTATGGTTAATCCGATAATATACAATTGTTTAGTCGGAATCGCAATAGTTGCAAATGTGTTTACACCTGTTTTGTGAATGCACTTCTGCGGCCTCTAAGACAGTTTAACCTTCGTGTCTCCATACGACAGCTATTACAGCACACGCTTCACCAGGTCACCGGCACACATTCAAGTCACGTTTGAAAACATGTGTATACGTACAAGGGATGTTGTGGTTGTGTGCGTCTGCTCGGCTTTCCTTCGGCCGGAAATAGAAGCGCCTTGGTGTGAGTATAGCATCATTTCCGCTGCGCTCGAATCGTCCTCGCTCCAAGAATGTTAGGCAGGATGATTGCTATATTTCGCTTCTAGTCTATTTTTATTCTATCGGATATTAAAGTGCATCCACCATGCTTTTCTTTCACAAATGATAACTCTTGTTTTGTCCTGCTCAAATTCTATTACGTACTATCTGTTCCCGAGATATCGTACGCGTGGTATTCGGACGCGTCATTTATTTGTTTATAAACCGATTGAAAAGAAACAAACACTAAATGTTACGGGAAGTATTCTACAATACAACAGTGAAAACCGCTTACAAATAGGTTGTCGTTTCTGAGATTAACGTGTACAAACGTAAAAACAACGATTGTTGATACGTATTGTAATGATGATTATTTATCTGTCGAAACGCCATTTTGAATTTTTGTTACTTTTACGTATACCTACTTCTGTTTGTATTCTAAATAAAAATAAGATAAAAAAGGATCTTAAGCTTTTCTAAAGAAAATCGTATTCTGCATTTTTTTTTCTAATGGCTCTTTACTTTTTAATTCCTAGAGTTTAATCTTGTTGTAATTATAATTTTGTTTACAATAGAAATTAAAAAACTCATCGGCAATAGTTACAATAATTTAATTTTTCGGCTAAAGTTTGCATGGTTAATGACTTGGTTTAACTACTTGCTTTAAAGCAATTTAATTGCTTATATCATCTTCTTATAAAATGTGTTGTACTTCATCAATCAATACTAATAATAAATCTGTAAGTGTAGGTATTGTATGTATGTATGTATGTTCCTCCATAACTCTGAAACGAATTAACTGATTTTCATGAAACTTGGTAGATAAACATTTGGATGTACGGGACACAGGATAGGCTACTTAATATTTTTCAACGCGGACGAAGTCGTGGGCACCAGCTAGTTTTACAATATATTTCTGCTGTTTGTGTTTTCGTAGGTACTCGCAGTAGTCTCAAGCATCATGTCTCGCTGTTTAATATTTGTTGAAGCGAAACAAGGAGCGCCTTTGAATGCTAAAGGATTTGCAGAGTGAATGTTTCCTTTAGTTTTGTCAGTTTTCAGTTTAAAAGCACTCTTACAGCAACCGTATCTTGGTAAACATTTCGCTACTGTGATAGAATATTCCTTTGCATACATAGCTGGTATTAATAACATAAAAAAGGAGAATTTTCTTCTTCTATTTGTTTGTCCGTGTATTTGTTTTAACCTATGCAACGGATCAAATTTCAAAATTTATTTTGGAAGGACATACATTTAAATTATATTTAAAAGCGTTAGAGAAATTAGATATCCTGCTTAAAAACTACAGTAGGTAACATAAGACGTTTAATTCTAGCTGATATGCTTAATATAATACCTACACAGACATGACCCATCATATTCCGCAATGGATTTATAAAGGAGAATGACCTAAGGAAGACTTGTTTAACATATAGAGATATTTTAGATACAAAAGAGATATTTTAGATGAATTACACAAAATCATCTGAAAGTTGGCACGTCTGCCAATAGCAATTTGCTTGAGTGTACGCATGAGCTGATGAGTTGACGTTTACGTCAGAGATGTAGTCGTCATTTAATGAGCAATACTCTTAGAACGGTATTTGTTTCACAGAATGTAAAATTGTAACAATATTTTTAATAGAGTGATGAAATGTAATGCAAAGTGAAAAATAAAAACTCAGCAATAATTTTTTTACATATATTACTAGCTGTGCTCCGCGGTTTAACTCGTCGTTTGATTTGAAATAAATCGGATTTTCGGTAATATTTCTGTTTTCTCTCGGTAATCTCAGTAGATCGATGACCAAACTCGGTAGGCATTGTAATATTCGCCCGCTTTATTACTAAGTTTTCACATAACTGACATTTTTGCACCGTTTCTTGGGGTCGTAGCACGATGTTAAATAGTGTATAAGCCTCGTCAAGAATTGAGCTATGAAATGCAACTAGAATTTTCCAAATCCGACTGTCATTTCCAGTGATAATAATATCGCAGTGATATCCGCATTTATGGCATTTTTGTGGTCACAACCAACCGAACGTACGTCTGTTTACTTTTACTGCTGATACTCGTAAATCTCTCTCCGCTGTGTCGTAATGCGTTTCAAAAATAAATCGCATTCTCTGAATAGTCTATTCGTTTTTCTTCATTTGTACGTTTAGTTAACTTACAAAACATTAACGGTGTTATTACAAAAAAGATAAACATACATTGAACAGGTGTCTAAAAAAAAGTTTATTACAAAATCGTGTTTAAGCACGGTTTAGAGTTAGGCGCGGTTTAAATACTGTTCATATTTAAAAACGCGTCAAATCTTGTCGAAGCCTTGTCTAACCTCAAAGTAAATCTACTTTGACGTCTCTAATTTTCGCTAGTTTTATATTTAGGGTGTGCTGTGTATTTAAAATTGAATAATATCAGTGATGGAATTAAACTTTGCAGATTTTGTTGATGATATTGATTTAGAAGAATTAGATTATATAGAAAACTTTCGAGACAATCAACAAAATCGTACACGAATTAATCCTTATGAAGTTTTCGATGACCTTACTTTCAAAAGAAAGTACAGGTTTACCAAATGTTAATATATAAACAAAATATAAAAACAAATTATGAAATGTGCTATCGGGGGCGTAGCATAATTTACGATGAAATATCGGATAGTTTTAAATGTTTTACCTTTTCTTCTTGAACCCAATTTTCTCCACGTGTTTTTATTTTATTAATGCAATTTTCCATATTAGTTGAAAATTTTTTTATAACTAGTCGTAGTAAACAAAAAAAATTGTAGAATTTGACAATGATGAGGATGAGTTATGACTTGACAGTTTGATAAACGTTACACATTCCATTCCTTCAACTGATCACTATTCTATGTGTACGTACATATTATATACATAATATTTGGTACCAAAACATACTTATGGTGGTGTATTTACAGCAATAATTAATTTATAATCACACACTGCACGGTTTTATTTATACATAGATAATTTTAACATATGTTTCTGCGTAGGATATTCTATTAACACATAACAAATTTACATAGAAAGGAACGTTTTAGAATGAACTAAATGAAGTTGAACGAAACTTTTGTAATGTTGCTATTTAAAAATTACACTTGGTTGCCTAGCGATGTTTTAGTTAGACAAAGGACAAACACTCTTTTGTAATAACGATGGTAAAACATTTGTTCAGTCAGGTTTTAAATCATTAAACGCTGTTTGACAAAACACGTGTTTAGACATAGTTTAGTATCTTTTTTGTAATAACACCCAAAAGGTTTAGTTGAATTATTTTTTAAAATTCCGGCGGTTGATTTAATTAATTCCAATTAATATAATTAATATTATATTAATTGGAATTAATTAAATATTATATACCTAAAAATCAGATCGTAATGAGTGATTCAAATTAAATTCTTTTTAATTGAATAGTTAGACTTGTTTAAAATAGCTTTTTGAAGGTGGTCGTAAACTCAAGTTTTTGATGAATTTCCGAATTGCTGCCTGCCTTACTGTCTGCTTGCATACGAGACCGAGTACAACAAACGTGCACCGTCATTCCGCAGTTGACTTGGCGTGACCTCAATCTGCTTGTAGGTTACAAATTGCATGCCACACACATTGCCTTGAGGTACCTCTACTCCCTACAAAATGCAATTGGTGTTTTAAAAGAGAAAGTAATCCATCCGTGTGTGTACACTGTCAGCTTATGAGAAAAATCATTATTTACTAGCTAAACCCTCGCGTTCGCATGGGGCTCTCGCGATACTGGACACTGCTTACATATAAATAATCTATACTTCTGTACTAATATTATAAAGAGAGAAGATTTTTATTTCTGTATGTTTGTAGTGAATAAACTCATAAACTATTGGACCTATTTTGAAAATTCTTTCATCTATAGAATTTTATCAGCGAGTAACATAAGCTATATTTTATAAAGTTACGCGGGCGAAGTCGAGTGCAACAGTTAGTTAATATATATTTTTATTTTAAAGTAGCCTAAGTTACTACTTATAACATCAATTATGTATCTACAAGCGAAAGTCCAGTCAAAATTGCTCCAGCCGTTTCGGAGATTAGCCAGAACAAACAGACGGACGAAAATTTAATTTTTTTTTTGAATTTTTTATTTTTATATAATACTTTGGTATACATTTAGTAAAAAGTTACTTTGACATTATCAACAGACACTTCAATTTTATTTATTAGTACTTATATACACACACCGGCATATTTAGCGGAACATAAAATAAAGGTTTGATATCAGTATCATATAAGGTTGCTGGCTGGTTTATACGTCATTTAATTTAAAAAGAAATATTTTCAAATTAAGAAAACAACTGAACATCACATTTTATGCAATTGTTTTAATTTTATTCAAATACACCTTATCTGGAGCGAACTTCGAGTATTTCTTCCTTCTGAGTTTGATTTAAAATTTCATTGAAATACTGTTTTTTGTTAGTTTTTTTTTTTTATCGCGTATCTTTCTGGAGTTGAGGACTGAATTATGCCTGACTTAGCCCCAACGGAGATTGCCAGGGCACTCGAAATGCGAAGAAATGGTCAAACCTACAGAGTGATATCCAGAGATCTTCGTCGACCAGTTTCAACGATCCATCGCAGTATCCAACGGTTCAGGGAGACCGGTACTTATGTGAGAAGAGCAGGACAAGGCAGAAAAAGACGCACTTCGACTAGGGATGATCGTTTCATTCGGCTTCGTGTACGTAGGAACCCCCGTTTGACGGCCGTCCAAGCCCGACATGAGTTAGAAGCAGTGCGGGGTGTAACCGTAAGTGAGCGTACGGTACGAAGAAGGTTCGAAGAAGCTGGTTTGGGTTCATTTGTGCCCGCCAAGGCTCCAAGGCTCGAGGTAAATCATCGTAGAAACAGGTTAACTTTTGCTCAGGAACATCGACTTTGGAACGCGGACCAATGGAGTAAGGTATTGTTTAGTGATCAGTGCAGAATTCTCTTAAATCAAATTGACGGCAGGCAAAGAATATACAGACGCAAAGGAGAACGATACATTCAGACAAATTTTGAAACTACAGTTGCATACGGTGGTGGATCAATAATGGTTTGGGCGGGCATTTGTTTGGGAGCTCGCACAGACTTGGTAGTGATTGACAGAGGGAGTCTGACTGCAGACCGCTATATCAGAGAAGTTTTAGAAAAAAATGTCGTACCATTTGCCCCATATATCGGTGACGATTTTGTTTTTATGCAGGATAATGCTCGGCCGCATACCGCTCGGGTAACTCAAGCTTATCTTAATGATATGAATATCACTGTTATGGAGTGGCCGGCGAGATCACCGGATATGAACCCAATAGAGCACGTTTGGGACTTGCTGAAAAGAAAAGTTAAGTCCAGAATTCCAGCTCCTGCCAACGTGGGTGAACTGCGGCTCGCCGTAGTTGAGGAATGGCGGAGAATATCCCAGGAGACCATCGATAACATCATTCTCAGTATGCCTAGACGGGTAGAAACTTTAATAAGAGCACGTGGAGGAAATACGCGATATTAATCATCATTTTTCTAATTTAATTAATTGTTATTTTAATATTAATTTTCACTTTTCCCGGTTACATGAAAAGTTCAAAAATGTACCATTTTTCACAAATAGCCTTTACTCGCAAAAATCTGTTCTTAATGTAATCTCATTTTAAGTAAAACAAATGAAACTTTAAATAACAAAAGAAGTGTAGTAAGTAGATTTTAAAATAAAACCATATTTTAATGTTTCGTCAAATTGTAATATCGTATTATCCATTTCCAGTTTTTTTTTTTTTTTTAATCTTAGGTGTACAAGTTCGAATGAACAAATAATTCTAAAATATATATACATTGTATCTATTTCAGATCTAAAATAAACACTTGATCACCTTTTCTATAGCCCGAATAAAAGCACTGTCTTGAAAAAGTCGCATCCATTTCGCTTGGATTAGATCCTGTGATATATTTAACTTATTGCTATTTATATTACAAAAACTCCAGGTGTGTCGAAAAATAACTGTGTCTTTTAGCCAAGATGAGCCCTCCAAATAAAAACCTACACTGATTCAAGTTATTAGTTCATTAAAGTGATTTTAATGAACTAATTTGTAATTTATTTCATTTAAAACACCCACAATATTATTATGACCGCAGTTTATTTAAATAATTGAAATTAACTTTACACTATATTTTTGGATAACACATCAATTTTATTTAGTCATATAAAACTGAAAACAAAACTATATTATGATAACTATCGTGCATATTGTTTCTGATCGAGTTATTAATTTAAAAATATTTTTTACTGTTAAATAATGAATATAAATTTGATATTGGCTCATTTAAGGCCGATTCATCTAAGAATTGTTGAAACAAAGTGAAATTGAGAAATATTAAAAACAGTTTTACGTTAAGGATGACTAACTAACTTGTATTTAGAATACAAATATTATTAATTTGACATTAAATATGAATATGTTTCGTCACTGTTTAATTAACCTAGTTTTTACCAACAGATTCGCTTTAAATTTGTATAATATTCAATTTTAAAATTGGCTTCTTATCGACTCCTTACATCATAATATGAATCATCTCATCGAACGTCATGATTCTATGTTATTTGTTTTTGAATAAAATAACTTACGTCTAAAGCCTTAACTTATAATTACGTAGGTACCTATATCTTACGATCGTCACATACTTTATGTAAAACTGCAGGGTATAGTTTACAGTGGTTTACCTTTCTTTACCATACCTAACAAAACTCAGTATGGCAGTTAAATTTTGTGTGTAATTGAGACTTGATATATTTGTTATAATATAATCCATTTTCTGTTTAATTAATTTGTCGTATACTATAAAAGTTGCGACCCTTTCTTTTCTATGTTAAGATAGGACCTTATAAACGCTGAAAATATATAATCTTTATATTAAATTCTCGTGTCACAATGTTTGTAACAAAACTCGGCCGAAACGGCTTGGCTTTTGTGTATATTCGGTAGGTCTGAGAATAGGTTGTAAACTATTTTTTGTACCCCAAAATTATTATTTTTTTCCAAAACAACGTTTTCGGGGTCAGCTAGTATTATATAATATTTCTATTAAATAAGGTATAAAAATAATAATTACATATTATTTTCATAATACCTACGATAAAACGAAATCTAATCTTTTATCTGAAAATTGATAGAATATAGAGTGGCTGCTGATGTGTGTTGGTTAATTCGCTCTTAGATATAATTTTTGTAGAAAAGGCAGAGTAATAAATAACCCATGTTTTTTTAATCGGTTTTACTTTAAAAGATTAGATTGTAGGCTGGACTTTACGATTTTTTTAATGTTCCATTACATATTTCAATGTATAAATTCAATGTATAGGGAAAACATATTTCCTGTGGGATTTGCAAAAAACGAACTACACCGCGTACGAAGTTGCGGGCATAGCTACTTAGTAACTCAATAAAATATAACTTAAACCTATGAAAAAGTGACAGAATAAAAATGGTTGGAAAGCTAATTTGTTCACAGTTACGGTCTACTAAGTTGAACACCACTAAAAGTGACAAGGTTTTCTTTCCACCCCCGCTATATTGTTATACAACATCAATGATACGTGTGTGTTTGTGACTCGTACTGTGACGTCATTCTATGACTCATTTTATATTGAACACTGAGTATGATAATGGCTGGATGAGTCACGGCGTTTCTTGTCGGACCTTCCCTAGGCTTGTGACAAAAATCTTAATTCAATAAAATATCTATTATACATTTAATTTTACAATCTAAATACTATTCAAAGATAATCAATTTGAAAGATAAAAAATTAATATTTTAGTGACAGGCAATACTAAAAATAATGCCAAAACTCAAAATAATTTTCTTACAAGGGGTCATATTTAAATATTTATAGTACTTTTAAATCTACGTTAGTACAAAAGATTTCAAAAATAAATATAAAAGATTTAAAAAAAAAAAGATTTATTGCAATCGTCTTTTTGAGTTTATAAGCGACGCGGCCTATCAATTGGACTTCCTGCTGTAATGATATTTATTTATTAATACTTTTTGCTCGCGACTTCGTCCTCGTATAATTAATTATACCATATAATATGTGTTACCTTACACATAAACTCTATTACTGTAAAATTCATTATAAATCTGGTGAGTAGTTTTTGTGTGAAAGAGTAACAAACGTAACGTCCATTACATCCGTTCTCACAAACTTTTGCATTTATATTATTAAAAATATGATAAAAAATAAATGACATTTTTTTTTAAAGTCACACCTGCTAATTACAAATTGGCAGTGAGACGTTTAATTCATACTATTACATACAGATTGGAAGCTATTTTCCCATAGCAATAAATATGTGCTATAAAATTAATGGTACTATCAAAATATATCAAGGCGGAGGCGACGATGCTGCCGAGTGCCGTGAGAAAAAAATAAAAGATTTCGCAACCGTTTTTATTTAAGTGTATCATGGGTTACGAAAGGTTTTATTTTTTATATCTACCTACTTATTTCTGTACAGTTTTTTTCCAATAATGAGTGAGCATATTGAAATGGATCGCACACAGCTGTCGACCTCACATACTGATCTTGAACTACAATCAATACCAAGACCAGCCCGACCGGCTGAGGTGCGTGTGGGCAACCGGGTACGATGACGTCATCTGCCTGCAAAGTCGCTAGAGCCGCCCGCGCCGGCAGACTTGCTGCTACGCCATAACACTATACTACTCCTCCAGTTACTATATAATATTATAATGTTATTGTTCTGCAGTGCATTGATGTCATTGACGAATGTGTATTGAAATGAACAAATGAATCGAGGTATTTCGTGTAGTTGAAGGTCATAAGAAATATTGAATTGTTTAAAGCAGGGATTCCCAAAGTGGTCGATATCGACCCCTTGGGGTCGATATCGGTTTCCTAGGGGTCGACATAAACGAAAAGTGATTTTGGGGGTCGACGAGGTCTAAAAATCGACCCCTATTATATTAACACAAGTTCTTATTTAAAACTTTCAAGATAGGTAAGTAGGTAGTTACTGTATTGTTTATGTTGTGTTACGTGTACTAAGAATAATTAATATTTTTGTAGGAAATAATGTTCCAGGAATGTAAAGTTTCAAGTTCGTACAAGATGAAAAACTCGGCAAGTCTATGTGGACAAGTTTGTGCAAGATTGAGTTGGAGCGTACGTCTTTCAGCGGCGTTTTGACTTGCTCTCTATTTGACGATAAAGTGCTTATCACACTATTCAATTTGAACGATTCCTATTTAGGAATCTAAGTAGTGAGCTCGTGATCACACTACGCTAAATTGATTTCTAAATCGAAGATATAGAGTTGAAAATGGATAAACTCTTAATTGAATCCAATCTGTTCTAACTGCGATCACACCTTCCGATTTCCTAAATTGGAATCGTTCAAATTGAATAGTGTGATAGCGGCTTTACGCGAATTAAGACGAACGAATTCATGATCAAGTCCAAACATGTTCCTGATATTTTACTATTTAACGAGCTTGCATTTAGGTTGAAAGTTCATTTGCGTTTTGAAATTCGTTGGAGCTTGAACGATAAAAACTCATATAGCTAAGTACTCATTTATTTCAAGAGATTACAAACTTATTACAAAGCTAAATTAAGTGAAGTAAAGTGACTGAAAAAGTGTTAAACACAACATACAACATATTTTAAATAGGTATGTATAATTGTATTTGTAAAAATTACTAACACTTAAGTCTTTGGTTTTCGTTCTTATTCTACCTAATTACCTAATACGAAGTTTCTATACCTAATTACCTACTGTAGTTACTTCCCAATATAGGTATCAAAGTTTATCAAAGAGTAAGTCAGTAATACTTAACAAGAATCCATTAACTGAGTGTGATAAAAATAAGATAGTGTGCAAATTTAACAGTTTATTATTGTTTTTTATTTAGGTTCCTTATTTTTTTGTTTGCAGAATTACTGAAAGTTTTATGATGGCGGACACGAAAAAAAAATGCAGACAATACAGTTTGGACTACTTGAAGTTCGGATTTATTGCATCTCCATCAAATCAACACTTCCCGATGTGTCTCATATGTGAAAAAGTATTTAGTAACGATGCCATGAAGCCTTCAAAAATGGATGACCACTTATCAAGAGTACATGCTAACAAAAAAAGTAAGCCCTTGTCATATTTTCAAGCACTGAAAGAAAAACTAGACAAAAGGCCATCCATAGGATCGATGTTTGCGTCATCATCTATTCGAGACAATGATGGTTTACGAGCGTCCTATAATATATCTTTACTAATAGCGAAGTCGGGGAAACCCCATACAATTGGAGAGCAGCTTATCTTACCAGCCATTGCGGAGGTCCTTAACAATGTATTGCACAAACCCGCACATGATATTTTAAAGAGAATACCTTTGAGCAACAACACCGTTCAGAGACGCATAGATGAGATGGGACGCGATGTGGAAAACATTTTATGCAAGTTCTTACAGACCCGCAGATTCTCTCTCCAGTTGGACGAGTCTACATTACCCGGCAATGAAGCTCTATTGTTAGGATATGTTCGATTTATCAAAGATGAAAATATGTGCCAAGAACTGATTTTTGCTGCATATTTAGAGACTGATACTAGAGGAGAATCGATTTTTCAGGCCGTGGAACATTTTTTTACTGATAAAGCTATTCCATGGAAGAATATTGTTTCTGTTGCGACTGATGGTGCACCGTCTATGGTTGGTCGTCATCGTGGCTTTATAGCTCACTTAAAGCGACAACTGCCTGATGTACTGGTTATTCACTGTGTGATTCACAGGCAGCATTTAGCAGCAAAAAAGCTGAGTCCTAGATTGCATAAGTCTTTACAATATGTAATAAATGCTATCAACAAGATTCGAAGCAATTCTTTGAACTCTCGGTTATTTGCTCAACTATGTGACGAAAACGACGAAGTCTTTACTCGGTTACTTCTGCACACTGAAGTTCGCTGGCTATCAAGAGGCTCTTGCTTAGAAAGATTTTCAGCCCTTTTTGAATCTGTGTTGGAGTTTTTACAAGAAAAAGATCCGAATTTGAAAGAAAATCTGAACAATTGTAAAACAGATATTTATTACTTGACTGATATCTTTGGAATGTTCAACAAAGTTAATTTGCAACTACAGGGTGATGATCTTAACTTGATTAAAACAAAATCAATAATATCGGCCTTCGTGGGTAAACTAGTTCTTTATAAACAAAATTTAGGCAGAAAAGAATATTCGCAGTTTCCGCATTTGTCAAAATTACCAAAAATGCTTCAAGATGATGACATTTTATTATATGTTACTCACTTGGACGCATTACACAAGGATTTTACGGAGAGGTTTGATGATCTTTTAAATTTACAAATTCCTCAATGGATAATAAATCCGTATAACACCACAGCCATAGAAGAAGCCAATGTGATAATGCAAGAAGAGTTGATTACCATCAGCACAGACGAAGAGCTTAAGCAAAAGTTCAACCAAGGCTATCAGAAGTTCTGGTTGCAACGCAAAATTGAAACACAGTATCCTACATTGTGGAACATTGCTGAAAAATACCTTATCGCTTTTCCATCATCATATCTAGTTGAAAAAAGCTTCAGTGTGGTAACAAACATTTTGACAAAACAAAGAAACCGTTTGAAAATCAACGAACGTGGAGATTTAAGGCTGCAACTCACTAATATTGAACCGGATGTAGCTAGATTGGTAGATAGTCACCAGGTTCATCCATCGCACTGAATGTTTTATTTTCTCTTTGCGAATTAATAGTTTTTAAAATATAATTTCCTACCAACTTAAGATGCTTTATGTATTAATTTGTAATAATTATAAATTAAACTTGATATTTACTGAATTGGATTGTCTTTTTATTTTGTTAAATTTTGACGAGAAAATGAAATCAACTTCACTCACTTAACCAAGTGCAAAGTTTTCTAATTGGCACCTTAGTACCTAGGTATTTTGTACCAATAGGAAAAAACTAAAGATAGACTAAGATAGATAGCTGCTTTAAGTTAGCGGACCATTATGAATAAGGGGGTTGGTCTTAAAAGTAGGTAATTTGACCATGGGGGTCTGAGGTAACAGTTCATTGTTGAAAAGGGGTCACTTGTCCAAAATAGTTTGGGGAACCCTGGTTTAAAGTAATATGACAAAAAGGGAAGCTATACAAATACCATAATTAGTAATACAAAGTTAATTGTAAAACCCTTTTAATTCACCCCGAAATGCACATGGTGATGCAAAGTTTGTATCACCATTTGCATTTCGTTTTTATTTGTATGAGATTACAATTAACAATAACGTTACATGATAACAACATTAATATATTTTATGACTTTGTCCTTTGTTCCGAGTATAGGCACCAGACACGTTTTTTTATGTTTCATTCTTTAGAAACCAGTTCCATAAAATTTGCAATGGCATTTCTGCGGATCCATCGGTGGATCTTTATTTGTACTATGTATCTTGCCTGTATTGGCCATGCCAGTTACCACTATAAATAGAAATATAGAACACTTATATTTTTAAATTTTCCATAAACAATGACTGTATTATTATCTGTTCTAAAGTAGATTTTTTGTTTTCGATTAGGCGAACTGTATGTCGTCTTGTATTGTATATATGTAGATCTATATGATATGTATATGAGGTGCAAATATTTGGAGTTTTTTTATGTTTCGTAATATATGTATTCTTCAGTAGCTGCTGCTTTATAAACTTAAAAGACACCAGACGTATTTATGCGATAGTCAAAGATAACTTGAAAATAGTACCCAATGATGATTGGACGTTGAGCTTTCGTTTCGCTGTCACATTCGATATGAGCACAGCGAGCTTTCGTACAATGACCTCAAATCGGGCAAGTTTATGGTTTCTGGCACGCGATGCCACCACAATCAAAAAGATTTCAGAGCTTATTCCTTATCGTAAGAGTTGGCTCTGGGATTTCGTTGTGTAAACATCTTCAAGATTTATCATGGATAAAGAAACAAGGACGAAAGTGAAATTTTAATAAAATTCAACATATTATAATATGTCTCACTGGTTACATTTCAAGATATTATAATTAAGTAAATTTTTTAGGTGATTGAAAATTCACTATATTTTTAATATCAAGAAGGTTATTAAAAATTTAATGTCAAAGACTAAAGAAATAAAGATATTAATTTAGTTAGAGAATAGCAAAGTTTACTGATCAAGAAGAACTTTAACAATTTTAAAATAGTTTTATAATTTATTTCTTTCTTAGGTATATTATATTCTTAATTAACTAACTCGTAAATAAATGTCATAATCAATCTTATTATGTTTTTTCAAATTCTTTTAAAAATTCCTTATAAAACATTCATAGTGTTTAGTGAAAAATTTTAGTAGTTGTAACTTTGTACTAAAAATATAGCGACCTACATACAGAATTGCATTTTAACAAGTGTTAAATGAAGGAATGCGTGGGCTTTGCAGGAAATGTGATGTGAATTTTGTTCTCTTATTATTTCTGAACATTTTAGCTTGATGCAAGTATTTTTTTGTAAATACATACTTAAATTAAAACTTACAAACAAATTTGATGTTATTAAAAAATTAAATGGCTTTTTATTTTAAATGATCTGGGCACACTGCGTTTCGCAGTTGCTCATGCGTCACAGCCCGTCTGCCGGCAGTAACGACTCCTTTACAGAAGACCACCTTGAAATTGTTTGATGAGTAAGGAATGCTAGAGCCCACTTCCCTGTCCCTTCCCGATCTCTTTCTCTATCTCCTTTAAACCTACTTGCATCACCTGTGCTGTTGCTTGTGTTATAGGCGACGGTAGCCACTTCCCATCAAGTGAATCGTCAGACTGGGGGGAGGGATAAATTAGTGGCAGATACTGGCCATGAATAACATACCTATTCTTTTTTTGTCGTCAGGTTTCAGCACAACAAAATTTACACATACATCGGCGAGGTGCTTGTGTCGGTAAATCCTTACAAGAACCTGGACATATATGGCCCTCAACACATGGCGCAGTACAGGGGCAGGGAGATGTTCGAAGTGCCCCCACACGTGTACGCCGTCGCCGATGCTTGTCAGAGGGTGTTACGGCAACAGGTACGCATTATCATAATATTGGGCAACGTTACTGGCAACACACACTCGTCAAAAGCGTTTTAATACACTGAATTTTGGACAAATTTTGTCCCTGGTGTTAGTTTATTATAACTAACCACCAAGTCTATAGCAAAATCTACATTTTTCTATTAAACTTTGTTTATGTGATATTAAGGATTAAAAAAAGTACATATTATTATACAATACGATAAGAGAATTTCACGTATTGGTCAAACTAAATATGTGGTTTAATTGCTCCAGGGTAAAGATACATGTGTCCTTATATCGGGCGAGTCTGGCGCTGGTAAGACTGAGGCTTCTAAATTCATAATGAAGTACATCGCCGCAAACACCACTCAAGTTCACAGGGAATATATAGACAGGCAAGTGCAAAATTGTTCTTATGTTGGATAGCTGAACAATTTTTTAGCACAATTTTCTTTATTTATGTTTTTAACTGCTCCTTTGCAGAGTTAAAAACGTTTTGATACAATCGAATTCCATATTAGAAACATTCGGAAATGCGAAAACGAATCGCAATGACAATTCGTCCCGTTTCGGCAAATATATGGACATACACTTCGACTACAAGGGCGATCCGGTCGGCGGCCACATCAGTAATTATTTGTTAGAGAAGAGTAGAGTTGTCAGCTTGCAGCCAGGGGAGAGGAATTTTCACTCTTTTTATCAGGTAAGCGGTTATAATCATAAAGTATTGGTGAAATATAATTATGCCTCTTAAAATATGAACTAGCAACATCAATAGGATTTTATTTTTTATATATTATACATGTAATGAAACACAATTGGCGTGTTTTAGGTCAGCTTGTACTTGTACATCATTATTTACAAATATTTAGTATATTTAATCATATTACATTTACACAAAAAAAGACGTGCGAAACCCTGTTTAGAATAAAAAAGAAAACTCCACCGTGTATATGGTGGGATTTACGGTGGAAAAATCGTCAGGCTACTTTGAACTAGAATTTTGGAAAATTAAGGAAACTCACCTAGCTGAGGTGACGATGATCCTGAGAAGAAACCCCAAAGGAAATGGGTGGACACGAATATCTCAGTCGTGGGACCTGCAGTATAACAGCGCTTCTGCTTTCGCATTTCAGCTGCTAAGCGGCAGTAATCCGGTGGCAAAAAAGTACGGTCTGTCTTCAAACAGCCAATATCAGATCCTGGGCAGCGAGAGGCCATCCGGGCACGATTCGCAGATGTGCTCCTTGACCAACGGCGCGTTCAAGGCGCTCGGCTTCTCTCCTAAAGTGGTCGAAGATATTTGGAGCATAGTGGCCGGAGTGATTTTGCTCGGAGAGTTGTCGTTCAGTGAGACTGAAGACGGACAGTTGGTGGTAGGAGGTCCAGTGAAGCAGTGCGTGAGCGCTCTCGGCTTGGAGGATTCGGCGTTGCGGCAGGCGATGGCAGGTCGAGTGCTGGCAGCTGGCGGCGAGCTGGTCAGCAAGAATCACTCGCTGCAGGACGCTCACTACACTAGGCTGGCGCTCGCCAAGGCGGCGTACGATCGTCTCTTCACGTGGATCGTGCAGCAGATAAACTCAGCCATAGACGTCCCCACCGGCACCTACAAGAACACGCTCATCGGAGTGCTCGACATCTACGGATTCGAGATCTTCGACACCAACAGCTTCGAGCAGTTCTGCATCAACTACTGCAACGAGAAACTCCAGCAGCTCTTCATCGGTGAGTGTCTGATAGATTTTTGCTATTTGCTGTTCAGTAGCCAGTAGTCACGCCTAGGACCTTAAAATGGAGCCATTGTCTATGGAAATGCATGAATTTTTTTTCACAAGTAGTTATATGACTTAGTAGTCAAGTTGCATAAATTTTTGCCAACAATAATTACATAAAAATATTATCTACTCATTATATTAAAAAATAATAGTATCTCATTATCTCATCGTTTATTGTAAAATCTTCCTAAATTTTCTCTTAGTTACTGTAAACAAATGTCATTTATTGTTTTCTTTTTACGAAATAGAATCTTTAGAAAAGTATGAACAAGTGTTAAATGTGGCATTACAGAGCTGGTGCTGAAACAAGAGCAGGAGGAGTACTCGCGCGAGGGCATCACGTGGACGCCCGTGCAGTACTTCAACAACCGCATCATCTGCGAGCTGGTGGACGCGCCCCACCACGGCATCATCGCCATCATGGACGAGGCCTGTCTCAACCCCACCAAGGTATTATTCCAGTCCGGCAGCCGCCACTTGCGAGGAGTTTAGGGCTATGCTAAAAGAAACGGCGTCGCACAGATATCGGACAAGCAGCTGCTCGAGGCGATGGACAAGCGGCTCAGCGGGCACAAGCACTACACATCGCGGCAGCTGGCGCCCGCCGACAAGCAGCTGGCGCACGGCGTGGAGTTCCGCGTGACGCACTACGCGGGTGCCGTCACGTACGCCGTGACGGGCTTCGTGGACAAGAACCGCGACGCGCTGTGGCAGGACCTGAAGCGGCTGCTGCACGAGTCGCGCAACGCGTCGCTGGCCGCCATGTGGCCCGAGGGCGCCACGCACATCACCACCACCTCGAAGCGGCCCGCCTCCGCCGCGTCGCTGTTCCGCGCCTCCATGGCCGCGCTCGTCACCGGGCTGCAGTCGAAGGAGCCGTTCTACGTGCGCTGCGTGAAGCCGAACGCACTGCAGACGCCGCAGCGCTGGGACGAGACGCTGGTGCGCCACCAGGCGGCCTACCTGGGCCTGTTGGAAAACGTGCGCGTGCGCCGCGCCGGGTTCGCCTCGCGCCAACGCTACGACCGCTTCCTCAAGCGCTACAAGATGCTCTCGCAGTACACGTGGCCCAACTACCGCGGCCGCTCGGAGCGCGACGCCGTCGCCGTGCTGCTGCGCGACCTGCGCCTCACCGACCAGCACGTGCAGTACGGCCACACCAAGCTCTTCATCAGGTGACGTCACTCATTATGACCTAGGTCGACCGGCGCACGCACACAGGTGATATCTTGAAATCGACATCTAGAACTTATTTTCAGTAGCGATTTCTTTATTGTAAATCCCATATACCAGATGATAGATAGCTGGAATGTGTAATAGGTCACTGAGTGGTTGTAAGGTTGTAACGTGATCTTTAATTCAGGGAGCCACAAACGAAGCTGGACATAAGTGATGACATCCAACTAGGAAACACAAAATTGTTCATAAGGTATCTCGAGTGACCTGTGTGAAATGTCAGTAATGATTAAATTTGTGTGATTAATGGACATTTTCTGATGCTAAACTAAAATTGCTAATCAAATCAACTGTTACATAAATAACGTTTAAATATTTATGTACAGTATCTCACTCTTTCATTTTGCTATTAACTCTTACAAGTGCTTGTACATCAATATGACATCCTATATTATGTATAATTGCTTTTTATTAATAAAAATAAATTTTATGCTAATGCATAAAAAATAAAACCAATAAGACCAAGAATCTATCGGAAAATGCAAACAACCAAAAATAGTTGGACGTTCTTAAAATTTGCATTCTAGATGATGATTTTACACACAAAAAATAAAAAGCAATGATGGTATTCTCGGATTCAACACCGTTGTACAGTATGAATACCACTCGTATTGGTATACGTTGTAATGCGGCGATTGCGGTCGGCAGGAGTGCGAAAACGCTGCACCAGCTGGAAGCGGCCCGTGCGGAGCTGATCCCGTCGATCGTGGTGCTGCTGCAGAAGCTGTGGCGCGGCACGCTGGCGCGCATGCGCTACCGCAAGATGCGCGCCGCGCTGCTCATCCTGGCCGCGTGGCGGCGCCACCGCGTGCGCCGCTACATCGCCGAGCTACAGCGGTTGCTGGCGATGCACGGCGGCAAGATTGCGCCGGCGCAGTGGCCGACGGCGCCGCGGCGCGTGGACGGCGCGCTGTGGCAGGCGGCGTACCGTCGCTGGCGCGCGTACATGACGCTGCGCGACGTGCCCCGAGCGCGCTGGCCGGAGCTCAAGATGAAGATCAGCGCGGCGAGCGCGCTGCGAGGCCGTCGCGCAGACTGGGGCGCCGCGCGACTCTGGCGCGGCGACTACTTGGCCGATGCCTCCTACAATCCCAGAGCAGGTAATCGCTGTTTTATAACGGCATTTATTTCGTTACAGATAGTTTATAGTCATACTTCAAGAAGCTACGGCTAATCTCTACCTAATCTCTCATCCTCAATGGTGCTATAGATTTTTTTACTCGTATATGGTCCACATCGCAAATTGGTCAACAGCGCACTTGCAGCCACCTACCATCTAGTGGACCGTCAACTTGGTCGATCTTAACATAAAAAAAACATACGACTAACAGTCGTAGGACTGTACGTCAGTAGTAAAAACTTGCTTCACAAAAAAGTTTAAATAGCTTATTTTTCGACGGCAGATGTCGCTACGCACATACATACGATAGTTTATAATTCGCTGTCGTTTCGTTCCTCAACGCGAACTACGCTTTTTATACATATTTCTATTTTCCATTTAATTAAACCGTCTACAACTGTCCAACCGCGCCTACAGAATGTGGTCTGTGTTGCAGCGGTGTATCAGGCGGCGTTGGCGTCGCTGCAGAAGAGCCAGCAGGTGGGCGCGGCGCTGTTCTCGTGCCGCGTGCACAAGTTCAACCGGCACATGAAGATGGCCGAGCGCTGCCTGCTCGTGACGGCCAGCTGCGTGCTCAAGCTGGACGCCGGCTCCTTCAAGCCGCTCAAGAAGCCCACGGCCATCGGCGCGGTGGGCGCCGTGCGCGTCATGAGTGGGGACGCGCAGCTGGTCGTGCTCAGCGTGCCCGCCGCCAACAACGACCTCGTCGTCGGCCTGGAGCCGCCGTCGGGCGCCAGCGACCTCGTCGGCGAGCTGGTCGGCGTCTTGGCCAACAGATACCGCGCGCTGAGCGCCACCGGCGCCGAGTTGGCGGTGGAGGTGGAGAGCGGCGCCACGACGCGCTGCACGCTCGGCGGCAAGACGCGCGCGTTGCAGCTGCCCGCCTCCCCCTCCCCCTCGCACCTCGCCGCCCCCTTCACGCACGCGCACAACGTCATCACCTACCATCCCGCCTCCGCGCAGGCCTAACCTCAACCTTTCTTTTCCCAGATGAAAATTTGCACAATACTGCTGTACTAGACTTAAAAAGGTATTATATGAAAATAAACATCCTATTATATATTTAACGAAATATAAATAATTAATAGTATTTCAAAACTATCCTTTTGTTATTTATAAATATTGTTATGTTAATGTTTACTTAATTTAATATATCGGGGCGTGAATTGAATATTTCTCAATTCTCAATTTTCTTTGTATAGAATTGAGAAATTACTTATAAAAAGTTCAAAAGTGAAATATTACGTAGAGCACAAGTAATCATAAAAAAGTGTCAGCTTTTTTCTTAAAAACTTTTTTTTTTTTTTCACTAGGTAGTTTAAAAAGAAACATTTTAAACATGTAAACAGAAGGATGGATTTTTATATGTATATATAGGAATTTTAAATTATATCTGTTTTTGTGCAAATGTAATATTTTATTTATTAAAATTTATTTTTGTCTATGCTATACTTTTGATGCAAAAAAAAATTCATGTCATTTGGAAAATTAAAAATTATGAAGACTTAATTTAAAAAGTGTATTTTGACTGCAAAATTTGCATTTTGAATTATTTTTTTTTTTATATTTTCATAATGAGAAAAGTATAGTAAAGTGGTAAATAATGAATTAAGTTTAGTTTATGTTAAAAGTGAAGTGATATAGTTACGTCGTTTGTTTTATTTTTTATTTTTTTTCTTGTTAACTAATGTATTTTATTTATATTATGTATTTTGACACGTCTCTAATTTAAAAAAAAAATAATAATGTTATTTTTTGATGATTTTTGAATTGTCGCTGAGCCTTTTAGTATTAATAAAAAGTTGTGAAACAATAATTAAAATGTAAATAATGCTACAAATTTAATTTTAATTAAGTATATTTTATAAATTACTTAATGTGTGATTGTCAATGAATTTTTTGCAAAACACATAAATTTTTTGTTTACGCGTTTTTATTCATATACAGTGAAAATCGGTTATAGCGACCTTCCTTGGGACCACTAAAATTGGTCGTAATAAACGGATAGTCATTATAAGCAATATAAAATCGTTATAGGCAGTCAACAGGGACCTTGCCATTTGGTCGTTGTAACCGACATGTCGTTATAACGGAAGTCGTTATATCCGGTTTCTACTGTATATATATATATATTTGGTTACTGTAAAATAACGTACAAATAATGCAGTGATTAATTAATTATAAGTAAGTAATAAGTTAAGTTATTGTTCAAGCAACGAAGTAATCGCTTGGCACAGTGTAAAGTAGGCTTTACAATGTTAAATTTACAAATAGTGCCTTTTCATGGTGCCATTTACCTATTAAATACATAAAATAAAATTATTTAATTTATTATATTTTTGTTTTTATTTAATACATTCCAGCCTTTAAAACATTCTAGTGCTGAAGTCCAGTGACCTAGATTAAGAAATAGGACGGTCACATAAGCCTTCTTTGGCACTAAGAGAATAAAAAGGGATTAAATAATATTTTATGTAATATAGCTAGACAGGCTGACATGTTGATGGTTTTTAATGGCTACTGTAGTCTATTATTTAACTTAATAGGACAAGTATAAGGAAATTTGATCCGGATAAGGTTTTCTGTAAAGTGGGTGGTTACTGCCGCCAGACTAGTTTTCCAATTTACAATTGCAAAACGACGTGTAAAAGAGTTATTACTGTGAAATTTTTCATTTGAATTAAAAAATAAATATATTTAAGAGGGTTGCAGAATCAGAAATTTATGATTCCCGACGGATCATAATGCCATGATGTGTTTAGTTTGGAGATAAAATATTAATGTCATATTATTTGTAGTTTTATAAACTAGATATTTGTTCAAAAATATTTTAAAATATTGGGATACTTTTCTCATTAGAACAGATTTTAAGCAACCCTTTTTAAAATTAGCGGTCGACGGTCGACGCAGAAGCGAAATATTAGTAAAATTATATGCGAAAAATTATAAAAATATTGATTTTCCAAAAATTCATATCATTTATTAGATAATAGTCGAAAAAAACATACGATTTCTGTAAATTTTCATTCAAGAAAAGTATAATCAAAAGTGTCACTTTTAGTAATTTTTCGTGATAATAAATATGAAAAATATAAAAATATAAAACTGAAATAATAAATATGAAATTTGCACCTTGTATTCCCCATTTAAAGCCTTGGTGGTTCTCATGCAGGCAATGGTTTCTTCTTAAACGTAAGGTTTATTTATATACAGGGAGGCAACAAGTAGAAGAAGCCATGAGAAGGAATAAAGACAGGTTTAAGACCTTTTTAAATAGGTATAACAATCGATACTAAGTAATCCTAACAACTTCATAGTAGGTATAAGTAAATGCGAAAGTGAGTTTATTTCCTTGTTAATTTCATGCCTTAATTACTTATTCAACCGATCATCATCAAATTTTGCAAATAAAATTAAGTATAATTTATTTTAAGTTCAAAAATGTTAATTTTTTAACTTATCAGATCAATCTAGGACGAAATTGAGACATTTAAAACATTGATTGATAAATTACAAAATCCATCTGATGCGAACCAACAAAGGCTCGAATTCTTATACATTGACAAGAAGACGCAATACATACTAATAAATATTATGAATACGTCAGTTTGTGAAATTCTATATTAATTTCAGACAGGGCACAGTGCGTTCGCAGTCAACAGATTCTGATATGGTTTTTACTAATAGAAAGAGCGATACTCCTTGGTTTGTGTATGTTATTTTCAGAAGAAAAAAATGCTACCAAGTGAAGTCGCGTGGGTTCGCTAGTATTATATAAATATATGTGGAAGAATTGACAATAAAAAAGCTACTTCTATCAGCACCATACATGGCACTTCATTGTACAGTCGGGGTAAGAAAAGGTTCGTCGCAATAATTTTATGTCATCCCAAAATTTCATTTCAGAAAATATCTGTCAGTTGTCTGCTTAGTTCTTTAGTTTCAAAAGATACTAAGAGTCTATGACTTGATAAAAAAATGAATTTGAGTATACAGAATGCTTGTACAGTCGTGGTATTAATTGATGTAATATTTTTGATATTTTTTTTATCATTTATTTTTACAGAAACATGGGTCTAAATTAATCGGCCAATCATTTTCAATATTTATTAAAAATTAAAATATGTCTACATATCTTATTTTTTTCTGTTGATTTCGAAACAGTAGGTACACGCTAAAATACTATTATTATTTTTTAATTTACAGTTTAATAGCACTCAGTTTTTAACTCAATGCCTAATTTATTATGTGCACTTGAATACATAAGGAAGAAATATTAAATACCGAGTAAATACCGAACACGGTGACGTTATTATAAGAAATAACTTATACAAAGGCGTATGGTTAAATATTTAAACGTGTTCATTGTTCATTAAACAAAAACTGAAAAGTAGACATTTATAATTTACCAGACATGGGTCTAGCTACATACATGGTACGATACTAGCTTACATAAAAAACTATAGACGCTAACCGTTATCTAAAAAAAATATTAACTTCCAGACATTAAAGGTAAATTATTTTTACAGTGTGTAAAAATGAGTTGTTGAAAAGGTCTACTTTCAAAGTTGCCGTTTTAAATTTTTATACTTTATAGGAATAATTAAAAATTACTTAAAACCTGATGTATAGGTGGGCATATTATTAGGGACAGTACTGAAATTTTTTGAATTTTCTAGTCTAATTGGATTTCTCTAACAAATGATTGGTTGTAGGTCTCTTATGTATTTTTTATTTGTATCTGTATTTTATTGGGATCATAAAAACTGCAAAAAAAATTGCAAAACTGTTTTATATTCTTCGTATGAGTAATATTAATATTGATAAAAACTAATAAAACAAGTTTTAATATTTAGTGATGCCTCCCTTTGCTGCAATAAGAGCTTCTATGCGTCGGGGTATGCTCTCAATAACTTATATGTTTTTGCATTTCCTTTTCTTATGGAGTTATGATTCCAATCGCCTGTTCCAATCGCATGTGTTCGATGGGTCATGTCTGCTGAATTCCAAGGTAAAACGGTGAGTTTTTCAGCCAAGAATGCAGCAACACTTCTGGCTTTGTGACACGGTGCATTCATGACGGAAACCTTCATTGACCTACGCCATTACCCGGGTTTCTAGTACTCGCTTGTATTGGTCTTGTTTTATTTTCCCTTCTTAATGCCTTTGATTGAGATGACAGACCACATCATGACACTAACCCGGTGTTTAAGCTTCTCCACAAGGCAATCTGCGTGGAATTTTTCCCTAGGGCGTCGTTTTACAAAAGAACTTTTGTCAATTAAAATTAGAAATGTTGGTTCGTCCGAAAAGCGCACCTGTATTTTAATAGAATTTATAATAGAAAATAATTGCAATATTCAAAAAAGCTTTACTTACTCGACTCCAGTTTGCAACAGTCATATTTCGATGTTGTATAGGTAATTGCAGACGTTTCTTTTTCATACCATCAGTTAGGCGTAATCTACCAAAACTACCTCCGTTTAGTTTTTTCCGAAATCTTTAAACCCTCGTCTATCATCATCGTATAGTCAAGGGGCAACGCTCTTTTTATGATTTTCGAGGCATCGAGGCCCTGTGTTGCGATTTGACGATACCAGTAGCAATATCAAATAAAATAACAATTTTAAAACAACATCATTTACTCAAACAAATATTATAAACTAAAAATTACATGAATGAGCACTGTCCCTAATAATTTGGCCACCGATGGTATACTTATTTAACAATGTCAATTTACTCGTATTAGTTTCTTTTGTTCAAGAAATTGCGTATTAGGTAATCCTTCAGTAACATTGAATATAATATTAGTGTATTTCAATAGAAACTAATTAAAAATTCAAGAAACATTATTTGATCATATGTTCGCAAACCATAAAATATTAACTAAATAGCACAACGAACCTTCATTTGCAAATTTTTTGTGGTTGAATGAGTATAGACGAACAATTTGTATTTTTATATTACATAATGAACTAGAATCAACTCAACCTTGAATTTTTCTTTATTTTTTAAATTATTTTTATGTCAGCTTGAATATGCGACACAAAGTCAGGTGTATAAATTTATTCTTAAACTACCTACCTTTTTTAAAGAAATCACTAACTATATAACAGGCGAATCTGGTAGAAATTGCGGTTAAATTGCCTTTTAAATAAATAATATAAATAAAAAACTAAGTATGTAACATCAATCACTGCTCTCATCAACAATTCTTTCAAATAAAGTTTACCCTGAAATATTACCCATCTTAATTTGCGCCTTAACTTAACTTGATCTCATTGACCATGAAAGATGGAGGGTTCAAACCGATTTGCGTAGGATTCAGACTTCAATGTTTTCTGCCAAATTTGGGTATGTTCTAAGTATATAGTATATATATATATTCTATAGTCTAAAGACTACAATACAGTTTCGCGACCCTCCACACCTGTCCTTGTGTCGTGGACTTTCTGCATTTTAAGAAACGCCAGCATAAATGACATCATAATATCGCTTCTTAAATTCAAAAGTAGCAAGTGAAAAAAATCCAAAAATGTTTTATTGCAAAAATACATTCGCAGTCCTTCATATTGTATGTTGCAAAAAGACTTATGGTTGTTTTATTCCATATTTAGTATATTTTGATCATTATTTTATATAAGTATTCAAAAGTAACTTATATGCTTATAACTCCTCTAGTGTTCAGTTTATTATAAAAGTACTTAAAACATTTAATGCTACTTAAAAATACGCTTCTAACGGTATATAATACGCATATATTTGATATATATCTAAAAAGAAAAAAATAATTTATTTTTTTTCGATTAGCTCTCGTGTAAAATTAGTAGGTTTTGAGATTATACAGTTATACAGTGTAGGTCTTTATTTTATTTTTTTCATAAACTTTGTGATTTAGATGTTGGAGTAAACAAAAATGAAAGGAAATTTGCTATTGCCTATTTTGATTATATATACCTAAAAACTGAAGAAGTTTATATAAATATAGTCATTATATTTAAGCTATATTATTAATATATAGTATTAGGGGTTAAAGTATGAAATTGCCGATTTGTACTGAAAAATAAAAATTCTTTTTTTTTTTAATTTAACATATTTATTTAATCAAAATAATTACCATTATTATCTATACATTGCTGACATCTAATAGGAAGCTCATTTATGCCTTTGCGATAGAACTCTGGTGATCTAGATTCGACAAACTGTGTGAAAGCATTTTGCACTGCCTCCTGAGAAGAAAACTTTTTATCACGCAGAAAATTGTCCAAATCACGAAAAAAATGGTAGTCCGTTGGAGCAAGGTCTGGCGAATACGGAGGGTGACGAATGGTTTCTAATTGCAGTTCCTGTAGAGTCTGCAGATCAGTCAAATCATGAGGCACCCATTTTTCATATTTTTTTATTTTATTGATTTGACGCAAATGAGTCAATATTGTTGGTAAGGTAACGTTAAACCATGCCGCTAATTCCTGGGTAGTTTGGCTCGGATCGGCTTCCACCATCTCTTTCAAATCATTGTAATTCACCTGTGTGGGCGGTCTTCCACGTGGTTCGTTCTTCAAATCGAAGTTTCCATCACGAAAGCGTTTAAACCAAAATCGCACAGTGCGTTCATTAGCAGTCCTCTCTCCAAACGCAACATTAATATTGCGAGCTGTTTCTGCCGCGTTAGTTCCGCGTCGGAACTCGTATTCAAAAATCACACGAATTTTCGAAGTATCCATCTTTATTGTCTAAGCTGAATAAAAAAAACAACTGAAAGTTGATAATCGAATGTTGCACATTTTTTAAAAGAAGAACTACATAGGTACCGTATGAAAAAAGTTTCACTCAAAAATCTCAAACCATGAAGGTTCTATGTCAATTCGAAGTACCTATTACAATAAAACGGCAATTTCATACTTTAACCCCTATTATTAAATGTTCCATGTTCATAGCTATTTTTATAGTAAAAAAAAGTCCGTTATTGGCAATATGATTTAAGCATACATTATGTATTTATTTATTCTTATATTATTTTTGTATTGAGTGGTGTGTGACTATGTTTCAGTAAAATAAAATAAAAAGAAATGTTTAACTGAAATGTAAAAACAACACTTTTGGTCTGTTAGCGTCTGCTGATTACATAATTTTGGTAATTATACAATATTAATATACCATAAAGAATGATAAAGAGATAATATGTACCTATTGTGTCAACAGCCGGTGCTAAAGTAGCATCTGTTGTTTTAGAGTTCCTCGGAGTAATGATAAAACGGAAAGCCAATGATAATATTTGGTTTCAGTCATCAATGTATTACAACTATGGATTTAGCACGCCATACAAAACACTACGAACTTTATGGAACATTTAAAAGTGACATATGCGTAGAGCATGAACTCTTCTTCTTCTTCTCTTTTAATGTCTTGGCTCCATCAGATTTTCTCCGATGATTTTGCCAGTGTCATTAGTAAAAAATAGCAATTTGTAATAGCCTTTGTTGAAATTAAAATCAAAAGTAGCAGATCCCGAGACTAGTCAGTCAAGTCAAGTCAAGTCTAATTTTTCTAGAGTTTTCCAAAACAGGTCCGTCAAGTCCAAAGCAGTCAGGTCCAGCATGAACTCTGTCATCTCTCATTTAAAACCATACAAACATCTGTGATTTAAAGAAAATGTGACTTAAGTCAACACATTGCAGTTTAAAATGAATAGTAGAACTTGGTCGTTACTACCATTTACCATTGACGTGCGAAAGCAAGACTCCGCCATTCCGTTTTAGGCGTACCTGTTATGTGCCGCTTTGGCATTTGTGACACAAAATCCATAGTTGTAGTACTTCGATGGTTACAGTCAAAAAAATATATTCTATAAAATGAAAATGTTTGTACAATATAATAACACTAGCGATCGCTATTTCCTTCAGTGAAAACCGTATCAAAATTCATTGAATGTTTTAAATAAAGTTAGCGAAGAAACAGGCGTACAGCGATTTTATTTTATAACTAGCGACTCGTTCCCGGCTTCGCCCGGGTGCATTTTTTTTACGTAAAAACCTTCCCTGATTATCCCTCTATCCATGAGTGAAGACAGAATTAAAATCGGCCCAGTAGCCTATGTTACTCCTGACGACCCCCTCTTCATGTCTGCAAAGTTTCATCGAAATCGCTTCAGCCGTTTCTGAGATTACCCCGGACAGACAGACAGACAAAAATTCTAAAAAAAGTTATTTACGTTTTAACAGCATGCGAATGACTCTCTAAGCTTAGTTTGAGGCAGTTTTTCGCAAATCACAGACAGACACTCTGATTTTATTTATATAGATTAAGTAGCCTATCCTGTGTCCCGTACGTCCAAATGTTTGTCTACCAAGTTTCATGAAAATCAGTTATTTCGTTTCAGTTATGGAGGAACATACTTACATACATACAGAAAAAAATTCAAAAAAATCGTCAATTTAGTTTCAGTATTATGTATAGAGCCTATAAACACGATATCTTTGAAAACAAAGTAACTTACTCCATGACCGACCCTTACAGATTTATTATTAGTATTGATATGTATGGATATTATTTAGATACAGATGACATTGATATAATATATGCTCAATGTATTTGCGATGAATGGTTAAGCATGAGATATAAGGTCATGCTCTCATGACTCAGTATAAGGCCCGGACTACAATGAAGAGGAGAGAATCCAACCAAGTTGTGCGTTGGATATTAAAACCATAGAGAGTAGGAATCTTACTTAAGACTCCTGACCTCTATGATTAAGTTTAGCAGGCGAGTTGTGCGAGGTAACTAACGATACTATATCTCCCATAAGTATATCCTATCTTATCTTTGCTCAACCGTATCCACTGAAGCCAAGTGGAGACGAGAGAAGTAATAACGAAATCCTATTGGTTGTCTCCTCTTCTTTCCTTTCCGATTTTCTAATGCAGTAGCATACAAGTCAGTTTTTATTTTAATAATTTTCCAGACAATTTTAATTATTATTTCTATTTTATCTATTGCATTTGCTTGTCTTCTCTTTTTTTTTGTGATAATTGTGTGTTCTATTGGAGAATTATATCTACATCTGTCTATCTATCTATCTTAAATGTTGTTGTTATATTTAATTCAACTCTTCATATATATCTTGGGATCCGTATATATTGATTAATAAAACCTTTTATTTAATGTGCACAACTTCTTCTTTATTTTTCTCAATTTAATACATTATAATGTTAAAAACAAAACGTATACACAATATAAATGAACTCATAAAATCATTCTATGCTATCTTATCAAATATCCAAACAAAAAACAACCTTTTTCTTTTTCTATGTTTGAAAATCAAACCTATTTAAATACAGCCAGTATTTAAGTTCAAAATTCATTAACATTAAACACTAAGTACTGGTTAATTCATGTAAGTAGGTATATTATCTAATTCAACGTTTAGTCAGATGATATAAATAAGATAATATTATTAAAAAGAGTTGATAAAGATGATAATCCATAAGTTCTTATAATGAGGGCAGGCCTTTGTCCAGCAGTGGGATTTTATGTTTTATTTCATACACTTATAAACCGTATTAAATAAGGTGACTATTAAAAATAAGTATTAATCGTAAAATTATTATTTTTTAGATTTATTTAAATGAAAATCTTTAAAGTGGTTTAAACTAATAGAAAAAAAAATGTTCGCTAAGTCATTTCTACTTGCTGTTTTATAAATACATTTTTTAATATATATATATATGAACGAAAGAAAAATCTCGATTCATTGAAGTACTTCTAAAATTACATCAATTATTACCGATTGATTAAACTTAATTGATTCGACTGAGACCTGATAAGAGATTTTAAGAGTCCCATTAGTGTTTAATCCATTTAGTAGGAATTTTAAATGAGCATGTTTGTGATTTTAATACAAAATTTTACAATTTGAAAGAAATAAAACGTATTTCATTTGTATCAAACAACAAGTACACACAGAATTTATTTATAATATCAATTTTGTTCGATGAACGATTATTATGACGCAACAAACTGTGCAGTATTACTATGTCCATGTCCATTACGATGAAAAGTATTAAAAAGACAGCTCTATTTTTTTATTACCTACAATACAATTGTTATAAAATAAAGAATATCATCTTCAGGCTTTTTCATATTGCTGCGGTTTATCATTCGATTCAATAGATTATTGAAGGTGCTTGGTATATCTTTATAAATTCCTACCAATTTGTAGATATAGGTCTCGCCATCTGTTCTTTGGCATCTGTTTCATATACGCTGTTACTTACCTATTTATTAAATTATTTCAGCATTTTAGACTTTTAGAAAGGTCGCATATCGTGGAACATCGCGAACTTACAAGATCGGAGCTTAATGTCTCTGTTATATGTAACATCGTGTGCTAAGACATTATATGACAGACATTTTTGGTGACCGGTGATGACGGATTTTATAGAACTCTTAAAGAATACCTACTCTAAATCTTGTTAAATTTGTTTAATTGGTTCCCAGAAGTGAGATCAGTACTATCACTTTAAATACAAAATCGAACTTACAAACTTCGATATGCGGAACCATGCATGTAAATATTTTTGTCCATATGAATCTTCAAACGCATGGTAAGTATATAAGTGTCGTAAATTTGAAAATTGCCAATAGTCGTTATTGTATTTAACGGTAAGTAGCTTATATATAAGTAGCCTACATCAATTTACAGCAATGACATCTGTTAAACATAGTTTGGTCGTCATATTTCTGGTGTACACGTTCGCTCCAGCCTATTGCTTTTTCGACATTGATGAAAAAATTTTGGCAAAAACTATTCCCGAGAACGCTCTATTAAATTTTACCGGTGTCGCAGTGAAATACGGATACACTGTTGAAGAATTCCAAGTGGTAACAGAAGATAATTATATACTGACACTCTACCACATCGTCGGTGCAAACAAAACGTTGCCATATTTATTGGTACATGGGATCGCTGACTCTTGCGAAACATTTATTTACAGAGAGGTTACATCTTTAGCTCTGACTTGCGCTGAAAAGGGATACGACACCTGGGTAATAAACACCAGGGGGAATAAGTACTCTCGCAAACATAAAACATTGAGCCCCGACAAGAATAGCAGTTTCTGGGACTACAGTTTCCATGACATAGGTTACTACGATTATCCTGCCACCATCGATTTCATATTGAATCAGACAGGACAGAAGCAATTGAGAGTAGTCGGTCACTCACAAGGCACCACTGGATTTTTCGTTCTTGCATCAACGAGACCTGAATATAATGAAAAAGTTAAGATATTCCTCGCATTGGCACCGGTCGTATATTTGAGCCACGTGAAATCACCTGTGTCAGAACTTGTTGCTGTATATGAACCATTAAGTCTCCTCTTAAAGACACTTGGTCAAGAGGAATTATTTTCAAATCATACGGCTAGTAGTACTTTTATTAAACTGTTTTGCACACAACTGGGAGTAATTAGTTACAAGGTATGTCTTGAAGGGATTGTGTTTTTAATCGCTGGTTCAGATCCTGAAGAATTTGAAGAAGAATTCCTCCCATATATATTTGCTCGCTTCCCATCCGGAACGTCTCGGAAGAGTTTAGTTCACTTTGCGCAAGTCTCTAAGAAAAAACGTTTCGCACAATACGATTACGGGACTATTGAAAACCTGTTTAAATATGGCTCCAGCACTCCACCAGAATATGACTTGAGCAAAGTGACAGCAAAAGTCGCACTATTTTGCAGCCAAAATGACAAATTGTCCGATTTGGAAGATGTAGCTACACTTCGCGGAAAACTTTCAAACATTGAAGAATATCGTGTTATAGAGCCACCTAAGTGGAACCATTTAGACCACGTGTGGGGACGTAATATGCCTACTTATTTGACGCCTTACATATTTGATTTGATGAATAAATATTAATTAGAAAAATGTGTCTATTCTATGGGCACTTATGCATTCTTACAATTAAAATGATTGAAATAATTGTGTGTTTCTTTTAAACATCAACGGAACGGTGTAATATTAAAAAATGCTGTTTCTATAGCTAAAACCGAATCGAAAGAAAAGAGAACAAAATATTAAGAATAAATAATACTGAAGTAGGTATATTTATTTCGTAAATATTGGCCGATGCTTCTTTATAATCTTCAATAGCCTGCGTCAAGAAGCTAGCCGCTCTTCTGTGTAGTTAAGTAGCACACAGGTATAAAAGTAACACACATATGTAGAAAAAAATCTTTGGTGATGTATTTAAAACCATAAATAAAGAAGGGTGAGTCCACCAGGATCCCCTAACTGAGTCCTAGGGGATCCTGGTGAACTCTTTCGTTCATCAGAGTGTGAGAGTAAAGCTGTAAGACTACTTTGTTGTTTTTCTAATGTAACTAGCGTCCCGTTCCCGGCTTCGCCCAAGGAAAAACTTGATAAAGTTTTATTATATGTAGCCAGGGAAACCCTGTAAGGTTAGGTGTAATATATTCCTCTTTCCATGAGTGAAAACAAAATTAAAATCCGTTAGATGGTTTAGAAGTAGGGGAGAAGCAGGCATGACGGATTTATAATGTATAGAGATTAAAGTTTTAATGAATAAAATGGTATTTTTGAGTCAACCATAATAGACGGAGATATGCCATCGCATTAGTTACAATTAGTTAGGTGAATCATTTTTATATTTCTATTAAGGTTTAGTTTAGCCTACGTGAGCCGTAATTTTTTTTCTACTTACTAATAGGATGGGTGTGCCAGTCCCAAACCAGCTACCAGTGGTTGACCACTCGCATGTTCAATTGAATAAATTAAGAAATAAAAGGCATTTTTAAAGAATCCAATTGTTTTGTCAGGTTGCCTAGACTTTTACCAATCTTCCAAACAAAATTGTAGCGGGAGTGAACGAAAAATATCGCTATTTTGCTTTTTTTTTTCAGACCAGTGTTTCGTTCACTTGCCTTCCGGCCGCCATCACAGTTAGAAATGCATGTCGGCTTGGTAAGTTAAATTTTAGTTAATCGCCTATTATTTCCTGGTTACTGTCATTAAGTTGTGTTATATTGAAAATTAAGTGTTTATTAAGTGATATGAGCTATTATTTTCAATAAATAATGATATTATCAAGTATTTTTGAAGATGGTTAACTACTGGATGACCAGATTACAGTTTAACTTTGTTTCTCGTTTTTTTAGATCGAAAATGCCTCCCAAAAATACATTTTTTAAACATACCGAGGATGATCTACTGAAGTGTCTCGACGAAATTAGTAAAGGCGCCAAAATAAGGCCAACATGTCGAAAATATAATATCCCTCACCCCACTGTTATAAACAAACCGAAAATGAGACATCCTGTAGGTACAGCGTAAAATAACAACTATTCTTGACCCCACAAGAATAGTTGTTATTGACTAGGTGGATTAAGGGCAATCGAGGGTCGGGATTGTAAAAGAATTAATTATATAGTAAACGATGCTCCACAACCTTGAAAAAAATAACACAGGTAGCCAATGAATGTTACTTTTTGCTGAAACATTCGAATTTAAGATAATGCTTATGGATAAGTGTGAAAAAAATCCAGAAAATCACTAAAAACGTGTAAATCGCACTCCCGTTTTGTTACAGTTGTGTCGGTAAGTATCAAGAATTATTAAATGAATTTTATCAAATAATAAAGCTAAAACTATAAAAAAATAGATGCAATCTTCATTTCTTAATAAACATATTCCTATTTTGTGTAAAAAAATCACAAACTTGCCCAATTTTTTCGCTCAAAATCTTCATACAAATTACTATGAAGGCTATTATTATGAAATCACGCTCGGGCCACGGTTCAGTCTGATTCAGTCGGCCATGCGCCTCCGAAGTGAGAGCACGTCGCTTTGCGCCGCACTGACAGTTCGTGATAAAACCGTGTACTTACACAAAAAATGTCAAATATATCGTCTTTGATGTTGCAATTATAGCCCAAGAGCCCAAGGCCAGACCTTCGTTCAGTGTGACCATATATGGCAGGATTTCCACCCACATAAGAGACGACGGTAAAGGTCTACCGGGGCAACGAAAAAACAAAAATTTTGGAAAAACCCTTCCCCCCTCCCTTAAACTGCCCTGTCTGTCCGGCGCGACTCAGCCGAGTCGTGTTTGGGCTCATCGGAGACGTCTCGACGAGATAAAAAAAATTTGAACCCCCCCCCCCCCTCTAACCCCCTCAGCCGTAACTCGGAAACGGCGCGACGCAGTGGGGTCGTGTTTGTGCTCATCGGAGACGTCTCTCCGAGATCCGAGATAAGTGTCGCAACGGTTTATGAGCGCTCGGCAAAACTGGCGGGATGTCTGCGCAGGTGTACACTCTACTCCCGCCATAACAGATCCAAAAAATGAATACTGCGCATTCAAGGTCAGCGCTCATAAACCACTGCGACACTTATACTATGAAGGCTATTATTATGAAATCACGCTCGGGCCACGGTTCAGTCTGGTTCAGTCGGCCATGCGCCTCCGAAGTGAGAGCACGTCGCTCTGCGCCACATTGACAGTTCGTGATAAAACCGTGTACTTACACAAAAAATGTCAAATATGTCGTCTTTGATGTTGAAATTATAGCCCAAGAGCCCAAGGCCAGACCTTCGTTCAGTGTGACCATATATGGCAGGATTTCCACCCACATAAGAGACGACGGTAAAGGTCTACCGGGGCAACGAAAAAACAAAAATTTTGGAAAAACCCTTCCCCCTCCCTTAAACCGCCCTGTCTGTCCGGCGCGACTCAGCCGGGTCGTGTTTGGGCTCATCGGAGACGTCTCGACGAGATAAAAAATTTGAACCCCCCCCCTCTAACCCCCTCAGCCGTAACTCGGAAACGGCGCGACTCAGCCGGGTCGTGTTTGGGCTCATCGGAGACGTCTCGACGAGATAAAAAAATTGACGCCCCCCTCGGACCCCCTCAGCCGTAACTCGGAAACGACGCGACGCAGTGGGGTCGTGTTTGGGTTCATCGGAGACGTGTCGACGAGATAAAAAATTTGACGCCCCCCTCGGACCCCCCCGGCCGTAACTCGGAAACGGCGCGACGCAGCCGGGTCGTGTTTGGGCTCTTCGGAGACGTCTCTCCGAGATAAAAAATTTAACGCCCCCCTCGGACCCCCCCGGCCGTAACTCGGAAACGACGCGACGCAGTGGGGTCGTGTTTGGGTTCATCGGAGACATCTCGACGAGATAAAAAATTTGAACCCCCCCTCTAACCCCCTCAGCCGTAACTTGGAAATAGCGCGACGCACCCGGGTCGTGTTTGGAATCATCTAAGACGGCTCTCGGGAAGGCGAATTTTTTAGAGTAGACCAAATTTCAAATTTTGGCAGTTGCGATCTACTCGTAGGACCATGGTCAACGGTTACAGGTAGACCCCCGTGTTGGGTATCATTTGAAAGGTCTCAACGAGGGTGATCAATTGAAACTAATCCCCTCTCCCTCCCCCTTTTAAGTAAAAGTCTCCTACCCCCAATTCTTTACGAATTACAAAACAAACCCCAAAACCAAACCAAAACAATTAACTATAGCAAATGATAACACCCAACTCACAACCGCGCCCCCACGGACTACTTGCAGACCGCAGCAGCAGTGCTTTAGTAATAATAAAAATGACCAAATCCCATTTGCATATAACGAAACGCATGATGGCGCATCTGTCAAACCTAATATCATTAGTGTCAAAAGATCACGCCAAATTTCAAATACCTATGTCGTCTTTGATCTTGAAATTATGATGTAAACTGCGCAACTAAAAAATTACTCCTCGGAACTATTTATCTCCGCAGCTAGAAACTTTACAGAAAGATTTCTATCAAGCCAGAAACCCACGGCATTCTCGGTGCATGCAAATACGAGATCCGCCTTATATAAATATGTCAATAATAATGTGAAGTTCATCATTTCTTTCCACATTTTATTTTTGGCTTTATAACATTTTAAATGCTTGATGAATGTTTAAAAGCTAGAATACGAGATTTTTTTAGTTATATGTACGAGAAAAATAGTTCCATTTTTGGCAAGCCTGACTGCAGAGTGCAAGCAACCCTTTGGCTTAAAGTTCTAGTTACCAAGCCATAAAATTCCAAAAATAAATAAATAAGCAAGCATGTCGAAGCATGTCAAATTGTCAACCTCTCGCTAGAGTATATATTATGTATGTACCATTATGTTCCTTTCTTTGTGTTCCTTGCTCATTGCTCTCGTTTAGAGACTAGCTAGAGTACTATATTCTTTGGTTCCTTGTTTGTTCCTTGATGTCAACCAACCCTGCTGATAACAACTAAAACGTAGTGATTATATACTCTGATAACAACAAAATTGGAATTGGAACCCTAAACAGAAAATGAGTGAGCCAATCAATTTTACGTCCATAAAACAAGGCAAACTAGCGTGTACCAAGCACGCGGAGGGTGCCACACAGGTAGACACAGTCATATGGACTCTTTCTAACTTCATAGCATTATTAATGGCGAACAGGGGAGTATTACGGATAACATGCTCAAACACAGAGATTGGCGGTGAGGAGCATTTGAAATACAATTTAAAAATACGGTCTGATCCATGGGACCAACACCGTGGAATAAAAGTTTATTTTCAGTCACACGAAAATGTGGTGGTGGCTCCCACAGTAACGATAAACAAACGTGAATCAGATGGCTCCAATAACCCGTTATTTAACAATGGTTTCTATAACAAACCCAACCAATTAAATAGTGGCCTCAGAATCCTTAAAGAGTGTATGGTAGCAGAACCATATAAGTGGCATTTCTTAATTTCAGATTACAACACAAGCAACATCCGCAATTTAGTTTTACAATTTCAATTTAGAACTTATAATGTTGATGGTATAAATAAAATACTGGGAGCTACCAGATTGGTTGATTTTAGCGAGCTACTTACCAATGAACTGTTATACGATGCCATAATAAAGTCTAATGACGGTGAAGAATTCAAAGCCCATAAAGTCATCCTCGCTTTTCGAAGCTCAGTTTTGAAAACAAAATTTGAGACCAATTTAAATGATACAACAGAGAGTAAATCAGTTGTGAAGACTCAATATTCTTCAAAAATAGTTCAGCAGGTATTGAAATTCATATACACAAACCGAGCGGACATCAATGAAATGACAGATGTCCATGAATTGTTGGATGCTGCGGAACATTACCATATCGATGGACTTAAAGAGCTTTGCGAGGCCTCTCTATGTGGGAAATTGACCATGACAAATGCCATTCAATCCTTAGAACTGGCTCTAAGGTATCATCTAAAAATTTTAGAGATAGAAGTACTGGATTTTGCGAAGTGTAATTGGGACAGTTTAATAAAAACAGAAGCATGGGCTAACTTAAACTCCATAGAAGTAGTTAAGCGCCTTGCAGAGTGTCATTCAAATGATTTTCTTAATCCTGTTTGGTCTTCTGGCTTGAGTTTGTGTACAAACAACGGTGCTCTCTTATAAATAATAGAAAACAACAACAATAGATTAGATAGAAGAAGAGATGCAAAATATTTTCTAATTTATGATTTTAAAAAAGAATTTATTTGTTTATTTTTGACAAGTAGCAATTCGGAAGCATATTTTTTAGTTGATGTATTAGAACAATAATAGCCGCCCAGTCAAATTAGATCAAAATGGAGGCTAAAATGAAAAAAAATCCAAGTAACTAGCAATTTTCCTTCGAAATTCATTGGGGCGGTCACTGGCAGTCTACATTTCAGTTTTCGGGATCCTCACCCTATTGCGTCATCCGCCATCTTGAATTTTTATTAACTGAATAACTCGTTTATTTTCAATTTTACGAAATGGTTATTACCGAAGTTGTTTGGAATTAAATTTCCTTTTTTGGTCCTTATCAATTTATCTCTACGATCAATATTTTTCGATTTAGACCCGAAAAGAGGTGGGAGGTGAACCTAAATATTCTATTATCTCGTTTATTATTGATTAGTTCTATATTGTTAACCAATTATTATTAATCAACAATAATCATTATTAATGTTAATTATTATTGATTAATTGGTTAATAATAATATAACGATATATTAATATATCGATCCAAGGAAAAAATGATAGGGATCAAAATTGTAGGAAATTAAAAAAAAAATCACCCTTAAATTCAAGATGGCGGATGATGCAATAGGGCGAGGATCCCGAAAACCGAAATGTAGAATGCCAGTGACCCCTTGGTGACCCCCTCCAACGAATTTAGAAGGAAAATTTTTTCTTCGTCAAATCCTAATTCGACTGGGCTATAAATGATTCACTATAAAGATATTTCAAGAAAAGCCTTGTTACCAATAATTTGACCTTTTAAAAAACTCGAAAGCATTAGTGTTTAATAAAACAGCGAAACTATACAAAACAATTTTTTTAAAGAATCAGATGGTTATAAGATACTAAAATGGTAATGTTAAGTATAAATATATAAATTTATGTTTAAAACGATAGCCTTATTCATTTAGTATGAGCTGATGCTGGATGTGGACAGTCTTTATTATTACGATTGATTTACTAAATGATGCTTTATATGTATAATAGGAGTCTCACGACATTCGTCAGATCCGTTTTTTAGCCTTACTAAATGGTGCTAAATGTTGACAGACTTTATTAATAGGTATAGATAAATAAAAGTATATTTAAAACGACTGATTTACTAAATGTTGATAGCCTTTATATGATAGGTACCTTAGGGTGGGTCAAAAAAATCCAATTTCCTATGATTGACGATTAAACTGATTTAACAATCTATTGGTGATAAGATATGACCATTTTTATATGAGACTAAATTGAAAATGGAAAACTATGTTGAGGATAATATTCCCGTTAATATTAAGAGCTCATACTTACTTGGTATATAAGTAATTTATAGAGGTACACGAAAACTAGTTTCGTGTCAGATCAAAAAAAATATAGGATTTTTTTGACCCACTCTAAGGTTAGGTAGATAGAAATATGAAAAAAGGATAGACTAAGGTACTTATGGTGCTGGATTATGACAGCCTTTATTAATAGGTGTAGATAGATAGAAGTATTTTTAAAACAATAAACTTGTATTACTTAATTATGGTAAATGTTGACAGTTCATACAAATATAGATAGATGTTACTTTACTAAGTACATAATATACTTTATAGTGTTACTTAATGATAACCTATATCCAATATAAATGTGGATTATTTTTATATTACGCTTCTGTAAAGGTGCTTCATCACCCGGAGTATTCGCCTGTAATGTAATGTTACAGATTCGAGCATTACATCAGTGAGGGTGGTGAACCAAGCAACTACTGTGCGCAACCTATAATGATACAATCTGATGTCAATGACAATCTGTAATATTTTGATACTTGTAATATCAATGTGCACGACTAGTAACTGACCGCCTCGCGTCTGTATTTCACTGGTTTTGAAATAATACGTGGCACCAACATTGTTTCTCCTGCTTTTTTTAAAACTTATTTAGAATGCCAACTTCAACTTAATTTAATGGTTAAAATTGAACTGAACAAAAATGTTACAAAAGGCGAGTGCTCCCAGTGAGGGACTAAGTAGAATAAATAATTTTTAAGAACGAATTGATATTTTATTTTGACGAGCCTGATCCAGCTGAATATAATTATGCCGGATTAAAGAAAATCCAGCTGGATCTAGCGCGGATCCGCAAATTCTTTTGTAGTTAAAATAATAATTTTTAGTGTTGAATCCAACATGACGTAAACCATGGTTTGGTTTTTCCCACCCTCTCCAAAGAAGAAGATAGTGTAATTGGCAGGGTTGCCAAATAAAATTTCAATTTAAAACTTCCAAAGTAAAAATTGGAGTTACTCAGTGAACTGGGAAGTTATATTATTTAGATGGGGCTACTAATTTTACGCATACAAAATAAAACAAATACCTACCTACCAAATAATTTTTATAACTTTAGAGTAAAGTTAATTTCAGTTTTAATTGTTATTATTATTTTAATATGCTGCGGTTTGAAAATTGAGTCACAGACTAACTTCGAATTGATCAAGTATCTTGCAGTTATATTTATTATTAAATAAAAAAAAATTGAACATAAATGACCGTTGTAATTTTGAAAACCGTTCATTTTCAGATTTACTACCGTTCGAAATTTCCATCCTTAAGCTGTCAACACTCCTGAATGTAGTTGTCTGTGGTAGTTGTAGAGTATAAAACGTAGTGTGGTAGTGATTATATACTCTTTGGTAGAGTAGACTCACTCACTGGGTATTAATTTATTTAACTATAACAACCGTTTTTTATATTTTCTGCTGAAGTTTCCATCTTTCCAATAGGTTTTCTAATAACTGTGCTGATACGTAGTGATGTAAAAATACTTTATTTTATTTGACGTTTCCAAGATAAATTTTTAAGGTTAGGTGCGACGAAAGTGTCGACTGTCGATTAGAAAATGACTTTTCCCGGTGAAAATGGTGTTGCGAGTTATGAAAGTATACGTGGCCATGACGAGCAGAGGTACACGGTGAGGCAGGCGTATGATCATGGTAAGATTTTTAATTTATTGACCATCCAATGGTATTTTATGCAACAGCAATGAGTACCTAACAAATATTTGGTATTTCATCATCCTCGTAAGAAACTAATGATATAACCTAACCTTCATGAGTAATAGATTGCAGAATTACTATACTGCAATCAATTTTCAGCAATAAAGTTACGTATTGTAATGAAGTTTCAGGAAGATAATTTGATTTGATAAAAAATCACATCCAATTGTGTTTTTTATTTAGGCTTAAGCAACTTAAAGTGGGATGGCACAGTGCGTTTCGCAATAACCACCCCAATACAAAAGAATCGTGAAATAACAGCATTTATGCTGTTACGTTTTGATGAGTGAGTAAGAGAGCCCATTGCCCTATACCTTCTTAATCCCATAGTTATTTATTTTACTGAGGTCGGCAGCACATTTACAGAATCTGTGGCCACCTGCCATCATGTGTATTGACATAAATAACAATAACCTTTATCCTAATTAGTTATGTAGGTACCTAATAACATTGATTTTATTATCTCAGCTTAATAGTAGTCATTAATTCTTTAAATGCGAACTATATGAAATTCTTTAAGATTTAACAGCTCTTCTACGAAAGGGCATATTGGATATGGTGTCCAAAATATATAATAATTTATCAATACAATTAATGAACAAAGAAATAGGAGACTTTAAAAATAAACTGAAGACAGTATTGATCAAAAAGGTTTACTACACTATTCATAACTTCTATTTAGTACTAGAAATGAATACTGGACATTGGAAATTGATACTGACATTAAATATTATAACTTGATAATACTTCTACATTTTTAATTTACATTTAAGATAAAGATTTTGTATGTCAGCAATGGTAGGTCATATGAATCAAATATGTTAATTAAAATACCTGTTATGTACATTATGATCAACAATTAAATTATTATAATAGGTTTTGAATTTCTGATAAAAATTTACAACAATGGTGAACAAATTTAATAGGCTAATTTCATGGTTAGAATTATAACTTACTTTAACAATAAAGAGAAGGCAATGAACATGCCGACCAACTGGCTCGAGCAGGTGCAAAAGGTAGGCTAATAGGTCCTGAACCTATGTGCGGACTACCTAACAGCCTAGCTCGCTGGACCATATGGAACCAGTGCTTTACTAAATCTTACAAACGCTTGCCAGGTCTGAACCATTCCAAAGCACTCATAAAAGCCTACAGTCGAAACGTGATGAACCAGGCTATGTCGCTTAGTAGGAGCAATCTGTGCATGCTAACGAGGGCACTAACGGGGCACTGTCGCCTCAATAGGCACCTCAAAATAATGGGTCTCACCAGTACGGGAGAGTGTCGCTTCTGCCATGAGGCAGAAGAGACACCAATGCATATCCTGTGCGAGTGTGGCCCCTTGATGCACAAGCGCAGTCACATCCTAGGAAGCCACACAATGGCTTCTGAAGATGTGAGGAATGCCTCTATCAAAAAAGTACTACAGTTTCTAAACGCGGTAGGTATAGGTAGAGAGCTTTAGTTTACGTGGCGATCACAATATTTCAGCAATGGACGAAGTGATACTGGTTCTCTAGCAGACCAGAAATAGCCGCTAGGAAGATAATAATAATAATAATAATAATAATAACAATAAAGGGAAATATGAAAAATGTTTTACAAACTAGCAACACACAAAGTTTACAAATCTAGTCGTTGAATATATTTCTTACTTGAATAGTTGGTACTTTTTTGAAAAACTTTTAGTGAAAAAGTTCATTCATAAAATAAATTTTTGACCTTTAGTGTAGTACTACTTGCCATGTTTTTCTCCCAGTGTCTTTTTTATGTGAAAGTAAGCAGGTAGGTTGCCGATTCAATTGTCTTTATATAGCTAACATCATCTTTAACCCAATAAATGTCTTGCATTGAAACAGCATTAGTTATGGTAGTTTTCATTAATTGGTTTATCCAACCAGATAAGCTCCCAGCTTGTCACTGTGGAACTTTTTCCAAATACATATGACATTCATATCACAAAGTGCAAATTAAATACACATGTAAAATCATTGTGTTTTTTGACTACTTATCAGTACTGTAGAAAGGCCATGTTACGTTAAACCAATTTTGACAACATGAAAGTAATTATTTAAAATTAAAAAAAATATGTATAACTCCAGTGATGTGAATAAATTACCATTATACTTTGGCCGTCATTCTCTGTACTTATTACTTTATTATAATTTATCTATATCAAACTTATAGGTAGAGTCATTGTAAGTAATAAATTAAATGAATAAGTACTTTGAATTAATAAGTCGCAGTATCAACTTTAATTTCCGATGCTATCTCAATCAATTGATTTAAAGTGGTGTCTCCTCTTAATATGAGCAATTGGCGGGTCGTTAGTCTTTTGCAGTTTTGATTGTTTGTTCATAAAGCCAACTCGTGTGAAACTGCGAATCCAGTCAAATGTTGTGGATATTGAGTAAGAAATTATTGAAAAACTAAGCCTTGATAAGAAAGTTATTTCTGTGCAAATTGTTATGTGACAAACTATAATTTTGCAAGGTCATAAATGTAATATTAACTCTGTTTATTACCACGGTAAAGTTCTTAGATATCACTTGGCCATTAAAATAAATAACTAAAAATGGTTTAAGACGGTTTTAGAGAATAATTTGCATTTTTAAATTAATTCGCAAGTTAAAATATTGTAAAATGTAATTATGGCTATGTGTTCAATATTGTATTGAAAAGATTTTACGCAAGAAGTTATTGTAATATAAGATAAACCTTTAAAGTGGTGGTCATAGTATCAACAGTTGGCCCATTTTGGCTGTTAAACATAATAATTATAATATTAAATATATATATTATTAAATAATTATTTATTATACAAGATCATCTATGAAATAAAGTAAACAAAAATAGTTAGTCATTAATTTATGATTAACATCAATTAACACTTCTGATTAGTTAAACTTCTCACATTAGTATGCTGCAAATCAGGCTGTCCCTTAAAATAGGCTCTGTTTGTCTCTATCCGGAGCTACTCTCCTCCAACCTTTGGTTGTCTTCCCAGTGTCTGACCGGTTAATTAATGTCTTTTCGACGCTTTCCTTCTCTGGAATACTTGATGACATCTATGTCTATCTGTCTATGTTATATCTGCTTGATAAGTTAATGAATGAATTAATTAAATTAGTTAATGTCATTAAGTGTTACTGAAATATTTATCTATATGCTTCAGTTACTAACACCCGTTAGGGATTTGATATGTTCTAGTAAATAATACTGTAAAAAATTATGGCCATATTAAGGATTAAAAATGAGAACAAAAACTATCATTATAATATATAACAGAGTAAAGCGGTTATCACACTTTACAATTTGAAGGATTCCAATTTAGGAAACTAAGTAGTGAACTAGTGATCACACTACACTAAATTGATTTCTAAATCGAAGACACAGAATTGAAAATTGATAAAATCTAAATTGGAATCCTTCAAATTGTAAAGTGTAATAACCGCTTAAGTACACTGTTTTAACAATTTTCCTTTTGATTTTCAGGCGGTGTTAAGGCGGGTGCTGCAAGAGCAGCCAGCATCACGTACAGTGTGTTGTCAAGACGTAAAGCAGCGGAAGAAGGTGTCGCCCGCTTGGCCAGGGTGTTATCGGCATTGGACTTGACCGCTTTAGGAGTCGGTAGTACTTTGGGAGTCGGAGTTTATGTCCTGGCCGGTGATGTGGCCAAGAACTATGCCGGTCCAGCTGTAATACTTTCATTTCTTTTGGCAGCTGTGGCGAGTGTCTTTGCCGGTGAGATTCATTTTAACACTTATACAGACTATAAGTTATGGCAACTTCGGAACATCTCGTTCAAAGTCTCTCAGTACCAAAGTCTTTGACCAGTGATGGCATTAGCATTGAAACATAGCATTGAAACGCACTTAATAAAGCCCCCCGTGGTTCTATTGTAAAATTTCGGTGGAGGCTTATTTCCAGCAGTGCATCATTTCTGGCTGAAATGATGATGATTATGAACTTAAAATAAATTTAACTCTTCTGTACGGGCTTAAAGCACGCACACAGTTGCGCGGGAGCAGGCCGCACACATCGTTCAATAAACATAGCAACTAGTCCGCTTCGGTCCGCGTTCCGCAGTACATGCGACCAAGCGTGTACTCATTAGCATTTTATCATTGTTTCGTAATTATCAATAATATAGCATTTTCAAGTTATCAATTACATTGTTTCTATCATTAACATTACTTATCAATATATGTACGGGACACCGTACAGAAAATGGTCCTTCGACAACCTCGCGAGTGAATTACAAAGTGTTGTGTTCATATAGTGAGGAACCAGTGAACATTGGGATTACAGTGTACATTTACTTATCAACAACCGTTTGGTCTTAGCATAGCAGCAAGGCCAGCATCAGCATCAGCATCAGCATCAAGCAAGCATCTTATAAACATATCAAGTAAAATCATTCTTTAATAAGCAAATCAACACATCAATCCTAATCAACCTTCAATTATGACGTCAAAGTCAACTACAAGCAAATTGGAGGAGATGTATCGTAAACAAAAAAGCAATTTCAAAGCACTATCACGTACTATATCATCAGTCAATCTTGAAGACTTATCAGAAAAGTGGGAATTAGAAGACCACTTAAAAACCATTCAATCGCGATGGTCAACAATCGACTCCTTACACTGGGAGATCGATAGCGAGCAATACGAAGTCAATAACGAATACGATGAAGCATTTACCAAATATGAACAAATGTATAATTCTAACAAAAAATCAATCAACAGCAAGTTATGGACCTGTTATCATCGTGAAAAATCAACACCTCAAATCGAATTACCGCATTTCAGCGGCAATTATTATCAGTGGTTATCATTTAAGGATTTATACGTTGAATCCATTCACAGCAACAGATCAGTCCCAAACGCACAAAAAATGCAAATACTTAAAAGCAAATTAAGGGGAGAAGCAGAGAAGTTAGTATCTCATTTAAACATCAGCTCAAATAATTATCAAGCTTGTTGGGAGCTATTAGATCATAGGTACAGCAATCAAAAACTTATCTTCAATTCTCATCTTAGCATCCTCTTATCATTACCTAACATACAAAATCAATCATCAGCACAAATAAAAAGGATGCATGATACGGTGAACGAATGTTTAAATGCAATCAAAAATTTACAAGTCGATATATCAACATGGGACCCTATCATCGTCTATATATTGGATCAGAAGTTAGACGAAGAGACCCACAACGACTACATAGAATCCTTATCAATAGAAAATCGCCGTCAACTACCATCATTATCAGATTTCATGAACTATCTTGAAGGAAAATTCACAGCATTAGAATCAGCTCGTCGGAAACAAGCCCCGACACAACCAACAATGTCAGCAAAAACAACGAACAATTATCGTGGGAACAAAAACCATATATCATATGACACACCTACTTACCCACGTGAAAATAAAAGCAAACCATTTTTCAATAATAATTATCAACAAAAAGGTTATTACGCAATCACTCCGAAGTGTCCAATTTGTAATAAGACACATGGGATATTCAATTGCAACATTTTTCTTGAAGCAAAACCTCACGAACGAAAGAGCTTAACAACCGAAAATAATTTATGCGAAAACTGCCTCTATAGTCATAATGGAAAGGATTGTATTTCCAATAAAGTGTGCAAATTATGTTCCGCAAAGCATAACACTCTGTTACATGATTCCTATGTGAACAGTACTAATACCTACAATCGCACGCTAAAGCAAAATGAGCATTCTCAGCGCAAAAATGTTACTCACATTTCAAAAGAAAATATTACAGAGGTACTTTTAGCAACTGCACTGTTAAAAATACAGGATGTATATGGATCATATCATACCATGAGAGCACTAATTGATCAAGGCTCACAAATTTCCCTTATTTCAGAAAACGCCTCTCAGCTGTTAAAACTGCCACGCAAACATTGCAAGGGAGTAATACTAGGAGTTGGTGCAAAGGAAAATAGGTGCAAGGGAATCATTAATATCACATTATCATCCACCGATAATGAATTCTCACTAACAACAGATGTTACCATTGTAAACAACCTTATCAATCGATTACCCAATCACTCATTTAGCAAGCCATGCTGGCCTCATATAGCAAATATCAAGTTAGCTGACGACGACTTTTACAACAGTCGTCCTGTAGACATCTTACTGGGAGCAGATGTCTACCCTTCTATCATAATGAGCGGTATCATACAATCAGAATCTAATCAGCCTGTAGCACAGCAAACCCGCTTAGGGTGGATACTAAGCGGTAACGTAAAATCTTACCATTGCAATGTTGTTCTAACAGACTTACAAAACATACATAAATTTTGGTCAGTGGAGGACATATCCGAAAATTCAGAAATATCCGACGAAAGTGATAAATGTGTAAAACAATATGAAGCAGAAACAACCCGTCTTAAAAATGGACGATACGTGGTTCGATTACCGATGAAAGAAGGTTATCAAGAAAAATTAGGGGAGTCGAAAAGAAAAGCATTAGCACAATTTAACCAAATCGAAAAGAAATTTACAAAAAATCAAACATTAGAGCATAAATATAAATCATTTATGAGTGAATACTATGAGCTTGGTCATATGATGCCTTGTTCTAGCAAACAAACGCCCGTCTGTTACTTACCACACCATGCAATACAACGAGCAGATTCCACAACTACGTCACTCCGAGTAGTTTTTAACGCTTCAAACAAAACATCCACAGGGTTTAGTCTTAACGACTTAATGTACAGCGGTCCTAATTTGCAAAAGGACTTGTTTTCACTAATACTCAGTTGGCGCCAGTATCAGATAGCATATGTAGCAGACATTGAAAAAATGTTTAGAGCAATCAGTATTCACGAATCAGATCAATTTTTACAAAAAATAATTTGGCGTAACAGCTCAGCATCACCCTTACAAGAATACAGGCTAACAACGGTAACTTATGGCATGAAAGCAGCGCCCTTTCTCGCCATGATGACTCTCAAAAGGTTGGCCAGGGATGAAGGTCATAAGTATAAGGAAGCAGCACATGTTCTTGAAAACTGTTTCTACACTGACGATTTGTTGCACGGAGGACACAGTATAGAATCAGCAAAACAAATGAAGTCAGATCTTATCAATCTATTAAAACTTGGGGGATTTAATCTCCGCAAGTGGTCATCAAACAAAACAGAACTACTTGAAAACACATCTTATAATGAAATCTTCGATTTTAACCATACAACTCAGGAGTCTACTAAAACCCTGGGAATAAGCTGGAACCCAAAGGAAGACAGCTTCAACTTTAAGCTAAATATCAACACCATATCATTATCATCAACATATACAAAGAGATCTCTCTTATCAGATATATCAAAGATATTTGACCCCCTGGGGTGGCTTACTCCAGCAACTACTAAACTAAAAATACTATTCCAAAAGGTATGGCAGTTGGAATTAAAATGGGACGACGCCTTACCGGAAGATATCAAAAAAGAATGGGACACAGCAAGTAAAGACTTAGCATACATAAATACTATCAAAATACCAAGGTGGTTACAATCCAAAAAAGGTTACTCTTTAGAGTTACATGGTTTTTGTGACGCCAGTAACAAAGCATATGGCTGCGTAATATACTGTAAAATGTCAGAATATCAGAAGGATTCCTCAGTGGTTATTATAGCAGGGAAATCACGGCTAGTGCCCATCAATAAGAACATTTCTCTCCCAAGGTTAGAATTGTGTGCAGCATCATTATTAGCAAAACTTATGAAAACAGTTAAAAACAATTTATCAGAATATAGCATCAAAATATTCGGATGGTCGGACTCGACTGCGGTGTTGGGTTGGCTTAACGGAGAGCCGAACCGTTGGAAGACCTTCGTCGCGAATCGGGTCAGAATGATCACCGAAATAATACCAACAGAGTGTTGGCAATATGTTACCTCACACGAAAACCCAGCAGATGCTGCGAGTAGAGGATCAAGTGTTGAGCAATTAATTAAAAATCATCGATGGTGGACAGGACCTTCATGGTTAATATCATACGATCATAAAAAACGAAATACGAAACAAAACTTTTCTTCAAATGAAGAATGCAAATCAAAACAAATAAATGTCTTAACGACGACATTACCTTATCAAAACAATGTAATTGATCGCATAATAATGAGTCATAGCAACTACACACGCCTTACACGTGTGTTAGCATGGGTTCTAAGAACGAGCTCACGTAAACATAAACCTCTTACCCTTACAATCGAAGAGATAGAAAAAGCAAGAAATATTTTGATCAAGCATGTTCAATCAACAGAGTTTTTAGAGGAAATTACAGCCTTAAAAAATAATCAAAGAGTGAATAATAAAAGCAGATTACTTTGTATTAATCCGTTTTTAGACAAGGATGCCATGCTAAGAGTAGGAGGTCGAATTAAGCACTCTAACATAGAAGAAAATATGAAGCACCCACTTATCATTCCCAATAATCATCATTTAACTAACCTCATCATTGACTATGGCCATTTAAATACGTTTCATGGGGGAACTCGGTTAACGCTAAACTGGTTACGTCAAACATATTGGATTATGGGAGGTAACAGATGCGTTAAAAAACACCTTAGAAGATGTGTCACATGTAGAAGGCACGATCCAGTAAAACACGAACAATTAATGGCCGATTTACCAGAAGCACGCATTAATCAAAGCAGACCTTTTTATCATACAGGGGTAGACTTTACGGGGTATATGGAATATAAAGCAAGCAAAGGAAGAGGAATTAAGACATGTAAAGGATATGTGGCCGTCTTCGTCTGTATGGTGACAAAGGCGGTACACTTAGAATTTGTATCAGACCTTACCTCGTCTGCCTTTATAGCATCTTTACGACGAATGTCAGCCCGCCGAGGTGCGCCGCGACACATATACAGCGATAATGGCACCAACTTTGTAGGGGCCTGCAAAACTATCAATCAAGAATATCATGATCTTCGAAAAATAACAGACGAAAATTTCTACAATAACATAACTGAAATGAAAATAAACTGGCATTTTAATGCTCCAAATTGGCCCAACGCAGGAGGACTGTGGGAGGCGGCCGTAAAAAGTCTCAAATACCATCTAAAAAGAGTGCTCGGCGAACAAAAACTCACCTTTGAGGAGTTTACAACGTTGTTAGCTCAACTTGAAGGCTGCCTTAATTCACGCCCTCTCTGTGCTTTAACAGAAGACGGAGACGATATAAATGCACTAACACCCTCGCATTTCCTCTCCAGTGGCCCAATATTATCAATCGTCGAAACAGAAAAGGATGAGCGTACTAGGTGGCGACTCACCCAAAAAATCTTTCAAGATGTATGGGATAGGTGGAGAACGGAATATCTGTCCCAATTAACAGCAAGAAGTAAGTGGAGACAAGTAAAAGAAAACATAAAAGTGGGAGACATTGTAATCGTACACGATACCAACTTACCAGCAGGTAGATGGCCTCTTGGTCGCGTCACATTAACCCACCCAGGTGCTGACGGACTCGTCAGGGTCATCAGCATTAAAACTAAAAAAGGCACCTTTAAAAGACCTATATCAAAAGTATCAATTTTACCTACTGAAACAAATAATCAGCAGAAAGAAACAGCAACCATACCAAAAAGGGTAAAAAAGAAGTCTTGCAACTTCATGTCACTATTGCTATTATCATTTATCATGCTAATCACATCAGTAACTTGCACTCAGCAAGTTACAAACATAAAAACAGATCAAGGTTTCTATTTCGACAAATTAACAAATTTATACCTGCAACGAGATGAATGGAAACTTATTGTTTACTATAACATGACTCCGTATTGGCATGCTACAAACTTACTCAATCAATACTTAAGCAGAATTGAACCAATATGTAACAAATCAGCTGCTAAATCACAATGTGAGATCATTTTACTACAATTGCGTCACCGCTACGTCAATCTCGAGCATTATAATAACATTCTACTCAGTCAGCAATATCACGGTAACTCAAGACAACGCCGTGGGCTTATAAATGGGGTAGGTTATATAGCTCATAGCTTATTCGGGATATTAGACGACGACTTCGCAGAACAGTATAAAAAGGACATAGAGTTAGTTAGAAATAATCAACAACACTTACTGAAATTATGGAAAAACCAATCATCAATCATTGAAGCAGAATATAACGTAATGCAAAGAATGGAAAAGACTATAAAAGAACAACACGAAATATTTACCAATCACTTAAATAATTTATCAAATGCAGCAATATCATTAAAATTAAGAATAGAAGATATCACCACAATCAACGACTTCACGTTATATTCTTTTATTATCAACAACATATTATCAGAACTTAAAAATATCCAAGACAGCCTAATGGATACTGTGATAAACATATATCACGGTAAACTTAATATACATTTATGGAAACCAGAGCAACTTCGAAGCGAGCTAAGCATTATTTCAGATCAATTACCAAAGGACTTAAGCTTGCCACTTAACAACATACAACTAGACCTACCAAAAATATACAGTTTATTAAAGGTTAAAGCAAGTATCAGAGAAGACTATTTCATATTTGAAATAAAAATACCACTAGTAGAAAGGGATACCTACGAATTATTTAAAATTTGGCCTATACCTAAGCAAAGGGATAGCAAAATGATCAAGATAGTTCCGATAGCTAATATAATAGCATTTAATGTGAAAAAGGACACATATATACCAACGACGGAAGGCGACATACAACAATGCCTACACTATGACGCCACTTCCATTATTTGCAATCTTCAAACAGCAAAATACCAACTACAAGCTGATGAGGATCTATGTGTCAAAGGTGAAAACTCATCTAATTGTAAAACCACAACATCAAGCTGCAAAAATACGTGGAATACCCTATCCCCTCTGAACACTTACCTATTCTTTTGCTGTGACACTTGTAAAATCAAAACGATATGTCAGCAGGATATAAGAGCGACACGACTCAGCAAGGCTGGCACACTTACGCTCGGAATGGGCTGTGTCATCAAGGGCGACACGTTTACAGTAATTTCGCATCAACAATATCAGAATCGGCTAGACGTCGAACCAGACATTTTGTTACCTGAGATCCATTCAATTAATAACATCATAAATATAACAATTCCGTCTCATATTGACATGGACCATAAAACATTTGAAACGCAGAGTGAATCATTAGAACAAATAGACCAAAAAATAAAGAGCATGAAAAGGGATGAAGAATTGGGATTATCAAATAAGATGTCATACCACGACGTTCATCATTATGTATCATTCTACGTCGTGTTGGGAGTAGCGGGAGCTGCAGCCCTTACCTGGTGGTGGAGGCGCCGCCGCGTGGTGGGACCCGCGCCGCTCGCCTGCCCGTCGGTCCACTACACAGCTCAAGGCAACACCAGTGATAAAGTGCCAACGCCAGTGAAAAGTGTAAAAGCAGAGCATAGTGAAATGTGTATTGATAGCAATTTAAGTGAAGTGCGCGTCAATAAAGGAACTTCGCCCTTATTATTCCGTAATGAGTTTAAGGAGTGATCAAATTACTACATTCTTATTATCGCGAAGTGATTAAATTATAAAGACATTAAGCAAATCAATGCGTACATATTTTTAATTTGATGTTTACCTACTTTATTTTTTGTTCTTATGTTTACTATCATTTTCATTTGTATTTAGCAGTAGTTTTTTCTCTTTTATCATGTTATTTTACATTTAATTATGATTGACTTTTGAATCTTGTCCGCCTGGGAGCATGTACGGGCTTAAAGCACGCACACAGTTGCGCGGGAGCAGGCCGCACACATCGTTCAATAAACATAGCAACTAGTCCGCTTCGGTCCGCGTTCCGCAGTACATGCGACCAAGCGTGTACTCATTAGCATTTTATCATTGTTTCGTAATTATCAATAATATAGCATTTTCAAGTTATCAATTACATTGTTTCTATCATTAACATTACTTATCAATATATGTACGGGACACCGTACATCTTCTCTATTTGTAATTTTTGTTTATTCCAATTTTGTTGGTTATAAATAATGATGCATATTCTCCTCTTCTAGTAAAAATAAAAAAGTTATAGGCAGATCCACTTCACTCTTATAAGGATCTAGTTAGCTCAAAGTTGCGAGTTGAACTGAGCCAAATTAAATGAAAAGTATAGAAGGTGGGTAATGCCTCCAGGTCTGTGCTATGCTGAGTTCGGTGCGAGGGTCCCTAAAGCGGGATCGGCGTACGTCTACAGCTACGTGTGCGTCGGGGAGTTCATAGCGTTCATTATAGGATGGAATCTCATACTCGAGTATATTATCGGTAAGCAATGTGACCTTAACCCTTAACGTGTGACGTAATTTATGGATGGTACGGGTCGCGTAAAAGACTAAGTGTGAAATGCAGGTGGCGCGTCGGTGGTGAAGGCGCTGAGCGAGTACCTGGATGCGCTGCTGAACCGAGCGCTGTCGTCGCGGATGGAGGAGCTGATGCCGCTCGACTCGCCGCACTTGGCGCGCTACCCGGACCTCTTCGCCTTCTCCGTCATCATGCTCTTCTCGCTCGCGCTGGCCTTCGGCGTCAAGGAGTCCACCAAGTTCAACAACTTCTGCACCGCCGTCAACCTCTGCGTCGTGCTCTTCGTCATCATATCCGGATGCTTCAAAGGTCACCTAACCTAACCAATATTCCAAATCACTTATCAAAATCATTCTTTTCAAGGAGATGGTACAATGTTTCAGCGGATACAAAGAACTGGAAGATAGCGGAGTCGGAGGTGCCTCAGTCGCAGACGAAGGACTTCGGCAGCGGAGGCTTCGCGCCCTACGGCCTCGCCGGCATCATCAAGGGCGCCGCCGTCTGCTTCTACGGGTTCATCGGTCAGTTCCTATTCGTCTCGGAGCCGATTCTTCGAAGTTGAATGTTAGTTGAGACTGATCGAATGGTGAAACAGGGTTCGACTGCGTGGCGACGGCGGGCGAGGAGGCGCGGCAGCCGCAGAAGTCGATCCCGTTCGCGGTGGTGGCGTCGCTGCTGGTGGTCTTCCTGGCCTACTGCGGCGTCTCCTCCATCCTCACACTCATGCTGCCCTACTACCTCCAGGACGAGAAGGCTCCCTTCCCCCACGTCTACGACCTGCTCGGCTGGACCTGGGCCAAGTACGCCGTCAGCGTCGGCGCCGTCTGCGCCCTCTGCTCCAGGTACTGAAGGACATAAATTATACCATTTATGCAAATTATTGATTCCAAACAAACAAGTATTATTATTATTATAACAAGATAATGGTGCTGGTTGCACAATTATTATTATTTTTTTACTTCTACGTGTTAATAATATATTTAACCAAGTTTTTATTGTACAGTAGCTTATTGTGCTGAATTATAAGAAATTAAAAAAATAACAATAGTGGCCCCATTACCTCAGTAGTGAACTTGTTTCTTACCTTATCTATAAATAATGACAGTGAAATGTGTGCGCAGCTTGATGGGCGCTGTGTTTCCGCTGCCGCGCATCATCTACGCGATGGCCTCGGACGGCTTGCTGTTCCGCTGGCTGGGCAAAGTGAGCGCCGGCCGCCAGACGCCCTTGGTGGGAACGCTGGTCGCCGGGTTGTTCACGGGATCGCTGGCCATGATGTTCCGACTCGAGCAGCTCATCCACATGATGTCCATCGGCACTCTGCTCGCTTACTCGATGGTCGCGTCGTGCGTTCTGCTGTTGCGCTACGAGAAAACCGGAAGCTCGCGCAAACAGTCGATCTCGCTGCGAGACGTGGGAAGACAGCTTTTGAATCGCGACTCCCATCGGACGCCCACCAAACTCAGCGCCGGCATAGTGTCCACCCTGGTCACTCTGTACGGCGTGTGGTGTTTCGTCATGATGCTGAGCGTCAATATGTACGGAGACAGGATTTTGGCGGGCGAACCGGCGCCCATAGCGATGCTGACTTTGGGAGCGACGTTGGCGATCGGCTCGCTGTTTGTGATCTCGCGTCAGCCGGTATCGGAAAAGAAGTTAGCGTTCTCGGTGCCGCTGGTGCCGTGGTTGCCCGGATTGAGCGTGCTCATTAACGTGTATCTGATGCTCAACTTGGATTACATGACGTGGATCCGCTTCGCCGTCTGGATCGCGGCCGGCCTCCTCCTCTATGTGACGTACGGCGCGTGGCACAGCTCGGAGCGCAAAAGGCTCGCCGCACCGCTCGCCACGCCGCTCGACGAACTGCACACCGCCGACAGTAGCTCGGCGCTACTAAACCATGGCGTCGCACACGCCATGGGTTAAGGCATTTAAACCAGTTTTGTGCTTATATAAATTCTCTAGCTGAGAAGTAAAGGACCTTAACGACCAATCAATAAAGTTTACAATAGAGCTATTGAGAAAGGTACAATGTGTACAAATCGCGATTAAAAATGCCATTATATAAAAAAAAACTTTATTGCTTTGTTGTTAAATACTATGCTTATTATGTTATTATTTATTATATTATAAATTGACTCAGCCACAGAATTACATTTTTACATCGAAACTGTCGTAACTCAAAAATCTTGAGGTCGTTTTTGACCTCTGATTGGATTTATGTGTGTTTGTGATATTATTACATAAACTGCTTCCATACAGTATTACAAAATCAACGCGTTTTTATTGTTTTTTTTTTGTATTTTTTTTTTGAGTTGTAGCGGTTTATATTAAAAAAATGTAACCTAACCTATATCATTTAAAATGTAAAGTTGTATTAAGTTGAAAATTAGAATTTTGCTTTTCAAAACATGTTACTGTACTCATATTTATGTTGACACATAGATTTTATACCCTAATGTTAAAATATCACGGTACAGATATTTTAACATATCTTAGTTTTTAAATTGTAAAAGAAATGGTTTTATGAAATCAAAACTAAGTTAAAACTTTTACAAAAGAAGTGACATATAAATGATGTAGGTATAATTTGTCTTACCTAAGCTATGTGGTATGTATAAGAATTAATTAACTTAAGTACTTAAAGAGTGTATGTTTAATTGAAAAATTACCAAAGGTTATATTTTTTCGTTACGAAATTTTGTAATTAAAAAAAAAAATATACTTCATACATTTATATAGATTACTAGATGCAATATATCGCCTGACATCGTTATTGCTATTACACTTAGCCAGGAGTTGGTTTCCTTAATTTTAGATGATCCCTCGGGAATAGTCCTTTTCTTCTGGATGAAAGGTACCCTATGTCCTTTCTGGTATCTCGGACAACGTGTATGCAAAATTTCACGGCGATCGGTTTAGTAGTTTTTGTGTTAAAGAGTAACAAACATCCATATATACAAACAAACTTTCGCATTTATAATATTAGTACGGAATTACGGATTTATTGTAACGGCAGCAAACATTGGTAATTACAATGAAGTATTAAATTATTATATAATAAAAATTTTAATTAAAAAAAAAACATGTAAGTTTGATCTGTTTACAAGTAAATGAATGTGATTTATAAAAAATTTCTTGACAAGCCGTTTGGAGGTTATAAAATCATGAATTCAGTATTGACATTTAAGAGTTCCTATTTGTTTTAAATTTAATTGCCTTAAATAAAGTGATTATAAAAAAAATATATCGTTTATCTTTTACCATTTCCTCAAAAATGTATGTTCAATTAATTTGTCAGTACTATTAAAATAATTGATATGACGAGAACGAAATGTTATTGAAATGTTTGTTTATCGGTGTACAGCGATAAACAAACCAGGGGGCCTACTATCAACTTTTAAAAGACGATTCAGTTCAATTTAGGTTCCTAAACAAAATCGCTAACATTCGTACCATCACCTTAGTAAAACAGCGCCTCATTTGAATCGCTAAAGAACCTAAAAGAACGAATGAAATAGTAAAAAAAACCACATTTGTCTCTGAATCACAAATTCCAGGGTCGAAGCGGGAAAGAAAGTAAGGTGATGGTACGAATTTACCTTTAAAAGAGTGAATGATATTGGAATGCGATTTTGTTTAGGTGTCGACCTAAATTGAATCGTAAAACGAAGAATGCAATTCAGTTTAGGTCCTAAATTAAATCGTATTAAGAGTTGATAGTAGGCCCCCTGTTCATGGAAACCGATTCACAGTCGCATAGAATCAACAAGAACATAGAACACGGACTGATAGGTCAATAGACGTAATCACGTCAAAAATTCTGCGACATTGCATCCGTCAATCAATACAGATATTGACGGATCCAATATTGCAACCTTTTTTGACGTAAATAAGTCTAAGGGGTAAATTTGTTTCCATATTGGGAGGCAATTTAGAAAAATGATAAAAAGATCAGGGTATACAGTTTGTACTGTATCTACATATCTATCCTCTACATCCAAGATTTAATTACATCATTCGATAGCTTTATTTTATTTTTAATTAATTGTTTTTTCCCCTCATAGGACAGGCAGAGCCTAGTGTGGGGGACAGAAATATGCTAAAACTAAATTTCTTAATATGAATAAATTTCTTTATTCTTTATTATTTCATTCACTACTCTTCTATAAGGTTTTTTATTACAACTGTACGCTTAAATGGATTTACGGTAAACCGGGCTAGTTCAGACTGCAGAATCCAATGTACTACCACCACTTAGTTAATCTATATTGGGTAGAGCAAGAGCAGCGGTCGCTCTAGGGGGTTTATAGATTTATAAACCCAAAAAGCCAAAATGACGCCTTTTGCCCCAAGAAAAATTCTTATATCTACAGACTTTTTAAATCTGACTGAGCGGCTAGACTATTATAGTCTGAATTTAGTTCGTAAGGTGACCAAAGGGCGTCGAAGGACAATCTCGCTCTACCCTTGATCAAGGGCTAGGACACGCGCATGACCTGGCTTCTATGTTCATAGAATTTATTTATGAGAGAACTTTACACAAGTTAAAGTTACGCTAAGAAATAAAATAACTTTAAATAATAAGAATTGTGAAAGTATTATTAATATACCATTTATTTATCAACATAAATCGACTCCATTAAATCACAGCTTGTTAATATTTAAATTTAAAGTTGCTAAATTATATTATAACATCACAATTAACTTGTAATCACACTTCTATCACAATCAAACAAGGCAATGTCTCATCAGGATGAGACTAAGTAAGTATAAAATAAGTATTTAACTTTTAAAATTATAAAACTTACATTACATAGGTAACTAACTAGAAGGCGCGATCATACATAGGATAAGACTATTTTACTGTTGCTTAGCGAACAGCAAAAGATGGAGTAATTATGTTTTTATTATAAAAAAAATTCTTTGAAGTTATACAAAGTTTGCATATTTTTTTAATTAAGTATATTATATTTTACATAATATCACAAAATGTTTATGGCACACCATAAATTTGTGATTTAACATTCTATATGTAGAAAGTTTATTCGTATTCTGATGGCATTTAACATATTATAATATGTATATGTAAAGTAAATATCAAATTACATATTATTTAGTTAATATCAACCTTAAAGTCAATGTCATAACTTTGACTAAACTAAAATACATATATATATGTCTAGATTTTATCCATAAGAACGGATAACTATAGATATATATCTCAAGGAATGTCATATTTGTATCTACATATATTTCCTCTATGTATTATAACGCATATGTAAATAATAATAATAAAAAAACAATATTAATATACAAGATACAAAAGTAAATCAAATTCTACTAGAATTTTATAGGGTACCTAACTTTCTCCGCTTAGTTTCGAGGAAATGGTTCCTCACCCCACTGATGTAGAGGATTTGACTCCCTTTTGCCCAAGGAAGGAGACCCGTCGCCGAGGACGTGCGACGGGTCCGCGCAGAAGCGCAGGAGGGGGCCATCCGGGACTGGAGTGAGGCACTCCGTGAGCCCAAATATGGCGGCCGGACGATCCGCGCGATACGTCCGGTCTTGGAGGCGTGGGTGAGGCGCCGAAGTGGTTGCCTCACCTTCCACATGGTGCAGATAATGACCGGGCATGGGTGTTTCGGCCATTATCTGCACCGTATAAAAAAGGAGGAAACGAGGCAGTGCCATCACTGCGGCGACCCTGACGATACGGCCGAGCATACACTCCAAGTATGCTCGGCCTGGAGTCTGCAGCGCTGCGAGCTAAGCGCGGCGCTGGGTGGTATCGATGTCTCACTGCCAAGCATGGTCGAAGCCATGCTTGACAGTGAGACCAATTGGAAAGCATTTGCCTCCTTCTGCGAATATGTTATGTCGCAGAAGGAGGCAGCTGAGAGGGAGCGAGAGGAAGCGGCGGTTCTCGGCTCCCTCAGACGCAGACGGCCGGGCAGGAGAAGGCGGGCATATCAAGCCCGTCTTCAAATGCCCTAGGGCAGGGGTGGCCAACCGGTCGATCGCGATCGACTGGTCGATCGCGACTAAGTCCAGTCGATCGTGGCAAGGCAAAAAATATAAATACGTAGAACAGACTGCAACGTAATCACCAACTGCTGCACGCATCATCTTGTATCATTTTTCAATTGCCGTTCCGTCACGTTATTTATCTTTCCTTTTACGCAGTATAGCTCTCTTTTGTTTTCCTACATTTCAAATTGACTACATGAAGTTTCAAAACGAAATTATTACTCTGCGCCGCGACATATTTCTAAAAGCAAGGTCATCCTCAGGTCTAGATTTCTGGGCATTGGTTTCCAACGAGAAATATCAATATTTGAAGAAATGTGTTGAACAACTGCATTCGTGTTTTGATTCAACATATTTATGTGAGTCAGCATTTTCCTATTTAAAACAAACAAAAAATAAATACCGTTTTCGCTTGACAGACATTCATACATTGGATTCTTTAAGGTTGGCAATTTCCAACTACAAACCTGATTTTGCTAATCTAGCGGAAGATGCTCAGACGCAATGCTCACACTAATACAAAGAATAATTTTCATTTTATGTTTTCCCTCTTAATAAAATAAAAAATACTACATAATTGTGTACTGAACTATGCTGTTTCATTTAGGATTTCAAGAAGTATGTAATTGGTAGATCGCACAGGGTTTCGTAAGTAAACAGTAGATCTTGAGTCTAATCAAGTTGGCCACCCCTGCCCTAGGGGACCTGCGCACACAGCCGCTAACTGTGTGTGCCTGCACGGGTCCCCCCCGTCTGGGGATTGCTCGGGTATCTCCGGGCAATCCCCCCATTGGCGTTAGCCTAGCCAGCGATGGCTAGGCTGCCCTGGGGTGGATCGGAGTTGTTGGTTCGCCAGAGCCCGGTTCACCCTGCTCAAAGGGCAAGGAGATACCGGGGAGTTTTAGTGGGTAGGGGCAGTTCCGTCTGCACGTGCGCAACGCGGAGTACGCTGTCGACCCCCACATACCCCTGTCGCCTAGCAAGCGGCAGGGGATCAATAAAAGGATTTCTCCTCGAAAAAAAAAAAAAAAAAAAGGTACCTAACTTTAGGTAAGCCTCTACTTACTCCTAAGTAATGACTTACATAGATTAAAACTAATATCAGTGGGTAAATAAAAACCACTTTGGTACCTACCTTATATTATATTTTACATTAGATACCTAATTTTTTTTTCCAATTAAAATATTGTATTAATTCAATTAATGTTTTTTTTTTTAATTTAACCCTTAATTAAATGCTATAGTATAAAGTGCTCACTCAAAATTATTATAAGTAAAAATGGCCGAGCCCTGTCGACAAACAAACTACACAGAACAATTTTTATAAGTAACATATTCGAAAAATATAGCAAAAATATGTGACAGCAATAAAATGGTTCACAATGAAATACGATTAAAAAATTTGATGGAGTTTCAATTTCAAAATATATTTTTCTTTAATTTTTTAGGAAATCAGGAAAACATTTCACGTTTCTAATTTGAAAAGCCCTCTCACAGAACAATATCGATGGTTTTACAAGTATAATATATTATCTAAATCTATATAGGTATTATAAACCTATCTAAATTGGTAGGTAATGATCACTGGTGGTTTTTTTTCATCAAAATTTAGTGGTGATACGTTTTTCGTCAACTTTTCCGTTGCTTGTCGTCACTGGTCCTTCTGGTACTTCCTTATTGTTCAGAGAGCTGTTTCTTAGTCCATAAAAGAAATATATTAGGTAACCTGAAAATGAAACACATTTTCATTTGTCACTGTCAATATGTTGCTATGATATATGTTAGTATATTTGAATATAGTCACCAATGATGAGCCAAATGATGAACCGGACCCACGTCTGGTAGTCCAACTGGACCATCAGGTATACATTCATACACACGCTCAGGTACGGCACTAGTGGGACCAGCGGAACCTGCAATTTGTTTTATGTCTGACTGTTACCATTAAAGGAACAAATACCTATACATTTTCACTAGCTTTTTGCACGCAACATCTCTACATATGTTTTTAAATAACTTATTATAAAGTGTCATAACACTAAGGGGCATAAAAGATGGCTCGCTTCAGGAGTTCAAGGATTCAAAAGGATTTTTCTGATGTATAAGTTTTATTACTATAAAGTTTCCATTTAATAGTTTTTGAGTAAAACAAACTTCCCTTTTAAGAGCAGGCCCCACGAAAAAAATTCCTACGCTCGCTCCGCCCACGTCCCGCCACCCGAGAGTTACAAGTTGCTCGGCGGCTCTCTCGGATTTTTTTTTAATATATCGCAAGATACAGCTTACGTAAGGTTGAATATTGCGTACATTATTTGAAGCATGATTTGGTGTGCACTAGCTCGGAACTAAACAACGTAAGTCTCAAAATTGTTTTCGTTAATTATAGGAGTAAAAATAAACCTAAGTTTATTTTATTTTGACAATCACTGGTAAACAATGTTTCCTTGCTACGAGCAGTTTTTTGGCGATATAACTCAAGCCGTTTAGTAGAAAAATGTAATATTCTCCGGAAAAGGCGCCGATTTCGATCAAAAAATGTATCGAATAAAAATCACCTAATTATGTTTCTGACTTGATAATCCACAGATAAAGGTCTCAAAATATATATATGTAAATTCCACATTGATCAGATATGTGGTTGACTCAGTACATTTATTTAAAGTTCCCTTAGTTTCATAGGGCCTGGCCTTAATATTAGTAGAATATCACCATCAAGTTGACGCTTCTTATAGAAAAGAGGATAAAGATACTAACGGTGAATGACAAGTGTGCCACGGACTGTCGCGGCTGCCGGTACAGTACCACAAGCAACAGCACTAGTGCTGCGCCCAGTACTCCCAACAGCACTCCCACACCCACACCTGCCGATTGCCAAGTTAACATCCCACAGGTGACTAGCGCCAGCAGGACTGAAAGGAACCAAATTCATTTCGTTATGGAAAAACAAGGAAATATTAAGTTACGATAAATTTTAAGATAAGAAATTTTACGATAAGAATTTTACGATAAGATTTTACGATAAGAAATTTTATTAAGAACTGGGCTATCTAATGAAAAAGGAATTTTCGAAATTTGACTGGTAGAGTTACCAGCCAGAGTTTATCACGTTTAAACAAACAAACTTATATAACATTTAACAACATTTATATTAATTTAGAAATTGTACCTAAACCTCAAAAATTTCAATTTTCTAGGAATAAGAGAGAAAGGGAACTAACTATGTATAGTAATAAAACCTAGTCTTTAGTTTCACTTACAGAATATAAATATTGTGGTTTTCGCAATATTAGCAGATAGAGTGGTAGGATGTTTGATGCCCAGTAGATTGAAGGCCTGTTTTGCTATCGAATATGGCGTTTCTGGGACAGGCTTTGTTGCTTGCAGTTGCAGTGGGGATTCTTCTTCGTACCTGTAGTGGGTATATTTAAAAAAATATAGGTGTAAAATTTTTGCCTTTGTCATCGGTTGATTATCAGTTATGTACATGATTATAAATAAATTTATATTTTATAAATTATTATTATAAAAAAAAATATCGAACGTAATAAATTATTAACTTTAATAAGTTAAATTTAAATAATAGTTGGAATTATTTTAATTTAAAAGTTAAATTATAACTATA